>OX104063.1:254070380-254172910 GCA_944474145.2 Dicrocoelium dendriticum
CGGCAGCCGCGATCGCTCTTGTCTAGCTTCATCCTTCCGCCCTTTCTTTTAGCTCATTGAATACAGTCCGCTGGGTCCAACGCCGCTAGCGAACGCCGTGTGTTTTCGTTCTGGCAAAAAGTTTTTTGTTCGTTTTCTTGTGATTCAGAATGGCGTTGAGGTGCGCAAAATACTCTGAAGCTTCTGCTGGTCTATCGGTCATCACAGATAGCAGTGTGATTTTCAGAAACGTCACTGAATCCACTGCCGCCCTTACCACCAAGTACATGCTTGATGAACTTGGTGGGCTAAAAGTTTGCGGGACCAGGCTTTTACCACCAGGTTTCTCTGCCGTTACTGTCAAGGGAACGATCCGGTCGGTCAACCAAATCCTCGACCCCGTCTGCCTAGGGTAGTCCCCTCCACCCCAGAAGGGCACAGAACCTAAATGAGATTTGTCTTCAAGCTCAAAGGTACCAACGTTAGTGTATAACCAGACCTTCCGTTAGCGTATAGGTTAGAGTTAAAGGAAGCCATCAAGGACCTAAAAGCCCGACGTGCAGCTGGCGAACATAGTCTCCAATTGGTGGATTTTCAGGTTGTCAGCCGGCGGTCCTTTTCCGCCTTGCCAGAACCTTACTCCTTGAGCACGACCCAGGGCTGGGCGTGCCAAAGCCCTCCAACTGGTAGTTAGTACCGTGCGTAGCCGGAGGAACAAGAGGTGCGAGGTGGGTCTGCTCGTAGACAAACCTCTTCCAGATATACTTGCTTTCACTGAAACGTGGCTGCCTGAGGAAATCACAGATGGCGATGTATACCTGCCTGGCTACGCACTGTTCGCGCTGACCGCTCCACTGGCCGTCAAGGTGGTGGTGTAGCTCTTTATGTGAGCTATCACATCAACGTATTAAGGACCAGCGTTTTTCAGTCACTCGACAAATCTGTTGAGGCTCTCGCAGTCTTGATTTGCGCTTCCTCGGTTCTGGGTACGGTAGTGTTAGTGTATGGATGCCCAATGAGCACCTCCAATGGAATCATTGGGTTTATACGCCCTCATTCTGCGAACATGTGTCTGGTGCTGGGAGACTTCAAACTCCAAGAGGTCTGTTGAGATGATCTATCTTGCAGTTCGGCTCTGGAATTTTTCGGTACAGAACTGCTGGAGTTGACGCTGCAGGTACCACTACACCAGTTCGTGGACCTCCCCACTGGGTACATGAGCAATCAGCAGCCGTCCATTTTGGATCTTGCCTTTGCTAAGTCACTTGACTTTGTAAATGACCTTAAATACGATTCGTCTCTTGGTGCTAGCGATCACGTTTGCTTGTTTTTCCAGTGTGCTCTCATCAGGTCTTGCCAAGCTACTACCAGTTGGTGTCCGAACACTTGGGCCGCGGACTTCCAAGCGATGCGGGATAAAGCTAGGTCATCGCCTTGTATAATGTATGAGACCGATAATGTTCACATAGCCTGGGAAAAATTTAAGGCTCACCTCGTCGACATATCTGCACCTCACATCCCACTGGTAAAATGAAGGGAATCGAGAGGGCAGCGTCCGTGGATAAATTCCGCGGGGAAGGGCCTGCTAAAGAAACGGTCTAGATGCTGGCGAGCATACTGAACAGCTCCGTCGAACAGCATGTTTGACAAGTATAGGTTGGTTCGAAATGAGTGCAAGCTACATCTTATGTTGGCCCGGCTTCAGTATGAAAAGGGCTTAGCTAATACTGCCTCGAAAAATCCCACGAAATTCTTCGATTACGTTAAGCGACGCTGTGGTGCAAACTCGCCCATACCACCATTGCTTCGAGGAGATGGGACCCATGCCTATAGCGACTATGACAAGGCATGCGTGCTTGGTGGGCAGTACTCAAGCGTCTTTGTCCGCGAAGCAAAAACGCCATGCAACGAGTTAGCTTCAAAAGTCTCTTGGAACTGTTGACTGGGTGAAATTTCTGTGACTGAGACCCAAGTTCTCCGCTTGCTAAGAAAGGTAAACCCAACTGAGGCTTCCGGGCCGAATTCCGTTCATAAAATATTGTTGCATTCATTGGCAGTGGAACTCAGTGGACCTCTGACTTGTTTGTTTCAGAAGTCACTTAACAGCTGTGTCTTTACTACCGAATGTAGGGAGGCTGTTGTCTGCCCGACTTTCAAGTGCGGTGACAAAGACGTACCGGCTAGTTACCATCCTGTCAGCTTGACTAGAGTGGTCGTTACGTTACTTGAAAAATTGGTACGAGATATAGTGGAGAACCATTTAAATATGTTTAACCTGGTTTGAGTCGAACAACACCTTTTCGCAAAGGATGTTCATGTCAGACGAACTTGCTGGTAGCTAGTGAGTGCAGGGCTGAAACCGTAGACTGTGGACGTGCGGTGGATTTGGTGTTCATTGACTTCGCCAAGGCCTTTGACACTGTCCCCCATTCGCGACTCTCACTGAAGTTGAGGTCGTATGGATTAGCTGTTTGCGCTCTCCAGTGGGTGTCAGCTGGTCTGGATGGATGGGAACAGTGTATTGGTGTGGGAAGCAGTCTTTCTTTTTGACAAGATGTATTGAGCGGCGTTCCGCAAGGCTCTGTCCTAGGTCCGCTGCTTTTGTCTGTCTACGTGAATGACTTGCCGGAGGAGCTTGAGGTACAATCGCTCTTATTTGCTGATGACCTAAAGCTATGGAACATTGCTGATATCCCCGGAGGTCCTGTGGCGCTTCAACGGGCTCTGGATAGACTTTGGGAATGGTCTGTCTTGCGGTTGCCAACCATAAACCGAGCAGTGTTCAGTGCTGCGTATCGGAGCGTCTGCTTCCCCCACGAGTTATGTGCTGGATGGGCGTGAACTTTCTCACGTGACTCATCAGGATGATCTAGGTGTCGTCCACTGTTCCACTCTACACTCAGGCGACAACTAGAAGAAGGCGGCTAGTAAAACACCCTGGACGTTGTGGTTTATCCGTCGTTCTTTGGGACCCTAACCGCTGATGTCTTTGTGAAGCTTTTCTCAGCGTTTGCGCGATCCCACCTAGAATATTGCTTTCTGCCCTGTCCACCCTGTCTTGTCCGGGACAAAATGGCACTAGAGAAGGTGTTGCGTATCGGTACTAGGTTGGTCAAGGGATTAGGAGGGCAAACCTACCCCGAACGCTTACTCAGTTTGGGGACGCAGTCAATGCACTATCGAAGGATAAGAGGGGACCTAATCCTAACCAACTGTATTTTGACTGGGAAGGTTGGTCCCGATGTGTCCACGCTATTTAGTCCTGCTAGATTATCTGGCCTTCGCGGGCATTGTATGAAGCTGGACAAACCGCGGTCTGATCGAGTTTGAGTAAAGACACGGTTATCACCTCGATTCATCGAGCGCTGGAACCTGCTTCCAGAACATATTGTCAAGGAAGCTACGGTTAAGGGGTTTGAGCGTCAACTAGACGCTCTTGGGTGGCAACACGAAACCTTCCCTTTTTCCTGACTAATTTCCATCTTCATACTTTGATTCTATTTTTCTTTACTTTTCCTCGTCAGTGGTATTATTCTCTTCTTTTAACTGATTTCCCCTACTCTCTTACCGCTTTTTCTTACTCTCTTAGGTACTTTACGTAACTGATATAGCAGGGACAGCTAATGTAAGGAAAGTGGGCAGTAATTTGGTGGACAAGGATGTTTTTCGGGTTTTTTCCTTTTATACTCATCAAGAAGTCAGAGCACCCCTATCAACACCTGGATCGACGACCCACTCAAGAAGAATCACTTACGCGATTCATCCCATCTATCCCGTCCCACTTAAACTTGAACTTTAACTTGGTGTCCTAATGTCTGGATTGTGGTAAGGGTGTCACCACCGGTTCAAATGCTGTTTAGTTTCCTTTCTGCGACGGCTGGTTGCATATCACTTGTTGTGATATCTCACTAAATTTTTATGAGTGTCTTCTGATGTATACAGCATCCTTTGTTGGTATCTTTTGTGACTCTTGTCTTACTTTGGTCAACACCTAGCAGGCTCAGTCTGATTTGCCTGCTTTATTCCCCGCTCTGCTGGTGCTCACTCCCATATCCAGCCGACTGTTTCCCAAAATTCGCCTTCATCTTTCCCTTCTTTGTGTCCTGATTTTGTCACGCCTGTTTTTAAACAAATTTCTGCAACGCCCTCGGAGTTACACATTTCTAGTTACCAGTCTAGTAAGCTCCTGCCCTAGACGTTGGCGACCATCGTCAAAGAGAAAACGGTGGCTGCTTCCGCAAGCCGGATTACTGTGGTGCATAAAAGTAATCCTATAGCCAAATCAGTGGAAGACAAAGCGTCATCTCCAAAGCGCGGGCTGCAATCGATTCCTCATAGGACCAACCATTTGGAGGAACTGCTCCATGACAAGCCGCCTTCCAAGCCACCGATCCCCGAGACCCCAAAGTCCCTAACCGTGAAGGTTGTCTCATCATAATGAACCCCCCGTTGTCGGATAAGACAACAGCAGCAGAGAGAATTTCGGATGATCAATTATTTCTAAAACCTCACTTAATTATTTCTAAAACGTATGGTCTCCCTACTGTTCGATGAGGGGGAACCGGGGATTAATGTCTTCTCTGCTCTTCGACTTGGAAGAAAACACGAAGATTCTTCCAAGCTGCGTCCCCTTAAGGTTGTATGCCAAAGTGAAGAGGAATGCCGTCGGATCCTTCGACGAACTTCGCGCCTCAAGGGGAGCCCTTTCACATGTAACGGGATCTATCCCCAGAAGACCGCGTTAAAATAAAGATTGAAGTCGATGAATTGAGAAATCGCCGTGAGAACGTGAAACCGATTTGCCTATTGAGGATTTTCGCGTTGTTTGGAAAGTGCTGAGAACGCGCTGGAAGCCAGTTCTTGTCCGTTCCGGACAGTGAGGTCAACAACTGGATTGCACGTACTTTTGCGAACGTGCGCGGTCTGCGTAACAAACTAGATGCAGTTACGCACCTTGCGTCAGTACTTCTCCCGGACCTTATGGCGTTCAAAGAGACATGGTTGTCTCCAGAAATCCCAGCTCATGAAATACATATTCCTAGTTACAGTCTAGCACGAGCTGATCGCATTGGTTTGAGGTCGGGGAGCGGCTTCATACTCTACTGGAAGGAAAACCTGAAGGTCCATATAGTTGATGTTGTCGTAGGAAGTGAGGACTGCTCCGAAATGCTTTGGTGCCGCGTTCACGATGGACGTAGATCCCTCCTTCTCTGTGTATTCTACAGAGCTCCCCTGAGTTCTGGTGATCGTTTACTGGCCTCTCTAAAGAAGCATGGTGGAAATAAGGATTGTTTATTAATGGGGGACTTCAATGCCTTTAATATTGATTGGGATCTTCTTCAATATGACGCTGCACCTGCCTCCTTCGATTCCACATTTCTGGAATCTGTTCTTGAAAGCAATTTAATTCATCATGTCGTGGCATTTACTCGCATTATCCCTGGTCAGACGCCGCACATACTCGATCTTGTGCTTTCGCCTGCACCATCGGATGTTTCTGATTTGAATGTTTTACCACCAATCGGGAGGAGTGACCACTGCCTACTTTCCTTTCAATAGACCACACGGTTGAGCATTCACAACCACTGCGTCTATCGGCGAAATTTCTGGCGCGCTGATCCAAACCGTTTGAAGAAGGCCCGATAGCGAGCAAGATTGGAGTCTCCCTCAGCACTTGGACGTCGATTATGCTTGGAGTCTTGTTTACTCGAAAATGTTGTCCCTTATTGATGATATTGTTCCCATATCCAAACGAAAGCCATTTACTAGAGGACCCCTGGATTGAACGGGAATTACGATCGCACATGAACCAAAGACACAAACTTTGGAATCGATACAGGTTTTCGATATTGGAAACCGATCATAGTAATTATAAATTGGTCCGGAACGTATGTACATCGAGAAGACGTACGAAACGGCAGCGATACGAAGGTCATCAGGCTGAACGTTCCAAGTCTATACCGAAGCTGCTTTTCTGCTACTTGAAAAAAAGCACCAGAGCCAGAAGTGGAATACCATCCTTGCATTCCCACGATCTTAACACCGTGCTCCACGAAGACGCTGATAATGCCAGTCTTTCAGCTCGCCACGATCCATCGGTCTATACAACGGAGGTGCCGTCAGTAGTTTGTTATTCGTCCTTGCCCTCCGTTCGCAGTGATATGGACGTAAATGTTACTATGCTATACAAACTTTTGTGCGAGTTGGATCCCAACCCTCCCCAGGGGACCTGATGGATTGCATCCTCTTTCCTCAAGATTGTAGCCGAATATATTGCTATTCCTATCTGCCACGTATTTCGGTGCTCAATTGAGGCCGGACGTCTTCCACTTGCCTGGAAAGTGAGCATAGTCAAGCCAATATAAAAAGGAGGAAATCAAAAACATCCTACAAATAATCCGCCCATCTGTCTAACATCTGTCGTCTGCAAGGTTATGCAGAGGATTCTTAAGCGAGCTCACAACATGCACCCCCAAAACCTCAAGCTCGTTTCAACTGCGCAGCATGGGTTTGTCCTTCGCGTACATGTGTCACCAATCTTCTGGTAGCTTGAGAAAATTGGGCTAAATCCATGGATGCTGGTAAGTGGCTAGATGTCGTATTTGTGGATTTTACTAAACCCATTGACAAGGTTCCACACGAAAAATTGCTTAGAATACTTCGCAAGATCTACTGCGCAATAAATAATTTATGGTCACATTAGGCCCCGATTCTCAGCTATCTTTCTGCCTTTGCAGTTTTATTCAATTCTGTGCAAATGTGATATTGCATTTGTTTACATGTGTCGGAAACCAGATACGCGGTACGAACAGTATTTTTGAATGCGTACGCCATGGAGTCTGATTTCCGAAGAAGCTTCCTCGGGCGTTCATTTGACGGTTTTGATGAGTTTAACAGTTTGTTTTCTGACTTTATGCTTCTTCATTACGACAATTTAGCATGCTACAGCAGCAGCAGAAGATGTTACGGGTGAAGTACGACAGGCTCATTTATCGATGTGTCGGCTGCGCACGTCGCAAGTCAACAAGTATAGGAAGGAGACGTGTTTCGCAAGGTTTTGCTTCTATTATTCTAAATCTTTCAGCTCACGTTATACTAACAGCAAAGCTCGCGTTAACCTCATTAGAACTGGGTGCAAGTTGAAAGTCACAACCTTCGATCTGTCTCACAATCACCCCGTTACCCGCTTTATTTTTGAGCGACACCCCATCAATCGCCGTCTGACGGACGATGAGTTCCTTCAGTGATGAGATTACCGCCAAGCCGAGTACAAGTCAACGAACCGTACCCCATAATATTGCAAGTGCACTTGGTACTGGTGATCTTTTCCTTACTTTTCCTCGATAGGTTGTCGAAAAGGAGCAGTAGAGTTCCCCTTAACCAGAGGTATTATGCAGAATGGGGTGCCAAATTAAGCTACTCTGTTTAATTTAAACTCCCATTTTCACTTTATTGTAGCGTCGACACGGATGATAGCTCGTTAAAGAAAACCCTGAGAAGGAAAAAACATGTTCAGACAAAATCTCTCATTCAATTACCCGACAGTAGGCTATACGTTTGCACTACTAATGTACTTCAGCCGATAAATAGGACCTTGTGTAATGATACCCTGCATGGGACATGCGCGTCCAAGGCATGAATATGCTGAACAACGCTGAACCTTTTCTCGATGCTTTCTGTTAAATACAATGCACCGTTGTTATTGCGGTATCTGAGCTTCTTTAGGATTAAAGCATTTTTAATAATTAACTGGTCTAGCGGCACCTTGGCTGCCAGTGTAATAGGACCCATGTGGGTTGTCATAGCACACGGCTCCAAGGCTCGCGCTTATTGTATATAGGCTCCATCAGTGGTACATTTAGTGCCCATGGAATAGGATCCAGGTGAGTTGTTATAGCACGCGGATACAAGGCTCGTGATCCTGGGACAGCGGCTCCATCAGTGGCACATTTGATGCCAATGTACTAGGACCTAGGTGGTTTATAATATCACATGGCTACAAGGCTTGTTTTTTTAGGATAGCAGCTCCTACATTGGCACATTTGGTGCCAATGTAATAGGACCCGGGTATGTTGTAATAGCCCATGGCTACGAGGCGTGCGCCAGTTGTATACGGACTCCATCAGTGGCACATATGTTTCCAATGTACTAGGACCAAGTTAGGTTGCGATGGCACACGGTTGCAAGGCTGGAGCTCGTCGTATATAGACTCCAACCGTGGCACATTTTGTGTCAACGTACTAGGACACAGGTGGGTTGTAATAGCACATGGCTACAAGGCTTGTGCTCGTAGTATATACTCTCCATCAGTGGCATATTTGGTGCCAGGTAATATTACCTTAGTGGGTTGTAATAGCACCCAGCTCCAAGGGTCGTGCTCGTTGTATATATGCTCCATCAGTGGCGCATTTGTTGCCGAGATTATTGGACACAAGTGCGTTGTAATATCATTTGACTCCAAGAATTGCGCTTGTAGTACAGAGGCTTCGACAGCAGCGCACTCACGATAATGGTGAGATAGCATCAGCTGAAGCATACAGTTTGACTAAAAGCCATCCCAATTTAGTTTTGTTTGGACGAGGTTTGGTCATTCACAATCATTTATGGTTTGGCTTTACGGCTACTGCACCGCGTAATTACAATTAGTAAGTAGTCTTCCGCTTCATGTTTACGATTTTTTCACTATGAAACTTTCGTTCAGCATTGCAGGGTGCTTGGGAAAATATTTTGTGCGATCAAAATGTCGTGCATAATGTGTATAATTAGACTGCTGAGGGGAAATGTCTGGTCATTTAGGGCGTTACAACACTCACACGACGGCACACGTATTCGCCGCTCCCGCGGAATGGATGCGTATTTTATCAACGTTACGCGGTAATAGATTAAAGACTTGTAAGTACGTACTACCACAGTGACGAATTATTTGTCACTCTTGGTGCTCTAAATATCAGTTGCGCTAACAGAACGTACGGTTAAACAGAAAGATTTTACACACTAAACAGCGCCGATAATGATTCATAAAATAGGTAACAACATCCATGGACATTTAAAGACATTTATCTTCCTCTCCTTTTGCTTCTCAGCGAGTGGCCAAAAGCACGCTCCAATGGGATTGCTCGCTGTCCAAATATTTGGATACAATGATAATTCCTAGGTACTATAAATCTGCGTAAGTTTCTTATTATTTTACAAAATCTTTACTGTTAAAGAAGCCATTTAACTATGTCTGCTATGATATATCAACTGCTACGAAACTCACAAATTCCTAGTGTTACATATTTCATTATACTAATAATGCGTTTCACAGTAAAATTCCGAGGCTAAAAATATCGGCACAGTAGGAGTCTAATTAAGTAGTCCAGGAGGAGACTATCAATACACGGCAAGTATTTTGAATAAATGGGCTCAGAAATAGTATGCTTGTGTTTTATAACTTGTAGTGAATAATTTCTAATTTAGTTAACAATATTGCATTAGTGTTACGCATGTTTTAGGCAAATATAGCTGCATGCATTACACACTTGGAAGTATCACCATCGACAAGCAGACACATAGTAATGCAATTTGAATATTGGCACTTTAGCAATGCAGCGCGCACAGCTGACTGACTGGGCACTAGTTTGCATTCATTTCAAAACCGTTTCGCTGCACATATCGTCTGTGTTCAGTTTTGCGTCTAAAATCATCTAGACAGGACGCCGAGAAGACGCATAAAAAATAACATACAGACTATTAACTGACGAACGTGCCGATAAAGTTGTCACAAAATTTAGCTTAGGGTATAAGTGGCGGAAATCCAATTATTTTAACGGACTTCCAAGACTGCGAATTGGTTAAATACAGCATCCATGAAAACAGGCGACCTAAATTTGACTTTTAGCATTACAATGCGCACAATGTGCAATATTGGACATACGGGAGTGGATATATTTTGTCTTATTAATTTACCAAACTTGCAGCATTTCGTTAACCGTATTTACCAGCATTCAATTTGGCGGTCAGCGGTTGATAGCTTTTTAGCACACTAAAACACATTTTTGAAGGCATAGCAGGTTAGAATCACAGAGTCTAGAGGTCAATTGTTTCACTCCAGTCAGACCAATCAACATACGTCGCCATCTTTAAAGTACCCTGCTAGGTCTGTGACTACCGCGCACCCACTTATGCGCAGTAGAATTACTTCTCTGTTGGTTGAGCTAATATCTCAGTCAGTGCCCGCCATAAAGGTTGAGGCAGGTCGAGTAGGACGAATAATGGTACAAATAATTGAATTGCTAGAACATCTGGAGCTCGCTTTCTACTTTTGTATACTAGCTGGTAGGTGAGAAATTCGTGTTCAGCTATCCCCACTGGGCATCAGTCACTGAGTTGTTTGATGCAGTTGGTTGGTATTCATATAAGGCCAGATTCCAGGTAAGTGTTTGTTGGTTAATTTGTCCCAACTCAGACGGGGGCAGTTCCGCAGGCCAATCCCAGATCTCAATAAACTTCCTGACCTCGGAGGAAAGGGAAAGAGTGGAACGGGCAGAGAGAATATCGAAAATGCCAGGCAAGGAACCAAGCAGTGTGAAAATCTTCCCTTAATATATTTGGACTCCACACAAGCTGATGTTCAATGTGCAATAGGTATGACGCAGAAACTGATCTCTTATCATGCGACAAAAAGCGTGGCTCAATGTGTAAATTACTGTGATGTGCATAAGAAGCAAAATCATGGTTCCGGTAAGCAGTCCACGGGGTATTAGTGTAAGGTGTGGGGTCAAATATATGGAAAATGAGAAGGCGGTGCAACCACCGTGGCCGTGGAATGGTGCACAACAGTCAGGAAGTCAGCCTATGAACCAACAATGGTGTATTAGGATAGCTTATTGGCGCTTCAATAGCTTAGGTGAGCCGATTGAATGTGGGATGCTACGTCGCCAAAAGAGAGACTAATGGACACAGAGGACAATGAGGGCAAGAGCCGGATTAACTATGTTGGAGAAGCCGCTAGTTGTTAAGAGATTAAAGGAACCTAGACTATCGAGCAGTCAATTAAGTGGAGGAGGGTTACTAAGAAGAACGACAGGCCGTAGCTGAAGCAGAGATTAGGTTGCAGAACAAGCAATACTATGAACCAACGATCGTAGAATTAGGTGACGCAGCGGTGCTTCAATAGATTTGGTAAACCACTCAAATATGGCGTTGTTGGGCATCAGAGGAAGCAGAATGCATGCAGAGGGTGGTGTATGTAAGGTCCGGATTCACTGCGTAGCAGGAGCCGCTTTTTATTAAGGGATGGTAGAAATTTGACCGCCCAGCAGTTAGCTACTGGTGGAGTTATAGTAAGGAAAGACAGGTCGTATGTGAAGTTAGGTTACTGCTGTAGAACGAATAATACTGTGAACCTACCAGATTGGACCAGAAGGATGCAGCGGTTCTCCCATAGATTAAATGAATAAATAATTATTTTATTCTCGACTATGCGAGGCACGCCCATGGAGGCATGATCAGGTATGTGCAACTGTGCAGACATTTTATGGGAGCTGTAATGGTGACAGCACATCAATGTTCATATGTCCATGATTGGAACTCTACAATGGTGAAAATGCGAAACAATAATTTGGATGTCGTGAGATCTGCACCCGTTTGTTAGGACATAATCGATTTGCCATATTTTGCAGTTATACCTCGGCTAATAATAGTTTGAGAATCCTGACCACTCAAACGTGGCGTTCTAGGTTGTCAGAAGGAGCAGAATGGATACTGTAGGTAGTGATGGTAATATCTGAAATGCTGCTAGTTATTTTCTTTTACTACTCTGCCGTCTGTGAACCTACCGACTTTGATTTACAAGTGAGTAAGATTTCTTAAAAATGACATCCTGTTTTGATGCACACTTCGCTAACTCTGTACGCCAAGTGAAGCGTGGTCTGTTGGTCAGCCGCCATGCGACTGCACCTTGACGTGTTGAAAATGTTTAGGTACCCATTGCGACCCATTGGGTTATACTGGGTGCTGCCCCGGGCCCCTTGAGAGCTACTGCTACCACGTTCGTCACTAGTTAGAAGTCCGACAAACTCAATCCCTTTGTCCTCCAAGTTGGGGTTAAGAATGAGAAGGCGTCTATTAATTTAAAGCTAACTAATTGCTACCTTCCTACCGCTTTCGGACAGGCTTAGGAGCCAAATGCTTTGGTTGATGTACCTACCTGTTTTCCAGTTTATGTCTAGGCCTACTGGCAGTACCTCGGCCCAAGCACAAGCATTAAATTCTTTAAAATTCATTCATATACTGCCTCGGCCTTCGCGCAGCTTAGCGAAGTTCTGCTTACCTGCTACATACTGCAGGGCGTATAAGCAAAATCCTGTTACTGCTAGCGCTTGTTTCCTTTCTTTTCCAACAGTTTCCGTTACTCCTACTTCAACCCCCATTTTTAACCATCCTTCCATATTTTCGAGTGTACCTGACAGCGGCCGTAATGCCACTGGAGTGGAACCAACTGAAGCTATCATCCAACCTAGTTCAAAGGACGCCTATCGGCAACATCCCTTATAAGGCCACTGTGTCCCGTTTCCTCGGCGGTGTTCAAAATGCTGTAGTTCTACGCACCTTGGACACACTGGGTATTGACGTGTGTTCCGTATTCAAAACCAGAAGCAGTGACTCGCACTGGGTTGTTTAATTAACTGCGTCCAGCTTGTCCTCTTGCTACTGGTTGTAATCATCGGGGAACGCTGATGCGGAAAACGCTCGTCAAGCTGGTGTGGACATCTTCAGATTCAAAGCTGAGTCATCACTGATTGATTGGATTCCCGTGAACAGCCGTTTGTGTGCAGCCGGGTTGAGGACATCAACTAAGGTTGATTCACGAAGTGGTACAAGGCGCTGCTTGTTTGTGGCTTCCGCTTATGCTCTCAACGACTGCAGTTCTGCTGCTGCCAACGGCACATTCTACCACGAACTAAACCTGCTACTACGCAGTGTTACCAGTTTAGATATCATCGTACCTGCAGTGATATTACTGCACAAGTAGGGCGCCTATGCTTTGCGGAAGCGCAGTTAGATAGTAATTATGGGCTTAACTCGGAATGGACCGACAGCGGCGAGCAACTGTGGGCGGAGCACTAACTGTTTTCTTCACCATGCACTTGCATGTGCTGATCTGTAGGTGCATTTTGGCGGTCACCCTAGACGGCCGTGTGAGCGTATAACAACCAGCCAACTGACAAAGCCAGGCATCCTGAATGTGTATCGACTTACGCTGGTATCAGGGTCGAGCAAACGCTCAACGAATGCAGTTGAAGGTCCGTTGTAGCATGTGCACCGGACCTTACTTATAGCAGGTAAATCCATGTAAAACCACTAGCCAAAATAAGCATTAGGTCTCTTCGTAGTCTCTGAAGCTTTTCAAAGCTCGACGACACATTCGGCTGGAAGCGAGCAAAACAAGACTTCCAAATATATCAGCACAGAACTGCATGCTAGCCAAGAGAGAGACCGTGCTGCGTGGTGCTCTAATCGTGCCTCAGAGATGGTAATGGCCGCTGCTCTTGGTAACTGTCGGACGTTGTTCCGTATGCTACAAAAATGGGCGATGCAAGACTTGGTGGTAGTGTGACTATGTATGGCGAGGGTGAAAAGCATTTCCACAACTTGCCAAAACGTTTGGACCGTTGAGCACAGCATCTTAAAAAGCATTTTAATCGACCGAAATTGGTAGATCCCTCACCAGCCGGTTATCGCCGTGCTTCATGGGCTGTCTCTTTGGATCCGCCCTCTCGCCCAGAAGCTGAAAGTGAGATCGGACTGAGGCAATTAAATAAAACTGCGAGCTTAGATGTTATTCTTTTAGCCCCATTCAAACTCGGGGCTCTGCACTGGTTACTGGTTTACACCAATTACTATTGAAACTGGGAGAAGCAATCTGCCCCAACCGACTGCTGCCGCCCACTTTTGTCCCGACCTTCAAAGGCGAGGCTCACTTTCCGAATGTGGTAAGCATAGAGGAACCAGTATACTCCCATCGCAGCTTATTTGCTTGCCCCTGTATTCGATCACACACTGACTAGCACACGTGAAAGCCATATTCGTGAAGTGCAAGCCGGGGTTCGCGAGGTCGTGGCGGCATTGACCACATTTAACCTTTGCGTCAGTTTTTAGAGCACCGGCATATACATTGGCGGCCCACCAATGTTGTGTTTCATGATACCAAAAACGCCTTCTGTTCAGTGAAGCAACGTGCACATTCAGACTGTCTACTAAGGAAAGGTGTGTCCGGGGTATCCGTAAATATTTGTAGTGGGGTGAAAGATTTAATGTCAGATAAAAGTTTCAACACGCTGACCTTCAGTAGTGACGGTTGGACTAACTCCACTTATCTTGCACCCACACTGATACAATACACCAGAGTTGATTCCGCGAAGCTTACGCCTTCCAAGCACACAAACAAAGCAGTCGCAACAAGCCGCTGCAGGAAAGCAGAACGCACCGTTCGAGGCTGAGAATTGTGTATATGAAAAAGCGGTCAACTAAAACAATTGTACAAGACGCATAGAAAAAACGAACTGAGAAAAGCTCAAAAAATGGAAAAGCTATGAACACTACAGGACTCCCTCTAGAGCGTGAGTAGGTAAGCGAATGCTCGAAATGTAGTTCTCACTGATTGTTAAACGCTAGTTTAGCAGGAAGAACCACCGTACGACCAAAACGTGTGCGTTTGTGTGTGTGAGTTGTCGTAGAGGGGTTGCAGCGGGTTGCGAAGAGAGGACACTAGGATCACACATAGGCTGTGTAGGAGGAGTGCTCGGCGTGGATCATCTTCGGGGACAGTTGCGTCTGAATATTGTTGAGACGGAAGAGGTTCGATGTAAGCGGGTTTCAAATGATCGATGCTTTCAGAGTCTTTGCAGCCATTTCGGTTCAACACAAAACACTTGTCCTTGCGGTCGATAAACTTGTAAAAACTCTCGTAGGATGGCGTCACAGGTTTACGAACAGTATCGATGCCCACAAGGACGTAGTGACAGTCGCGGAGATCAGGATGGATCTGTGGGTTACGAGGCGTGAGTCGTGGAGATGTTGAGCGTACCGAGCTGAAGTGACTTCTCAGGCGTGTGACATATGGTGTAGGATCCATTGCTCCAGTGGCCCTTGAATCCAGCACCACCCCTTCAGGAATACTAAGTGGCGTGACAAAACTAACTCAGCAGAGCAACAACTTATGTCTTCCTTGAGCGTGTTACGTATGCCAAGTAGGATTATCGGCAAGCGCTCCGACCATTGCGTGCTCGACTGCGTAGCGGTAATCGAAGCTTTCATTTGGCGATGTAAGCGTTCGAGCAAACCATTGCAGCGGGATGGTAAGCGGTGGTGCGCATGCGAGAACAACAGAGCAAACGACTTAGGTCACGAAACAACGAAGAAGTGAGCTGCGGACCACTGTCTGTCGTGATAGTAGCACGTGTGCCAAAGAAAGAAATCCAGGTTTCGATGAAGTTGAGCGCTACTCCTTCAGTGTAAACGTCCCATAATGGCACTGCATGCGGCCAACGTGTAAACCTATCAACACATGTCAGCAAGTATTGTAAACCGTTGAAAGGGGGCAAACGGCCAACGATATCCAAATGAGCATGTCTGGAGAGAGCATCCGGTGATGAAAAGGTGCCTGGGACTGTGATTGTATGGCGATGTATCTTGCTGGTTTGACACGTAACACAGTGCTTCGCCCACTGTTGGATGTCAGAGGACATATTGTGGCAAACAAAGCTGTCTGTGCTCAACTTAACAGTAGCCCGAATGCCTGGGCACGATAGCACGTGGAAATGAACGAAAACAAATCAGCGTTAACGTTGGTGAAAGTAGGGTCGGGGCATGCCCGTAGACATGTCACAATGAACCTTGGAGTCAGAGTTAAGAAGCGGCCAAAGGGTATGTTTGATCGAAGGGTTTGATTTCATGTGCATAAACTTAGAATCTCCCTCCTGATGAGCAGCGATTTTTCCAGATCAAAGGTCGGGCGTGAAAGTTCGTGCATTCCAATGCCTAACATTGCGTCGGCTACCACGTTGTCAGTGGCGTCTATATGACAGATGTCAGTAGAGAACTGCGATATGTAATCAAGGTATCGGGTTTCACGGGGAAAAACGGTCCGAAGGAACACGAAAGGCAAAAACAAGTGCCTTGTGATCAGTTAGAATGTTAAATGAACGACCTTTGAGGTGTCGAAAGTGTTTAATGGCGAGATAGATGGCCAAAAGTTCTCTTCCGAAGGTACCATACCTAGTTTGTGCGGGTTGTAATTTACGGGAGCAAAAGGATAGTGGTTCGGGGTAACCATTGATTAGTTGTTGCAAAACAACTTCATCTGCTGTTTGTGACGCATCGGTTTGAAGGATGAGAGGGGTATCAACATCAGTCCGTAAGCGGCTCAACGCTGTGACGTTAGACAAAGCATGTTTAATCTTGTCGAATGCGTATATTGCTTCGTTCGTGGGTTTGAATTTTGGAGTCTTTCCTTTAAACAGGTCGGTTAAAGGTTGAAGCAGTTTAAAGCAATCAGGTATAAAGCGGCCGTAATAATTCACCATACCGAGGAAACGGCGCAGACTATTGTAGGACTGCGGCATCGGATACTCCGTGATTGCTTTTGTTTTCTCCGGGAGTGGACTTATTCCGGTGCGATCGATTCGATGACCGAGAAAATCAACGCAACTGACAAAAGACACATTTGTCCACGTTGTTGATAACGCCATAATGATCAAAACGCTCAAAGATTTGGCGAAGATGAAAGAGATGTTCTTCGTGACTAGAGCGGACAAAGAGAATGTTATCGATCTAAGCAAAAACAAAGTCAAGTCATCGGAAAACCTGGTCAATAAATCGTTGAAATATTTGTGCGGCGTTTCTTAGTGCAAAAGGCGTACGGATAAATTCAAAAGGACCGAAGGGGTAGTTATAGCTATCTTGGAAATGTCATCAGAGGCGACACGAATTTAGTAATATGCCCGGACCAAGTCAATCTTAGAGAAAATTGCTTTGCCGTCTAGGCAAATAGAAAAGTCGTGAATATGTGGTACCTGATACCTGTCAGTGACAGTGACATTCTTAAGTTGATGGTAATCACCACAAGGTCGCCAAGCTCCACGAAACATTTTGGGTACCGTGTGCAAAGTTGAAGACCATCAGCTATTAGAAGGCCAGATGATCCCAAGACGGAGCGTGTGCTCGAACTCGGCTTTGGCGTTGGCGAGTTTATCAGGTGATAGTCGGCGAGATCGAGACGTGACCGGTGGTCCAGGAGTAACGATGTGGTGCACAATCTCGTTTTTAGGTGCGGGACGATTATTGGACGGCAGCTACGACGCGTGGAATTGTTGGGGTAACTCGGTAAACACAGTGTTAGTAGGTAGAGTCATGCAAGTTGAGCGAAGTGGCTCTGCCTTAGTGGTGTGGGAGGTGATACTATCACGAATTTCCCTGTTACGTGAGTCAACAATAGGACCAAATTGGGTGGGGAAATCGACACCGATGATGGGACGTCGTACATCTGCGATCAGGAAAACGGAAGAAATTGTTCGTCGAAGACCAAGATCGAGGGTAAGCAATTTCTGACCGTACGTCTGGATTCTCGTGTTATTAGCCGCCTGGAGAGTGGGTCCTGTGGGAATGAGGTTGCGTTTTTCCATTCCACCTGACAGAACGCTGATCTCGGCTCCAGTGTCAACCAAGAATGAAAGGTTGGTTGTGGAATCACGGACAAAGAGCAGGCGGCTAGAAGCTGTGTCAGCCGAAGTCGTCGCCATTACTGGCTGGTTGTGGCGTTTCCCTGTTGAGCTTATTTAAGTTATTTACTACGACAACACAAGCCAAGAGTGTGCCTTTTGTGCCTTTGGAGGGTGAATCATCAGCTCTAAGGACGTCAATGAACGGGCTAAGTAATGAAAAGGCATATGACCTAAGAATAAAAATAAAACCACCAGCTTCAAACAGGGTTTACCAGAGCAAGTAGCGTTGGAGTAATTTGATAATTAGATTTTGCACGGCAAAGTGTTTCTCGTTCAAGAGGTAACAGGCATAGCACTGTAGATGTACAACAGGCCCTTATGCGGACTTTTATTGTTTTGTAGAGATGTCTGGACTTGGAGGAGGTTTATAAAATATGTGGAGGGGTTGGCTTACATCTGTGTTTATTTTATTTGCAAACTTTTCATAGGAGTTGCAAAGGCTGGCAACAATAGGGTTGACAATATCTATCCTTGAATTTTCACCACACCTTTATAGATACATCACCGCGCTGGCAACTATTTTAAGCTCATTCTTCAGGAGACCAGAAAAGCTGACTAGAGAGCAATAGATCCAGATTGGTAACACATATGTAGTTATAAAACGCTATATCAAAAATCAAGGGGTGGAGGAATATCTGAGATGTGTGGCGTAGAATGTGAGTCTTCCAGCCGCAGAAAATGTTTCGTTCACCTAAAGGGTCACGTAAGCCTGTGCTCAGCGTCACTAATAGGTTAGTACTGTGTGGAGGAGGTCAAACATTTATCGTAATGCAAAGTCGCGAACATTGTGTCAGGAGTTGTTGGGAGCAGTTTCCTTTGAGCGGCATAAAGAGGATATCTTTGCATTTTAAAGTGTTTAACGATAAACAACGAGAGTTGGATCAAACTGTGAGGTTGTCTAATAAGGTTTGTAGCTTGGTCGCGGATTCTATGCTTGGATGCTGGATGCCAAGGGGTACATCGGCCACAAACTTCAGCAGGATGGCTTCTTCAGGGACAAGGATCGTGAGGAAGTGGAAAACAACAATGGGAACGAAAGGCCTTCATGAAGTACACCAGAATTGGTGGTCAATGAAGAAGAGTTTTCCCCATTAATCTGGTAAAGTGGGCACAGTTGATAAAATAATCTGTTGACAGAAGTACAACAGAAGTTTGTACTTCAGAACATATTAGATCGCGCGACAGTAGTTCACAGTTCACGGCATCGAAATTGTGGCGTAAATACAAGAAGATGTGGATGGGGTAGCTTTTCTTATCCAGTGACGGGAGTGGACTGTGTAACAAGCCTACTTCGCACCTAAATTGACCTTTGCCTGCGATGTGCAAGCTGGTATGCGTTATCAAAATGGTGATGTACAATACTTTTATCTATAAGCCTCTCAAATATCTTACATTTAAATGACATGCACGCGATCGGCTGATATTTAGTTTCCTTTCTTCGGCACTGGCGTGCTGCATGCGCATGGCAAAACGTCAGCTATGTTGTGCTTCTTGGAGCACAGCGTGTACATGTCGGCGTGGAGCTCAGCATGCTAATCTGCGCATTCGTTGAGAACCACAGGGGGGAATTAATCAGGACAAGGTGCTTTGCTCATCGGCAGCCTGATTAGTTCTCCGTGCACTTTTGTGCTTTTCGTAGAATGTGTGCTAGCAGGCTAGCTATAGCCCAGCAGAGGAAATATCAAAGGGTGAAATACTATGTCTGTCGCAAAAATGCAAGTTTGTTTTTCCACCTCCGAAGTGGAAAGCGTGACCTCGCTGGTGCCCACAATTAGCTGCTTCAATTATCTCCATCTTTCACAGAAATTGTTGTTCCAAGTATGGCTTGAACGCAGATATGGTTAAGTCGATGCAATTCTATTTGTGTATCAATAAATAGTGACTATACTGAGGCCATGTCTTTATGATTATAAGCCTTTTCTTTAAGTCCACGCAGCCGTTTGGTGTATTGTGAAGGGAATCTGTCGGCACAGGTAAATATCGTTACAGTTGGACAACAAAGGTCAAAGCAGTTTACGTAACAACTTATCTGGTCACAATTCTTCTATAAGTCTTCATCGTAAAATACACTAAAGCCAAAGGCGGCAATTGCTTCACTCATTTCCTGTATGTTTTGGGAAAGGCATTGTCTCCGCCTGAACTTTCGATCAGCGCAACGGGTGAAATCATTATGGTTGGTCTTGCTAAAGATAACGGGAGATAGCTTTACGGTGGCCTACTCACAGCTCCCAAGCACTACCCGTTTACAAACAGAAAAAACATTCACGTTATTTACAAGTACCATGTCAAGAATTGCGTTCAATATGGTTGGAGAATGCACAACTTAGTTTTTTCCGAGCCATGTAAGAGAGATGGTATCATCCCTGTTATAGCCAAAGGTAACTCTGATCGATTACAGTTATACGTATACGAGAAGCGCAGTTGTACCTGCCATAAAAATCCTCAACTTCGTGGTTTGGACAGCAGAAAAAGATATAAACATCAGCCAATCAACCCAAACGATAACTGTTCAGCGGTCTTGGCATACCTTTTATGAGTAAACAACGGATGCGTTGCGAACAGCGTTGCAATATGCTTTTAATCGACGGGCGACATGAATAGTTTGCGTGAATTATGAAGCCACCTCGGCGACCCTTCTGTTACGTTGGCGGTCAGCACGTCAAGAGTTAAATGCGTCAAATTCCACAAGTGCATCTTCTATATCTTCGTGAAACCAGGTTCCTTTCAGCATACTAATGCCCAAACGATAATATTCACTATCCTTTATAATCCTTTTGTAGTCTTCCTATTTTCCAAGCTGCGATCGAATATTGGCAATAAGTAATACAGGCAGGCACATAACTACGATCCTTTTCTTACTGTAATGTGCCATCCAGCACGGTGTCTTTGTCTAGAATTCCTTTGCCTCCTTTTTATTTTGTTTCCTATACCATGACCAGGAAAAATGTCCAAGTACGTTTGCTTGAAAGCACAAAACAACTTCTAAGTGTCGAGAGTGTAAACGGTTGGGTTCATGTTTACAAAGCATCAACTGGTAATTAAAAGCAAAAGGTTTTCTTCATTGGCGCAAAGCTTGTGTTAGCAAATCCTTTGTATAGGACACAGTGTAACGTACAATGTTCATAGTAGGAGCGGAAGTAGATCCGATGTGTTGAAAGGAATGAAAATACGGTTACAAGTTATCACACAACGAACAATAAATCCCAGAGTGTCGAACCCAAACTCAGTGAGAACGAGAGAAGTGCATGTCACAGGAGAGTGTATATCGGTCCCGCAGGGTCAAAAGTGTACAACCACATAAACAAGTATGCTCTGGTTCAAATTCATGTGGGGCTGGAACGATAGGAGCATCCAGTGAGTGCTCCGTTTTGAGTAGATCTTTGAGCCAGGAATTGATGAAGTGCTCAGTTATTGATGGATATAAACGAAACACTCGTATAACACTCTGGCCAAGCAGTTACTGCCCAAGTTTCCTGCCCTAGCAGTCCATGCTGTGACAGTCACGTGAAGTAAGCAAAGAATAGGAAGAGAAATCGAAGGTACAAACTAAGGAAGTGCACTTTAAATAAGCAAGCGATACCAATGTGTGAATAAAACTAGAGAAAAGCAAATCGAAGTAGGAAGATGCGAGTTGCTCAAGAAAATAAAAAGGTTTCGTGTGGCCACCCAAAAGCGTCAAGTTGCCGCTCAAACCCCTTAACCGTAGATTTCCTGATAACACTTTCCGGAAGCATGTTCCAGCGCTCGATGACTCTGCATGACATCCGGATTGTTGCCCTAATCCTAGCAGACCACGGTTTGTCTAGCCTCATGGAGTGACCGCGCAGAACAGACAATCAAGCGGGACTGAATAGCCTAGATAAACCTGGAGCCACCTTGCCGGTTAAGATACGGTATGTGTGGATAAGGCATCCTTTAAGCCTTCGGTAGTTCATTCACTACATTCTCAGGCTGAGTAGACGCTGGCAGTACGTCCATTCCAGTAATCCCTCGACTAACCCAGTACCCACTCGTAAAACCCTCTCTAGCTCCATTTTGTCCCCGACGAGGCAGGTCGGACAAGCCTGGACGCAGTAATCCAGATAAGGCCGAACGAGTGCCGAGAACAGACTCGTAAAGATGCTGCCCGTCAAGACTCCGAAAGAAGGTTGCATTAACCACAACACGCGAAAACCTCTGCTTGCGGCCTTCTTCCAGTTGTCGCCGGATTATAAAGCCGAAGGGTGTAGGACGCCTATGGCAACCTAATTAGATACAAGGTGAGTTCTACCCCACCGACCAAGTATCCGTAGGAGGAAAACCAACTCCAATTCGAAGAATGAACAATTTGCCTAAGTTAAGGGCGGTAACCCTAAAGTTGACCGGTCCCAAAGCTTATCCAATGCTCGCTGAGTAGTTTCGGAACCCCAGGAACATCGACAGGGTACCACAGCTTCAGGCCATCAGCAAATAGCAACGATGGTACCTCAAGCTCCGCGGGTAGGTCATTCACATAGATAGAGAACAGCAGCGCTCCAAATATCGAGAAATGCGGCACGTCACTGAGGACAGACTGCGTAAACTATAAGCCCTGGCCTACCCGTACACTCTGTTCTCTACCCCCAAGAAGGCAGTCACCCAATCAAGGGCGCGACGAGATACCCCGTAGGAGGTCAGCTTTTGCGCGAACCTCAAAAGGGGCGATAATAAAATAGTCTTAATAAGTAAGCAAAATAGTTACCAGAGGTGTTCTTTGGGACAAATAATCTACAGGCTTAGTAGGACGGAGGGATAACTCGGGATTTAGCTACGGGAGCGTCGGATTAATCGAAAACAGCTGATCGTATTTTAGGGCGGTACTGGTTTCTGTACTTGCTGGCATAAAGGAATGTTAGGAAATAAGTTGTTAAGGCTTGCTAAGCATTTATTAAACGTATCTTGATTTAGGGGAACTGTAAATGGTGGTACATTATTTCACGACGTTTAAAAGTGTTTGTTTTAGTGCGCAAGTATTGTTTCGGTTTCACTGCAATGGCTGCAATAGCTGTGAACGATACTGTTGCGTTCCGCACTACTTTTCGCCAATAGTATAGGGCACTTTATGAATTCGATGAAGATATAAGGCAGTTTCAAATTCAGTCGGCGACGAGTTTTACGAATATGACGTTGTTGACCGCTGTGTCGTATTAGAAGAGGTCAGGTCAAGAGCTACCCAAAGGGTTGCGGTACAAATGGATACAATACCGTTGTGTCCATTGCAACAGGAAAGTAGAATGTGGCAGTTGGTAGTTGCAGACATGGTTTTATGTGTACTTCATGTTGCATTAGTATGTCAGGCTCGGTTGTAAAGCGATCATTACCGTCAGTGCCTAGGGCATTTACTAGGAGGTATACTCGCATCCTCATTATTTTCACTTGAGGAATCCAAGTTTATACGTTACTATTCGGCGCATGACTTCCAAGACGGAGCGGCAGCTGTTTGATTTGCTGCAGTCCTTCCGTAATACCGCGAAACTGCGAGGCTACGGGTTGGAAAACTATAACTAACGATTGAATCAGCAGGATATGGTTTCCATCCGCCATCGCTTAGGTGAGATACATAAGGGGAAAGACGTAAAAGCGGTTGCGGAATTTTTGCGTAAGAATGGCGTTTTGCGTGTACGAAGGGCTGATTTGCAGGTGCGACTCTTATTTTTCCTTCCTGCAACGATGAGTTCCGTAGTGGTGAAATACGGGACGTGCTTCTTGCAGATGCCACGCAGCAGGTGAACAGATATGGTTAACTTCTTTGGCACTGCTTGGCAACTGAAGGCGTTGCAGAACCGCGTAGGACCACGTCGGTATCCTAGTTGCGGATGTCGAACTCACACACCGTTCCGAAACTGGGCCGGTGAAGGAGTTGGTTTCTTGTCTGTCTCCTTATGCTGCTGGAATATTTACTCGACATGTTTCGTAGACGGTCACATTAATACAACCTACCGACATTGGGTATGAAGTATTAGGTAAGGTGTAACGCCGGCACACTCTTATGATGGGTAGTGAAATGAGCTGTGGTTGCTCGTTCATAAGTCAGTGGGATATGCTATGCGCACACACTATGCTGGTTGCTGGCATGTTAACCGCCGACATACCCTTGCTTATGCACGGAAGCCGTTGGTAAACGCGGGACCGTCAGGTTCCCACCCCTGATTGCGAGACGTTCTCAGGGGAACGTCAACCGCTGCCTTCTACATCTGCCTCCCCGCCGGTGGTGTTAACGCAAGAGGAAAGGTTCTCCTGTACCAACAGGCTGTTCGGTGGGATAAACGTTGTCATAACCAGTCTGGGTACATCGGCATTCCTTGAGGCGGAACAGTTCTACCGAAGCAGCCTGAATACGATACTACCTAGGCAGAGCTTGGTGTCAGTTAGAACTTGTCTTCCTGACAATCTTGACCAGACTTACACCATACCAGAACGTCAACGCCCCAAGGCAACGAAAGGGTGGCGGTCACCGTCGCCTAGGGACATGGAACACAAGCACCCGCCATACTTCTGACGCATCCTCACTGTCACTTCCGCGGAGCACAAAACGGCAACTAATTACGCCAGATTAGGGAGCACGCAACCACCAACCGAGCACGGAAACGCGTGCATCATTTGCGACACCGAAGATGGAGCAAATGCCAGCGGAGACGCTGTTCACTGGTATGTGTGCTGCACATGCAACAGATGGCTTCATCAGGTATGTGCGGCGTACAACGGAGGTGGGGAGCACTATGCGTGCATCTTTTGCATGTGATTTAACCTTTATCTTAACCAAATTTCCCTTTATGCATGCCCACGGGAACAATAAACCGGCCCTTTTTAGGGTCACCCTCTGGTGCTGCAGCGGCAAGCTTCCTCCGGATGGCAAACCACGCTTCCTGTAAGCTGCTGGGTACCGCTTGGAACATACCGCATGGCAGCCTAGTGGGTGGCTCTACAAACGACCATTATGCCTTAATGTTTATTTGTTTGACATGCGAACCCCATTCTGAGTGGCATTTCATGTATACCGATACCGTAGGTATGCCGCTAAACATGTTTGGTCAGTTAGCATGGCGTAAACGTGTACTAGTAAGTCATTTTCATCCCGTGGTATGCATGCACACATTACTACATTTTGACCTTGTACCCAGATTTCTTCTTGTGGCCCCCTCGCAAGTGTCCGTACGAAAAGCCTATAATGGCGTCGTTCACCAGGTACCTTCAGCATTTATTTTATCCCCGTATGCATTGCATGGAATATTGCCCGGACCGCAATGGTCCACTGCGTTGACGCGACAAACCACTACTCTCCTCAACCTCAGCGTGAGCACTTTGAATACACCTGAGCAACATTTCCGCTTCGCACCTTTTACAGTTACCTTGGTATTACATTGAGGCTGTATTGCTGTCAGACAGGAAATGGAGTCGGCGAAAACGTTTATTTGCCGGCGGCCAGCCTACGTGAGTAGTCAGTTAGCTCTACCGCATATGGTAGCATCGCTGTTACATCCTAAGTGGAGCCGTCAACACTTAACAAAAACCGGCGACCAGATTATGTGAGTAGTCACTTATCTCTATTGCGAATTGAAGCATTGCTGTGACAGCTTATGTGGAGCCAGCAACATATATTAACTAACAGCGATAAGCTTATGCGTATAGTAAGTTAGCTCTGTTGGACATTTCAGCACTGCTGTAAGACCTTAAATGGAGCCGAAAACGCCGTTTAATTACTGGCCACCAGCTTTTGTTAGCTTCGGTAGCTAAGTTGCATTTCACATCATTGCTGTGACACGTCACATGGAGCCGGTCACATCCTCCAAATATTCGCAGTCACGCTTTGTATGTAGTCCGATACCATTTTTGCATGTGGTAGTATTGTTTGGAGAAGTTTAACAGACATGGCCACTTCTTTTTTCTCATGGCGGTAAGCGTCAGAAGTTCAGCTTCTTACACTCGCACTCAGTTGTGTTGCTGCATGGATTTTCCTTCAAGCAACACATTTAGCAGCTTCCACAATTTCGTTCCAATAACATGTTTATGCCAACTGTTGGAACACCATTACAGCTGCATGCCAGTTCCCACTGCTATATTTAATACCATTTTTCATACAGCGTTATGACTTATTGTTCACTGGTATCCAGTTCCCCTATTTCGGTTAAGTTACCTTCTCCGTATACCTGATTTATGTTAGAGTGAGTACCCGCTTCTTCGCATAACCGACACCTTAATTCATGATCAAACAGTGAAGCAGATTACAATAATAAGAGATAACCAAATGCTTTATTCTAAATGAACGTTTTATGTATCACTTTTATAGAACCACATAATTGCCTTGTTACCGCTTAGTCGTCCAAGGATAAGCATTCAAAAGGATTTTGCCAATAATTAAACCTATTCATAGCCTATCGATAATTTATCTACTGAATTAGTTTTAACAGCTCATTCACTCTATTCAAATGGCAACATGCGCACAACGTTATTTAGGGCGATAAATCACTAGCAAAGCAAGAAAATCACGGATTGGCTATATTCCGCCTGTGCCTTGCCTACGCATGTACTTTCGACATCGCTTCATGCTACTACAATACACAGCACCTTTTACCGTATGAAATTGACTTGTAAACAACCCCACCATTGAGCCTGCCTTTACTGCCCACTAAACTAGCGCCGATTACAGCATGCACGTTGCTTATTTACGATCCTTATTTGCTCTAACGTAACCAGTCATTAACATCATAGCTTATGACATTGCGATAATAAAAATAGCTTTAACTAAGCCTTAACTTTCATACATTGTTCACCTGATGCCATAGTATTTGTTCGTCTTTGCAAACCTTCGACAATGATGTACCCGGGTTCCGCGGACAGCAACTTATGTTCGCGCGTCATATTGACTCAACCCTCCCATTTGGCTACTAGAATACACATTTAAACACACCGTCTGGTTGTTTTCAAAGCAGAGCAAAAGTGGCTAAGGTGTGGCGACACGCAGATAAATAAGGATATCAGGGTCTTAGAGGAGTATCGCTATAGAACATAGCTCCAGCGAACACAGGTAACAAAGCTGAACGCTGATGAAGCGTGTGGATTCGAAGACATTGACGAGAGTGAAGGATAAGTAAACACCAGGACGGGAGAAGCTAAATTACGGAGTGCGCTGCACAATGGATTATCCTCGATTGCTATAAGATAACTAGACAAGGTTAATTAATGATACCATAGCTGACTGGTGCAATATATGCAAACGTTTATATATTTTAATGCGTTTCAGTATGACTCTAAAGCACGGCGGCGCGCAACCAATTCATTCCACTACACTACTATGAAAACCTCACTAAGGAAACAGAGTTAGGGAAATCCACTGATAGAGCTGGATTACTGCAAGCAAAAATTCAAAGATATTGTAGCGTGTAAGGGATAAGCGAACACCTGGACTGGTGAGGCTAAAGTGCAGCGGTGCGTTGAACAATTGTTTTATCATAGCTTTCCAGAAGCGAGCTAAGGAACGTTTGTTGCTGAAGGGACAAGCAACTGGCAGAATACAAGCATCCATGTAGGTGGTTGATGACGTTAGTGCAGGTGAGGATCTAGCGCAGCCGTGAACATATACTTTAAATTTTCTTTGTTCCCAGCATAATATTGCTATGATAAACTTTGTCACGGAAAGCAGGTGCGAAAGTTAGACATGTAAGGATCATCGGTTTTATATATTTTGTATGCATAATCTCACTTTGCTTTTCAATCGGTATTTTACCGTTGTTTTAACCGACAGTATTTTTGACATCTTCTTGACCTATCAACGCCTCGTTCTGCTTTTCTACGGCGGCGTGTTGATAGGCCGTTGAGCTCGAACCAATGGCTGAAATTTTGTTACGGGCCAGGGTGAAATGGAACAGAAGGCATCAAGTGGGCAATCGCAAGACTTAGGAATTAATTATTAAGGATGAGGGTATGCGAGTGTTCTCCGAGCTGGTTGATTTGGTTGCAGATGTTTCATCGTCAGACTAGACGACATCATCAGTGCGACTTAAGCGAGCCACTTGCAGGTCCAAGTGATTATCGATCACTTGATTCGAACGTCAGAAGTCTATTAAATAAATAAATAAATAAACTTTTATTCTCGATAAGGTGAGGCACACCTTTACAGGCATGATCACGTATAGCTAACATAGTGTGATCAAAAATGTACAAAAAGTACATGTTTGGCATAACAGTGTATGTAAGTGTATGGGTGTACATATGTATGTAATTGTGTATGAAGGTAGCTTGTGTCTGAATTTGCCGCAGCATTTTGAGTGTTTGTTATCCTCAGGAATGTGAGCGTAAGCGATTGATGTCTGCGGGTTGGATAGCACTTGCCGGATATCCACGGGTCAGGGACTTTAGTTTGTGGCGAGTCACATCCGCCACCTCGCAGTGTTTTTAGACAGACATTTGTGGCTTTTTATTGGGAGAACGCTTGCCAGGCGAAAACCCACCACGTAATGGAACACTGTCGTCGAACTATTTGCTGGAACGGGTTAAACCCGAACCACCCAGCTGGCATCACGAGGAGGTTGTTCGGCTAGCCAGCTGACCGTGTAGTCACCTCTTGCGTACCGTTAGCTAGAGTCCGCCTCAATAATGTTCCTTTGTCCATTTGATCTGGGGCGGAGTATTGTTTTAACCCTCAGTGCTTCATAGGCAGTATCAAGATCTAAGTGTCGGTTGATTGAGTTGTTTCCCGAGTACCAAGCCTCGATGAACTCACGTGCTTTTCAAGTCTTTTGCCCTGTCTATGATCATGACATTCTCCAAATCAAACTGATGATTTTTGGCGTCCATATGTACCGACATCAGGGAGTTCTGGGCATTTCGTCGGATGGCTAGGCTATGCTCATGTAGCCTAGTGCCGAGCTTTCTTCCTGTCTGGCCCATATAGTATTGTTGCAATTTTTGCAGTGGATGTTGTAAATCACACCGCTTGTTTCTTCTTTGCTAAGCCGGTCCTTACCATTGAAGTGCTTGTCTCGGATGGTTACCGTCGGCTTGTGAGCAACTCTGATTCCGAAAGGTGGTAGCAGTCTCGCCGCCATCACAGAGAAGACAATTGTGTATGATATATTTATTGTCTTGCTATCCGTTTCTGATGTTTGTTTATGCGTCGGTCGCTTTATTGATGTTAAACAACGTAGAATGAAATTCCTAGGATACCCATTACGTGTAAACATTTCAAATAGATGATCTTCCTCCGCTTTCCTTAGCTGCGGAGTGCTGCAACGTGTCTGCGCTCTTTCGAATAGAGTTGTTACGCATCTGCGCTTGTAGACTGTTGGATGATTGCTGCGATAATTCAGGATTTGGTCTGTATGCGTCGCTTTCCGATAAACTGTTGTCTCCAGTTGTCCAGCAGAATGTCTTTTTACTAACACATCCAAGAATGGTAGCTGACCATTGTTCTCCTCTTCTTTAGTAAAACGGATACCAGTCAACGTGTTGTTTATTAACTGATGTGTTTCTTCCAGCTTCGAGCGCTTTAGGATGACAAAAGTATCTTCCACGTGGACGATTTTTTGTCATCTTGATACTGCCTATGAAGCACTGAGGGTTAAAACCATACTCCGCCCCAGATCAAAGAGTCAAAGGAACATCATTGAGGCGGACTCTAGCTAATAGTACGCAAGAGTTGACTACATGGTCAGCTCACGTGGACTAATAGACTTCTGACGTACGAATCAAGTGCTAAATAATCACTTGGACCTGCACGTGGCTCGCATAAGCCGCACTGATGATGTCGTCTAGTCTGACGATGAAACGCCTGCAACCAAATCAACCAGCTCGGAGAACACTCGCATACCCTCATCCGCATCCCGAGCTACAAATATTCTCACGGATTTCTAATTATTGAGGTTTCAATAATGAAATGGAACGTACTGTATACGTATATAAAGTGGTACAATAGTGCAAACTTTGTAGTACAGACGTTTACCGTAACCATAGTTACGTTTCCTCAAGAAGTGCTAATGGGAGAAATTGTAGCAGAAAACTGCTATATGAAAATTTCGTTAGTGAAATATTTTAGTTGTCTAATAAACGCAATCCCGTTTCAAGTATCCTGTTAATGAGAATGTGCTGAAAATGTAAGGAAAATGCATACTTCAGACTTACATCGCCTGGTATGCTGCAAATGTTCGTTGGAGATGAATTCTTATGAAATATCAGTTGCTGCAAAGGGGAACTGAGGGAGTGCGCAACGTGAACTAAATGAAATCATGCAGAAGTAACAAATGAAAATGGCTAGCTTTTAATGTTAACCGGTGAAGTAGATCGAGAGGGCACATGTATCGTACTTATGTAATTAAATGGATGAACTTGTGCAATCCGTGTGAGAAGGAAACAGAACTAGATAAAGCTCGGCATAAATAAACAGTCAACAAGTGACAAGTGTATGGTGAACTCATAAGATGTGTATAGTGGTGCACTGTGTTAAATATCTTCAAATTATTGTCGAGGAATTCATTTCGAATGAATAATGTGCCTGCGATTCAGTGGACGTGTTGCGCAAAGACGGTGCAAACGAAATGAGGATAGAATTTGCCTGATACATAATGCATAAACGTAGGGGTATATCTGATGATTTGCAACTGCAGGCACAAAAGAAATACAATGTATTCCATTTATTATGGATATATGTGTATCGTCTGATTTGTATATATATGTCGGCTGATCAGCAGCTACACAGTGAGCTGAGTATTCACTTGTCGGATGCGCGGTGGCATTCGGGAAGCTAGAGTACCCAGTGTAGTACAACCATCAGCTTGCCATTGACAACAATCTGATGGTGCACAAACCATGACGCTGTCTGTTCTATACGGCAGCGAAACGTGCACGATGCACCGGCGTGATGTGGGATATCTCGAGCGGTTCCATCGGCGGTGTTTGCGATGGAGTTTATTCATCGGTTGTGGCCACAGAATTGTTGACACCGAAGTGTTGAGACTAAGTGGAATAGATGCAGTGGACTGCATACTTTCGCTGAGACACCTGAGGTACCTTGGTCCTGTGAGCCGTATGGATTCAACGCGGATACCGAAACAACTATTATATGGTCAGCTGAATATGGGAAAGCGGCACGTGGGGAAACCAAAATTAGGTTAGGAGGACGTGGTCAAATTGACCCTATCACGTTCTAGCCCTGGTTGCAGGTTATGGGAATTGAAGGCAATTTATCGGCGTGCATAGCGCGATCTGATCAAAGGACAATTGCTGAAGAGCGGGAGAAAGATCTCACATATGCAGAGAAGAAGCAGCAAGCGCCGATGGGTTGTACTTCATCGACATCATGCGCATGGTGCTGTAGCACCGTGACATAGGCCGAACTGGCGCAGCTTTGGTAGGTACGCTACATTCGATTTACTAAACGTATGCTTACATGCTATGTGTCTATTTCAGGTGGTAGGTCTGCAATTCTGCTCTAATGCTTTGTTTTCTGTAATGAAGCCTATCAGTACTCTCTTTTAGAAAATGGCACACATCTATTAAGCCCATCGTAGGTAAGTTTGAAAACATTTTGTTGTTTGTGGTATATCCGTAAAATATACTTTCTGACCTCGGGTACTTATCTCGAATTCGTTTGTAAACAAATTATTTCATATTCACATTATTTTAAGATTTATGTCACCGTTTCCTGATGCCTTACCCAAATTATTTAAGTTGTTATCTTTCCCTCAAGAGATTGCCTTTTGCAATATATCTCCGGTATGGCTGCGCTCGATGTGCATGCTGTCAGGGTGTCTACCTGGCTATTACCCACTACCACGCCATACTGGCTATAGGAGACAGTTGGTCGTTGCTGGAGGGGCGGTGTGCACCGACCTTGTGGCAGTGTTAGGACCAAAGAGTGCTTCCATGCATTCAGTGTGGAGCGGACTAGGGTCCACGCAGCACCTAGTGTGCGCTTGATCCCCAGATACAGCGAGCTTGTGTTTGCCTGTGAAGATGTGTGGGCCGGCTCCGTTGATGAAACGTGGCTACCATCCACATGCCTCCCGGTCTTATTCCTTCGGGTTTACACTGGACATTAGGTGCTTGGTTGGAGCTGTGGGTGTTGCAGCGCAAGCCACCCTCTGTAGGCACAGGCGTCATGTTGCTGGCCAAGGTGACAAGCAAATCCGAAATCGGAGGTCGCCAACCACATCATCCTTATATATATATATATATATATATATATATATATGTACATGCCAGCCATGCTAACACATGTTCTTATATTTAGACATATTTTTTATTAATGCAATTTATATGGATGTTTGCAAGCGTGACATATATTGGGAAATGTGGTAACGCATACGTCACTGGATAAGTGTGAGTACTCCCTATGTCGTCAGGCATCTATCGTCCGGTTAATGGCCCAACTAGTAACCAAGCTATTTCCATCAGTATAATTGTTCCCACATGCACTAGCCAACCGTAATGTAAACATGCATACTGACTTCAGATGGGCAAGATACAGTGCATCTTCCCAAAGTTTAAGGAGTTGGTAAGTTAACAATTATATTATGTAAGCGGAAATCCGCTCGCAATGTCACAATAGAACACTGAATAAGTTGATGCGTAATAATTTTTGGATGTTGTACGCGCATTTTTTACGGAGTTTATGGTCCATGGAGCAATGCTTGGCGTAGTGCTACACGCATGAACGCGGCGTACTGAATCGCCCGTAGGCGAAAATAAACTACTTGCAACAGAACGGGAAATTTGCGGAAGATTCCAGGTGTGCACTTGTTAATTTCACGGTGCGGATGTTGAATAGCATGGAATTGGAATGGTTGCTCATGAGCATCGAAGTCCACAGCGAAGTTCAAGGTAGGTAGCAGTGGGACTGCATAATTGGGTGCCAGGACAGGCATTGGAACCATATGCGACTACCGTCTTCTGAGTTGGGAGTGTTGGAATTCCTCTTAACCCGGAAAGCGGCGATACTGACAAATGTTTCGTGATTTGTGGTGCATCATAGAAGGGCTTTGCTTAAGAACCGGACGTGTAATAGTGCGGTAGAGCATGTGGTGGACGTTTACTGACCCACCTACCGAAACAGCGGTCAAGTGGTCCGGCGCATTGTAAGCATGTGAGTGGGCACTACTGGCTTGTAAGGAATCACCATTAGGCTATAGGACAGAGGGTGGCCATAAAAGATCAGTCGGGGCGTTCTCGAAGTAACGGGAAAGTGGAGGCGGTTAAGAGTGGGAACTAACCAGGGGCATGATAAGCTTGTGGTGGGCAGTTGTGATGCCTGAGTACCGTTTATGCTGTATGCGGAGTGGGCGTTAAGGTACAGAAGCATGGGCGAACACAGTTAATCTGAACAACAATTGATTGGTGTGGCACTACTTACCTGTTAACATTGGTGGCACTGCAGTGCGTTAGACGAATAACAGGGTGTAGCATGCGGGCAAGAAGGTAAGCAAGCGGCGCGCTAGACTAGGTTCGTCAAACAAACGTGAAGCGGGTGCCTGCCTACTTACATTTTCTTATTTGGTCATTTACTGGTTCATTCATTAATAAGGTACTGGGATGCGGCATATTGCAAGTCGTGGGAGATAGGTGGATAAGCTGGTGGGCAAGGGAGGCTGCGACGTGGTGTTAAATAGTTTGATATCCATGCCACCGTGACTGGTGCTAAGTAAGGATATAAAGAGGTATGTAACTGACACAGATGTGGCAATATTTTGGACACTAAAGGGGACTCCCTTGGTTGCCTCTCCCACGGGAGCATTTCGAGAAAAGTACTACTGGTCCCCTAACAGGAGCGGTATACTCGCAAACTAACTGATAGCCTTTTTGGTTTCACTAGCGTAAGCCTATGTATGTCAAATATAGGACTATCCATATTGCCCATTGATCTACATGCCACATGAAAGATGGTTATTTAATCCATGTATGTTCCAGGACACCGACATGAAGGTTACCACGAGCTAAGCCACAAATATTGGCTCCACATGCTTTAAAGACGTATCCGTAGTTATCTCAATCTGTCTCATAGTATCTGTTTCTATAAGACGACTAGCGAAAGGGGTATTGTTGGCTCCACAGAAGTTCGCGACCGGCGTTTATGGTGCTCAGGTTGGCGGCACAGCGGTGCCGTCAGTGCTACCGCTAACCAAGCATACTTTGACTTTAAACGTCAGCATGAACGTAGTTTACTGTGCGCAGGTAAGTCCGTTTGCCGCTGCAAACGTGTTGCTATAATGGTAGGGTGAACCAAGCAATGTTGAACTTCATTGCTTTTCAAGGGTGTTTCAGGTCGACGTTCTTCAAGTAGATGCGTGAAGATAGCATGCCGCTAACAACGGTGTACCGGCGGCTAGAAGGCGCAGGAGACATGGTGCTGAAAAAAAAGTTTTAATCACCTATCCATGTATTGACTCGGTTTCCAAATGGACCCAGGTGGACATTCATATGCGCGGTGGACTGGCGGTTATGCACCGGCAGGCAAGAGGCGCTGAAGCTCTGGAGCTGGAAAGGCAAGTATTAAGCACATGACTAGCCGGGCAGGTGGTAAAGGAACTGCACTGCAATACCATATCCAATATGCCCAAGTGCCGAGACTCTTGGAGGTTCATCAGCATAATTTGTGTTCTCTTGATGATAACTCGGGTACCGTTCTGCGGTGAGGTCAATGGAATGCAAGTTAAGCCATAGTAGTTAATGCGATAGAAAAACCAATGAGTATGTCCTGGGTAAGCATAGACAGTGACAGGGTACGATCAAGGAATCCTACCGGATGCGGGTCTTATCGGTCGTCGGTTAATTAAATGCTCCAGCCCCTCTTTAAAGGCAATGCAACGTACTACCGGGGAAGCAGTTGAGGCTCAATCGTGTATCCGGATAATTAATTAAGCCCACAGGAGGGCAAGCAAAGCGCAAGGACGCACGCAGTTCTTATCGGCAAAGAGGTTACGTGTACCTTAAGTACCTACTGTACCCGAAAGTGCTCCGTGTAACCGTTACTGCGCATCGCTTGCGTATTGTATGTACCTAGCCGGGGTCTGCCTACTGTACGCATATTAGGTTCTCAACCGTCAAGAGGAGGTCGCGTTAGGGGACGGACTGGGGTGCGGTAAATCTCGACTCATGTTCCTCCATCAAGTTGTATTTCAGCGCAGCTCTCTGCGCCAATGACGGTGTGGAGGTATAGGTTCCTGACTGTGAACTTTACCGAAATACCTCGTCTTTACACCGGCAGCATCTAATTTCCATAGTTTGAACGTTTTCCAACCACTCGGCCACCGTGACCTTTCTATGATATCCTTATTGTGGGGTTTCCGGACTTAAGAATGCAGCCTCTAGCTTGGCTAGAAATATAACTAGTTATTTATAATCGGAAGTGACTGCAGTGTAAAGAGCTTCCCATGTATCTGTACGGAAACACGAACGCTGGCGGTGGTAGCCTGGCTCCACCCTGTCCGTTAACGACGGCAAACACGCAGCTCTGTCGAGCAGTTCGGCACTGGAAGCATCTGTGATTTAGCGTAACAAATGACCTTAAAACTACACAAACCACCCTGAGAAAGGTCAGAACCTCAAATAGCATGTTGAGTACTACAAGGAGTTCAGAGTGGTTGCTGGGAATGCGTCATGAAGCGTCCTTGTCTTGCTTACGCTACTGGACTCAGAAAGCTGAACATACTCGCAACGGATTATCGCGGGCGCCGTGGAGGTCTCATGTACACCAGACGGATCCAAATGGGAGAATTTCACATGGAGGTACTAAGCGCTTTGGGCTAAACATGTACGCCTGCACACCAGGCCACAAGTAGAAGTTGTACAACGGCGGATTATTGCACGTCCGTCCGGAGACTGCCACATCAAGTTCCGTGGGGGAAGCCGCTGCGCACGTGTTTGTCGAAACCGGAATGAATCGTGTTCTACGGAGCGGACAACGGTCTATCCTCCTTCTCTCATGAATGAAACAATCATTCCACATGGAGCACAACACCAACGCAAATCACTTTTGTCAAGCTACCCATCCCCTTAAAATTTCCAGTGCAAATGAAACTTAATTTAAGGAGCTCATACAATGAATAGTGCATTCCCCAAGTTAATGCGGAATGTTATTCCACTGACTGTGCGTTACCGATCCGAAGAATCACTGAAAAGGTTGACTGCTATGCAGTAGACGTTAGCATACAGCTTATTAATTGGCACACGTTTACAATGATGCTCACCCACAACGTTAGGCTTCCATTCACAGATCACCGTACACGCATGTATACACCTCTTCGCCGTTGTTTGGCACACAACTTTGATGGAACTAACGTTGGTAGACTCACACATAACCACTGCACGTCATTATCTACGGTCGCAACATTCTCTTTCTTCAAACCAAAAGCGCATACGTTTGATACGGACGGCTCCGGTGTTTTCCGCCTGCTTCTTCCTGCTTTAGAACCACCAGTGGCAGCAGTGCCGTGACGCCTAAAGTTCAAAGGACGTACGGAGTTGTATTGAGATGTACCTCTGTCACTTGCAGTATAATGGGTGGTTGCCGTTCTCTGGAGCCAAGCGACGCAGGTTTCCCATTCTACCTGCCGTGGTCAGTGACAAAACATCCTCCTGCACGTCACGTACAGCAACGTCGTGCTGCAAGGAGCTTGTGCTCGGCAAGCTGTCCCCATCATTTGGCAGTCCACATCTCGTCGTTCTGTGACACGCGTGTCCCAGCAAAAGACGGTAACCGTCGTCCACGTCCAGCGGCATAGGATCACAACAGTGCCGCGTAGTGCAGTAGAGGGAAACATCACTATCCCCGGGCATCACCTCAGCCAACCTCTTCAGACTCCTCAGTACGTTGTCATTCCGCGCCGATCCAAGACTGCAAACCGGTGTTTTGAATCCTGCCATCGCTTTCAGCTTGCAAAGTTAAGTCGCCCTGTCCCCCTCGCGTAGCTCAAGCACATCTGCAGCCTCAAGAAACGTCACATCGCTAACGCCCGCAACCTCAGTGGACAAGTCCACCGGCCGACTGCATGAAGCATTCCATCTGCAACCTCCTAGGATACTGGACACAGGCATTTCCTTCCTGGCGATCGCATGGCACACGTGCGCACATTGCACACGACAATGCAGATGAAATTCACATTCACAAGCGGCATCAATCCCTTGTTGCCGCCGCCTCATTGAAACAAGGGTTCATTTTACTACCCAGTGCGTGCCGGCATCACGCAACGAGATTATCCCAGGGTTTCTCCAGTGCCTCAACAACTGTTTACGAGCCTAAGAAAAAACTGGGTCAATAAGGGGATTGCTAGGGACAACCCTACAGATGGAGCGCATGGCGTTGCACTGTGCCTATCGATCGCCAATGGTCGGCCATGCATCCACGAAGTAACACGCTCAATAATCACAAAGAATAACGATCTCAGCGACGAGTGCTCCGTCAACTCTTCCTTTAGATGTTTATTTTCATTCTTCACTCTGCTCGCCGTGACGCAACGGAACAAACATACCGAGCGCTGACGGTGCGCCGCCAACGCTGATACCCATGGAAGCCACGTACGCCGCTCGTACCGGTACAATTCCTCAATGTTGCCCGCAATCGCCCTCAGGTCCTGACGAAACGTCCCCCATCACGCATGTAAATCAACAACCTCAACCACTGCTAAAGAAAGTTCCTCATATCGAAGCCCAGGCCAGCAAGTCGTGCACACCGGCGATACATAACCCTCCTAACGTGAGAACGGCAAAAGACTACCGCAGCGTTGGGATAAGAGGACGTCAGCGCGCCAACCTACGCCATGCACTTATCCACAACAAAAGTTTGCACTGACGTTGTGCAAAGCAACCTCATCTTCATAGCTTCCACCGTCAGTCTGTGGCTATGCGCCATCTCACTTTGTGACAACGCGTAAACAAATAAACAGGCACTTCCAGTTACTTTATTAATATACTGTGCCATGGTGTACAGCCAACCTAATTCAACTGGTGTGTTGCATCCGCTGACAACACCGCACAATACCGCGTAGCCATGGATTCCATGTAAGAGAGCACGAATAATACATACCTAATTATGCTTCCCTCTCTCACTACCCGACAAGTGCCATTCTTCTCCAGCATTTCCGTTACCGCGCATAACGCCTGCGCTTGCTGCTTCCGGTGACGCCTTGTCACTGCCTTTATGTCCTCCAACGTCAACACTCGCCCACGCTTCCGATTAATGTAGCGACGAATCTCACGGGTAGTTTCAAACACTGACATAATGCTTACAACCTTTGCTCCTCAGCTTCCGTCAAGTGTCGATTCCCGGAACACAGCCACGGAGTAGGCAACTGAAAATCATGAGTATGCTGCAGATGCGTTACACCACGCTCGTAATAATCACCTCACAACACGAAGGAAAACCTGGCGTTGCCCTCCAGTATCCTATAACTAGTAGACCATTATGGAGCATTACCAATAGAAACCATACCGTTTACCACGAACGTTGCTCCGCTTACCAGGCACACATGGTACTGCACATAATAGTACGGATACCCTTCAGGCAAATTCCTCCCATGTCATCCGTTAGTACCGGTTTCCGGTAACCACTGTTTGCTTATAAAAGGAAGTCGCAATAGGCCGTTACCATTGGTTCACATTCTGCTCCGTGTCCGTAAACGCGCATGAATATAATCTCACCAAACGATTAAACGTATGTAGATCGTCCAACACGCTGAGAGTTTCTAAAGACGCGCCACAGTACATAACAGCACTTAGTTGTCCACTGGAACAACAAGAGCAGTGTTAAACTTCAAAAGCTTTTATATAACCATATATACTAAATCCCCATGAACAATTCAATATACATCCTCCAACCTTAATAAGTGACAACGGCAACTTTCAGCGTGACGTACCATACCACCCACGCCCCATTATACCCAAAACCGATTGGTTAGAATCTCGGTCCGGTCTTGAGGTTGTTTTGCCTGTGTGCCTGGAAAATATGGACTTCGTGGAACCAACACGGGAATTTCCTCTTTCGACTAATCCGTCAGGGAGTGTGCATCATCTGTGGAGTTAGTCCAGCCCGTCACATCTGTGGATCAGCGTAAAGGTAAGTTTTCTCTGATATTGATACGTTCCTTCCCATGCCGTAGTCTAGGACTTGTCTTCACTCCACCACATAGTTGGCGAGTAGACTTTAGCTGCAGTCCAGTGAGCGATTCCAAAAGACAGACCGGGTTACAGCGAAACGTTTATTTGTACAGCAAAAGGGGCCTGTCGCCTAGCTATAAAAATGCAACAGCGTTGACTCTCTAGCTAGGAGAACAAAGAATGCACAGCAAACAGGGCAGTCGAGCGACGCAACCGAAGCAGGCGCAAAGCAAAAATGTTGATGTTCAACTCAAGCAATCAAACCCAGCAACAAGTTTAACAATGCACACTGGTCTCCAAGGTGTGCAATGAAATAAGGTTAGTTTTTAACCAAGCAGACAGAGGAATCTCCAGACTGCTATTTAACCCTTTCCCAGAAGAGACTGTGAAAGCAGTCCTTTGATCTACGTGTGGACTGTCAGTCGCTGGTTAGCCATCTCCGAGACCCCGTTGGGAAACCTGATGCATGTGTTGCTGAAGAACTATGCAATCGGACCCCAGCAGGCTCCCCCTTGTGTCCTCCCTGCGTGGTCAAAACTGAAAAGGTTGTTTGAGGGACAGTTCGTAATTTTATATAGCTGGTTGATCAGGAATTCAGTTACGCTTTCAGTTGGGGTGCGGGTATCCAGCGAAGCGTGAAACCAAGAAGCAACCAACGGACGATATATGTGGAAAGCAAAGTGAATAAGAGAAGCGTAAAGGCGTAGCAATACATAAAAGCAAGTGCGGCAAAGAATATCGAAGCTGTTTCTGGGATTTCAAAAAGGTTTGCTAATTTTTGGTAGCTCTATGATGTTTTAATCTTTTGTGCTTTTTGGAAAAGGCTTTTGTGATCGTAAAGATATGCTAGGGCGGCTCAAAGGGAAGTAACCACGCTACCGAAATCCTAAAGCGTACTGGGGGTTCACTTCTCTACCACTTCGGTTGATAGTGGGTCGTGAATTGGTGACGTCAGTTGTGGCTGTCGGCTCCACTGGACCGGAGTGACTGGTCTGTGGTTGCGGCGATAGCTGTGCTAGTGCCAGTTGTACTGAAGCGTCCGACTTGTCGAAGAATTCTGGCTTGGGTCTAACGACGTTGGTCTTCTCCGTTTTACCATTGGAGTCAATAGTAAACTCCTTGTCGGTTATGCGTACACATTAATCGTAGCTTTCCTTCCACTCGGCATACGGCGCCACATTTTGTTAATAAGTGATGGTTAAACTAATGGCCGAATAGCAATCTCAAACATTCTGACGGTACATGATTTGAAACGTTTGCAAAAGGAGGAGAGAACAGCAAAATGCGCATGTTGATGATCTTTCCATGCTGTTGGCGCTACTTATCAACATGCATTTTATGTTTCTGGTAAATTACTAAGCTTCGAGGAAGGTGCCACAATTTCCTGGTTCTCTATGGTTAGAGTCTGCGCTTTGATGCGGACAAAAATTTGCCTCCTTAAATTTCACCACAGTGTAGCACAAATCGTTTGGTAAGCTTCCACGCTAGCATTCCCCGTTCAGTTGCATTAGAAGTGACATGGAATGCTTCGCCTATCTTTAACTTTTGCACTCTGGATCGCGTGCAATTGAGAACAGAACAGCCGAAAACATGGTTACCTGAGCGAAGTCGCTGATATATTATGCATGAGCATTGAAATGCATGAAAGGGTTATTTTGGCATTTGATCAGCAGAAGCCCATGGATTAAACATTGCAAAATCATGAGCTTCAATTAGTTTTACCTCCTACTTGATGGCTGGTGAGTGGTTATGAGGCGAAACGGTGTACAGTATACAGGGAACTGCGTAAATGCATATCACCCATTGTGTACCTTGAACGCTTGGGATTTCCATATGTATTTGTATGGCTATTTTAGCTTTTGCGTGAAAACGATGAGTTCTTCTGCGTAAACCCAACCCTATGCGGCAAGTTTAATAGATGTTTGCCTTGAATGTGTTGCTGTGCTCACGATGAAGCAGACGCAATTTACAAACTCACCCGAGGTGAAGGTCTAAATGGCGAACAACTACAATATTAATATATATATATATATATATATATATATATTGTAGTTGTTCGCCATTTAGACCTTCACCTCGGGTGCGTTTGTAAATTGCGTCTGCTTCATCGTGAGCACAGCAACTCATTCATATATATATATATATATATATATATATATATATATATATATATATATATATATATATATATATACATCTTGGCTTCTACGTTCCCTCAGGCTCCATATCACTAGTTATGCAGTTAAGTGCAGTTCTATGAAGCCATTTGACATAAGCTATGCCTTGATACCTGTGAGTTACACGATTGTCTATTATACAAAGTGCAGGATTCTATTTAGTTGACTCTTTGTATGCGAGTCATATTAGAATTCGTAATACGACTGCTAAACCTGACTCGGAAGTGCCAATAAAACGTTGAAACTCAAGGAGACGCTTCAGTCCCGCAGCGCGCGCATCAGCAGACAACTCGGCACTGACCGTCTAGACTGGGTAGTCAACCGTGTGTCAAAGTATTGGTATGAAATCCGTCGTATTCTGGTAAAGTATCTCATTCAAATTGTTGCATTAACCACATACTTTGATGGAATAGAATAACTGGCTCTTTTTCTGCCACCAAATATTCCGATTAAGGTATCAAACTAAAAAAGTACCAAATTCAACCCTGAGTTATCAGTGTCTAACGCCAAACCCAAAGTATTAGCTGCGTGCAAATGGTGACAAATTGTGTGCATCTGTAAATTTCTAATTTAACCACGGAATATCCAATAGAATGAAGTTTTGTTTTTCACAGTCCGATGACAGCTGTCTTTTCTGCCATTTTCTTATCAACAGTCAGTGCGCTTGTTGTTGGCGCAAGCGGAACTCGAGGTTGAGCATCCTCGAACTAAGTGCAATGAAATCGCGGAATCCTACAACGAAAATTTCGGACTTTATTGCAAAGACACGCGATCAAGTAGCTGCGTTAATTATCTGTACTCAATGATGCCTGCGTTTAAAGCATGCAACATGTTGGGATAACTAAAACACAAGGCATCAGTACGAATCCTGTTTCACCCAAGCACTATTAAATTACGATACAATAAAATTGCTTCGTAAAAAGTTCGCTGTTTTCAAGTGTGCGCTTACTGATCGCCAAGGTGTTTGACTATACAGAAAAACCTATCCGCACTACTATTAAATGCTTGCCGGGGCGCGATGATTAGTCTAAATGCAAAGAAAAATGCAGGTTCAAAATGCAGTGCAATATTTGGTACCGCAGAAATCCTGTTGGCTCGAAACTACCGGTTTGCAACCTCGCTAGCAACATGCGTGCATACATATTTCTGACAGTGTTTATAATATTATCGAACTGTCTTTTTTTACCAATTAATCAAATAAGGCACAGAATCGATGAGAACCCTCATGAGCAAATTGCGCTTATAATACACAGGGATAACTGAACCGCTTCATTTTGATTTAGGATACGATAAGATATCCCAAAATGAGGATTCCACTGTAAAGAAAAAGGGTCAATGAGAAAATATTCGGAGTATAATATAAAATAAAAAGCTTTAGATTGCATTTCGGCATACGATTGGTAGTTTGAGATGCGTGGGAAAAAATGCGCGGGAACAGTTACATCGTGGTTTTCCGTTAGAAGCACTGGTAACAGGTAAGGCATTAGCCGCGCTGTCGAACTATAGACTTGAATGCACAACTAAAGGAATAGCTAATGTTAACTCACTTGAAAGTACAATTCACCTATCAAACTACGGTTATCTACGTCATAATCTTTCCGCAGTAGTTGACTGCCGCCCAATCGTTAGCGACTCGCGTTTCAAACATCCGAATCGCGCGTTTAGTAAGCACACTGTATCGTTAAACGTCAACATGCATACTTTTTGGTAAAGATTTTAAAAATCAAAAGTGCAATAGAGGCGAAATACGTGTAGTGCGAGCTAGTGCAAACCAAACGTGAAATACAGAGCCCACAAAAACGTGGGGAAAATCTTAGTGAGATTTCCATTATTAGGATAGGGATGCCATATCCTTCAACTGAAAATCTATTTATGCGAAAATGCCAGTGCTTTTGAAAAAAGCAACGAAAAGTTAAATGAAATTTGCCTCACCTTGCTCGACCATATGCGTCTCGGGGATTGCGAAACCTAAAATATTTGGCATGACAACAATTTGAGGACTATAGCATACGTTGAGGTGGATTGTTGCCAGTGATACACAATGGAATCTTTATCATTTCCTCCTCTACTAATATCTCCATCACTGTTGAAGTGATGTATTTGTGACTAACAGGATGACAATTGTACGTGTGACACACTGTCAATCAGCGGGAGTGGCATTACTTACATAAATATGGTAACTTTCTATCGAAGCAGGGTTAGAATATGTGGGCCAATAAATATGTGCGCAGTAGATAGAACCACATAATTCAATAGAAGTAAGGACTATTTCATATGTAAGTGCATAATAATTGTTTCGCAGGCCGAATTCACTGATATGTTACCCATTTACGGCCCGATGTACCGCTACTGCACAAGCTGTCAAAACCCGTTAATATGAAACAATACCTGCGAACAAATTTACAATTTTGTGAGCATCACATCCGTGTTTACTGCCGATGGTTAGCGCCTAAAGACCTCTCATGTATCTGCTAAGATAACCAACCAGTATAAGGACGAAGTGGGGAAAGCTATGCCACCTCCTGTCAGGTCAAAGGAATTATGCAGCCGTAGACTAGTGACGCTGTTTTCGTAATCGGCCTTTGCAATGTTTTGTAAGCCAAGGAGAACGTGACAAATGATTTCGCACCATTAAAGCTTTGTGTGCATTCGAAACGATCCCTTTAGCTGTCTGTAAAATCGCTCGACAATCCGGTTGGCGACCGGATTATAATCCGTCGTCTGAAATTGGCGGCAACCTAACTGCTGAATTAAAGCAGCAAATTTGAACGAAATAGGTCAACGCTGGCAGGTGGACACGACGGCGTAACCCAGCAGTTGAAAAATGACCTTTCTAACATGTCAGCAAAACTGTTTGGAATGGAGGAGCTCCCAGCTACCTAGTGAATCATTCGATGTAAATCAATTGTCGAACCAATCAGTTCGAAGGTTGCAAGAACGAAGGTGTTTGGTTTGCACGCAAATGTTGCTATCCTGCTGGGAAGTAGCGCAATTTCCTCGTCTTTAGAGTCAGATCGGCCTAACGACTGGGAGCAAACGTGAGATTCGGCTTCCATCGGTGAGAATACGTCACCGGAGCTACTGGTCGTCTGCTACGGAAGACGTTCAAATGCAGCGTCTGCCTTAGTAGGTACTTAATTCAGGGGTGCATCTATAAACATGGACAGCATTACCGGCAATGGCTCTGGGAGACGTGCAAACCACAGCTCCTTTATCCCTTCTTCGTTCAAGCATAAGGGACCAGCGGTGCGCTGAATTTCGCGGAGCAACGCCGGAGGCTTTCGATTTTCAAGCTTGAGACCATTGAGCTGTTCAAATCGAGCTCTTGCGCTGGGCTGTAACTCTTTTAAAATCGCTTGCTTCATTGTTTCATACTTTGCCTCATACGATAGGCAGAGTAGAATGTCCTCAATCAGCGTCACAACCGACGGAGGAAGGCGTGTGACGAGCTGATTGTACCTCGGACTGTCCGCCGTAATGCCCTTATTTTCCAGTTCGATCTCGAATATCGTAAACCAAACCCTTGAGCTGTGTTCCATGAAACTTGGAACGGCCAAAATAAGCATGGTTACGCTGTGAAGCAACTCAGATGCCACTCACGATATGTGAGTCAAAAAGATAACTGATGAATAAAAACACGATCAGAGTACAAAATTTACGCAAGAAACAAATGAATACAGATATATAATGGAGAAAAAGAAACGCAGTCACAAAAATTACAAACGAGAAAAAATGTTGAACTTGCGCGTGCGAATTGGGGTCACCAATTTATGGGACGTGTTAATACTAGTCCGAAACGGTTCGCCAAAGTAAGCGCGGATATCAGGAGGAAATGGGAGCCGCACACAGTGGATTGTATTCGATGGGCTACAATAAGAAGCGGACGGATGAAGCGAGGCAACAGCGTACATTTGAACGCGGGAACTTACAAGGCTGTTTTGTGTAGAGCCAGGTGTAAGTAAGAATGAAACTTGAAGGAGTAATGTACAATCGGTCAACAATTAAATTGTACATAAAGGATAAGTGCTAGCTTTATGCGCGCTACAGGAGCAAGATCTCATATATGCAGAGAAGAAGTAGCAAGTGCGGAAGCAGCAAGCGCCGTTGGGTTGTACTTCATCGACATCATGCGCATGGTGCTGTAGCAGTATGACGTAGGCCGAGCTGTCGCAGCTAAGGTAGGTGCGCTACATTCGATATACTAACCGTGTGCTTACAAGCTAATTGTCTATTTCAGGTGGTGGGTTTGCAATTCTGCCCTAATGCTTTAGTTTCTCTTATGAAGTCTAGCAGTACTCCCTTCTAGAAAATGGCACACGTCTCTTAAGCCCTTCGTAGGTATGTCCGAAAGCATTTTGATGTTTGTGGTATATCGGTAAAATGTACTTTCTGACCTCGTGTACTTATCTAGAATTCGTTTGTAAACAAATTATTTCATATGCACATTTTGTTACTATTTATGTCACCGTTTCCTTTTGCATTACTCAATTAATTTTAGTTGTTATCTTTCCCTCAAGTGATTGGCTTTTGCAATATATCTCCGGTGTGGCTGCGCTCGATGTGCATGATGTCAGTGTGTCTACCTGCTATTACCTAGTACCTCGTCCATACTGGCTATAGTAGACAGTTGGTCGATGCTGAAGGGGCGGGGTGCACCGTCTTTGTGGCCGCGCTAGGACCAAAGAGTGCTTCCATGTACTCAGTGTGGAGCGGACCACGGTCCACGCACCGCCTTGTGTGCGCATGATTCCCAAATACAGTGGGCTTGTGTTTGCCTGTGAAGATGTGTGGGCCGGCTCAGTTGATGAAACGTGGCTACCATCCACATGCCTCCCGGTCTTATTCCTTCGAGTTTACACTGGATATGGGGTGTGTGGTTGGAGCTGTGGGTGTTGAAGCGCAAGCCACCCTCTGTAGACATAGGTGTCATGTTGCTGGTCAAGATGACAGGCAAATCCGAAACCGGATGTCGCCAACCATATATGGTTGGCGGCATCCGGTTTCGGATTGATATGTCACTGTGGTCCGCCACAGAACGCCTGCACCCACAGAGGGACCATGGATATTTTGCGCTGCACCACCCACAGCTCCATACACACACCCCATGCAACTTTATCATAATTTGCGTAAGCGACGTGCGCAAGAATGGAGAAGGTTATCAAGTACGCAGATCAAAGCAAATAACATGTAATGAATTCTCTCCACATTAAAAAGAACTAGTTTAAGTGTAAGTTGGTTTAGCCTAACTGAGGTGAAGAAGCATCATGAATGCTACCTCAGCCTCAGCAAGGGGCACATATATATGTATACTTATATATATATATATATATATATATATATATATATATATATATATCTCCGAAACCGGATGCCGCCCACCACATATACATGAAAGCCATGCTAACACATGTTCATCTATTTAGACCTAATTTTTATTAATGTAATGTATATGGAGGTTTGCAGGTGTGATTTATATTGGGAAATGTGGTAAGGCATACGTCGCTGGACAAATGTGGGCACTCCCAAACGTTGGCAGGCTTCTATCATCCGGTTAATGGTCTAACTGGTAACCAAGCTATTTCCATTTGCATAATAGTCGCCACATGCACTAGGCACCTGCAATGTAAACATGCATACTGACTTCGGATGGGCAAGCTACAGTGCAGCTTTCCCAAAGGTTAAGGATTTGGCAAGTTAACATGTATACTATGTAAGCGGAATTCTGCTCGCGGTGTCACAAAAGAAGAACACTGAATAAGTTGATGCGTTATAATTTTTGGATGCATTACGCGCATTTTTAACGGAGTTTGTGGTCCATAAATCAATGCTTGGCGTAGTACTATACGCATGAACGTGGTGTACTAAATTGCCCGTAGGCGAATATGAACCACTTGCAACAGAACGGGAAACTTGCGGAACATTCCAGGCGCGCACTTGTTAACTTCACGGTTCGGATGCTGAATGGCGTGGAATTGGAAGGGTTGTGCATGCATATTGAAGTCCACAGCGATGTGCGAGGTAGGTAATACTGGGACTGCATTCATGGGTGCCAGGATAGGCATTGGAACCATATGCGACTACCATCGTCTGAGTTGGGAGTGTTGCTATTCCTCTTAACACGGAAAGCGGCGATACTGACAAATGTTTCGTGGTTTGTGGCGCGGCATAGAAGGGCTGTGCTTAAGAACCGGACGTGTAATAATGCGGTAGAGCTTGTGGTGGACGTTTACCGACCCACTTACCGAAATATCGGCCAAGTGGTCCGGCGCATTGGAAGCACGTGAGTGGGCACTACTGGCTTGTAAGGAATCACCATTAGGCTATAGGACAGAAGGTGGCCACTAACGGTTCGTCGGGGCGTTCTCGAAGTAATGGGAAAGTGGAGGCTGTTAAGTGTGTGAATCAAGTAGTGGCATGAGAAGCTAGTGGGGAGCAGCTGTGATACCTGAGTACCGCTTATGCTATATGTGAAGTGGGCGTTACAGTACAGAAGCATGTGCGAACACGATTAAGCTGAAGAGAAATTTATTGGTGTAGCTCCACTTACCTGTTAACATGGGTGGCACTGCAGTGCGTTAGACGAATAACAGGGCGTAGCATGCGAACAAGAAGGTAAGTAAGAGGCGCGCTAGACTAGGTTCTTCGAAATAAACGTGAAGCGGGTGCCTGCCTAATTACATTAACCCATCTGGTCATTTACTGGTTCCTTCATTAATAAAGTACTGGAATGCGACATATTGCAAGTTGTGGGAGACAGGTGGATAAGCTGGTGGGCAAGAGACGCTGGGAGGTGGCGTTAACTAGATTGATATCCATGCCAGCGTGATGGGTGCTAAGTAAGGCTATAAAGGGGTAACTGTCACAGGTGTTGCAATATGGTGGGCACTAAAGGTGACTCCCTTAGTTGCCTAGCCCGCATGAGCATTTCAAGAAGAAGTACTATTGGTCACATAACAGGGGCGATATATTCGCAAATTAACTGGTAGCCTTTTTGGCTTCACTAGCGTAAGCCTATGCATGTCAAATGTAGGACCATTTATGTTGTCCGTTGATCTACATGCCTCATGAAAGGTGGTTATTTAATCCATATATGTTCTAGGACACTGACATGAAGGTTACCACGAGCTATGCCACAAATATTGGCTCCACATGCCTTAAAGACGTATCCGTACTTATCCTAATCTGTCTCAGATTATCTGTTTCTATAGGGCGACTAGCGTAGAGGGTATTGTTGGCACCACCGAAGATCGCGACCAGCGTTTATGGTGCTCAGGTTGCTGGCACAGCGGTGTCGTCAGTGCCATCACAAACCAAGCATACTTTTGACTTCAAACGCCAGCATGGACGTGGTTTACTGTGCGCATGTAAGTCCGTTTGCCGCTGCAGCAACATCGTTACTATGGAAGTAGCATGTGTTGGCTTCACATGCCTTCCTGATGGGCCTATGTTGGTCCTAAAGCAGCGGAAACAAAACGGCTACTGGCAGAGTATGCACCCTAGACACGGCGCGCATCCAACAGGAGTACTGACTAAGGGCATATAAATTCCATACCTCACCTCATTATCGCTATGAGGGAAGCCACTGACTTGGGATAAATTAGTGCTTCAAGAAGCATGCATGGAACGGGTTTTATCAATGCAAATGACACAAAGTATACGCAACTCTAGCGGATTTCGTTTTTCGGTCATGGAATGCAAATGTTTCACATCCCTTTCGCTGCCTACTCATTGAAATATGCCAAAAGCACTGCAGCCTGTTAATGAAAGGGAAACCTACCAGGAAATTCAAATCTGTCGTCTGTAAAGATTCCAAATACTCACGCCATTGTTGGTAGTGGTTTCTGCGCTCTTGACCCACAACGCGCAAGCACTAAGGAATGGTTAATGGTAGGTTGTGCCACTAACAGACATGAAAGCAGTATGCGTACCCTTAACGGGTAGCTAAAGTATGGATTCAAGTGGCACCCATATTGCGCAAATGCAGGTAGACAGGCTGCATATGTTGCAACATATACGTCCAGGAGTTCCTTGTCTGTAACCAGGGAAGGCAATGGGTATGGTGCTAAGCACCTGAGCAGGTGTCATAGACAGGATATATGCTAAACAACCTGTAGTGTAATGCAGCGGTAGAGAATGTGGTCGACGATTACGGGCCAACCTACTGAACCAAAGGCCAAGTAGTGCATTGCATGCAAGCCGATGCGAGGGCACTAAGGGCTTGTAATTAGGCACCACAAGACTGCAGGACAGAGGGTGGCCCCAAATAGGCTCGTGTGGTCGTGCACGAAGTTACGGGAAAGCGGACGTGATTATCAGTACGCAATCACCAGGGCAGGATAACGTGGTCGCGGGCGGTTGTGAAGCTGGTGTACCGGTAGGGCCGTTTACGTGGTTGGTTATAAAGCACGGTAGCATGGGCGAGCACCGTTTGACTGCGTAGGGAATGGTTGCAGTTGGGAAACTTACGTCCAATCATGGAGGGATCAACGAATGAGCAGACGGCGTACGGTGGGGAACATTCGGACAAGACGTGGGGCAATGGGCGCTGCAAACGTGTTGCTATAATGATAGGGTGAACCAAGCAACGTTGAACTTCATTGGTTTTCAAGGGTGTTTTAGGTCGACGTTCCTCAAGTTGATGTCTGAAGGCAGCAGGCCGCTAACAACGGTGTACCGGCGGCAAGGAGGCGCAGGAGACATGATGCTGAAAAAGAAGTTTTAATCACCTATCCATGTACGGACTCGGTTCGCAAATGGACCTAGGTGGACACTCATTTGCGCGGTGGACTGGCGGCTATGCAGTGTCAGGCAAGAGGCGATGGAAACCTGGAGCTGCAAAGGCAAGTATTAAGAGTATGACCAGCCGAACAGGTGGTAAAGGTGCTGCACTGCAATACCATATCCGATATGCCGAAGTGCCAAGACTCTGGGAGGTTCATCGGCATAATTTGTGATCTACTTGACGATAACTCGGGTACCGTACTGCAGTGAGGTCAATGGAATGCAAGTTAAGCTATAGGAGTTAATGCGATAGAGCAAACCAAAGAGTATGTTCTGGGTAAGCATAGACAGTGGCAGGGGACGATCAAGGAATCCTACCGGATGCAGGTCTCATCGCACATCGGTTACTTAAATGAACTAGCACCCCGCTAAGGGCAATCCAACGTACTACCGGGGACGCAGTTGAGGTGCAATCGTGTAGCCGGATAATTAAGTAAGCCCACAGGAGGACGAGCAAAGCGCAAGAACGCACGCAGTGCTTAGCGGCGAAAAGGTTACGTTCACCTTAAGTACCTACTGTACCCGGAAGTGCACCGCCTAACCCTTACTGCGGATCCCTTGCATCACGTATGTGCCTGGCCGGGGTCTGCGAACTGTACGCATATTAGGTACTCAACCGTCACGTGGAGTTCGCGCCAGGGGACGGACTGGGGTGCAGTAAATCTCTGCTCAAGTTCTTCCCTCAAGTTGTATTTCAGCGCAGCTCTCTTCGGCAATGACGTTGTGGAGGTGAAGGTTCCTGACTGTGTACTTTACCGAAAACATTTTCTTCACACCGGCTCTATCTAATTTCCATGACAGGAACGTTATCCAACCACTCGGCCACCGTGACCTTTGTATGATATCCTTATTGTGGGGTTTCCGAAATAAAGGGTGCAGCCTCTAACTGGTCTAAAAATATATCTATTTATTTATAATCGGAAGTGCCTGCACTGGAAAATGCTTCCTATGTACCTGTACGGAAACGCAAACGCTGACGGTGGGAGCCTGGCTCCATCCTGCTTGTTAACGACGGCAAATGCGCAGCTCTGTCGAGCAGTTCGGCACCGGAAGCATCTGTGGATTATCGTGACATATGACCTTAAAACTTCACAAAACACCCTGAGAAAGGACAGAGCCTCAAATAGCATGTTGAATGCTAGGAGTTCAGATTGGTTGCTGGAAATGCGTCATGAAGCTTCCTTGTCTTGCTTACGCTACTGGACTCAGGAAGCTGAACATACTCGCAACGGATTATCGCGGGCGCCGTGGAAGTCTAAGGTACACCGGACGGATCCTAATGGGAGAACTTTGCATGGAGGTACAAAAGCGCTTTGGGCTGAAACTTTACGTCTGCACATCAGGCCACAAGTGGAGGTTGTACACCGGCGGATTATTACACGTCCGTCCGGAGGCTGCCCTATCAAGTTCCGTGGGAGAAGCAGCTGCGCACGTATTTGTCGAAACCGGAATGCATCGTGTTCTACGGAGCGGACAACGGTCTATCCTCCTACTCTCAACACACGAATGAAACAATCATTCTGCATGGAGCAAACATCGACGGAAATCTCTTTTCTCAAGTTACCCCTCCCCTTGAAATTTCCAGTGCAAATGAAACTTAATATAAGGGGCTTATACAATGAATGGTTAGGCTGAAGGCGTTATCCTCATGCCGCATGAATCCCAACCTCTTCTAACACAACATATTCCGACCAACGAACCTGGCCAGCGGGGAAAAATGTGGCAGTACATGCAATACTCAAAAGGGAGTATGGTTGGCGGCATCCGGTTTCGGATTTGCCTGTCACTGTGGCAAGCCACAGGACGTCTACGCCTACAGAGGGACCATCGGTGCCTTGCGCTGCACCACCCACAGCTCCAACCACACACCCCATATCCAGTTTAAACACAAAGGAATAAGACCGGGAGGAGTGCGGATGGGAACCACGTTTCATCAACGGAGCCGGCCCACACTCCTTCACAGGCAAACACAAGCACACTCTATTTGGGAATCAAGCGCACACAAGGCGGTGGCTAGACCGTAGTCCGCTCCACACTGAGTGCATGGAACCGCTTTTGAGCCTAGCACGGCCACAAGGACCGTGCACCCCGTCCCCTCCAGCAACGACCAACTGTCTCCTGGAGCCAGTATGGACGAGGTAGTGGGTAATAGACAGGTAGGCACCTTGTCAACATGCACGTCAAGCGCAGCCACACCGGGGATATCAAACAACAGCCAAACACTTGAGAGAGAGAAAGAAAAAGAGAAAGGTAAAAACTCGATTAATGCATAAGGAAACGGTGATATAAACCTTAATTAAATAGCATATGTAATAAATTGTTTACAAACAAATCCTAGCTAAGTGCACGAGGTCAGTAATTGTAGTTTACGGATTGCCACGAACACAAAAATGTTATGGAAATCGAATACAATTGGCTGAAGCGAGGTGCGCTAGTTAATGGAATAGAGTACAGGGAGATATGTATATGAGAAAGAGAAGCATTAAGGTAAAAGCTGTAAACCCACCACCTGAAATCAGGAGACATAGCGTGCAAGCACGCGGATAGTAAATCGAATTCAGCGTGCCTACAAACGCTGCGCCGGCCCTCCGTAATTCTCTGCAGGACCTGTCGTCACTTCTGTAGTGCCCCCAAAGGGTCTAGCTCATGGCTCACTAGACATTTAGATGAGAAAGAAAGGCATTAGGAGAGAACCGAAAACCCACCACCTGAAATAAAGAGACTTAGCATGCAAGCATGCGGTTATTAAATCGAATTCAGCGTGCCTACAAACGCTGCGCCGGTGCTGCCTGCGTTCACTGCGGGACCCGTCGTCGCTTCGGCAGTGGTCCCGAGTGACCTCTCTCATGGCTCACTAGGCCTGCGTGACTAAGGTATTCGCGACCACATGTTCTACAGCACCATGCGCTCGATGTTGATGGAGTACAATTCATTGGTGCTTGCCGCTTCCGCACTTGCCGCTTCTTCTCTACATGCATGAGGACTTTCTCCCAAACTTCAGCAACTGCCTTCGTGATTAGATCGCGCCATGCACGCCGATCAACCGCCTTCGATTCCCATGATCTGCAATCAAGGTTAGAACGTGTGAGGCTCACTTTAATCATGTCCTGGTAACGGAACTTTGGTTTCCCCACGTGCCGCTTCTCAGTACTCAGCTGACCGTATAAAGGTTGTTTCGGTATCCGCGCCGAATCCATACGCCTCACATGACCGAGCCATCTCAGGGGTCGCCGTAAAAGTATGCCGTCCACCGCATACATCCCACTTCAACGAAAAACTTCCGTGTCGGCAACTCTGGCGCCCCAGCCGATCCGCAAAATTCGTCGCAGACACTGCTGATGGAACCGCTCGAGATATCGCACATCCCGACGGTACAGCGTCTACGTTTCACTGCCGTATAGAAGAACGGACAGTGCCGTGGATTTGTACACCATCAGCTTCGTGCCAATGGTAAGCTGATGGTTGTTCCACACTCGGAACACAAGTTTCCCGAATGCCGCCGCTGCCTTCGACAAGCGATTACGCAACTCAAGGTGTAGCTGCTGATCAGTCGACATCATACTCCCAAGGTAGCTGAAACGGGAGGTGGTTTCCAATACCTCAGCACCAATGCTGATTTGCGGCAATATTGAAGATTGCACCTCCGGTGAAGGCTGAAAGAGACAGACAGTTTTGCTTGTGTTGATGGTGTGTCCGAATTTGGTCGCTGTCGAAGCCAGAGCACTAGTCATGTGCTGCAACTCATCGGCGCTGTGTGAAAACAACGCACAGTCGTCAGCAAACAGCAACATACGGATAGTTGTCTCACAGACTAGAGTTCTCGCACCGAAACGACGGATGTTCAGCAACCCACCATCAATACGGTGCTCCACACGAACACCGTAAGCACAAGCCGCATCAAAAGCACAAGACAACATTGCATGAAGATAGATATTAAACAGGGTAGGAGCTAAGACATAGCCTTGCTTCACACCAGAGACAACTGCAAAGTCATCCTAGGTCTCTCCACTCAGCTGCACCCTCGCTCGCATAACACTGTGCAGACATTCAATTAAACTTACAAACTTACGCGGGCAACCAAACTTACCCAACACCAGCCACAATGCCTCGCGGTTTACCGTATCAAATGCCTTGGTGAAATCAACAAAAAGCGAGTAAAATGGCTGGTGTCGTTCTCTGCACTTCTCTTGCAACTGACGAGCCGCAAACACCATATCTATAGTGCTGCGACCCGAACGGAATCCACAATGCTCTTCCGCCACGTTAGGTTCCACAACCTGACTGACGAGGCGGTTGAGCAAGATTCGGAAAATCACCTTGCCCACACAACTCAGCAAGTTGATGCCACGATACTTCGTGCAACATTGCTTGCTACCTCTGCCCTTGTACAGTGGTAACACAAGGGCATCCTTCAGCTCAGCAGGCACTTCCTCCTTAAACCACACGCGTTGCACCAAGTGGTGCAGCGCAGTCAACAACGCGGGTCCACCGTGTTTCAATACTTCAGGTGGGATCCCGTCACCTCCGGCACATTTGCCGTTTCGCAGCTGAGCAAGTGCTCTCTGCGTCTCATCCCGTGTCGGGGTATTCGCCAGATCCGTCTTCACATCGTGCTGCTTCAGGCCGTTAAATGTAGGCCAGTCGATCTCTGAACGGTTGTTCAAGAGACAGTCAAAGTGTTTCCGCCAGATCTGCATTATGTCTGCAGTCTGGGGACAGGTAGCGCCTGAACTACCATCGATCAGTGTCCTCAGCGGCTCCAATCTCGGTTCATACACCGCCTTCAAGTAGTCAAAGAATTCCTTGTGTTGGCGGCGTTCGGCGTAGCATTCCATCTGCTTCGCCTTCTCCGTCCACCATGCATTTTTAATGCGACGGAGCTCTCGGGTCAGTCGCCGTCGAAGTTTGCGAGACTGGCTACTCTTTCCCAAGTCACTGGGGTCTGCCTCATGTGCAGCAAATGCTGAATTCTTCCCACACACCAATGCGCCAATCGTAACATTGTTGTCATCAAACCAATCATGCCGCTTACAGTTTGCACGCCCTATGGTCTCCTCGGAAGCAGCTGTCACCTGGTCGCGAATGTGGTGCCACAGGTCGCCCACTGTGGCTATACAGTCCACATCACCACACAGGCGTGCAGCCATCGCCTTCTCCAGCTCAGTACGTTTCGCCACAGTACCCAGGGAGAGAATGTTAAATTTACACCGATTCACGGCGGGAGTGCAATACATCGATTTACGAAAATATATGTACAGTTTGGTCCGAACCAATTTGTGATCAGTGTCACACTCAGCTCCACGCAGTTCACGTGTCATGCGCAATTCACGCATATCACGCTGACGTACGATGACATAGTCGAGCAGGTGAGCGTGACCAATCCGTGGGTGCGTCCAAGTTGCTATATCACTCGCACTCAGTGCAAACCGAGTGTTCGTGATCGTCAGGCCGTGAGTGGCACACAGTGAGAGCTGCCTGTCACCGTTCGCATTCCCTGAGCCAATGCCATGCGAACCGATAACATCTGTCCACGCTGATGCATCACGCCCAACGCGCGCGTTGAAATCACCCAGCAGAAATAGTCGGTCGCTCCTGGGCACAGAACGTATCACGGAGGATAGCTCAGTGTAGAACTGATCACGCGTGTCAGCAGGATAACACATGGTCGGACCGTACGTGCTTATAAAGGTGGCAAAATTACCTCTTCCGAGTCGTAGGCGAACAGTCATCAGTCGCGCGCTGATGCCCGTTGGTTCACCCACCAGCTGGCCATGGAGGCGATCGGATATTGCAAATCCGACCCCATGTTCACGTGGTGCTGAGGCGGCGTTGCCCACCCAGTAGAATGTGTAGCCAGCACCTGCTCCATGCAACTTACCTTGCTCAGCGAGCCGAGTTTCACTGAGCGCCGCAATATCGATGTTGTAGCGCGCCAGATCCATCGCGACCAGTGCAGTGCGTCGCTCCGGGCGCTCGCTGGAGTTCCGGTCCAGTAGTGTGCGCACGTAAAAGCACCCGATGCTGAGTGCTTTGCGCGCAGGCATACGATTGCATTAGTGGGCAATCGCACGCGAGGTGGTCGTTGTGCTTCGGAGGTTTGCTTGAGGGACTCCACCCGGAGCCTTTGGCTCAATAGCCTGACCCACAAGGCAGTGGGTTGTTTGGAGGTTTGCTTGAGGGACTCAGCCCGGAGCCTTTAGCTCAATAGCCTGACCCACAAGGCAGTGGGGTGCAGATCCAGCTCGGGAATGTGATTGCAGGGACAGATTGGGATCTGCTTGACGGCCGTCACACGCAGCCTTTGAGGTTCTGGAACAATTATCATATGTTTTGCGACCGTAATTGGATACGCACCTGCGACCACGGCCAGACGCAGGTGGGTTTTTGGCGGGTTTGCACCAATTTGACCAGGGGCTGCCTGGCTTGAGGCGGGCAGTAGCAAACCATTGAACACCCGGAGGTGTCCCCCCACCGTCAGAGGCAATGAGTGGCACTCGTGCTCTACGCCAATCGAGCATTGAGAATATCACCCGTAAACCTGTTGTCTCCTATGGTTAGGTTTTACGGGAAGTGGGCCATCGACCACTTCCTAACCTCTGAAGAGGATGGAATAGGATACTGCCAGGGCGCCCAATCCTGACAGGAGAACGACTCGGGTCCTCAGCCAAAGCCTTCGATTAAATGAACACCCGAAAGGCAGCGGGTCTAGCACATGGTCAGTTAGCTGACTCATGCGGATTGGTGTTCTGGATCTTAGCAAGAAGGGCAAAACCCACCTCCCACCCAGCGGTCGCCACGTGGAGGCGCCCAGGACATGAGACTATGGCGCAACAGTAGCAGCAGTGGGTAGACAATCTGTCAAAATCTAGCCACCACCAGCCTCAGCGCACCATAGGCTCTCCCGCCCAAAAGGGACTATATCAGACTGTTAATCATAGCATGCAACTACATCAGCTTACCACATAAATTGTGCTGTGTGGTTCGGAACTTACTGTGCAATACGGCGATCCCCGAAGACGCGACACAGAGCCCCAGAACCGCACGTGCTTTATATATCGTCACCTGTGCAACCGTATTCCAAAAATGCGTTGAGGTCAAAGTGCAATAATGACACATCCCGTAAGTAAGTCACTAGGGCTGCAAATGGGACAAGCTGTGTACCGAGGCATTTACCAAGTTAAACGGAGCAACCTATCGACCGTAAAAACACATTTAGAAGTTAACATTTAGCCTCCTAGGGACACGTGTGTCCAGGAGGTAATCATGGCAGTGTTGTTACTGGAGCACCGGTAACTGAAGCAATTGATGAGTGACCGTGGCATTCACATAACTTTCCGCGGGAACGAAATGAACGATGACAAGCCATCGTATGCGGTGCGTTTCCCAAGTTAATGACGGAATGTTATTCCACTGATTGTGCCTTACCGATCCGAGGAATCACTAAAAAGGTTGATTGATGTGCAGTAGCCGTTAACGTACAGCTTATGAAATGGCGCAAGTTTACAATGCTGCTCACCCACAACAATAGGCTTCCATTCACAGAGCACCGTACACGCAGGTAGGCACCTCTTCGCCATTTTACGCCACACAACGTTGATGGAACCAACGTTGGCAGTCGTCACACACAACCCACTGCACGTCATTATGCACGGTCGCATCATCCTCTTTCTTCAAACAAAAAGCGCATACTTTTGATATGGACGGCTCCAGGTGTTTTCCGCCTGCTTTTTCCCGCTTTAGAACCACCGGAGGCGTTGATGCCGGGACGCCGAAAGTTCAAAGGACGTACGGAGGGGTATTGTGGGGAACATCCGTCACTTGCAGTATAATGGGTGGTTGCCGTTCGCTAGAGCCATGCGACGCAGGTTTCGCATTCTCCCAGCTGTGGTCAGTGACAAAACATCCTCCTGCACGTCACGTACAGCAACGTTATGCTGCAAGGAGCTTGTGCTTGCCACACTCTCCGCATCATTTGGCAGTCCACATCTCGCCGTTCTGTGACACGCGTGTTCCAGTAACCGATGGTACCAGTTGTCCACGTCCAACGGCATAGGATCGCAACAGTGCCGCGTAGCGTAGTAGAGGGAAACATCAATATCCCCGGGCATCACCTCAGCCAACCTCTTCAGACTACGCAGTACGTTGTCATACCGCGCCTATCCAAGACTGCAAATCGGCGTTTTGAATCCTGCCATCACCTTCGCCTTGCAAAGTTTAGTCGTCCTGTCCACCTCGCGTAGCTCAAACACATCTGCAACCTCAAGAAAAGTCAAATCGCTAACGCCCGCAACCTCCGTGGACAAGTCCACCGGCCGACTGCATGAAGTATTCCATCTGCAACCACCTATACTACTGGAAACAGGCATTTACTTCCTGGCGAGCACATAGCACATGCACGCACATGGCACACGCCAATGCAGATGAAATTTTACATTCACAAGCGGCAGCAATCCCTTGCTACCACCGCCTCCTTTAAACAAAAGTGCACTCTACCACCCAGTGCCTGCCGGCAGCATGCAACGAGGTTATCCCAGGGTTTCTCCAGTGCTTCAACAACTGTTTACGAGCCTAGGGAAAAACTGGGTCAATATGGGGGTTGCTAGGGACAACCCTACAGATGGAGCGTATGGCGTCGAACTGGGCCTACCGATCGCCAATTGTCGGCCATGCAGCCACGAAGTAGCACGCTCAATAATCACAGTGAATAACGATCTCAGCGACGAGTGCTCCGTCAACTCTTCCTTTAGATGTTTATTTTCATTCTTCACTCTGCTCGCCGTGCCGCAACAGAACAAATATACCAAACGCTGACGATGCGCTACCCACGCTGATGCCCACGGAAGCCATGTACGACGCAAGTACCGGTGCAATTCCTTAACGTTGTCTGCAATCGCTCTTAGGTACTGAGGAAAGGTCCCACATCACGCACGTATATCAACAACATCAACCACTGCCGTAAAAGGTTCCTCATATTGAAGCCTAGGCCAGCAAGTTGTGCACACCGGAGTACATAACCCTTATAACGTGAGAACGGCCAAAAACTACCGTATCGTTAGGATAAGCGGACGTCAGCGCTCCAACCTGCGCCACGCACTTATCCATAACAAGAGTTTGCACTGACGCTGTGCAAAGCAACCTTATCTTCATAGCTTCCACCGTCAGTCTGTATCTATGCACCATCTCACGGTGACAACCCGTAAACAAATGAAAAGGCACTTCCGGTTACTTTATTAATATACTGTGCCATATTGTACGGCCACCCTAATTCAACTGGTGTGTTGCATCCGCTGACAACACCGCACAATGCCGCGTAGCCATGGATTCCATGTCAGAGAGCGCGAATAATACATTCCTAAATATGCTTCCCTCTCTCACTACCCCACATGTGCCATTCTTCTCCAGCGATTCCGTCATCACGCATAACTCCTGCGCCTGCTGCTTCCGGTGACGCCTTGCCACCGCCTTTATGTCTTCCAACGTCAACATACGCCCACGCTACCGATTGATGTAGCGACAACTCACACAGGTAGTTTTAAACACTGACATGAGGCCCACAAACTTTGCTCTTCAGCTTCCGTCAAGTGACGATTCCCGGAATACAGCCACGGAGTACCCAAATGAAAATCATGATTATGCTGCGGATCCATTACACCACACTCGTAATCAACACCTAACAACACGAAGGAAAACCTGGCATTGCCCTCCAGTATTCTATAAATAGTAGGTCATTATAGAGCGTTACTAATAGAAACCATACCGTTTACCACGAGCGTTGCCCTGCTTACCAGGCACACACGGCACTGCACATAATGGTACGGATACCCTTCAGACGAAATTCTCCCCTGTCCTCCGTTAGTACCGCTTTTCAGTAACCACTGTCCGCTTATAAAAGGCAGTCGCAATAGTCCGCTGCCATTGGTTCACCTCCTGCTCCGTGTCCGCAAACCCTCACGAATATAATCTCACCAAAGGATTAAACGTATGTAGCTCGTCCACCACGCTGGCAGTTTCCAAAGACGCGCCACAGTATATAACAGCACTTCGTTATCCACGTGAACCACAAGAGCAGTGTTAAAATTCACAATATTTTGTATAACCACGTATACTAAATCCCCATGAACCTCTTCAATTTACACCTTCCAACCTTAATAAGTGACAACGGCAACTTTCAGCATGGCGTACCATACCACGCACGCCCCATTATGCCCAAAACAGATTGGTTAGAATCTGGGTCCTGTCTTGAGGCTGGTTTGTCTGTGTGCCTGGAAAATATGGACTTCGTGGAACCAACACGCGAATTTCCTCCTTCGACTAATCCGTCAGGAAGTGTGAATTATCTGTGGAGTTAGTCCAGAGGATCACATCTGAAGGTCCGCGTAAACGTAAGTTTTCTCTGGCACTGATTCGTTCCTTCCTATGCGATAGCCTAGGAGTTGCCTTCACTCCACTACATAGTTAGCAAGTAGCCTTTAGCTGGAGTCCGGTGAAGGTTTCCATAAGACAGATCGCGTTACCTGGAAACGTTTATTTGTACAGCAAAAGGGGCCTGTTGCCTGGCTATAAAAATGCAACAGCGTTGACTCTCTAGCTAGGAGAACAAAGACTGAACAGCAAATAGGGCAGTCGCGCGACGCAACGGAAGCAGGCGCAAAGCAAAAATGTTAATGTTCAACTCAAGCAATCGAACTCAGCAACCAGTTCAACAATCCACATTGGTCTCCACGGTGTGCAATGCAATAAAGTTAGTTTTTGCCCAAACAGACCGAAGAATCTCCAGGCTGCTATTTAACACTCTCCCAGAAGGGACTCTGAAAGCAGTCCTTTGATCTACTTGTCCACTGTCAGTCGCTGGCTAGCAACCTGCGAGACCACGTTGTGAAACCTGATACAGGTGTTGCTGGAGATCCATGCAACCTGACCCAGGCGGACTCCCCCTGTGTCCTACCTACGGGGTCGAAAGAGAAAAAGGTTGTTTGAGGGACAGTTCGCAAATTTTTATAGCTGGTTGGTCAGAAATTTAGCTACGCTTCCAGTTGGGGTGCGGGTATCCAGCGAAGCGTAAAGCCATTAAGCAACCAACGGACGATGTATATGGAAAGCAAAATGAATAAGAGTAGCGTAAAGGGATAGCAATGCATGCAAGCAAATGCCGCGAAGTATCTCGAAGCCGCTTTTGGGATTTCAACAAGGTTTGCTGCTTTGGTAGTTCTACTATGTTCTAGTAATTAATGTGTTTCTGGAAAAAGCTTTTGTGCTCGTATAATATGCTAGGGCGGCTCTATGGGAAGTAACTACGCTACCGAAATCCAAAAGCGTACTGGGGTTTCACTTCGCTACCACTTCAGTTGATAGTGGGTCGTGAATTGGTGACGTCAGTTGAGACTGTCGGCTCCAATGGACCCGAGTGACTAATTTGGAGTTGCGGCAACAGCTGTGCTAGTGCCAGTTGTACTGTAGAGTCAGACATGTCGAAGAATTCTGGCTTGGGTCTAACGACGTTGGTGGTCTCAGTTTTATCAATGGAGTCAAAGGTAAACGTTTTGTCGCTTATGAGTACAACACGTTAGGGATCAGGACAAGGAGTTTGGTGTGTCGGCGTACGCTGGCGTTGAATACGGACACGTGGGTGCAAGTAACAAGGCGCTCATCCACGGTAGTACGCAAGCTCTTTCCTTTTGATAGGACAGCTGCAGCTGTCGCAAGTGGTGCGATAGGCGAGTTGTGTATTCGCCATAGTCGAAAGATGTTGGTACTTTTGGTGAGGCAAGTTCAGCAAGTAAGCTTTGTGTACATCCAAAAAATAGCAAAGCTGAGCTGGCGTGCAAATCCTTTTTGACCGTGTTACTTATTCCTAAGAGAACGAGTGGTAGTGCTTCGTGCCAGGATGTGCTAGCTTGGTCACCCAGTGATGTTAGGAATTGCAGGTAAAACCTTGCTACCATCTCCTTGGATGCGATGTGATTTGCGGTTGTTTGGTTGGGTTGGTGACCAATTACGTTGAGAAGTTTGCTGAAGGATCCGTCAAATTGTGATCCCCTGTCGGTGATGACTGCGCTTGGAAAACCAAATTGAGCTACGCAGCATTCAAGAAAAACTTGTGTAGCTGTCTCAAATGTGCAGTTGGTGATGGGGATCGGTTCTGGCCAACAGGTGAATTACTTGATATAGGTGAGGCGGTACAAGTAGCTTTTGCATAGTGGCAAATGTCAGAGCAGATCGAGGTGGACGTGTGCAAAAAGAGAGTCAGGATCTGGAAATACTCCGATTACCCTTTTGGTGTGTGTACACACGTTGGAACGCTGACGCCCTAATCACGCTTGCGTCCATATGCGGGCATCGCGGTTGGCGTTGGGCCACACGAAGCGTTCGGTTACGAGCTACTGTAAAGCACGTACGACGGAATGAGACGGGTTATGTAGAGCATCGAAAACAAGTCGACGCATCGAAGTAGGAAATACGGGCCTGGGAGAAGAGTATGAGGTATTACGAAGAATAGTCAGCACAGATAAGGCGAGTGGAATTTTTCTTAGTTTCAGCGAGGAGTTGCAACTAAGCTTGTCCAGATAGCGATCGGCTAGTTGGGCGGTAACCATGGCGGCTAGGTCGAGGTTAAACTCAGGTGGTAAGCCGATTTGATGGATTTGTAACACAGTGTCTGCGGCAGGATTAAGAACACCTGAGGCATGTCGTACATCTGTCGCGAACTTAGAAACACAGTCTAAGTGTCCAGTTTCCCGCGGAGAATACTTGGCTTTTGCGTCATTGATTGCGTAGCTCAATGGCTTTTGGTCAATGAAGACTGTCTAGTGTCGACTATGCCGATAAGGACAGAATGGTCTGATACTTAGGTAGATAACGAGTAGCTCCCTACCGTAGGTGTCGTGACGCGATTCGCCAGGTTGCAAACGTCCCGAGGAGCATCATAGAACTATCCATCGACAATCCATCCGTATTTGGAGAACAGCACCAACGGCCGTGTCTGATACGTCAGTCCTAATAGAAAGTGGCGTAATTGAGTCTGGGTGAGTGGGAAGATCTACGTTGGAGATAGCCTCCTTATGCTGCACTAGAGACGGTCTGGCATCTTCTGGGAAGATATAAGGTTGTTGATAACTGCGGAGCGAGTCGGTCATAGGTTGGATAATCGTCGTGCGGTGAGGAGCAAAGCGTCGAGAATAGTTGACTAAACCAAGCAATCTGCCCAGCTGTTTGCAGGAACTGAGAACTGGCTATTCCTTCAGTGCCTCAGTTTTGTCTGGCAGAGCTTCAATGCCAGACGCAGATATTCGGTTCACCGTATCTAATGCTTTGGCAGAATAACTGAACAGCGCGTACAGTGGCTGGCGTTCTCTGCACTTCTCCTGCAACTGCCGAGAAACAAACACAACCTCGATGGTGTTGGGAACCAAAACGAATCCACGCTGCTCTTGGACAAGTTCGGCTCCACAATCCGAATGACGAGGCATTTGAGCAGGATTCGGGCAACCACTTTGGCCCATACAACTCAGCAATAACTCGGCAAAGCGATACCACGATAATCCGCAACACATTGCTTGCTTTGTCCATGTACAGTGGTTACACAAGGGTATCTATCAGTTCAGGAGCCACCTGACTCTTGATACACACGCATATTACCATGTGGTGAAGCATATTTACCATCGCGGGTCCGCCGAGTCCCAATCCTTTGGGCGCGATCCCGTCGGCACCGGCATTCTTGTCGTTTTACAGTTGAGCAAGAGCTCTCTGCGTCTCATCCACTGCCGGCGCGTCCGCCAAACACTGCACTTGTTGCTGCTTCATGCCGGACAATGTAGACCCTTTAAGCTCTGCATCCATGTTCGAGAGGCGGTCTAAGGTATTTCATCAAAACTGCATTATGGCTGTAGCCTGTGTGCACGCAGCGCTTGAGCTACCATCGATCAGCCACCTCAGCGGCTCTAAACTCGGTCCATACACCGCCTTCAATGAATCAAAGAATTCCTGTCGTTGGCAGTATTCGGACTAACATTCCATCTACTTCGTCTTTCTTGGCATCCATGCGTTTTTAATGTACCGAGGCTCTCTGGTCATTCGTGGTCGAATACTGCCAAACTTAGTCTTCTGCCACAAGTCACTGGGTCCTGCCACATGTACAGCAAATGCTCTATCCTTCTCAGCCACCAATGCGCTAATTGTCGCATCGTTCCCATCAAACAAAGCAGGCCGCTTACAGCTTAGGCTCACAGTAGTCTCCTCCAAAACAGCCGGCACATAAATAAATAAATGAATATTTTATTCTCGACTATGCGAGGCACGCCCATGGAGACGCGATCAGATATGTACAACTGTACCGACTTTTTATGGCAACTGCAATAGTGACAGTAGAAAATTGTCCATATGTCCATGATTGGAACTGTACAATGGTGAAAATGCGAAATAATAATTTGGCTGTCATGAAACCGGGACTTCGGCTAATAATAGATGGAGAATCCTGAATGATCCATTGGAAGATAACTGAAGAGCACGCTCAAGTGGGATGTGAGAATACAGTGAGTTCGTGAACAAGTAACGCAAAGGTCAACGGTGATATCGTAGAAAGCAAAAAGACGATAGTATATGCAGATGTAGAAGTTCCAGTGTAACGAACCAGCTAGAATAGTGATGCTAGTTGACCTGCCAGTGGGAAGTTATGGGCTGTGACTTTATTCGGTGGCGAGTCACATTCGCCACGTCGCAGTGTTGTTGAACGGACATTTGTGGCTTTTTATAGCGAAAACGCTTGCCAAACGAAAACCCACCACGTCCTGAAACACTGCCGCAAATCCATTGAATGGTAAGTTGTAACTGGCTATGTTTCTGGTTGAACGCTTGTTTGCTCGGTTATCCGCAGTTAGTTGGCGTCTCATTTTTCTGCCGCTTGATGCGTTAGCCGGGTGCCTATTGCATGCTTGAGTCCTGTCCTGCTCCCGATTGATAGGACGGGAAGCAAACATACTTTTTGAATATGACGTGTTGATCCTCTGCAGAACCACGTGAAGTCTGCGAGGGATATACACTGAAATATGTTGAATTGTTGTTGAAGTCTTGAAGGATGGAATATGGTTCTCAAGAAAGAATAACAGATCCATCGGGGTATGTAGTAAAATTGATTAGAAATATAGGAAACTACGGCGGTCGACGAGGACTGAAGAGCTCATAATAACCCATTTTTCTGGCTTTGTATCGCAGAAGAATATGCCTTTCGAAGTCAAAAGTAGTTCTCCAGGCAAGACTAATGTGGAAGAGATAGCGTTAGACAAACTGAACCCAAAGGTTCAAGCCTCGGGAAATTCGTATCCGCGCATGATAACGAATGATTTGTCCGGCTAGTAAGTTGTAAACACGGTTGGTAATCTTCCGCTCATGTCCAGTTAAAGGAACTGTGTGCCTTGTATTGTTGTCCCAACGATGGACCATTCTTTGGGTGCGTGTCCCCGTACCTGTGAAAGACTATGGAATTTGGTAACACAGGTCACCCACTGTGAACGTGCACTCAACATCACACAGGCGTGTAGCCATCTCCTTCTCTAGCTAAATAATTTTCTTCACCGTACCAAGGGATCGAATGTTAAACGTACGCCAGTTAGCGGCATGTGTGCAACACATATATTTAGGAAAACATATGTATAATTTGGTCCGCACGAATTTGTGACCGATGCCACACTCAGCTCTACGCAATACACGTACCATATGCACTTCACATATGGCACTCTGTCGTTCGATGACATAGTAGAGCAGGTAAGCGTGAGCACTCCGTGGGTGCGTCCAATTTGCTGTATCACTTTCACGCAGTGCAAAAGGAGTGTTCGAGATCGTCAGGCTGTGAGTGGCACACGGTGAGAGCAGCCTGTCACCTTTCGCATTCGCTGAACCAATGCCATGCGAACCGATAACATCTGTGCACACCGATGCATCACGCCCAACGCGCGCGTTGAAACCACTTAGCAGAAATAGTCGGTCGCTCCTCGGCACAGATCGTATCACGGAGGATAGCTGAGTGTAGGACAGTTCGGGCGTGTCATCAGAAAAGTGGTAAACTTGCCGAGCCATAGACGAACAGTCATCAGTCGTGCGCTGCAGCTTATTGTTTCACCCATTAGGTAACCATTTATGCTATCCGATATTACAAATCCAATCCTATGTTTGGGATGCGCTGAGGTGGCTTTGCACACTAATTATAACGTATAGCCAGCACCACCTTCATGCAACTTACGTGCCTTAATGAACCGGGTCCCACTGTGCGCCGCAATATCGAAGTTGTATGGTGGCAGTGCGTCGCTCAGTGCGCTCACCCGAGTTCCGGTCTAGTAGTGTGCGCACGTTCAAACACTGGATGTTGTGTGTATTGCGCGCAGGCATACGATTGCATTGGTGGACAATCGTACGCAAGGTAGTGGGTGTAGTTCAAACTCTTGATTTAGTGACTTCACTCAGAGCCTTTGAATCAATAGCCTGACGCATAAGACAATGGGTGATCTGAAGGCTTGCATAATGGACTCTACCTGGGGCTCTTGGCTCAATAGCTTGACCCGCAAGGCAGTGGTGAGCAGATCCAACTCGGAAGTATGATCCCAGAGGCAGCTTGCAAGCTGCTTGAGGTATGCCGCACGCAGTTTACGGAGATCTGCACCAACTCATATGTGTATCGCGCCCATAATAGGATACGCACCTGCGACCAAGGCCAGATGCAGAGGGGTTTCGGCGGGTTGGCACCAATTTGACTAGGGGCGGCCTGATTTGAGGCAGGCAGTAGCAAACCATAGAGCAACCTATGATACCCTCCCACCAAGAGAGAAAATACGTGACAATTCTGGTCTACGTCAATCGAGCAGTGAGCATATAACCTGTGGACCGTTTGAATGGCATTGCATGGTTTATACTGGAAGAAGGTCTTCGACCAGTTCCTAACCTCCGCAGCAGATAGATCAGGAGCGCGCACACCTAACAGAAGAAGTAATCGGGTTCTCAGCCAAAGCGTACGAATAAATGTGCCCCAAAATGCAGCAAATCTAGCATATGGTCAGTTCACTGACTCATGCGCATTGGTGTCCTGGCCCATAGCTAGGAAAAGGGCGTGATCATACTCCTACCCAGTGGTCGCCATGACGAAGCTTCCAGGATATGAGCCCATGGCACAACCGTAGCAGCAGTGCGTAGACCATCTGTAAGGATCTTGCTACCAAACGCCACAGCGCAGCATACGCTCCTCCGCAATGGATCGCATTTACTGCACCGTATTGGACATGTGAGCCGTCACTCGAGTAATTAACACTGCATGTGGTATATCCCGATAAGGAGGATGTTCCCTGTACGGGGTAAAAGCTATTCAGCACTGAAATTTCAGTCCAAATCCTCAGGATATTTTGCATGGTCATGAAATTCCTAAAATTCACGCTGCCTGGGAGCAAGCCCTGATCCTGACGCGACACAAATGTCGCTCGGATCTAAACACGAACAATTTCCGTTCTATTATTCACACGCCCATCTCCACAACATTTCTGAAAATAGTATTCAAAAGGTGTGTCGTCGCAAACTTAGCATGTAACCGCATCATAAGTTGTTGAAATCAAAATCCTTCACAACAATTCGCTGGAAGACTGGAGATAAAGTGATATTTGACAGTTGTGATAAATGTCTCATGGCAGTTTGAGCCAAAATGTGACTTGACATCTCACAAAACCTAGTGTCGAGTTGACGATGTGCTACAGGGCTTAAGTTGGTAAAAGTCTTGATGACAAATCAGGTTCCAATGATGTTCTGCGCAAAATCAATTTTAGTTTTCAAATTATGGAGAAAACGTAAGGGGATAGAATGAGCAGTTATCTGACATCCCCACATCCTATTATTGAATTTCCTATCAAGGTTGGCCTCATAACACTGCACAATCTATCACTAGCCGTACGGTGCGAGTGTATTTAATTCGTGCTGAACTTAAAGTCGTGTTTCTAGTGCAGTGGAATGGTACCACGTCTTATGGGTCAGAAAACGTACAATTTCTGGTCAACTGCAACAACCAAATACACCCTTTATTTACCATGATTGATTAAGTTGAGCCGACTTATACGAAAACACTTGTTGACACCTGCCCTCCACTGTACTCAAGTTGGACGAAAATTATCAACATTCTAACGAGATTTCCAAAAGTTGGAACGCGAATGCGAATCAATCGCAACAAGGCAACATGTGCTATTCAATTCATTATCGACATAAATATCGGATATGTCACGAAATTAGGAAATTTGTTTAATATTTCCTACAGCGTGTTTTGCAGTTCTTCGAACGCTAAATCTTCGTGCGGTAGTTTTTGTATGTTACGTTAAAGTGAATTTTATATGAGCTTTATTGGGTCTGTTCATCTAGATATTACTTCATAGGTATGGCCTGATGACGTAGTGATGGTATTAACTGGTTAATTAATTACGTCTGCTCATTTAATACCGCTGAAATCTAGATGGGTTTCTACAATAGACCGTCTGCTTCCTTTAATTCCAAACGGGCACAACAACATTTGTATCTGCTCAGTGTCTTCAACAGTTAGCATGGTGAGTTACACATTTTTCAAGGTATTCTGCGCTAAATTCTCTCAGCAGGAGTATGTTGCTTTAAACAGATAACAGCGAAAAGTGGCTACTTGTATAATCTGTGTGTTCACTGCTTGTCCAAGTGTTCTGCTGTGGCCGACCTGGCAGCCAACCCAATCATTTCCTTGTTTCTGCACTGGTCGAAGGGTTGTCGTGGGCGCATACACACTCTGGATTGCCAACAGCTTCATTCTAAAACCCCGTGAGGTAATTATTTGTTCTCTCAATCTACCATCTGAAATCCACATACAACGCAAACACTCCATGCGGAAATGGACGGCGCAGAATATGCATACCCAACCGCAGCCTTTGCACTTGGTCTGAGTATATTACCAATCGCCTCGTCTAACACAAGTCCAACGCTAGAGTACGCATCACCTGCCTATTATCTGCCAAATAGTGTCTGTGTACAAGGACAGGACCGGATGCAGCATGTACCTATCAGACTTATCCCCAATTGATGGGGTATGTCGTAAGAAGATCGGTATAACAGACCAGTCTCTGAAAAGTGTTATATCGTCGGTTTAGATCTGTCCCCATATTTACTCACCGGATTCTGTACCAAGGTCACTGTCTCATGCCGATATTCCACTGCTACACGTGCACGCAACAAGCAGCAATGGCCGACATTGGTGCAACATTCATAGTCGGAACTGGAACTTTCAGTGCACCCACTATGCTTCTAGGTGCTATTGGTGAACTATAGGATGAGTTTGCTAGAGGAACCTGGCGAGGCTAGGTCAGAGTCGTGGGTAATTCCCCACTGCCCAGTTTACGGATGTCAACTTTAGAGGGTGCAGTGAACCTAAATAATATATGCCGCAGCAGTAAACTCGTCATGCTCGAAAAAGCAGTAATGTAACTCTGCGAAAGTGCCCGATCAAAGTACGATGAAGCAACACTGATATGTATCCAGCAGCTCATTACTTTCGTTTTTTAATAACGACTCGCTTCGAAAAGGGTGTACTGAAATGCTTGTTGATTGGTAATTTAGTTTTCTTTAAATAAGTTCTACGGGTCACATCCATTCTCGACCAAACTATGTAGTGATGGAATGGATTAAGGGTCAACATATGTAAATATTAATCGCAGCTTATCTCCGCATATGGTACCACATCTTGTTAACAGATACAATCTTGATGGCGGAGCTCCTGGCCAAATAAGAATACTAATCAATCTGACGGTACACTACTTTAAACGCTAAATAAAGGAGGAAAATATACAGAACACGCATGTTAATAATCATTCCATGCTGTTGGCGGAATCTGCCAACACGCATTTATGTTTTCGGTAAATTACTAAGCTTCTAGGAGCTTACCATTATTTCGTGGTTCTCCATGGTTAGAATCTGAGCTCTGCTGCAGACAAAGTTTTACATTTTTGAATTACACAACACTGTAGCAGACGTCGGTTAATAAGCTTGCACGCAACATTTCGCGTGCACTTGCAGTCAAAATAGCATGGAATGTTCCGCGAATGGAGATTTTTGAACTAGATCGCGTCCAGTTTAGAACAAAACTGCTGAAACCATGGTTACTTGAAAGAAATCGCTGATATATTATGCCTGAGCATTGAAATGCATGAAAGGGTTCTTTTCTCATTTGAGCAGCAGAAGCCCATGGATTAAGCATTGAAACATCATGAGCTTCAATTAGATTTGCCTCCTATTTGCTTGATGGTAGGTTTCTATGAGGCGAAACGGTGTACATTATATAGGGAAGCGCATCTGTTATTTTAAGAGAAGCAACCGCACGGTAAACAATGCATGACCATAACGACACCTACCATCTGCAATTCACCCAGAATAAATGAAATTACTTGACCCTATGTGTTTGGTGTTCAGTCATATAGTTAATTACCGCACATCAATAATAAGGGTCTTGTGAGCATGATATGCTTTATTTTATTAGAACGAACATATTGCGTCTCAAAGACATGAAAATTCATGTGGATATTTGAATTGGGCATTCATTTTTCAACTGCATTCTTATTTTAATAAGGTGCCTGTGCATTAGTTATGAAGGCTTTTAAACACTTCATCAAACTCCTAAGTCATGTAGATGCATGACGCCAGTCAAGCAAATTGTAATCCACTACAAGACAAGTTAAAACTAATTGTCCATTTGTGTCAGAGATGAACCTTGGGATAAGACAGCCAGCTATTTAACTGACGAACCGGATCCATCTGACAAGGGGTTGCGCAAGGTACGTTAAATAATTCAGCACAATATTCTCATTGCATTAAGATGAATCAAAACCTGTACTGATTTCTGGTTTTGATTCATCTGAATGCAATGTGAATATTTGCTTTGCTAAAAATCAGCATTGCCCATGATTCGTTGAAAATTTCTTAATAATTTCGTGGGTTAATTTTTGAAGTTACACAAGATACTCACTGGTCAGTGCCGAAGAGGAGAAGGCTAACTACTCCCTAACTGATTGAATGTGTGCTATGGACTTAGCTTTAAGACAGCTGACTGTTGCGTCTTGCGCTTTGTTCGCCATAGAACTAGACGTTTACAAGCAGTTGTATGTGATGCTCATGATGCTGCTACTCAGTAAATGTTTAAACTATTTTATGTTAAAGGGTTGCACATCACGCACACTTTATTCAATACCGGCTGACAAGTGGCACGAGATAAAAATCGGACCTTCCGCATTTCGTAAATCGTAGCTTTGCACGTGCAGAGAAAAGCCGTGCCACCAACGAACTCTGTTCTTTTCTTGATGAACTAAATCCGCGGCACATTGTTAAGTGTTACAATCAGGGCGCGGTACTAACCGTTCGGACAAAAACAATTTCTAATGTAGGCTGGATGCTTAGATCTTTGGGCTGCACTATTAAGTAAACACTAGCAATAACATTGGAGATGAGGAAAACTCATTGCAATACGTAAAACCATGTTGCAGGATTGTGAAGGAAAGGCAAATATTTGAGCAAATATTGGCGCGGATAAGTAGTGGAAACTCTTATTACTTATGAGACTTCGAGTTGTACTGACTTCTGAGAATGCAGCAGAAGCTGCGATGTTATCCACAGCTCGCCTCCGGAATGGGTCATGTTCCATCCGCCTATTTTCGGATATTCCATAGCAGGAGCGCAGATAGGCGAAGCACTACTTGGAGGAAAACCGAACGGAATCCGGAGCGAAGCACATCATCGTACACCGAGTTCCTGAGGCTGCAAATCATGATGAGCGCAAAGCGACCACTCTCGATCAGGCAGAATGCCGGTACATTCGCGTGACCGACTCTCTGGTAAACCTAAGTGCATTAGCAATCTCGGAGCTGCGCCGATCGATATGCTGCAACGATGTGACCGGAGGATTGTGAGAGTGGTACTTGACTCTAGACAAATGTCTGCAATGGTAGTGGAGGGTTGGTATGCTGGCCGCAGCTGCCCTTTTTCGAGCTCCGGATCAAAGCACCATCCGATAAGCAAACACACGAGAACAGCCACTTAAACAGACCATTTACTGACAAGAGTTTGGATAACTTCAATCAGCTAGCCAACGATACTGGCAAACACTCTTCATACATTTCATACAAAGAGAAAAGCATATAGGTGAGGGTAAGATTCATGAATCGGACACAGATGACTTTGTCATCATCCATCCAAAAAACCATTAGTTGCCGAGCTTTCATCGTTCGACACAACATGCTATCCCAAAAACGCATCCCAGGATTAATTGCTAAAAAACAGAATAACTTCCTGCATGTATGCCAATGAAAAGATATGCTGAAGAAGCCTGCAAAACTGCGATTACTTTAAACGCCACATGCCTGGGATTTCAAATTATTTACGGAAACCTGGTTGCACTCAGAACTTACCGATGCCAAAGTCGCGATAAATGGTATGTCCCTTCTCCCAAACGATCGACCTAGTAAAGGTGGGGGGATGCTATACTACCGCAACGACCTGCAGTGCGAATCGGTGGCAGATCCGGAATCGCTGATCATAGAAGCATTCTGGCGCAGTCTACGACTGGGACGCAACGACACTCGTCATATGGCCGTTGCTTATTTTCCCAAAATGCACGGGTCATGTGCACTTCACACATGTCACACTGACGTTCGATGACATAGTAGAGCAGGTAAGCGTGAGCACCTCGTGGTGCGTCCAACTTACTATATCACTTGCAGTCAGCTCAAACCGAGTGCTCGTAATCGTCAGGCCGTGAGTGGCACACAGTGTGAACTGACTGTCACCGTTCACACACGCTGTACCGATGCCATGGGGGCCGATGACATCTGACCACACAGTCAGCTTTTGGAGATCTGGAACAACTCCTATACGTTTTGCGACCGTATGAGGATACGCACCTGCGACCACGACCAGACGCAGGAGGGCTTTGTCGGGTTTGCACCAATTTGACCAGGGTCTGCCTGGTTTGAGGCGGGCAGTAGCAAACCATTGAGCACCATCGGTACCATCACTTCAGTCGAGAAAATGCGTGGCGTTCGCGCCTTACGTCAAGCGAGCGGTGATAATATAACCCGTGGACCTGTTGTCTCCCATGGGTAGGTTTTACGGGAACAGCGCCATCGACAAATTCCTAAACTCCGAAAAGGATTGGGTTTGTACTAGAATACTGACAGGGCATCCACAGCTAACCGGAGAAGGACTCAGGTCGTCAGCCAAAGCGGTCGATTAACTGTGCACTCGAATGGCAGCGGCTCTAGCACATCTTCAGTTCACTGGCTCATGTTTCGGGTAAATTATTAAGCTTCCAGGAACGTGCCACAATTTCCTGGTTCTCCATGGTTAGAATCTGCGCTCTGCTGCAGACAAAAATTTGCCTTCTTAAATTTCACAACACTGTAGCACAATTCGTTTGGTAAGATTCCACGCTAGCATTCCCCGTTCATTTGCATTCGAAATGACATGGAATGCTCCGCCTATAACTTTGCACTCCGGATCGAGTGCAATTAAGAACAGAACAGCCGAAAACATGGTTACCTGAACGCAATCGTTGATATATGCATGTGAATTGAAATGCATGAAAGGGTTCTTTTGGCATTTAATCAGCATAATCCCATGGATTAAGCATTGCAGCATCATGAGCTTCAATTAGATTTGCCTCCTACTTGTTAGATGGTAAGTGTTTATGAGGCGAAACGCTGTGCAGTATAAAGGGAACCGCATAAGTGCAAATCACCCGTTGTGTACCTTGAACGCTTGGGATTTCCATATGTTTTTGTATGGCTATTTTAGCTGTCGCGTGAAAACGATTAGTTTATCTGTGCAAACCCAACCCTATGCGGCAAGTTTTATGGATGCTTGCCTTGAATAATTTGCTGTGCCTAAGATGAAGCAGACGCAATTTACAAACGCACGCGAGGTGAAGGTCTAAATGGCGAACAACCACCAGATATATATGTATGTATATATATATATATATATATATCAAGGCTTCTACGCTACCTCAGGCTTGATATTACTAGTTATGCAGCTAAGTAAAATTCTATGAAGCCATTTGACATAATCTATGAATTGATACGTGTGCGCTACACGATTGTCCATTATACCAAGTGCAGGACTCTACCTAGTTGACTCTTTGTATGCGAGTCATATTAGAATTCGTAATACGACTGCTAAATCTGACGCGGAAGTGCCAATAAAACGTTAATACTCAAGGAGGCGCTTCAGTCCTGCAGCGCGCGCATCAGCAGACAACTCGACACTGATCGTCCAGACTGGGTAGTCAACCGATTGTCAAAGTACTGGTATGAAATCCGTCGTATTCAGGTAAACCATCTCATTCAAATGGTTGCATTAACCACATACTTTGATGGAACAGAATAACTGACTCTTTTTCTGCTATTAATTATTCCGATTAGAGTGTCAAACTGTAAAGGTACCACATTCAACCCTGAGTTATCAATGTATAACGCCAAACCCAAAGCATTAGCTGCGTGCAAATAGTGACAAATTGTGTGCTACTGTAAATTTCCAATTTAACCACGGAATACACAATAGAATGAAGTCGGTTTTTCACAGTCCGAGGACAGCTGTCTTTTCTGCCATTCTCTTAACAACAGACAGTGCTCCTGTGGTTGGCGCAAGCGCTACTCGAGGCTGAGCATCCTCGAACTAACTGCAATGAAATCGCGGCATCGTACAACGAAAATTACGAATGTTATTGCAAGGGATCACCTACAGGTAGCTTGTCCGTTCAATATCTGTAAGCGATGATTCTTGTGTATGAAAGACGCAGAAAGTACGGGTAACTGAAACAGAATGCCGTAGTCTGAAATCTGTTTTATTTGAGCAATATAAAATTAAGGAACAAAAAAATTGCTTCGGAAAATTTCGCTGCTTTCAAGTCTGTGCTTACTGATCAGAAAGGTGTTTGACTATACACAAAAACATATCCGCACTACGAATAAGTGCTTAACAGAGCTCGCACAATAGGCTGAATACCCTGATATCTACAAGATCAAAAATGGATTTTAACGCTTGCTACCGCGGAAATCTTATTAGCTCGAACCTACCGGTTTGCAACCTCACTAGCAACATGAGTGCATACATACATCTGACAGTGTTTATAATATTACCGAACTGTCTTTTGTATCACTTAAGCAAATAAGGCATAGAATCGATAACAACCATCGTGTGCAAATTGCGCTGAAAATATACAGGTTTAACTGAAACGCTTCATTTTGATTTTCCGTACCCTACGATATCCGACAACGATGCTTCCGCTATGAGAAAATACGACCAGTCAAAAATATTCATCATTAATTATAACATAAATAGCTTTAGGTTAAATGTCAGTACACGATCGATAGCTATAGAGCGCGGCACCTACAGGGAACAATTACATCGTGGATTTTTGCTAGAAGCACACGTTGCAGGTAACGGATTAAGTGTGCGGTCGCACTATAAACTAAAATATATACAAATATAACAATGGCTATTGTTAACTCACTTGAAAGCTGAATATACTTATAATACTGTTATCTACGCCATCCATCTTCCACAGTAGTTGCCAGTCGCCAAATCGCCAGCGCCTCGTGATTGATAGGTCCGAAACGCGAGATTGGTGAGCACACTGTATCGTTCAACGTTAAATTGAAGAGCATTCTGGTAAGGTGCTTATAAAAGGAAATGAGAAACGGAGGAGAAATATGTGTAGCGCAAACTAGTGCAAACCAAACGTGAAATACAGAGCCCACAAAAACGTGGGGAAAATCTTAGTGAGATTTACATTAGTAGGATAGGGATGCCATAATCCTCAACTGAAAATCTATTTATGCGAAAATGCCAGTGCTTTTGAAATTAGCAACGAGAAGTTAAATGAAATTTGCCTCACCTTGCTCGACCATATGCGTCTCGTGGATTGCGAAACCTAAAATATTTGGCATGACAATAATTTGATGACTATAGCATACGTTGAGGTGGATTGTTGACAGTAATACACAATGGAATCTTTATCACTCCCTCCTCTACTAATATCTCCATCACTGTTGAAGTGATGTATTTGTGACTAACAGGATGATAATTGTACGTGTGACACACTCTCAGTCAGCGGGAGTGGCATTACTTAGATAAATATGGCAAATTTCTTTCGAGGCAGGGTTAGAATATGTGGGCTAATAAATATGTGCGCAGTAGATAGAACCGCATAATTCAAAGGAAGTAAGGCCTATTTTATATGTAAATGCATAATAATTGTTTCGCAGGCCAAATTCACTGATAGGTAACCTATTTACGGCCCGATGTACCGCTACTGCACAAGCTGTCAAAACCCGTTAATATGAAACAATACCTGCAAAAAATTTACAATTTTGTGAGCATCACACCAGTATTTACTGCCGTTGGTCAGCGCCTAAAGATCTCTCATGTATCTGCTAAGATAACCAACCAGTATAAGGACGAAGTGGGGAAAGCTATGCCCCCTGCTGTCAGGTCAAAGGAATTATGCAGCCGTATACTAGTGACGCTGTTTTCGTAATCGGCCTTTGCAATGTTTTGTAAGCCAAGGAGAACGTGACAAATGGTTTCGCACCATTAAAGCTCTGCGTGCATTCGAAACGATCCCTTTAGCTGGCTGTAAAATCGCTCGACAATCCCGTTGGCGACCGGATTATAATCCGTCGTCTGAACTTGGCGGCAACCTAACTGCTGAATTAACGCAGCAAATTTGAACGAGATAGGTAAACGCTGGCAGGTGGTCACGACGGCAAAACCCAGCAGTTGAAAAATGCCCTTTCTAACATTCCAGCAAAACCGTTTGAAATGGAGGAGCTCCCAGCTGCCTGGTGAATCGTTCGATGTAAAGCAGTTGTCGAACCAATCAGTTCGAAGGTTGCAAGAACGAAGGTGTTTGGTTTGCACGCAAAGAAAACTTGCGTCCGGTGTTGGGAACATGTCCCGTGGGCTATTCGTGAGCTTGTTACCTTTTGCACTTAGTCATGGAAGGCATACAGCTGCCGCGTTAGTGAAATCGCAGTTAAAATTGCACCAAGCGCAACGTGTGCTTATTAATTTAAGCGAGACGAACACATGGGTGAGACAAAATAGGCAGCATGCCTGACCATCGCTGTCGAAATTCCTGTGGTATAACTGCTTACGGTGCAGAAAGCGATGTGCCTCAAATGATTGTATTATCCGATATTTTCAATAGGACGGGTCGGGTGTCCAGCGGAGAGGACCGGATTAATATATATACTTCAGGGTCATTGAGACTTGCAGTGACAACGGCTGCCATGTCATTGGCGTTGTCATAGTCGGAATAGATCACATAAACCCCTTAAGGGTGCGCCCGCGATGGCGCTGCGCTCACGCTTGAACTGGCATATACTGGTCGTAAACCAAAAGGTTTTATCTGTGGTATGGTTCTCCAAGGGAACATCGGCCGGCTACGGCGCCAAGGATGTGAGTCAGGTGTATGTGGTCGGCGAAGACGTCGAAATTAACTAACGACTAGGTAGATAATTACTATTGTTTTACCAAACGTGTTTTGGCGATATGTGGCAGGTTGCTGCCAACGGTTGCTGAGTATCGCCTACCTATGGCTACAATTCAGCCTCAAATCTGTGAGCGTTGGCTGTGATCACCAAGTTGCTTGTCCGGTCATTGGACACAAAATAAGCCTTGCGCGCGATATCCTCTTCTGAAATTTTGCGCGTGGTGATGCGGTAGGAAGACGAAACAAATTATTTTAACCTCCATCGGCGAGGTACCTTGATGGGCTGAACAAGCGAGGAACAATTAGGCATAAGGCAGCAGAAAAGGTTCATGAGCCGTTCGAATTATCTTAAATGTATGAGGCACGAGTCGACGGTAATGCGTTTACTTTTATCCTGCATTGACAACATGGCTTCACATTGATCCACCGAGTCGAAGGTACCCTTGTTGTATTAAATCAAAACGACATCAATTGGCCAATAAATCTATGTTTGCTCATATAACTGACGTTTGCGCTTCATGAATTTGGCTGTCAAGCGTTCCAGTCAGAGAAAGAAGTAGGAAGAAGGTAAGCAACTTAGAGATGATAGAATACAGACTGTTATCTCCATGAGCGACACATTCCAAGTGTACGCATTTATTGAAAGTGGGAGCCATAACGAAGCAGCTGTGGTCGATTAGGATAATTTAAGCTTCCACAGCCTTTACATACCTCCACTGAGTTGGATGAGAACAAAGTGATTCCTAGAAACCATATTTGCTACGAACATCGTGAACCGTCGAGTTGCACAAAGTATGAGCTGTAGAACCACCAACGAATCCCTCCAAAACACCGGTTATTCTTCTATTCGTAACTATTGCTATATTTGAGCTGCTAATCGAATGGCAATAAAGGCAGCAGTGTTCTATCCTAGATATTGTGCCCGGTTCTATTGGTGATACACAAATATCTTTAGATCTGGATGCCCACTTCTGCTGTCATCATGTGCTCTTCTGGAGGTACTTGTGGTGCCCCTTTATCTTTCTACATGGTCCGCATGTAGTGTTCGTTACCAAAACACAGTACCTCTTACTTAGGTTTGGCACGCTTCGCCACATCACGACTTAGAGTATGTTCTGTTATGGACAAGTCACTAGCAGAATTGGCGGATTCCTTTTCTACATACATGCGGACATTCATGTCTCTACATTTGAGGACATGTTTATTGGTAACCCGAAGATTCACTCTGTGTTGCAGAGAAGTGGGGAACACCTTGGTGTTTTAGTTAATTTGCTGTACATCAATCAGGTCCCTCTGACAACACCTCCGAAAGCTATAGCTCCGTTAGACACTATTACGGCATGCGATTGGACTCAACATGCGCATATACCTACCAGAAAAATAATGTTCTTGACTTATTTCTGACAACAGGAATCGTCTGTACATTCGCTGGTCTGCTATAGACTAGCTAAGGTGACGAATGTACGATAGTTGAGCTCACCTTTAATCAGTGAGTACTGAACGTTTACGCTCGATAATTTATTTTAATTTTACACTGCTGTTACTTATCAAACCATTCATCTCGGCAGACGTTTGGTAGATGACCCAGACATATTTTGATTTCATCATATTCACCTCAACTATCCTACGGGACGTGTTAAGCACTTGCTTTTATCCCGTGATAAATCATTGTTCCTTGTTCATTGTTCATTTGATCATCAGAAGCCCAGGGATTAAGCATTGCAGAATCATGAGCTTCAATTAGATTTGCCTCCTACTTGACTGCTGGTAAGTATTCAGGGAGCGAAAAGGTGTACAGTCATTACACATGGGACCGCATCTGACATTATAAAGCGGAGCAACTGCCTGGTGAGTAATGCATGACCATAGCTACACCTACCATCTGCCATTCACACAGAATAAATAGCACTATATGACCCCAGGTGTTTGATGTGGCATCACATATTTTATTACTGCACGACAATATTAAGGGTCCTGTGAAGAGTATGCGCCGCAGTTTACTAGAACGAGTATAGTACGTCTCTTAGACATGGAAATTCATGTGCATATTTGAATTGAGCAAGATTTTTTAAGCCTTTTAATTTTTAATAAGGTGTGAGTGCATTAGTCACGGATCAATTTAAACAATTCAATAAAAACCTAAGTAATTTAGACGCATGACAGCAGGCAGGCAAATCGTGAACCAACAAGCTTTGAAGTTGCTTTTCGATTTATGTCAGAGATGAATCTTGTGGTAAGAAAGCCAGCTATTTAGCTGACGAACCGGATCCATCCAACAAAGCGTTGTGCAAGTAGGTTCAATTGATCAGCAAAAATTGTGTGGATAAATTGTTGTAGTCACACATGGGACGGGCTGATCAAAGTCGAAGACGTAAACTCGAAACACTCTATAACTGACTGAATGCGTGCTACGGAATTACATATAAGACAGTTGACTTGGGCGTCTTGCACCTATGTTCGCCATAGAACTAGACGTTTACAATCAGTTGTAGGTTACCCATCGCAATGACGCTGGATCATACTGCATTGTAAAAGGGAGCCTCCCTTGAAAATTGGGACAATGACGGAGAGCTTCCAGTCTGTCGAGACTGTCTCCTGCTCCAAAGTTTTACTAGCAACTCGTGTAGCTCATCTACTAGAGCAGGTCCCCCGAATTTGAAGATGGCTGGGGGAATTCTATCTGGTCCTGCGGCCATATGCAATTTCAGCAGCCTGCTATCACGTTCGACTTCTGCGCGTGAGGGCAGATCCAATGAGACGGTCCAAGGAGAAGGGTACTCAATGCCCGAAGAAGAAAGCGATAACTCAGGTTGGTTAAATTGCCTAGCAGTGTTCAGCCAGATGCTCCAAGCGCTGTGACAGCCTGTGGATCGGCTGTCCACTCTCGTCACGTAAGGTCTTGCTAACACCAGGTCTCCTGCTGCCTTTTTCCCGTATCAGACGGAATAACTTACGATAATTACTGGGGACTCAACGGGCGTGCCACTGTTTGTTTTTCCTTTCTGTTTGTATTGCGGCACAATAGCTGAGGTGTTTTCCACCTCCAGCTAACGTGTAATGATGATGATGATGAGTTATAGGTTACGCGCATGGTGTTGCTACTTAGTAAATCTCTAAACCATTTATTGTTCGTTGTTTCACATCACACACATTTTATACACTACCAGCTTAATGATGGAATGCGCTAAAATAACGAACATATCTTATTTCCTAAAGCGTAGCTTTGCGCTTGCAGAGAAGAGGTGTACCATCAACGAAGTGTGTTCTGCACTGGATGAGCTAACTCCCCGTACCAGTGAAGAATAGAAAATCGTTGCAACTTTAGTTGAGTCACAGTACTCCGGTTTCAACTTTTGATGGCTTAATTGGTTAAATGCGCCTGTGCTATTGTTTATCAACCGTGCTGTTTTCCTCCTGCAACCGAGTGGTCTGTCCTAAAAAGTGGGAGGGACACGAACCGGCGAAAATCCGCGTGGTGCTTAATGACTAGATGACGGAACCAACTTTTAAGCATCCGGCGGCGTTATAAACCGTCTGTCAACCGGTGTTCTTCGAGACATATAACCATCAATGTCACGGAGACGCAATTGTCCGACGTTTCCTGTCCCAGCGATACCGCTGGCTCATCCTTCAGCTCAAATGCATGGATCATTTGTTATAGTTCTTTAATCCTGAGCAAGACTGAAGCCAGCTGATCCTGAGACGATTATGGGCTTGCGTTACCTAGGTTCTGTGTCTTCTCCGCTGTGGAATTTTGGACTATTTTATTCATTAAACTGACGGTCATAATATTCAACTAATGTACATGAAACCGACACTCCAGACTGACGAAACTAATCACCACCATCATCATCATACATGTTAGTTGCAGGAGGAAAACCCCTGTTGTTGTGCCGCAAAACTATGCACCAAATTTAGGTCTGATCTAGGCCATAAACTACGAGGCAATGTTTGCGATAAGTTCAAGTTTAATCGCTAGTCCAAGTGGGAGTGGAACGATAGTATTATCCCGTGTGTTCTATCTTCAGTTGGTGGCTGAACCAGGATTTGGCCGATTTTGAAATGCAGACGGACTTAGAACAAAGACCACACCACACCCTGTCCAACCATTTATTGCCCACGTATCCTTCCCTAACAAAAGAACAATGCTATAGGGCGGGTAACAATGCAAAGGCTTGGCAAATCCCTTGGGATGGTTTACGGGAATAACGTTGGTTCTATGAACTTACTCAAAGGTGAAAACCCATCTGCGGACCCACCATATTATCTACGTTAACACAGGTATATCCGTCTACCCGAGTTTCGCGGGGTTGATGTGCACAATTTTTGTCTGCATCTTGTCATCTCTCAAGGAATAGAAACTAGAGCAAGTAAAGTAAATAGTGTAAGGCATAGTCCTGTCGTTTTTGAAAGTGTGCAGCGCGGGTGCGGAAATCACAGACGTCGCAAGAGCGTCACACGGTTGACAAACTCGAAGAGAAAAATATTATCAGTGGCTCTCAAGCCGACTCCATTAGGTGGCAATTTTTAGATTATGACTCCACAATTCTGTGTTACAGCTAAGCTTCAGGAGGTGGCGCCATGCTTGATCGGGGTTTTGCAAATTCTGAAATGCCAGCAGCACCTCACCCTATAGATGGCGATATCTTCCGCTCTACACCCCCAGGACTTTCAGTCGTCTATGGTAATACAGATGGGACAAACTCACGACAATTTTCGTTGCCCGTCTCTGTGCGGTATCCAGTTTAACCAGATCGCGTTTTAACCAGGGTTCCCAAACCTGGATTGCGTACTCTACATGGGGCCTCACATACGCCTTGAACATTTGGTGGAAGATAGAAGGATCAAACTTCCCGAACGCTCTCCGTAACAGACCAGCATTTTGGTTCGCGGTTTTGGACGCCTCCACGGACTTCGCGGAACAGCCGTGGTCGGCTTGGATCACCTCCCCAAGGTCTCGCACTTGCGAGGTGATTTTCAGAATGTCGCTCTAAGTTTATATGCGTACGTGCAATTGTAGTGGACATGCACGGGTTTACACTTAGTCGTGTTAAACGGATGTAGATTTACCTTTGAACATTCAAAGCGCAGCCAAAGTCCCGTCGCAAACTATCGTGACCTTCATGGCAGTCGGTTGCCCGCAATGTCTTGCTATCATCGGCAAAAAGCAACAAAATTTGACTTGATGACACTTGCAGGATCGTTGATGAAGAACATGAATAAACACAGCCCCAACACCAACCCTTGTGGAACTCCGCAGTCCACATCAATTACATGAGGAAATGAACCTTTTACTTGGCGCCGCACCTGCAAGAGGAAGTTTCCGATCCATCCAAGGACAAGAAGTAAAATACCGTATGGTTGCAGCCTTCGGAGAAGGATAAAGTGATCTATGCGCTCGAATGCTTTGGAATAGTCTTGGTAGATGACAACAATGCCGATCCCACTGTCGGCTATCTCGGTCTAACTGCAATGAGCAAGTGCAGGTTGGTAGTGCATGACCGCCGCTGACGGAATCCGTGTTGCTCCCGTGCTTCGATGTTTGACAGTTCGAAGTAGCCCATTACAGCCTCAGGTATGATCGATTCCATAACCATTGAGAGCACCAGGGGGAGAATTAGCGACTGATAGCTGGCTGGCTCTAAACGGCTGCTACTTTTGAAATCGGGAGAATTATGCCTTGCTTCCATATGCTAGGGACCTGCTGTTCTCCCAAGCATCTTTGGAATAATCTCGTTAGTGGTTCACGTATTCTCATACCTGCCATCTGCAGTGCTTTCGGGGGAGGGTTGTCAACTCCGGGAGAACTATGGGCGCGCAACAATAGAAACTTCTCCAACTAAAGTTCACAAATGATAACTATAGGGAAACCCCGATGGGTCAACCGTGATAGAAATGCATACCTACTAAATCATTGCCGATAGCTGTGCTCTTTCTGAACCTAACGCGGACCTGAACCCTACTATCATTACAGTAGGGGTAGAGACACGGTACAGTGCATGTTCAGCGCGCCCGATAATGTTCTGTAAGGTGAAGTTAAAATGCTTCATCTGCTTGGTTCTTCCGTGTATTTCAGTCGGTGCTCAACCATCACTTGGTTGATATATGGACTAATAAGAGCAAACTAACTTTGCTTGTCTAGCAAGAATGGGTAGCTGTGTACAGAGCGTTTTAGCTCTGCACTCACTTGATTTTGTAGCAACATCTCATAGCGCAAACGCTGATAGCAGCGAGTTTCCTTCCCATGCAAGTGTGACAGAACAAACACGTGGCCCTGGCATGGGTTTTTCCTCGTACACCAATCACACACCTAAAAGATCTAAGTAGCCTGACCCAATTGCTGTTGATGTCTAGCCACCAGATAAACAGCGTATATATTTATAGCAGTTAGCACTATTTTAATTGTATCCTTGCGTAGGATGTAGGTTTGGTGTCGATGAAGGCGGAACGAATAGCACTGTGGTATAAGGAACGTACTCTGTTCTACGTTCAGAGGTCTTTGTGCTAAAGTTTTATGAGCCCAAGTGCCACCTAATCCAACAACTGTTTGACTTTTCTCAGTGAGCCGCGTATGACGGTGAGTAAGTTGTTTAAGATGGACAGGGTAATTGAAACATACAAAAGTCTAAGTAGTAAAGTGCATGCCAATCTCAGTAAATGGAACACAAAAAATAAGGTAGAAATAAAGAATACAAGATGTATGGTGCTCAACCTCTTCCGTTGCGTCCGCTATCTGAAGCCCTCTGTTGTTTGTATTCTATTTCACCTGAAACCCAATGAGTAGGTTGAAATATTCACGCACTCGGAGCTTATTTCTTTATGGTGCCGCTAGTTGGATAGGCATTCAAACACAAATTGCACAGCAGGGTTACAACAGTCATCGGGTGTGCGAAAATGTTTGGTGTCGAAGCATAAACAGTTCTGAGATACACATGAATGACGAATATAATAATAGGGCCCTTAGACATTCGCAGAGCGCCAGGCCGGAGAAACGCCGGAGGGGAGGTGTTGATAGTATAGCTTCATCGTGCCATTATTTGCATGCAAAACACCCTGTAACTTGTGACTTTTACTTGTGAGATAGACATCATCAGATTCAGCGCCGTAGATACGCAAAATCGAAAAACGAGTATTTCAATTCAACTATTGATGCAATCAATCACAAAATGCTCGGTTGCTCGGATCAAAAGAAATAGTTGATTTTCGACAAATCTGCGTACGCTGATCAGCTGACAATGCAAGGCCATACAAAATTCATTGGGTGCATGGGTTGAACGTTAACTCGTCGCCTAAGTGCGGTTAACTAAACGGGAGTAAATGTGTACGGGAACGTGGTAAAAATCTCGTTACCATGAAATTTGTGACCTATGGAAACGTTGAGCTTTTCTTCGCACCACCGACTTGTACATAGATTCCGCACTCTATAACCGATTAGCACTGCTTGCGTATCCTGAAACAGAGGCTTTCATATTATTTAATCAAGACGTGTTGGCAAGGTCTGTCTTGAAAGATTGAAGAGGACTAGCGCAATAGTTGCATAACATAGTGGCGAAAAATAAGTTAATAGGCTAAAAACGATGGACAAATAGGTTCACTGGAAAAAGCGAATAAAAAGCCATGCAGTTGTATATGCAGCAAATTTGGAATCAAAATGTTATGACCTTTAGATATTTCTGGCAGGCCGACAAAAGTGTTCATTAAGCATATTCATGTGGATAGCTTCAACTTATTTTGTTGGGCCAATTTTTTTCGCAGGCAAACTTAGGCACCTTCTCCTTGATGAAATTTTGTTAGAGGTGCGGTTCATTTTCACTGACAAATTTAAAATTGCCTACATGCTTACTCTGGACGAGGTGGTCCTATCTGAACCTGCGTTCAGTCAGAGCTGGTTACATTAGAGATCTGGGGGTGCTCGTTGGAAGTTGGACTACGTCAATATGAACTGTAATGCTTATAATCTTACTACTGACATTCTCTGGTTAAGCCACACCCGTAGTTCCGTATGTAACACAGTTCTACACTTGGGTTTGCGATATTCTGCCTCACTTAATTTTTTATGAACAAATCCTATTACTTCAGATAATTCATCATGTTCGCTCTCAATCAGCAGGCTTAGGCTAGTCTGGAAAAGCATCAGATGCTGGATTTTCGACCTTCTGGGTATCGTCATTGGTGCGCCTTCGAGCGGACTCCTGCTGGGTTCCGCCCCCAGTAAGTCTGGATGCTGGCAGTGAGTGCCACTTTACCATGAGTGAAACCTGCGGATCTGCTTGATTGAGATTTGCCTATGAGATGACAAGGTTCATGTTGCACTGCCATGCCATTCCGAAGTGTGTAGGGGACAATGGTAAACCTCACGAGCTAGGAGTTACCACATAGCGTCTCGGCACGGCACAAGGACTTGAAAGCAATACGGAGAGATGTGATACCACTGGTGATGAATTAGTTGAATAATACAAAAATACTCACAAGTTATCAGTAGTAAAAATTGGTCCATACATCTTTTAAGTCATATTTACAATGCCGCCATAATTGCTTTGAATCTGTCATGATCCTTGCTTCCTTTTCTTTCTATCTTCATATTCTCTTAGCTAAATGACCCCTTTTGCACCAACCCAGGGTACACGACTGTAGTCGCGCTGCTGCTGATTCTACTTGTACCATACAACTAGGCGCAAAACTGGCTGTGCATCGCAGCAAATGAATAGGAAACATAAATGATATTTCTATCCCACATATAACCCCATTGATGAACTGGTTGAGAGTATTTCAAAATTGATGGCAATCTCAATTGGCATCGCAGTCGCATTTAGATCAAAATCTGTGTGCTTCAACAAGACTGCCGCTAAACTCTTCGATGGTCAGGGTCGCTGCTACCAGGAACCGTAATTTGATCTAGAAAAATTAGATCTGTTATGAACGGCGTTACAAAAGAAGAGTTCAGACGATCACTTCGATGTAACTAGCTTGCGGAAGAACCAGAAGGACGTGTTCAATTTGCTAAAATATACCCTAAATGATTTGATTGATTTCACTTATTAAAATGTGTGGTATCAATGCAAGAATTTGTTGTAATGTTCTATGTGCTTAAGCAGTAAGTGAGTAATGTCCGTTTCAGAAAATTCCAGTTTCTAACTACCGGTTATGGACAGATAAATAAGGAGAGGCTGACTGCTGATCCACAGAATGTAATGAAGTTAGCTTGAATGCATGTGCACACGAGATGGCGAGATTTTCAATATTTTCTACCACATTTCCCGTCCCCAAGATGAAATGCGATCCAGGGAGTGTGAAAAGACGTTATACTTTCAAAAGTCATCCTATCGTTTACTAAGTAATTTTAGTGCTACATTGACATTTTTGCTACTTACATTCGAGACACCGTATGAAAACGTTCGTAGGCATCCATGTCCTACACATTTGCGACACTGGTCATCAAGACTACAGCCAACTGCCCCAATGAATTACATTCATATTCAGGGAAATAGGGTAAACTAAATCCGATAACGTGGACGCCTATTACGAGTGTTCACATGTGTAGTTTAGCTTTCAACGGTAGTGCATTTAAATAAGAACGTGCGCCAACACTGAAGGTAACAAATACTGTCGTTCCAGGCCAATTGACTTGATGTCAATTGCCAGTCTTCCTTGATGTTGTATAATGTGCTAAAATGGGGAACCCGTCTTTCATATACAGGCGTATGAAGAAACTCACTTTTAACAATATCGCACTTCGGCGACTATTTCTTTTTGAACTTATAAAATGGTTCAGCACACTGTTGAGATTAACCTGTTAAGCAAAAATTACCTTGCCAGCAAGTGGATAGCCATAAATATGACATGATATTTTAGCAGACTATGTTGTAATTACATTAGAAATGCAACAACATTGTCCCGCAAATTCCAAAGAGGACTGATACTAGTGGCATGGTTCATTTAGACCTGGCTTGACATCACCATACCAGCTTTATTTACGCTGCGAACTGCTTTAAAAATAAGAACGCATACGTCAAATACATGAAGAAAGTAGCCACAATGTCTCCATAAACTTTGAGGCAGCTTCCGTTTATTAAGCTTATGACCACCCCCACTATAGTTCTCAAGGAGAGTAGGTAAGCACCATCCGATCCTCAGCATCAGTACAACAAACCGGTTAGCTAGTTCTACCACGATATTTCTCGTTCTGTTTATGTCCGGTAAAAATTTGTCGTGTTAAATAGTTGACACCATCAAACAAATTACCATGTCCAGACATACTAATACCGGACAGGAGGTTATCTCCAGTTTTAACTTAGATCAGTGAGAGCCGCTTTCTTTGCGTCGGTTTGCAAACGGTTCTCTTAACTGCTGGGCCTCCTTGCATGTTACATCGACCCATCCACTTAGCTACCGGTAAGGCAGGTCGCATAGGAGCAGTATAATTTGCAAAAAAGGACACGTTCGCACTTCTCCTGGTTGGCAGCAGGACCAACACTATGTTGTTGGACGCATGAGAATACCATCCGAATTTTCCCCATTTGTCGTCTAAAATCGCCAGTTGTCCACTTCCATCTGCTGATCAGTCAACCCATAATTTCCAGGAAGGTGATCAAATTGAATGGGATCGGTGAGGTACGGCGTGCTTGCCACATTTTGGAAACGCCATGATAGGACACGAATCAGCAAAGTACAATGTGAGTAAGGCCGAGCAGGATTCTACGTCGATAAGTCTACTATGGTACACAGCGGAGCGATTACGGTATCGTCGCGACCCTATTTAATCTTTCTGTATGGGACTGGTGCTGAACACGGTCCATCAGCTTCAGTGCTGTTTCCGGTAAGCAAAAAACATAGCTACAACAGCTTCATTTATTTTAAACTAAACTGTGCCACTGGATCAGATATAAACATGACGGGTTGTACACCAACAGACAGGGGCTGCATAAGGATGTATATAACAGACACCAGCTTTGTTCATACATTCTGGATGTCTACTCAACGCTGTCTTATTGTGGGCGCATTTGGCACAATACGGAAACGGAATGGAAAGATGGTTACCTCGTAAAAACACGATTGCGTGTTCCATGCAATGCATCCATTCCTAGATCCAACAGTCAAATTGGGAGCCCCTAATATTATCTTTATCTCCATAAGACACCAAAAAACTGTAGTTAAATGCATGCCTGCTATGAATACACAACTTGCATCAGTGTCAGGAATCTGCTTTTTCACTGACACAGCAATTATTTACAATTGATCCAGCATCCGAAAGATGGGCCTATCTTATTATTACCCATTGTAAGAGTAGTGTTCTTTTTCTGTCTCGTGACAACGTTATTGCAGACTTTTCTTTGCCCAAGTGGTCACGACCGGCTACTCAAAACAGCAGACTACGAAAGCCAACATGTACTAGAGCCGCTACAAATGGTTTTGAACAAAATGTTTGCCTGCTCCACATTGACTAACTTCTAAAACACATCCAATAATATAAGATGATTATGTAGAAATAATCAGTAGTCCGCTGATATCGGCAGTACAGCTCGGACTTGATATTGCCTAACAGAATAGTTTCCATGTTTTGGAACATGCAAATGGCATTGCTGAGCACTCGCTTAGGGATTTGCTGCCCACAACGGTGCCGTGCACAGAATACAACTATATTTCTCTGGTTTATAAACTAACGTATTCTGTTGGCTCTCTAACTATCTCTACAAGGCCGATGTCACGTTACTTGAATATGAGGTGGCAACTAACGCTGCTACTTAGTTTATCGTTAAACCTTTTATTTGTTATACAATAGGCGGTACTAGCTAGTTAAAAATAGAAACGCTCTCCAAACGAACTGCATTAGATTTCGTTGAGACTTAGTCTCCTTACAATCCAAATTTTATAAAAGCTATTAGCTATTTGACACGAGCACAGTTGCGATGAGAAATAAGGGTTGTTTGCGAGTAGTGATGTTGTATTTAACTTCGGAAACGGTAAAGTGGAGTCGCTAGAGCCAGGATTCAAGTTTCTGTTTAGAAAAGTCAAATCATGCCCCAGCCATGCATACTAGCTTCTCTGCTGTATGGCTGGCGAACGGTTTACACATTCCGTTTCTATCGGCTATTGCGTATATGGCAGCTGTCTTTTAGCCGCACGCATTAGATGAAAGGTAGCATAACTGCAAACGCCTTACAAGCGGCAAGATTTATTTATGATTAAACACATGTTGTCGTGCATTAACGCAGCTAGATTCTTTTCTCTAATAAATGTTTTACTAGTATCGAGGTAGGCCGACTACAGCTGACAATGCAAAGTTAGTTTGAAAGGATGGATGCTGTGTTCTTGTAGCTTTAAATCCTTATTCGACAAAATGTGCCTACTTTGCCTGAGGTGCTTGCCAGCAAAATTTAAGCTAAGTCGCACACTCGATACCTAACAGTCCTGAACTATGATGAGCTGATGCTGATGACATGTCGCCAAGAAGTATTGCAAACAAAAACTCGCTCAGAAACCGGCAGCCAAGGTAATGATAATCTGTTTTCCCTTGCTTCGAGTACTAATCGAAAGTAGAGTCAACTCAGTCATTTCCTGGTGAGACTAAATGTAAATTATAACTTTGAGACCTACAGATGGGCTACTTTCACATCGTGCAAAATCGGACTTTCGCAAATTCAGCACTGTACCACCTGCTCCACGCACTTATTCATTGGCGCATGCAATCTGTCTCTCTGGATATTTAACGACCAGTCGTTATCACATACTCAACAATTTGTCGCGGAACTTCCGTCACCGGTGTGGTGAGTTACGACAAAACTGCGAAATGCCGTGCCATTATTAATTCGCCACATAGTTCTTTCGTACCCGGTAATGCAACCTCCTCTCTTTCACATTGGTTTCCCTCAACACATAGCACCCAACCCAGACACTACGAAAGTGCTCAGATTGAGCAGCATGGAGGCTGATATATATATTGCGGCCACTAATGATTTCCAGATCGCTAAGCCCGGTGTTTATTACTGCTGCAGTTTTGGATTTCTGAATTTCTAGTGTCGGTACAGGGATCATGCGTTTATAAGCTGCAAATCAAATACTGATGTTTCCAAAATGTTAAGGCGGTTAAACAGTGTTTATACCTCGTTGAATTTCACCATCGAAGTGAAAATTATGGTAAGCAAGCTTTTTGAACAAATTGCTGAGCTGAAGAAATGACGGCTAAATAGAAAGAAGGGTTATTCAACGTTGAACTTGGATACGTGTAGCCCGTAAGGCCACACGGGTAAGCAAACATACACAGTTGCTAAATTTCTACCTTTGATGTTCAGAAGTACTCTTGCTCGCTGCTTGTATCTTTTGATACGAATATTTTCAGCCAAAAGAGGTTGGAAGCTAAAATTTCTGTATTTTCAAGACGCTGCAAGAAAACGGTTACTAAGCCCGGTCATCAAAGTGCATGCAGCGATCCGCGATAGCCATGAGTTTATTGCAACTGTTCCTAAGAAGGACGTGTTCCTATCAGGTCCCATTACAAAGAACTTTGCTTTTCTGGCCACAATAATGTCCACTGCAGTGGTTCAAACCTATCCGGCCGCCCCGCCCAGACCTGCTTGCGGAAACCGCTCCCTTTATGACCCAACATCTCGAAGACAGAGTTCCGTTCCAGTCCAAATACTACCTTCGATATCAGCTTACCTACATCTTTTATGTGAAGTAGTGGGGCACACTACCAGGTGTCCGTCTAAACGCATAGCAGGACACTGTGCAACACCTTTGCAGAGAGCCATCGTCAGTCGTATCTGCAGTCTCATATTCGGACATCTTGTCGGAAACCGACACCAAATTAAAACCGCTGACGCCTTCAAAGTACCTTATGTAGTACAGAAAGGGTACTCCAAATATCTTAGGAAACAAATCTTACCGACGACCGAGGCGATCGCAATTAACATCATAAAAGCAGAATTATGCAAACGGAGGTCTTTACTGCAAGGATTTATTCTATTCTGGCTTTAATTTATTCGCCAACATCTAGCAGTTCGTGTTCTGACAGCAGTCGTAAGCTAGGCATTCCGCCGACCGACGAACACGTGCTGTGCCACTTGAGAATATAGCCGATGTTTATGAGCAAGACATTTGCATTTTTGACTGGCGTAGTTTCACTATCCTTAAGTTTGCTTCATTACCTATTTGTACTCTAACATTCTGTTTTACATTTGTAACTGACTGAAGTGATTTCTCCCAAACTTGAGTTCTGAATTTTTATATTGTTAATCCCAAATAAGAACGCCGTCGATGATTTACGCGTAAATAATTGTTTCCAATTTATTCGTCATCAGGCTCAGTACAGAAACAAACGGCAAAATAGCTAACAAACCGTTTGTGGGTACAACGAGTAACAACTGAGCAAAAACATCAAATCGGTTTTGGCGATGTGCGTCTGGCGATCATACGATGGAAGGCACGGAAGATTGCTGGGTTAGTTCCGACTCTACATGCTTGGATAATGACAATGGGAGATCCAGCGTTTGGATATGTTTTTTTGCATGCAGCGGTTTACGTTTGTTTGTCTTATGCATACCGTTTCCGCGGTAGCAAGTAGTCGCGCAATCTTCCGGTGGTTCTGTTAGAAAAGTGCTTTGTATTGATCCCAAGCGCGGTCGTTTTTGCAAATTGATTGCCATTGCTGATCTGTCTTAGTAGTAACAAGTTTGCTTTTGGAGTGCAGACATCATCGTACAAGTTTCTGACCCTAAGAAGAGTTTGAAGTTCCTGTACGAGAAAACAAATTAGATCAATAATGTATTTCTCAGTTTCACAAACCTAGCGACTAGAATTTATGGCATTACATTTAGACGACGAATTGGGATCACCACGAGGTGGAGGCACAAGTAAATAATGCAATAAATTAAGTTTGCATGGCCAAGGACTGGCTTGCATAGGCGAATGGTAAATAGTAATCAGCATGAGGAGCGGTTTCGGAAACCTGGCATACCACTTGTTTGAAATGCTTAAATTAAATTTAAATTTGGCTTCTCGAGCTTTATTTTGCTTAGTTACGACAAGGAAGCTGATATAGAAAATGCGAAAGGTGACAGTCGCACATTGTAAGTAAATTTCTATCAATAGTACGGAACTGCCTATTTCCAGAAGCTGCCGGTTTGAGTGGGTCCTCCTAACTATAAAGTTATGAGTGTAATCTCGTTGTCTTCTGTAGTGCAACAGAAAACATGCTCTTTCAGTATCTTGTAACATTGGATTTTATGGTTGTTTTAACCTTCGAAATGTCCATTTGTTTAACTGACTGCACATCCGTTGACACAAACCGTTTTGGTGAGTTTCTCGCTGCACCTTTCTCGCTCTGCCTGATTCGCTTCCTATCCTAGTAGCCTTACAATATACGTTGGGTTCAGTCGCTTCCGATTTCTATACTGTCGTATTCGACACGTCTTACGTGTCGTTGCTTACCGACTAGTATCCCAGGCTCCGCCCAACAATTGGTGACCCCCTGTCAGGAACACGCCGCCCGCCATTTTGCATTTTCATTCTGGTGAGCTCGTTCCAGTGATTTTGTGATTCATTACTTGTGATCATATTGTTTTCTCACCTACCACATTTTTATCTGCTTTTTGCAATGGATAATCTAGAGGATAAGCCGTCTCCATGCGCGGTTAACGCCGTTCAGCCTGCCATGGTCAATTCTGTTGCATTGGCCCCTCCCCGTTTTGGGAGAATGATCCTTTATTATGGTTGTTGCACTTAGAATCCGTATTTTATATTCGTAAGCTTTCTTCTGATTTCGCCATGTATAATCAGTTAATATCTTGCCTTCCTTATAGTATATCCTCGCAGGTGAGAGACATCATACTTTGCCCCCCTCTAGTAATGAAATACGAGACACTTAAACAGGCTATTATTCAGCGAATCACGCCTTCTGACAAGGTCCGTCTGCAGCAACTATTTAGTGATCTGCAGCTAGGAGATAGGATGCCCTCAGCCTTGTTGCGCGAAATGCAACAGCTCATCGGCACGTCCAACATGGACGTAGGGATTCTCCGCGAGCTGTGGATGCAACGCCTTCCTGAAAGCACACAGGCTATCCTTGCAGTAGCAAGTGACTTGCCAATCACAGCAATTGCAGATCTAGCAGACCGCGTCATCGAACGGCACCAACCAGAGACTGAAACCAAAGCACCTAAGCAGCTTTGCGCTGGCGCAACCACAACGACAGGCGCGACTAGCCCTCCGTCGGCAATAGACGCATTATCATTGCAGATAGCGTCGCTTCAGCGCCAGATCAAAGAACTCACCTTAAAACGTAAGCACTGCAACCGCTCTGGATCATCGCACCGTCGCACAAAACCTGATGCCTCAGGTTACTGCTTTTACCACTCGCGTTTCGGTAAAAAAGCCCGTAAGTGCGTACAGCCGTGTAGCTACTCCGCTATAGATGATCCGCCACGCCGGGCTGTAATGGCCACGAACGTCGGCAAAGCCCAAAGTCGTCTCATCTACATTAGGGATTATGACTCCGATACCCAGTTCTTAGTTGATACCGGGGCGGAAGTCAGCGTCATTCCCCCTATGCCAGGTGAGCCTACCACTTCTCTGTCGACAAGCCTCAGTGCCGCCAATGGCACGCCAATAGCCACCTATGGTCATCGGTCACTTACCCTGGACCTAGGTCTTCGGCGCACGTTCCGCTGGGTATTCACTGTCGCTGCAGTCCCATTTGCCATCATCGGCATTGACTTTCTCAGGCATTTCGACCTCTTGGTCGATGCGAAACGCCAGATGATAGTCGACACTGCAACAAAACTCAGCGTACGTGGCAGCACCGCCGATGTGACATCTATATCCCCGGTCTATGCATTTCCCCAGACCTCGTCAGCCTACGCTAATCTCCTTTCTCAGTATCCCAAGCTCGTTCAGCCAATGAACGCAGCTTTGCCCGTGGCAGCTCAAGTCACGCACCACATACAGACGAATGGCCCACCTGTGTCATGCCGTCCACGCCGACTATCGCCTGAGAAACTAAAGGTAGCTAGGGCGGAGTTTGAGCACATGCTTGAACTTGGAATAATCCGCCCTTCCGACAGGCCCTTGGTCCTCGCCCCTGCAGATGGTCCCCAAGAAATCTGGTGACTGGCGCCCTTGCGGTGATTACCGCGCACTCAATCGCCTAACCGTCCCAGATAGGTATCCCATCCCACACATGCAGGACCTTACCGCATGCCTCACAGGTAAGACGATCTTCAGCAAGATCGATCTGGTTCGCGCCTATCACCAGATACCTGTGGAAGACAATGACATTCCTAAAACAGCCGTCATCACTCCTTTCGGTTTGTTTGAATTTTTAAGGATGCCATTTGGACTGTGCAACGCCGCACAAACCTTCCAACGCTTCATCCACGATGTTACTCGTGGCCTTGACTTCGCATATTCCTACCTCGATGATATCTTAGTAGCCAGTTCATCGGAACAAGAGCACCTCGAGCATCTTCGAGCTCTCTTCCAGCGCTTGACCCAACACGGTGTCACAGTCAACCCGACTAAGTGCGAACTCGGCAAATCAACGGTAGAATTCCTAGGCCACCTCGTTTCATCGTCTGGTATCGAAGTCCTTCCTGATAAGATCCAGGCAATCAAGGACTTCCCAGCTCCGACTTCCTTCAAGCACCTCCGTCGATTTTGTGGTTTGGTCAACTACTATCGACGCTTCATTCCGCGCTGCGCTCAGCTCATGCAGCCACTGACTGACTTACTCAGAGGAAATGAACGTAAGTTCGCTTTCCCTGACACAGCACAGGCAGCCTTCGCCGAGCTCAAGGATGCTATCTCCAACATAGCCCTCCTCGCTCATTCCGAATCGACTGCACCTCTTTCTATTACGACTGATGCCTCAGACGTCGCGGTAGGAGCCGTCCTCCAACAACACGTTGGTGGGCAATGGCAACCCCTTGGGTTCTTCTCCAAGCGCCTGCAGCCAGCGGAATCCCGCTACAGCACGTTTGGCAGAGAACTGCTGGCCATTTACCTAGCAATACGTCACTTCCGGCACACACTTGAAGGCCGCGCTTTCACGGTCTACACTGACCACAAGCCCCTTATCTTTGCCTTCAACTCTGCTAGCGACAAATACTCACCACGGGAAACAAGACACCTAGACTTTGTCACGCAGTTCACTGCTGACATACGTCATGTCTCAGGTGTCGACAATCCCGTCGCCGACGCTCTCTCACGCGTCAACCTCACTCTGCAGTCTTTGCCTACCGTCGACCTTGCCGCAATGGCATCGGCTCAGGCTCAAGACGAAGATATACAGCGCACTCTGCAGTCCACTTCGCTGCATGTGCAACCTGTTCCTCTCCAAACCACGGAAGGAACCATTCTGTGACACTTCCACAGGTTGTCCTAGACCTCTCGTGCCCGTCTCCTTCAGACGCACAGTCTTCGACGCACTGCACTCACTGTCACATCCCGGTATCCGTGCATCTTTGAAACTGGTCACCGAACGTTTCGTTTGGCCACGCGTAAACAAAGATGTTCGTACCTGGGCTCGCGCCTGCCTTCAATGCCAGCGCTCCAGAGTACATCGTCACACCCGCAGTCCTCTTGGTTCATTTCCTGCGCCGGACTCTCGGTTCTCGCATGTACACTTAGACCTGGTAGGTCCATTGCCTCCGTCACGCGGATTCGTATACATTCTTACATGTGTCGACCGCTTCACCAGATGGCCAGAAGCCATTCCCGTAACAGACTGCACAGCTGAGACTGTTATCCGGGCCTTCTTAGATCGGTGGGTATCGCACTACGGATGCCCATCCACCATCACAACTGACCGCGGAACGCCTTTCGAATCTTCACAATTCGATAAATTCTGCAACTTCTTAGGTTGTCGCCGCATCCATAGCACAGCGTATCACCCACCAGCCAACGAGTTAGTTGAACGTTTCCATAGACAGCTTAAAGCCTCGCTCTGCGCCTCCTCTGACCCTAGCTGGAGCGAAAACATTTCGCTCGTTCTCTTAGGCATTCGCAGCAGCATCAAAGCTGACTTGCAATGTGCACCAGCAGAGCTGGTTTACGGAACGACGCTCAAGTTACCAGGAGAATTCGTTTCACCTCCCGCATCATCGGGTATGCCTCTGCCTAACTTTGCGTCCTCCCTTGCTCAGCGCATGCGTTCACAACGCCCGACCCCGCCCCTTGAACAGACTAGAGATGTGCAAATGCACAGCGGACTCTCTACCTGCACTCACGTCATCCTCCGCACCGACGCAGTGCGGCGCCCTCTCCAGCCTCCCTACACTGGCCCTTTCAGAGTTCTGCAACGGACTCAGAAACATTTTACTATAGACCAGAATGGTCACCGAACAACGGTGTCCATCGACCGACTCAAAGTGGCTTTCTTTGACGAACCACTTGCAGCCCATCCTGATGCTCTCGCACAAGCACCCGCACCTGTGATGACTTACCGAGCACTGGACAGCCCGCAATCCTCCGTACCCATTGACCCGCAACCTTTCCCGCCGCAACCCCAGGCAACCGACCGACGCGGTAGACAGGTCAAACGTCCGGTCCGTTTTTCCGATTTTGTAAGCGTTTGCTATTTCCATTAACACGCCTTTTTCGTCTTTAATGGTCATTCTGCGTCTCACACACAAACGTTTTGCAAAATCGATAAAAAACCCAAAACATTTTGAAAAACCTAAAAAGCGTATTTGCTTTTATCATACATGCCATGTCCCCTCTCCGGCGTCATGCCACTTCCCCGACCCTTGCCAACCCCCTCTGAGTTCCACCTTCCAGAAACTCAACCGCCGGAACTGCCCAGGCAACCCTCGAGTGACTCGCCAACCGGCTCAACGCAACCCTGGAGTGACTCGCCAGCCGTCCTCACCCAAGGAACAGACAGTCGCCCTCGATCGCTGACACCCACGAACGAATTGGTCCCCAAACGCCGCTTAGGCATTGCCGACGAGGACGCCGGATTTCTTCGTGGGACGAGGACGCCCGCATTCCTTCGTGGAACGAGCACGCCTGGATTTCTTCGTGGGACGAGGACCGTGGACTAAAGTGCGGTGGGGGGAGTGACACCCCCCAAGCGCACCGTCGGGTCTGCAGCAATGGGAAGGTCCTGTCGGCCTTTTTTCTGGACTGGCCAGTTGTTTTGCAGTCCGACCAGCCCGCCCCGACGGCCCACCGATGATGCACTCTGGTCCACACCATCGTCATAAATAAAACTAACAAAAGCCTGGACCCAGCGAAATCTGCCACACCCCACTTTGGAAGCCCTTCTCAAACCCCTGCAAACGTTTGCATCCACCCTCACCTTCCGTTCCCCCCAACTAACAGCTCCATCGAAGGCTTCCATCCTTCAGCCTTCTAGGGGGAGGCCCTTGTAGTGCAACAGAAAACATGCTCTTTCAGTATCTTGTAACATTGGATTTTATGGTTGTTTTAACCTTCGAAATGTCCATTTGTTTAACTGACTGCACATCCGTTGACACAAACCGTTTTGGTGAGTTTCTCGCTGCACCTTTCTCGCTCTGCCTGATTCGCTTCCTATCCTTGTAGCCTTACAATATACGTTGGGTTCAGTCGCTTCCGATTTCTATACTGTCGTATTCGACACGTCTTACGTGTCGTTGCTTACCGACTAGTATACCAGGCTCCGCCCGACACTTCCATTTCTCAGTCCTGTGCATCCCCGAAATGTCTATGTCTCAGCGCCGAGTTCAACTACCATCCAAGCAAATTGGAGGGTCAACATTGGACTACACATTGTGTGATTGGATTGCGACGCGCAATCTCAGTATAGTGGACTGTGTTTCCCATTGAAATGAGCCTAAGTTACGGCGATCACTGGGTCCGTACTCAAAGCAGATAGAAATTGGATGTTGCGCACCAGAAAACACTGCACAACCACGACGCGTTTCAATGTAAATTCATCTCATCAGGTGGAGACAGCAGGCCTCGATCTCGCGACCATTGGACTAGTAGTCCATACCACTACCCCTTTGGCTACCGGGTCACGGTGGGCAACCCTATTTGTCACAAGGGTAATGACTAATTGGAGGGTCAAGTTTGGACTAGACGTTGCATGATTGGATTTCGACGCGCAATCTCAGTATAGTGGACTGTGGTTCACAGGGAAGTGTGAGCCTTAGTCACGGCGATCACTGAGACCGTACTCATAGCACATAGAATTAGGTGTCGCAGACCAGAAAATTCTGCACAACCACGACGCGTCTCGATGTTATTTTATCACATCACTACTACTTTTCCAATGGTTGCGGGATCGAGCCCTGCTGTCTCCACCTGATGAGATGAAATTACTTCGAAACGCGTCGTGGTTGTGCAGTGTCTTCTGGTGGGCAACACCCAATTTCTATCTGCTTTGAGTAAGGACCCAGTGATCATCGTGACTAAGGCTCACACTTCAATGTGAACCACAGTCAATTATACTGAGATTGCGCGTCGCAATCCAATCATGCAACGTCTAGTCCAAACTTGACCCTCCAATTAGTCATTACCCTTGTGACAAATAGGGTTGCCCACCGTGACCCGGTAGCCCAAGGGGTAGTGGTGTGGTCTACTATTCCAATGGTCGCGAGATCGAGGCCTGCTGTCTCCACCTGATGAGATGAATTTACATTGAAACGCGTCGTGGTTGTGCAGTGTTTTCTGGTGGGCAACACCCAATTTCTATCTGCTTTGAGTAAGGACCCAGTGATCGCCGTAACCGAGGCTCACTTCAATGTGAACCACAGTGTACCATACTGAGGTTGCGCGTCGCAATCCAATCATGCAACGTCTAGTCCAAACTTGACCCTCCAATTAGTCATTACCCTTGTGACAAATAGGGTTGCCCACCGTGACCCGGTAGCCCAAGGGGTAGTGGTGTGGGCTACTATTCCAATGGTCGCGGGATCGAGGCCTGCTGTCTTCACCTGATAAGATGAAATTACATCGAATCGCGTCGTGGTTGTGCAGTGTTTTCTGTTGGCCAACACCTAAGTTCTATCTGCAACCAGCCAAGCTACTTCTGTACCATTCCTCATTACATGTCTCACGAAACCGTCGCGTCGTTTAGGCCGGTGCCCTGATTGTGTGAAATATGTCACCTGCACATTGGACGCCAATTGAAATAAATTCCAGGCACTTAACGGATCAGCTGACGGATGCAAAGAAAGATGTTGAACAATATACAACGTTTTGTATTCCTTAGTTTGATCTTCTCAGGGTCCCACATTTTATGTCAAAGTAAGTATCACCGTTGGTGTCATAGTCAATGATTTTCTCTTTCATCACGTCTGTTTTAATTTTCTAATCTTGCCTGCATTGTCCATCCTAAACACTTTGCTCACCCTCAGAGACAGCTCATTACGGAAAGTCTACGTGTTACTGCAACAAGTGGCATGTATACTCGTGTACGGTAAGAGCAAATGTCCCAATTACCCCAGTAACACCCACCTAGTGTTCATTCAGACCGAATCCTTCATTCGTTTCATTGAATCGCTAACAATAATGTTAGGTGTTACAAGAGTGTAGGTTAGTAACCTAGCCGTAGTGCCCAAGCAACAATTAGGCCAATCTGGTTAGATGATGGAGACGCTTTTACTTAGCGCTCGGGGATTAACTTAGCTCATAACCAATTATATTTTCGATACCGGTTAACATGGAGCGAATCACGTTGTTGTTAGATTTCGCGTTACATAATACAATTGCAAATGCAAGGGAATGCAGGTCTAATACACGCATTAGACCTGCGTCAATTTGCGCTAGCTAAGCAACATTTCTTCCACCCATAATCGTATATGTCTGTAGAGTGATAAATAAGCAAAATTGAGATACGCGGAGGCACAAGGCAGATAAAGTATTTCAGCTTTACCATGGTGCGTTGAACGTTCATATTCCAAAAGAAAGCATTGAGCAACGGTACTAGTAGCAGTTCCACTTCGTGTGGTCTGATGACTAATGCAATTTATTGGGCAGCAACACGGTGAAAGTTGCTTCTGCATGCATAAGCTTGGACGATGCGAATTTATGGCCCCTACCTCGGCAACCATAAGCACTGTGGTGTTTGTGTTACGATAAATGGCAGTAACCATTGAGTTCGGTCCACTCGTTTCACCAGGTGTTTGGCAATCGATGTTTTCCGACACAGATCCCGTTTGTGTCTGCCTTGTTATGGGAGTGATACGCTCTTCAAACCACTTACACAAGCTACGGTCTGTTGTGTTAATGTACCTGCCTCCACAGTTACGAACAGAACAATAAACGCAATACATTGTGGTGGAGACCGGCTCAGTATAATTGACTTAGGGAAACGATAGCTTCTTTATCTACCAGAGAGGATAGAATTTGGCAGCATTGAAGGCAAGTTGTAATACAACTACCGTGCCTTGTTCCACCTGCTTAGACAAATCATCTTTGGAGGGTAGTTGTTGATGGACAGAAATTTTAGTGCGGAAATAATGACTAGTAGTCTAATTTCCGGATGATGTCAGGAAACCTAATAAAGGCTTCTGGATTGTCATTTGTTCGTAGAGTTTGCGTAATGAATTGCACTGCAGCTACAAAGCAATACGTACTGCATATCCTACAGGCCCTATTAATTAATGTTTCCACATAAGAGCGTTTATATTTTGCCGGTATAAACCTATTGATGTGTTCATACAAAACGGTCCACGTAGCATTCCGGTAAACGGTACGCTTTATCGTGTGATCTTCTCATCTCGTCAACAGTGCATCCAAAGTTGCTTGTGGCCATCGTTCTCAAATCCACTGGTAAATCTAGCATTTCGTTATGCAACAATTATAACTTTGAGAAGGGATTGCTCAGCCACTAAGGATAGTGCGAGTACAAAGGTGTTGTCCACCTACCACTTGTGGAGGAATATTCGACCGAGTTCTGGCTCTCAACGCCACTTGACCTTCGGCATGTATATGTCGTCAGTATCGGAGCCAAGTGGACTGCCCATAGTTACGCCATCTACCTGTCCACAGGCCTTTTTTCTAACATGAAGTGCAGATTTTTCGTACTGAATAACAAAAGTACTTGCTATAATTTTGCCGGGAGCGGCAAAAGCATTTTTCAGTAAGGACGTAGCCACAAAACAACTCCACTGTTTCGCGAAGAGGAATGTCAATTAACAGAGACTGTATGTCCATGGAACACATCAGCGACGTTAATTTTGCTCAGGTTTTCAATCAAACCAAAGACATTCTCCAAAGTGTTCTTATTTATTATCTTCCTGACATGTGTCAGGAGTTCAATCAAGTAACATGCTAGCTTGTGATACAGTGAATTATACATGGATAATATTGCCCTGAGTGCGACATTATCTTTATGAACCTTGGGTAGGCCATACCTCTAGGGCATGTCAGAGCCCAATGCCTTAAGAGTGTTGTATATCACTTGCCTTGTCATCCCATAAAGCAGCTGTATTTCCAGCGGCTTGGTTACTAACTTTTCAGTTTGTGTTAGTTCTAATTTTATCCACATAAAATTTTGACTTGTATTTCAGGATCTCTTCCCCCTTGTGTGGATAATCCGGCTTATCCATGAATATCATTCTAATACCTTAATCCGGTTTGAAAACCATCAAGATTTTAGTTATCTAATCAACTAGCGCTTTGACGTGATAGTTATGCAAACAACTGGACTGACGAATTGGAGCTTTCGTGAAACCTCCTGTGATCTGAACTTGCTTACGTTTGAGCCAGTTGTAACTTAGTTGGGATGTAAGCTTTTGCATCGAGATTTGGTCGAATTTGTACTCCAATTGTACCAGCAACACTGAACAATGATTTAGCACGGGTAAAAAGCAGGTGATTGACAAATCCCGTATGGTGGTTAGAGTGGGAAAAAACATCAAGTTATAAGTGAATCGTCGGTTTAAGCGACAACTGATTTATCTGCACTGCTATATAATGGTAGTTTAAAAGGTGCATTGAGTGTGCGCATACAAAACGATATGAGGAGTGGTTATGGTTCACGTAATACGTGCGTGAAAACTAACTAAGATAAATGACAAGGCTCACTCGTGTGCAGCATCCTTTGGCCAACGGAATAATTAAATCCAGTCATAGTGCTTAAAATTTTATGTGCTGAAAGTGGAAATGCGTAAGTCAATTTTTAGTGATAGGCTGACGCCCAGATAGAGCACATTATATGGCATAATGTAAATGTATGAATGCATCGTCTAGAGGTTTTTTTAATACCGTTAGTTTGGGGAAAGAATATAA
>OX104063.1:254173410-254245801 GCA_944474145.2 Dicrocoelium dendriticum
ACACAGACTGTGAGTATTCACTTATACCTTGAAGTTTTTCCCACTCTAACCATCATACGGGACTTGTCAATCACCTGCTTTTTACCCGTGCTAAATCATTGTTCAATGTTCATGCTAAAATTGGTGTACAAATTCGACCAAACCTCGATGCAAAAGCTTACATTTCAACTAAACTACAACTGGCTCAAACGTAAGCAAGGTGAGATCACAGGAGGTTTCACGAAAGCTCCGATTCGTCAGTCCAGTTATTTGCATAGCAATCGCATTAAAGCGCTACTTGATTTGATAACTAAAATGTTGATAGTTTTCAAACCGAATAAAAGTACTAGAATGATGTTCTTTGATAAGCCGGATTATACATATAAGGGGGAAGAGATCCTGAAATACAAGTCAACGTTTTACGTGGATAAAATTAGGAGCAACACAAACCGAAAAGATAGTAACCAAGCCGTTGCAATCACTGCTGCTTTATGGGATGAAAAGACAATTGACGTACAACACTCTTAAGGCATGGGACACTGATATCCCCCAGAGATATGGCCTACCAAAGTTCCTAAAGATAATGTCTCGCTCAGACCAATATTATCCAAGTATAATTCACTGTATCATAAGCTAGCATGTTAGTTGATTGAACTCCTGACACCTATCAGGAAGATAATAAACAAGAACACCTTGGAGAATGCCTTTTGGTTGATTGAACACCCGAGCAAAATTAACATCGCTAACAAAGTGATGTGTTCCATGGACATACAGTCTCTGTTATTTGATATTCCTCTTCGCGAAATAGTGGAGTTATTTTGTGGCTACATCCTTAGTGAAGAAATGCTTCTGCCGTTCCCGGTAAAATTATAGCAAGTACTTTTGTTATTCAGTACGAAAAATCTGCACTTCATGTTAGAAGAAAAGGCCTGTGGACAGGTAGATGGCGTGACTATAGGCAGTCCACTTGGCTCCGATACTGACGACATATACATGCCGAAGGTCAAGTGGCGTTGAGAGCCTGAACTCGGTCGAATATGCCCCCACAAGTGGTAGGTGGACAACACCTTTGTAGGCGCACTATCCTTAGCGGCTGAGTAATCCCTTCTCAAGGTTATAATTGTTGCATAACCAAATGCTAGATGTAACAGTGGATTTAATAACAATGGCCACCAGCATCTTTGGATGCAGTGTTGACGAAATGCGACGATCACACGATAAAGCGTACTGTTTACCGGAATGCTACGTGGACCGTTTGGTATGAACACATCAACTTGTTTATACCGGTAAAATATAAACGCTCCTATGTTGAAACGTTAATCAATAGGGCCTGTAGGATATGAAGTACGTACTGCTTTGGAGCTGCAGTGCAATTCATCACGCAAACTCTACGAACAAATGACAATCCAGAAGCCTTTATTAGGTTTCATGACATTATGCAGAAATTAGGCAACCTGTCATTATTTCCGCACCAAAATGTCTGTCTATCTGCAACTACTCTCCAAAGATGATGTGTCTAAGCAGGTGGAACAAGACACGGCAGTTGTATTACAACTTGCATTCAATGCTGCCACATTCTGTCCTCTCTGGTAGATAAAGAAGCTATCACTTCCCTAAATCAAGTCCACTGAGCCGGTCTCCACCACAGTGTATTGCGTTTATTGTTCTCTTCGTAACTGTAGAGGCAGGTACATTAAGACAACAGACCGTAGCTTGTGTAAGTGGTTTGGGGAGCGTAGCACTACCATAACAAAGCAGACACAAACGGGACCTGTGTCGGCAAACACGGAACCAGTCTCATCGATTTTGCCAAACACCTGGTGAAACGAGTGGACCCAACTCGGCGGTTACTGTCATGTATCGTAACATAAACGCCACAGTGCTTATGGTTGCCGATGCAGTGGCCATAAATCTGCATCGTCCAACCTTATGCATCCAGAAGCAATTTTCACCGTGTTGATGCACAATAAATTGCATTAGTCATCAGACCACACGACGGGAATACTTTGAGACAGTGGAACTGCTATTATTACCGTTGTTTAATGCTTCCTTTGGTAATATGCAAGTTCAACACACTTAATATAGGTATCCATGATAAAGCTGAAATAATTTGTCTGTCTGGTGCCTCTGCGTATCTCAGTTTTGATTATTTATCACTCGACAGACATATACGCTTATGAGTGGAAGAAATGTTGCTTAGCTAGCGCGAATTGACGCAGGTCTGATGCGTGTATTAGGCCTGCATTCCCTTGTATTTACAATTGTATTATGTAATGCGAAATCTAACCGCAATGTGATTCGCTCCATATTAACCGGTACCGAGAATATAATTGGTTATGAGCTAAGTTAATCCTCGAGTGCTAAGTAAAAGCGTCTCCAGCATCTAGCCAAATTGGTCTAATTGTTGCTTGTGCACTGTGGCTAGATTGCTAATCTACACTTTTGTAGCAGTTAACATTATTGTAAGCGATTCAATGAAGCGAATGCTGGATTCGATGTGAATGAACACTAGGTGGATGCTACTGGAGTAATTGGGACATTTGCTCTTACCGTACGAGAGTATACATGACACTTGTTGCAGTAACACGTAGACTTTCCGCAATGAGCTGTCTCTGAGGGTGAGTAAAGTATTTAGGATAGACAATGCAGGCAAGGTTAGAAAATTAAAACAGATGTGATGAAGGAAAAAATCATTGACTATGACACCAACGGTGGTACTTACTTTGACATAAAATTTAGGAACCTGAGAAGATAAAACTAAGGAATACGAAACGTTGTATATTGTTCAACATCTTTCTTTGCATCCCTTAACTGATTCGTCACTTGCTTGGAATTTATTTCAACTGGCATCCAATGTGTAGGCTACTAATGCCACACAATCAGGGCATCGGCCTACACGACGCGACTGTTTCGTGAGACATGCAATGAGGAATGGTACAGAAGTAGCTTCGCTGGTGGTTAAATCTGGCGCTGAGGCATAGACAGTTCGGCGATGCACAGGACTGAGGAATAGAAGACAGCCATTTTACACCCACAAAGCAATACAGTTATGAAGCACCCACTCAAACCAGCTGCTTCTGGAAATAAGCAGTACCGTACTACTCACAGAATTTACATACGAGGTGCGCCTGTCACCCGTCGCATTGTCCTTATCAGCTTCCTTGTCGTAACTATGAAAAATATAGCTCGAGAAGACAAATTTAACCTTAATGTAAGCATTTCAAACGAGGGGCATGCCAGGTTTCCGAAACCGTCCTCATACTGATTAATATTTGCCATTCTCCCATGCAAACCAGTTCTTAGCCATGCAAAATAAATTTATTGCATTATTTACTTGTGCCTCTACTTCACGGTGATTCCAATTCGTCGCCTAAATATAGTGCCATAAATTCTACTCGGTAGGCCTGTGAAACTGAAAAATACATTATTGATCTCATGTTTTTCTCGTACATCGACTTCAAACTCTTCTTATTGTCAACAACTTGTACGATCATATCTGCACTCCAAAGCAAGTTGTTACTGCTAAGACAGATCAACAATGACAATCAAATCGAAAAAAGACTGCTTTTGAGATCAATACAAAGAGCTTTTATAACAGAACAATAGACAGATTGCGCCACTACATACTATCGCAAAAGCAGTATTCATAAGATGAAGAAACCAAAACATCTGCATACAAGAGAAACATATCCAAACGCTGTATCTCCGATGACCATTATACAAGCACGAAGAGTTGGACCTAATCCAGCAATCCTGCGTGCCTTCCATGGCATGATCGTCAGACGCACATCGATAAACCCGATACGAATGTTTGTGATCAGTTGTTACTCTTTGTACCCACAAACGTTTTGTCAGATATTTTGCCGTTTGTTTCTGTACTGAGCCTGAGGACGCGTACAAACTATTCCCTCCCATATAGGAAAGCAGATACTTATTTAAAGGCGCGACCAGATATACCGTAAGGTCTCAAATTTAGTGAGCGCCTAAGATGAGATACAGTGTCATTTACGTAAGAAAAGATTTTTTGAATTAGATGCGGCAGAGGCAACAAAACTCTGCTCGTATTGGGAACGAGCAGTCCTATGATATCTCCTATATTTTTTCTAATCTCTCGAGAACTATCGTAGATCCTGGCTGTTGGAAATGCTTGGTTGGTTCGACAGTATCTAGACCGTTTCTTGAGTAAGTACTTAACTGTGGTATCTGTCCATGGTGGCCGTGCCCGCAACCCTCTTTTCCATATGAGTGGAATATAGGGAGTGGAAACTTAACCTATTCCATAAACCACTCTCAAGCTAAGCGGACAGAACTGGCCATCGTGATCTCACAGTTCAGAACTGAATTTGTAGCTCAAATTGCCCTAATGTCCGCCCACTAAGCATTCGGAAGTGTCGATGTATTGTTTACTTACACACGGATTTTGTTGTGAAGTATTGAAGACGGGAACTCGGACAACTCCACAACTGATTGAATGCGCGCTACGGACTTAAATCTAAGAGACTTAATATTGACATCGTGCATCTTTGTTCGCCATAGAACTAGAAGTTTACAAGCAGTGGGATGTTACGCGCATGGTGTTGCTACTCAGTGAATGCCTGAACTATTTGATGTTCCTTGTTGCACATAACACACACATTTTGTTCAATACCGGCTTAATAGTGGCATGAGATAAAATAACGGACATTCTGTATTTTCCTAAAGCGTAGCTTTACGCGTGCGGAGATATGCTGTGGCATCAACGAGCTGTGTTCTGCAATGGATGGGCTAACTCCCCGTACCAGTGTGGAGTAGAACATTATTACAAATTAAACGAAGTCACAATATTCCTGTTTCAAATGCTGATAGTTTAATTTACTACATGCGCCTGAGCTACCGCTTATCAATTGCGCTACTTTACTGACATTCTTTAATGTATTAAGCTGCGAAGCAAAATATACACTTTCAACCACTGAACGATATTTCGCCATATAATCATACCTACTTGATATCGTCAGATGAGGAAAATGTTAATGGCTGTCAGGACGTAACATGTCCTTAGTGATACGTGATGATATCAGTGCGCGGTAATAACTGTTCGGTCAAGGACACTTCCTTATGTAGACGAGGTATTTACAGATATTTGAACTGCGCTAATAAATATGCACCAGAATTAACAGTGGGCAGGTGGAAAACTCATTGCAATACGTAACACCGTATCTTATTATCGTGAATGTAACGGAAAAATTTCATGAAATATTGGCGCGCAAATATAATTGCGAACCTAGTTCAAGCGATGGAGCTACTCGCAGTTTGCTTCAGATTCTATAGCTACTATCGTGATCATGTAGGAATTTGTTCCTGGATCTCAAGCGCCATGCGTCAAGGCTTTACATACTCGAGGGATTTGTCGTTCCCATTCAAATTGCCTAAACGATAGTCCGGCCTGGCCTTTAGGCAAAGTTTCTAAAACATTACAATTTGGAGTGCCATTCCCACATGTTTGTTACATAAACAAGGACACTGATTCAGCTTCAGGTTAACTGCAAATAAAAAACCAACACAAGTATGCGCGTTACACTAAGGTCACTGAGACGTTAGTTTATTTGTCCAACAACTAGCGAAATATGTTTCGGCGCACATCCTCGTTTTCAAACTTGCATGCAGGGTAGCCAATCAACTCACCAGCCTCGATAACAACATTTATACTTATGGCTTCCTTGGTAGCCAGTTGGGAATGACATCCACGAAAATAATATAAAAACGTAGCAGTTTGGTGTTCTGGTTAGAATTAATAATCCAGGAGGCGGATTGCGTTTTCAATGGCCTTGCGCGCAATCTTTCTGCGGGTATGTTGGTATAACGCGATATATTTTGCATAAATGAGTAGGACGTATCTTATCAAGAACTCATAATTTATGCACATAGATCAGACCAATGCTTGTCACGTAGATAAGTGCATAGCACCCATAGTGTACCTTGAACGCTAAGGGTTTCAATATGCAGTTTCGTTGCAATTTTAGTTTCCGCGTGGAAACGATGAGTCTTCTGTGTAAACCCAACCTTTTAAGGCAAGGTTTTAGAGATGGGCCGTGAATGAGTGGCTGTGCCCACGATGAAGCAGATGCAATTGCCAAGCGCACCCGAGATAAAGGTCTAAATGGCGAACAACTACAATATTCCTATATATATGCAGCTATATATATATATATATATATATATATATATATATATAGACTTCTAGGTTCGCTGAGGCTCAGTATCACTATAGTTATGCAGCTAAGTACAGTCCTATTAAGCTACGTGATATGACTTGCTACGTGTGAGTTACACGATTGTCCATTATACCAAGTGCAGAATTCTACCTACCTGACCCTTTGTATGCTAGTCATAACCGAATTCGTAATAAGGCTTTTCAGTCTACCTGTGCGCACATAAGCAGATAAATCGTGACTGATCGCCCAAAATGGGTAGTCAACTGATTGCCAACGTATTGGTAAGAAATCGGTCGAGTTTAGTATTTAAAAAAGCGTAGTTAAAATTGTTACATTAATCACATAGTTTGATGGCATAATTCAAATGCAGCTCTTTCTCTTAACGAAAGTTCTGATAATGAAGTCAAAATAAATGGTACTAAATGCAACCTCGATTTTTAATCTGTAACGCCAAAGCTTAATTATTAGCTGTGTGCACATTACGACAATTTGCGTGCTGCTGTAAATTTCAAATTTAACCACAGAAAACCCAATAGATTTAAGGCTTGTTTTCCACATAGTCCAGTAAAAACTGCCTTTTCTGAAATTTTCTTATAAACAGACGGTGTTTCTTCTTATATCGCAAACGGATATCAAGGCACAGAGTTCTCAGACTAAGTGCAATGAAATTACGGCATCGTACAACTCAAATTTCGGACGTTGTTGCCAAAACTTGCAAACAAGTAGCCGCGTTAATTAACTGCAAACGATGATGCCTGTGTTTAGAATATGCAGACTCTTCGGATAAATAAATCACATTTCATCAGTCTGAAACTTATTTCACATAAGCATTATAAAATTACGACACAATAAAACTGCTTCGGACAACATTCGATGTTTTCAAGTGTGCGCTTTCTGATCAGGAAGGTGTTTGATTATAACCAAAAACCTGTCCGCAATACGATTAAATGCTCACCGAAGCGCGATAAAGAGGCTAAATGCCAGGACAAATACAGGTACAAAAATGCAGAGCAATGTTTGGTACCGCGGAATCCTTATTAGATCGAAGCTACCGGTTTGCAACCTCACTAGCAACATGCGTACATACATGAATCTGGCAGTGTTTATAATATTACTGAATTTTGTCTCTTTTACCACTTAATCAAATGAGGCATGGATTTGATGACGTCCATCGTGTGCAAACTGTGCTGAAACTATACAGATTTAACCGAACCGTTTCTTTTTGAATTGAGTAAGTTACCATATCCGAAAATGAGAGTTCCGCTGTGCGAAATAGGGTCAATCAGGAAATATGCGTAAGTTAATATAAAATAAATAGCTTTAGGTTGAATATCGGTACACGATCGGTAGCTTTGAGGTGCGTCATCCACAGGGAACAATTACATCGTGGTTTTTGTTAGAATCACTAGTAGCAGATAACGGATTAGCCGCGTGGTCGCACTACAAACCTGATTGTACAAGTAAATGAATAGCTATCCTTAACTCACTTAAAAGCTCAATCACCTATCAAACTACGATTATCTACGTCGTAATTTTTCCGCAGTAGTTGACTGTCGCCACATCGCCAGCGCCTCGTGTTTCACAATTTCGAAACGCGCGTTTAGGCGGCGCAATGTGTCGTTCCACATCAAGATGAGTAACCTTTTTGTAAAGTGCTTATGAATCAAAAGGTCAACTAAGGCGAAATATGTGTGGTGCGAACTAGCGCAATTTAAACGTGAAATACAGAGCCGGCAAAAACGTAGGGTTGTCGTAGTGCTAATGCGCGATAAAATTAAGCGCATTACCGTCGACTCCATGCCTCATACATTCAAGACGCACCTTTAATTCAAATGGCTCACCAATATTTCTGCTGCCATTTGTCTAATTTTTCCTTGCTTATTCAGCCCATCGCCGATGGAGGCTAAGGAAATTTGATTCATCTCCCTGCAGCATGCATCGCTTACAAAACTTATAAAAGGATATCGCTCGCAAGGCGTTTTTTGTGCCAAGTGACCGACAACCAACCCGTTGTTCATATCCAACGCCTCCCACGGGGAAGTAGACGCTGTATTGTAGATACATGTAGGCGATACTAAGCTACCGTTGGCACTTCTCTCTAAACGCCAACAACCTTCCACATCTCGTCACAACACGTTTGGTAGAACAACATTAATTCTATAGCTAGCCGTTGGTTATTTGCGACGTCTTTGCCATCTTCACCGACTACATACAGCTGACTTACTTGCTGGGCTCGACAGCCGGTCGATGGTATCTTAGAGAACCATACCACAGATAAAACGGTTTGCTTTACTACCAGTATACGACATTTCACGCGTGAGCGCAGTGCCATCGCGGACGCACCTTCAAAGGGTTTACGTGATCTATGCCGAGTATGGCACTGCCATCGACATGGAAGCCATGGTCACCGAAAAACTCGATTACCCTGAAGTACATGTATTAATCCGGTTCTTTTTGCTGGACACCGGACCCGTTCTATTGAAATCATCGTATAATACCATTAATTGAGACACATCGCTAGATGAACTGTAACCAATCATACCATAAGAATTTCGACAGCGATTGTCAGATATGCTGCAAATATTTTTTAACCTTTGCTTGTGCAACGCTTACATTAAGAGCCACACGTTGCTCTTGACGCAACGTTACTTAGGATTTCGGTAACTGGGCAGCTGCCTACCTTCCATGTGAAAATACAAAAGGTAAAGCTCACGCGAAGCCCATTGGACATGTTGCCAACGCTAAATACACGTTTCTTTGCGAGCCCATAAAACTCCTACCTTCTTAGAAGCTACGAAATGATTGATACAAAAACTGATTTGCAGCGAACGATTCACCAGGCAGCCAGAATATCCTCCATTGCAAAATGATTTTCAAGAATGGTAGCAAATGCAATTTTCAAATGCTGTGTTGCGCAGCCAAGACTACCAGGCAGCATTTACGTAACTCTTAAAAATTTTGTACGTTTGTCTCGTTCTCCTTAGGTTGGAAAACATTGCAAATGCCGATTTCGAAACCAGCGGCACTAGTCTACGGCTGCATAATTACTTTGACCTGCAACTGGTGGCACAGCACTCTCCACTTCGTCCTTCGATAAGGAACTTATACTGGTTGCTTAACTTACCAGATGCGTGAAACCTCTTCATGCGCTTATCGGAGGCAGTAAACACAGGTGTTATGCTCACAAAATTGTCTAATTTTTCGCAGGTTTTGCTTCATATTGACGAGGTTTGACAGTTTGCGCAGTAGCGGTACCTCGGGCCGTAAGTGGGCAACATCTGATTGAATTTGGCCTGCAAACAATTTCTTACACAGTTAACATATTCGATAGGCCTGAATTCCATTGAGCAAATGGGGCTTTATTCACCGTGCATATATTTGCTAGCCCACATGTTCTAACCCTGCCTCCAAATAAGTTTACCATGTTTATCTAAGTAATGCCACTCCCGCTGATTTAGAGTGTGTCACATAGACGTGTCGCACGTATAAACACATACAATTATCGTCCAGTTAGTCACAAGTACCTCACTTCACCAGTGATAGCGATATTGCTAGAGGAGAGAAAGATAAGCATTCCATGGTATATCTCCCTCGACATTCCATGTCAACATATCTTTTAACCATAAACTTGCTGTCATACAAAGTAGTGTAGTTTTCGTAATGCACGTGATGTTTATGGTCGAGCAAGGACAGGTAATTTCCATCTGATTTTTGTTTGCCCGTTTCAAAACATTAGCATTTGCTCAAAAATGCATTTTCTGGATAAGCAAATGACACCCCCTTCCTAATACTGGAGAGGTCGCCAAGATTCCCCTACGTTTTTGCCGGCTCTGTATTTCACGTTTAAATTGCACTAGTTCGCACCACACATATTTCGCCTTAGTTGACCTTTTGATTCATAAGCACTTTACAAAAAAGTTACTCATCTTGATGTGGAACGACACATTGCGCCGCCTAAACGCGCGTTTCGAAATTGTGAAACACGAGGCGCTGGCGATGTGGCGACAGTCAACTACTGCGGAAAATTTACGACGTAGATAATCGTAGTTTGATAGGTGATTGAGCTTTTAAGCGAGTTAAGGATAGCTATTCATTTACTTGTACAATCAGGTTTGTAGTGCGACCACGCGGCTAATCCGTTATCTGCTACTAGTGATTCTAACAAAAACCACGATGTAATTGTTCCCTGTGGATGACGCACCTCAAAGCTACCGATCGTGTACCGATATTCAACCTAAAGCTATTTATTTTATATTAACTTACGCATATTTCCTGATTGACCCTATTTCGCACAGCGGAACTCTCATTTTCGGATATGGTAACTTACTCAATTCAAAAAGAAACGGTTCGGTTAAATCTGTATAGTTTCAGCACAGTTTGCACACGATGGACGTCATCAAATCCATGCCTCATTTGATTAAGTGGTAAAAGAGACAAAATTCAGTAATATTATAAACACTGCCAGATTCATGTATGTACGCATGTTGCTAGTGAGGTTGCAAACCGGTAGCTTCGATCTAACAGGGATTCCGCGAGGATTTTGTGAAATATTTTTTCTGAGTTGGTTTGTATCATTACTGGCTGTCGTCACATTGGAATGCAGGCGGTCTGCAGCTGAGTACGCTTCCCTTGGTTTAATTAGATTTTGTCTGGTGTGAAGTAAATCCGTGTCTTAGCTCCTGCCTTTTCTATTATTTACTATGAAATAATGTCTAGCACTTTTGATTCAAGTTGTGATTACGATGTTTTTGAGGACCACCGTTGTGACGCTGGGTTACTAAAAATCCGTCGTTTCGGTGTGAAATCAATATTCACTGAGACAGCTATCCGTATGTTGCTGGTTGCTGACGACTGTGCGTTGTTTGCACACAGCGCAGATGAGTTGCTCCACATGACTATCTCTGGCTTCGACAACAGCTAAATCCCGGTTTATCACCAACACGAGCAAAATTGTCTGCGCTTTCAAACTTCAAACGAAGTGCAATCTGAAATGGTGACGCGAATCAGCATTGGTGATGTGTCATTGGAAAACAACTTCCGCTTCTGCTACCTTGGGAGTGTGGTGTTGACTGACCAGCATTTACACCGTGAGCTTCTTAGCCGCGTAAACAGTAACGTTATTCAGGAAGCTTGAGTTCCAGGTTTGGGACAACCACCAAATTACCTTTTGCACGAACCTGATGTTGTGTGGTATCTAGATCGTTGGCTGGATCATGTTTATCGTATGGATTTGATGCGGATTCTGAAGCAGTTATTTTATGGTCAGCTTAGTGTATGGAAGCGACATGCGGGGAAACGGTGTCTTTGTTAGCAAGACATGATCAATAATTATCAGTACTATAAAATCTGCTTGCTAGCTTCTATGTTCTATGTGCTACATAGGCGCTATGTGGCAAGGCTTAGCTCGTGAGGCTAGCTATTGTCATCTGTACAGTTCGTAACTAGCATGGCAGGGGAAGACGACCCAGGTTACAGCAGAGTCAGCTGTCAATCACGCAGGTCTGCGGATGTCCTCCATGGCGACGTGGCACTAGCTGCTGGCATCCTGAAGTTATGTAGGCGGAACCCTGCAGGGGTCCGCTGGGAGGCGCACCACTAACGAAACCCAGAAGGTCACAACGCCCGCGTTTGGTGATTTTGCCAGACTAGCCTAAACATGCTGATTAGGAGTAGCGATGATAAATTAGCTAAATTATTCCAAAATCCTAACTACTACTTATCAGCACGCATCATGGTCAATATAAGCCTACCAGGTTCTGATGGTGGTTGCAGGTCATGGGAATCGAAGGCGGTTGATCGGCGTGTATGGCTAGATCTGATCACGAATTTCGTTGCTGAGGTGCAAGAGATGGCCTTTTGCAACAGAGAAGGATCGGTGGTTACCGAAGCAAAAGTTACCGATGGGGTGTGCTTCATCGACGTTGAGCGCATGGAGCTGCAGCACATTCGGTCCCAAATGCCTGAGTCAGGCAGTCCTAGTGAGTCACGAAATAGGCAACACGGGCTCCGCATCAACAGGACGACGTTTGATGCTGACAGCGTAGACATAAACGGCGAAGCGTTGGTACGTACGCTGCTTGCGATACACTAACCATGTGCTTGCATGCAGAGTTTCTTTATTTCAGGTGTTGGGTTTGCTATCTTCTCTTAATGCTCCTTTTCGACCGGAATCTCAAGTCTATTTAGATAAGTTTCTATAAACGCACACGTCGCCTAAGCGAATTGTGGTTAAGTTCATTAACATGTTTGTTTTTGACATATTTTAAAGATGTAATTTCTGACATCCTAAATACGCGTGAATTTATTAGTTACCAATATAGTACATATGAATCTTTATCGTAGAGTTAAGTCATGATTTCTGTACGATTAATCGAAATTTATTAATTGTTCTTTTCATTTTATGCTTTGGCAGTAATTTAGCATCCCCGGTGGGCTGCGCTTTATGTGCATGTTGACAGGTGTATATCTGTCTATCACCAACATTCTAGTCGTTACTGTCTCCAGGAGATAGTATGTCGTTGCAAGAGGGGACGAAGTGCATAGCCCTAGTGGCCGTGCTATTTTTGAAGTGTGATTTCATGCATGCAGTGTGAAGTGGACTACGTTCCAGCCACCATCTTGTGTGCGATGGATTCTCCGAATTCAGCGTGCCTGTGTTTGACTGTGAGGGAATGTGCGCCGGCTCAGTTGATGAAACGTGACTCCCATCCACATTACTCCCGCTCTTAATCCCCCTGGTTTACACTGGATATGGTGTGTGAGTGTGTATGTGTGTGTGTTTGGAGCTGTGGGTGGTGCAGCGCAAGCCACCCAATGGTCTATCAGTAGTTGCGGGCTTCATGTGGTCCTCCAGAATGACATGCATGTCTGGAACCGGATGCCGCCAACCATATATATTCATCCATATGTATATATATACAGCAATATTGTTTACTAGGCTTGTCTTTGCTGCAATGTTCATTTGTCCCTGTCTTAGTAACTATAGTTACATCTCAGTTTTGTAGTTTTTAAAAACTTTGCAGGATATTTATGTTAAAAGCCGTAATTTTTTTGGATAAATTGCTCAATCCAGCTATTTAATTCATAATACATTGAGGTAGAAATTACAGGTACAAGTTAACCTCCATAACATTTACAGTTGCATATACATTTGTCCAATTACTAAGCTACGTATAGGTATAATTAATGTTTGAAATATTTAGGATGTATAAATTGGTCTATGGACGTAGAGTAACAGGAAAATGCAGGTGGAATATACATCTTCGGGTCAGAATATGTTGACCTGTTCATGTGCAGATTGCTTAATAACTGTGCTGAAGAAGAATTGAGATGTCCGGCCACATAAGAAATATATGCATGGATAGATTGACTGAGTCGCAATTATATTTATCATTAGATGTTGAATTTGCTAGCATCCAGATATTTATACTTGTATTTGACCATGTATGAATTTATGTGCATATTTTAACGATATTTTCTACATATACATATATACGGATTTATAGACTATTATATATTTAGGTAGGTATTTATATATATACCCATTAAACACGGCTGGCCGGTATGTGACAAAGAGCTGAGCGCAGTCCGTCCGATAAGTGAACGTAAGGTGACCGTGGAAGACAATTTTGGGTAACCTTTTGTTTACTCGGAGAACATTTGGCAGCAACAGTACGCTCATGCTAAATAATTATATCGGATTGCTCCTACGCTTAAATGCCACCGTCTCCATTTCCTACGCTAAATGCCAACATGCTTGGCAATTTGCCGTTGTCAATTTTGCGGAACGTACAGGTTTTCAAGTTAAAGTGTATTACATATTAACGGATACTAATGTATTTCAAACGAGTAGGAGGATTTCAATTCTCATTTTACTGTATTCGACACAGCAGATCATAAGCGACACACAGAAGTTCCGCAGTTTGCGCAACCCCATCGAAATTTCACTGATTATATCCATTGCCGGACTCATTGCTGCCATCAGAACGCTAGCGCAAGATGGAATCTGTGAGAGGAGGGATTATGTATGCAAGAAGCATATTGTCAACAACGCAATAAAGAGCATAACGGTTTGGCGATATTTATCCCTTTCACCTCGGCAATTCAGTTTATTAATAAGACTGTTGGTGAGGGAGGCCATCAGGTGATGTTGAGAACACATTGCGAAACATTTAAGCCGCCAACTTTAGCTAAAACACAAAGTAACACATGCAATAAAACAAATGATGTGCTACCATAATTAGCATGAAGCAAATTTGTCAACCTCCTAGTTGAGAAGCATCATCGCCTTCCCAGGCTATTTGGAACGGAAATGATCAGCTTTCCTGTTTGCTTTCAGCCGCGTTATAAGTGGTGAATAGGTTTATGCGCATTCATAAACGATTTCACGTACACGTCGAACGACACACAGAACCGCTGCTCCGCATCGGCTACAGGTTTCCAAGCAACATGCCGTCACACAAAGAGTTTTCAAGTGCGTTGTTTTCCACCGAAAGCAAATAAGAGCCAAAAACGATCGATTTGTTGAAAAGAAATGACTAATTTGCTTAAGTGGTTCAAGGTGGTTGGTGGGTGCATCCGGGTCAGATGTGGCTTCGAACAGCCATCAGTGGTTTGGACGGAAACGCAATAAATGAAGTTTAGGCTGGTCAAATTCAAATTGGACGGGAAGAGTAGGAATAGAACGCTTAAGTGCGTTGTTCAATAAGGAAAAACTTACGGGCTCAATTTGATATTGAAGTGTGAGTAAAAGTTAAACGAGATCCACAACATGGTCAATCAGTGTCCATATGACCAGTGCTATCAGTCCCAGTTGCACCAGTAAGGTGAAATAGTATTATGCGCTAAGTGAAGGAAAAACCGGAAGAAAAAATAACAGACGAATTAGCGTCTCATTTAACCATATCATCAGACAATGCAGGAGGAAAAGAAAAGAAACTTCCGTAAAATGTCTAAATACGGCAATGAATCTTGCGTCTGTAGCTCCTAAATAAAACGCATTTTCACTCAGCGCGAGTGACCGAAATGTTTCGGGTGAGCGACTGTATTTCGTGCCACTGTCAACTGCAGTGAGACAAATGAGGTAGAAAATACGGTAATAAGTAAAACCTTGCAGCACAGCATCGCACGTTTGAAATAGAGGTTCGAAGTCTTAACGATATTTGTGACTCGGAAATTGCATGCAAGGCATAAATTATGGAAACGTCGGAAAGTAAGACACTCAAAACGCTCCAACAGTGACTGCAACATATAGTTCTCGGTCACACCTGCCATGTGAGAACGTAAGTACGGAAACGTAAAGTAAGCTACTAATAACTATATAGGATGAGAATTCAAATGAATGAAAACGGTTCAGAAACAAAAATGGAAGATGTGAAACTGCAACTAGACTTTCGAACCCCTAACTTGGTGCTAATCCCATGTCCTTTGGTTACGCGTTATGATAAGTGACAACCTTGTGACAAAGAGTGATCAGCGCTGAACCGACCAGATCAGGGCTTTTCCAACTTCAGAATAGCACAAATAATGTCACTCGTAAGTGTTCAGCTAGAACGGACTTAAGGAACTGGTCACACCACAAGCATCTAGACAAGAGCGGCTTGTTGGAATTCGAACTCTAACTCAACCCATGCGTAATTGGCTTACCAATTCTCAGAAGTCGGTCAATTGTCATCTTGCCACGGACCAAGCAAGAGGATCAGGCCAGCACGCAGTATGATCTAACAAATGCTGAGACCAATAATATAACAAACTTTTATTTAGTAAGCTCCCGAACAATCTGTGGATCATCCATAATATTCGGAAATGCTTGTGATTAGCCGTCGTCTAGGTAGTACAGGATGTAAAGTAGATGACAGAGAAATGTCCAAACCAATCCGGTTGCTGAAGAACGGTAAAGCATTCCCGACAAGTATTAGGTTATAACACGTATTCCATTGTGATATAACTTCTTTTCCTATGTCTTAGATTCGTAAAATAGATACAATCAATCCAAAATGTATACATTCCTCTACAATCTCCAATCAGTAGTTTCTGACTGTAGTAGTGATATAACGTTTAGGTGATTGAAATGAAAATGCCAGACGTTATTCCACCGGTGCCTTCGTAATTTAGCTCACATATGGTGGGAACACCGCGTTAGCAACGAGCGTGTTCGACGCTTTGTTTATGGCACAGGAAAAGGAAATGAACCGCTCAGCGCCGTTATTTCCCGCATCAGGCTCCGGTGGCTCGGCCACCTGTTACGCATGCCAGCCCACCGACTTCCGCGACATGTGTTGTTTGCGTGTCGGGGGTGTGGATGGAAGAAGAGGAGGGGTGGCCAAGCGATGACTTGGTTCAGAGGAATGGAGGCCGTCACTTCTGAGCTGGCCTCGGTTGGAGCCTCTCGGCTCCCTGGTTGGGGTCCGAAAGACGATGAAGACGTTTGGTTGGACACACTTGCTGATTTGACTAGGAGTCGACCTCAGTGACTTTCGTGCTGTGAGTTTCTCTGTCCCACCCCATCCCTCTTAGCCTCCCCCTCCAACCACGATCTTATTATTTAGCCTTATATAATTTTGCATAATAATTTCTTTTGGGTGCACAGCAGCCGGCTGTTAGCTTACCGGAACGATGCCCATCCGTTACCGGTAGCTCAGCCAGCTTGCACCAGTTGCTTTTTTGCTCCTTTTTTCTATGTATTGCGGCACAGTAGCTAAGGTGTTCCCCACCCCTAGCTAACGTGTATGATGATGATGATGACGCCAGACGTTATTACGCGTTTCGCTGTAAGCAAAATATCTCCCCTGATAGTGGAGGACAGCAAGACTAGCTACAAACATTGGCGTGGTTCGCCTCAGCGCGCACTGCCGCCAAGGTAAGATGAGATACATTCACATGGGATTTGTTGCACAAGGTGGTTAGTGAAATTTCCGTTTGACCACTGAAGCAAAACCTACTGTCACTCGATCCCTGAAGGGCATGACACACTGCACGATGCGATAACGGCCTACACCAGTCCATTCGGGATCATGAAATCGGTCTCATTAGATCGTCCACTTTCCTGAACAAGGCCAATCAGTGGCTAACATTTGTCACAACCACTAAGTAAGAGACCACTTAGTAGCGAGCTTGCTGCAGTTGTCCCAAATGCATAGACTATCGAGCCTGAGCCGTGTGTATAGTGGAAGCAAGCACGGTTGATGGCTATAAACAAAACGGTGAGTTAAGAAGCTGAGTAAACAATAAAGGCGTTTAATGGCGGTTTAACCACCTCCTAATCATATGGACCGCTACGGCGTCTTTCCCAGCACCTATGATAGGATTTGTTTCATGCAGATTTGTGCATACCTTATCCCAAGCTATGGAAACTCCTTCTGAAAGAAATCCAATGGAATCTGTATTTTATACGTCGATGTCTAGTATCGGAGGCTCACAAACCAACGACGTTGTATAGTTTTGGCAGCTAAACTAGCTTCCTCGTAATCGGTTGATGACGCAGTGCCACTAAGCCTAAAGAGTACCAGGATAGGTGAAGTAGAATTTTATAGTCGTCCACTTTCCCATCCAATGAAGTCGGCAACGACGACATTACATGTCCCACGTTTGCCCGCCTGGAATCCAGGGAACTCAAACAAACCTTCGTGACAGTCACAAAGACAATCTTCGTTGCATACTAGAGGAATATACTGTTCCGGAATCGGACCAGTACCTGCTTCGTGGAAACATTAACCATAAGCAACACCCTGCAAACCACCCGACAAGATGTTAACACATTAAGCTCGCCCGTCAATGCAAAGTACAAGTAAACCTGTCGGCTCAAGACCCGGGATCTCAATACCTCGACGTCGAAAATGAGAAATCGAGAGACATGAAGTAGTAGGAAAGTGTGGACCTGCTTAAGTAAGCCATTGTATGATGGCTTAAACTGAAGTTCGCAAAGTCAAATAAGACAGAACCGAAAAAGACAATCTTGTACCAAATTGCACGCACTGAAAGGTATTTGATGTACTTCACTCCTACTACCCCAATACAGAGTTAAAGAGAATGAGCAAAGCAAACTTCGAAAACAGCAGCGACCTTCTCTCCACAGTATAAATGTACACCGACTTTAAAAGTTAAGGACGAAGCAGGAGGAAATATCTGTCCGAATGCTTCTCACGCCGTAGCTGATTCATATTAAATGGGTTCTGAAATTAACACCGGTAAGAGATTCCGATTGTGGTAGAAAATTCCAAGTAGATGCCCTTTAATTCACACAGGAAGATAAACCATATTTTAGAAGTACTATGTAGTAGGTAATTCACAGTCCACTATATAAATACCTATTGGTATTTCTAGAAAGTTTTGACGACAACACCAAGAAGAAACGGTTCACCAAGTTTCAAAACAGATTATGTACGAGAATTACAACCTCCAAGTTTCTTTATACCTGCTCCTCCGTCATGCTAACAACACGATAAACACGCCCCTAGAGCAGCTTTTACCAGCTCTCATGCGCTCGCCTTGCAAGAGCCAAAGTAATCCAGTTACTGGTTTATAAGTATAGTAACACTTCTACGGTATTTAGTCGGTAAGGAACATATTAGAACACTTATTCCATTGGCAATAAATATGATAAATGCCAACTTTCCGTGTAAATAATATGACATTCTTGAATATATTTAATAAAGTTTGGCATCAACGCATCATTTCTTGTGTGACCGAAATGAGTCCGGGTCGGTTATACAACTGAAAGATGGTGCTAACTAGAATAACGAGATTTGTTGTGTGTTTGGTTGGCGGCATCCGGTTTCGCATATGTCTGTCACTGTGGTCAGTCACAGGACGACTGCGCCTGCAAAAAGACCATGGGGGGCCTGTGCTGCATCACTTACATGTCCATCCACACACACCATATCCAGTGTAATTCCGAACGAATAAGACCACGAGGCATGTGGATGGGAGCCACGTTTCATCAACAGAATTTGCCTGCATAACTTCACAGGCAAATACAGGCACTCTGCATTTGGGAAATCCATCGCACAAAAGGCGGTGATTAGAACGTAGTCCGCTTCACTCTGGGTGCATGAAACCACTTTTCGAGTCTATCACGGACGCAAGGATTGTGCACCTTGTCCTCTCTTACGACGACCAACAGGCTGCTGGATCCAGTAGGGGCAAGTTAGTGGGTAATTGACAGATATATACTTTGTCAACACGTATATCAAGCGCAACCACACTGAGTATATCAAACAACAGCCAATCACGAGACGACGAGATCAGATAAAAATGTCGAGTAATGCATATATATATATATATATATATATGATGAGATAACTGCTCACTAAATGAGTAGATGAAATAAATGGGTTACCAACAAAACCACGATAGGTTCAGTAGGTCAGAAAATACTTTTTAAAGTAGGCGACAAACACGAAAATGTTAAGGAAAATAACCGCAACTGGCTTAAGCAACGTGTGCACGTTAATAGAAAATAGTTCACGTAGACAAAGACATAAAAAAGCACTAGGACAATATATCGAACACTCCACCAGAAATAAAGAAACCCTGCATGCATGAACGCGGTTAGTTTATCGCACGCGACCTAGCTACCAACGCTACGCCGGTTCTGCTTACATTTTCAGAACACGCTATCGTAACTTTGTTGGCCCAGATCTGCCTCGCTTATGGCTCACTAGGCCTGCCTGACTCAGGCATTCGCGACCGCATGTGTTGCAGCACCATGCGCTTGTTGTCAGTGGAGTACGACCCATCGGTGTCTGCTGTTTCCGCACTTACCGCTTATTCTCCGCATGCGTGAGGACTCTTAGTTGCACCTCTGCAAGGGCCTTCGTAATTAGATCGACATACAGCCCGCTCAACCGCCTTCGATTCCCATGACCTGCAATCAAGATTAGAACGTGAGAGGCTTACATTGAGCATGTCCTGGTAACGAATGTTCGTTGCCTGACATATATGTAGCAATTATTGCTTCATGAGATTAACTATATGCATTGATAATACCGATCCGTTTATGTCCTTATGTATACATTTACCTACTATGTCCAAAAAGAAATATCAGTATAGCGGTTTTGGTCGAAATTGACTATCTTTTAACATACACAATTGCACGTCGGTCATGCTGTCCATGCGTATATGCATTATATAGCAAGCGCTTTCTACTAATTTTGAGTTAACTCTGTTAATCGGCAAAATGTATGGCGACTGGCTGACCCATCAAGAATTCCAGATGGATGCGCTTGCTGTTAGTTCCCGACACCCTATGTCAATAGACCAGTCTACACTTACGTTGCAAACATTCATTTTACATTTCCAGATGTTGTTTTGGGCAACTCCATATCAATATTTGCATTTGGCGAGGTCGAGAAGATTGGCAAAGTTGTGACGTTGAACGAACGAGAGGGCTGATCGAGCATTTGTGTCCAATGTATTTAGTTCGCTGTTTCTCAGTGACATTTTGTCGCGTAACAATGGATTTCTGCCCGTATGTCTCGTTTTTACAAGCTCTAATTTGAAATACCATTTTCTTGTGTACACTATTGTGCGTCCCAAGTCTACTTGGATTTGAAACTCCGGGCAGTGGTTCATCTATGTCGTTTGCAGAGGTAGCGCAAATACAATCGTCAAAATCCAAGTTTGGTCTTACTCGATAGAGCATTTCAACATCGTTCGAGCAAGCTCTGATTTGCTCCAGTTCAGCACCGCGTCGAACAGGCACAGAGTAATCCTCCTTTTCTCTGCAGTAAATCCCACTATGAATCTAAGTGACCCCGACTTGCGATAAATATAGCAATGTAAGTTAATCCGTCAACCACCCCTCCATGTGCCTGCAACACAGAAACTGCCGCAACCTGCCGACTTAAACGCGAAGGCCTAAAGATATTGCCGCACTATCACGGTATGATTTCGAAATCAAGGCGCGCACTAGACCACGTTTCTACGCACTCAGAAGAGTAATCTAAGATGTCGGCCCGACAGCCAAAGGTAAAAATGAGTAGAAACGAAGTCAACTGGATGACGAAACCTAGCGAGACACAGCCAAGTAACATCTGACGCGGCGGTAAAACCTTCGATCTGACAGTTTGTGTTCTGGATGCAGCACACATTGTCACGCAAACTGTGCATTTTTCAATACAAGCAAATTGAGGAGCCATAAAGCAAGTACTGTAAAAATCTGTCTGTATAGCTTACAAAAAGTTTTTCTGTGCCGTGACACTATGCTGTAATACCTAGCTTGTAAAGCTAGCCATTGTCTTCTGCACAGTTCAGACCTGGCATGGCAGTGCAAAATGAGCCGGACCATTTCATAGTCAACTCTCAGTCATGCAGATCCGCAGGTTTCACCCATGGCAAAGTGGAACTAACTGCTAGCATCCAGAATTCATGGAGTCAGTTGCAAGGCGCACCAATGACGATACTCAGAAGGTCGAAACGCCGGCATCTGGTGCTTTTCCAGACTAGCCTAAGACTGCTGATTGAGATTGACCATGATGAATTAGCTGACGTAATAAGATTTGTTTATGAAAAATAAGTGAGGCAGAATATCACAAACCCAGGTGTAGAACTGTGTCACATACGGAACTAAGGGTGTTGCTTAACCTGAGAATGAGGTTACACGCATTACAGTTCTTATTGAGGTAGTTCAAATTCCAACGAGTACCTCCAGATCTATAACATAACAAAGTCTGACTGAATGCAGGTTTGGATGGGACCACCTCGCCCAGAGTGAGTACGTACAATATTTTAACGTTGTCAGTTAAAACAAACCGCTCCAGGATGACGCCTGGATTCCAAAGCAAGCTGCTACTGCTTAGATATAAATATGTCGGTGCATAACTATAAACCTTGGCTTTTCTCGTGTTCAAGTTAATAAAGTGTATAAACGTGAATTGCCCTGAAAGCTTTGATATTTAATACACGCCCCACCTGTACAAAGCAGTGGACAAGATATAGTTGGGGATCGATAAATGGTGGATGTTCACGTTCTCCAAAAATATTGATTTAAATATTAATTCCGGTTCGCAATTGAGCAAGCCGTGCAAATCGAAGGTGCAGCGAAGACACCATCGCAGAATAATCGAAGCGAATTAAGGTGATACTTCTGAGTAACGGTTACCCGGAACACTTCATTGACGCTCACATGAAACAAAGCAGGCCTAACTTCGCCAGGCACATGGTCGGAAAGAAACATCCGTTCCTCGCCCATCCATTCAGAAGCGACAACATGCCAGAAGTATGTGTGCGAATTGGAGAGAAAACATTCGTCGCCCAGTTAAAACATGTCTTCACGAGCATGTCACTATTTGTTCCTAAGTTCAAAGACAAAGCGCCCGGCCATCTCCAATCTATGGTAAGCTACCCTGTTAAATGTCACTGTGCGACTAGGTACCTTGGACAAACGAGCAGGCATTTGTGCAAACGAATCAAGGAACCTATAGGAACTGGGCTCATGAACCAACATGATAGAATCAACATAATTGCGATCACAAACCACCTGATCATCAATGGCAATCAATTTGAAAAAAGACTGCTTTTAAAATCATATTCAAATAACCTTCCTAACAGAAAACTCGGCTGATTGCGCGACTACATGCTACCGCGAAAGCGATATGCATAAGATGAACAAACCCAAACCTATGCATACAAAAGAAACATATAAAAACGTTGCGTTACCCATGGCTATTATCCATGCACGAAGAGTCCTACATAACGCAGCAATCCTGCTTGCCTTCCATCGCATGATCGCCAGACGCACATCGATAAACAAGATACGAATGTTTGTGATCAGTTTTTACTCGTTGTACCCACAAGCGATTTGTTAGCGATATTGCCGTTTGTTTCTGCGCTGAGCCTGATGACGAATAAATTGAAAACAATTGTTTATGCTGAAACCATCGAAGGCATTTTTATTTGGGATTAACTATATGAAAATTCAGAACGCATGTTTTGGAGAAATCACTTCAGTCAGTTACAATTGTAAAACAGAATCTTAGAGTACAAATAGGTGATGAAGCAAAAGTAGGAATAGTGAAAGCACGCTAGTCGAAAATTCAAATGTCTTGCTCGTTATCATAGGCTATATTCTCAAGTGGTACATCATGTGTTCGTCAATCGGCGGAATGCCCAGCGCATCATCTGATTGCTGTCAGAACACGGAGTGATAGACGTTGGCAAAGAACTTAATGTCAAAATAGAATAAACCCTTGCAGCAGAGACCTCCGTTTGCATAGTTCTAGTATTATGATTTTACTTACGATCGCCTTGGGCGTCGGTAAGATTTGTTTCCTAAAACATTTGGCGTGCCCTTTCTGTACTAAATAAGGTATTTGAAAGCGTCAGCGGTTTCAATTTGGTGCCGGCTTCTGACCAGATGTCCGAATATGAGACTGCAGACACGACTGACGTTGACTCTCCACACAGGTGTTGGACAATGTTGCGCTAGGCGTTTAGACGGACACCTGGTAGTGTGTCCCACTACTTCACTCAAAAGATGCAGGTAAGCTGATATAGAAGGTAGTATTTGGACTGGAACGGAACTCTGTCATCAAGATGTTGGGCCATAAAGGGAGCGGTTTCCGCAAGAAGGTGTGGGTGGGCGGCCCGATAGGTTCGAATCACCGCAGTGGATATTATTCTGGTCAGAAAAGCAAACTTCCTTTTAAAGGGACCTGATAGGAACACGTCCTTGTTAGGAAAAGTTACAATAAACACATGGCTATCGCGGGTCACTGCCTGCATTTTGATGACCGCGCTTAGTAACGGTTTTCTTGCAGCGTCTTGAAAATACGGAAATTTTAGCTTCCAACATCTTTCGGCTGAAAATATTCGTATCAGAGAAATACAAGCAGTGAGCAAGAGTATGTTAGAACGTCAAGGGCAGAAATCTTATCAACTGCGTATAATTGATAACCTGTGTGGCCCTTCGGTCTACACTTCTCCAACTTCAACGTTAAACAATCCTTCTTCTGTTTAGCGGTCATTTCTTCAGCTCAGCAACACGTTCAAGAAAGCTGACTTACCATAATTTTCTATTTCCACGGTGAAATTCGACGATGTATGAACACACTTTACCCGGCCTAAATGGTTAGAATCATCAGTGTTTGAATTGCAGATTATGAAAGCAACACCCCTGTAAAGATATGAGAAATATAGAAATCCAAAAGTGCAGCAGTAATAAACACCGGTTTTTGCGAACTGGAAATCATTGTTAGCCGTAGTATATATGTCAGTCTCCTTGCTGCTCAATCTGAGCACTTTCGCAGTGTCCAGGTTGGGTGTTGTGTTGAGTGAAAACAATGTGAAAGAGACGAGGTTGCATTACTGTGTACGAAAGAACTCATTGACAAGTTTATAAACGCACAGCAATTTGCACGGTAAATTTGTCCTAACTCATCACACCGGTGAAGGAATTTTAGCGACAAATTGTTGGATATGCTATAACGACTGGTCAGTAAATATCCAGAGAGACACATTGCACGCCCCAACGAATAAGTGCATGGTGCAAGTGGTAAAGTGCTGAATTTGCAGAAGTCCAATTGTGCATGATAGGAAAGTAGCCCAAATGTAGGTCACAAAGTTATCATTTACATTTAATTCCATCAGAAAGTGACAGAGATGACTCCAAGTTCGGTTAGTACTCGAATCGAGGGAAAACTGATTATCGCTTCCTTGGCTGCCGGATTATGAGTGCGAGTTTACTGTTTGAAATACTTCTTGGCGACCTGTCATCAACATCAGCACATCATAGTTCAGGAATGCCAGGTATCTAGTGTGCGACCTAGCTTTAATTTTGGTGGCGTGCACAGGTAAAGTATGCACATCTTGTCGAATAAGGTTTAAAGCTACTAGAACGTGGCCATCCATACTTTCAAACTAATTTTGTGCTGTCAGCTGTATTCGGCTAACCTCGATACAAAGTAAAATATTGATCAGAAAATAAGACGATAACTGCTTTACTGCACGACGACCACGGTTTAACCATAATAAATCTCGCCGCTTGTAAGGTGCTTGCCGTTTAGCTGCCATGTAATACGCATGGCTAAAAGACAGCTTCCATATACGCAACAGCCAATAGAAACGGGAATGTTTAAAACCTTTCACCGGCCATTCAGCAGAGAAGCTAGTACGCATGACTGTGAATTGATTAGGTTTTTTCTAAGCAGTAACTTGAATCCTGGCTCTAGCGAATCCACTTTACTGTTGCCGAAGCTAAATATAGCACCACTGCTCTCAAAGAACCCTTATTTCTCATCGCAACTGTGCTAGTGTAAATAGTTCATAGCTTTAATAAAATATGAATCGTAAGGGGACTAAGTCTCAACGAAATCTAATGCACTTTTTTTGGAGAGCGTTTCCAGTTTTGACTATCTAGTACCAGGTTTTGTATAACACGTGAAACGTTACCATCAAATTATCAAAACTTGGAAGGTTAAAAATCATTTTTCAGCTAATAGAGGTACGTTTACAGTAGTGGAGGCGGATCCAAGTTGAGTATGCGCATGTCGGTGTAGCAATAGCTGAACGCACGCAGTATCATCCATTATTTTAATCGACAAGTCTACTCCAGACTTGAGCGCAATTCCCCGCCTAATAATTTTGTTGTGTACCTGTTATCATGCTTATCGTTAGTGCTTTCATAGTTGCATGTGGCAAATGGAGATGTGATTCCCGAGTACATCGTCATATTCGGTGGTCGTGACTGTATGTCTCCAAGAATTGGCGCAATTTTTATGGGACATACGCCGGCAGTGGTTTCAAGCAAAAACAGAATGACAGTGCTTTTTAGTTCAGATTACATGAAGGGAACGAAAAGATTCAACGCCGATTACAGTTTAGTTAAGTTGTTAGTGTAACTAAAGACAGAATGCCTAGTTACTGTTGTTCTAATCGCAGCATATTTTAGCAATTCCGATCCTCGGAGCCAGTTCACTTACGAATGTTTCCGCTTCGATGTCCAAAATTGCACTAAAACTTAATTGATGAAATTATGTTACCATAAGTTAAATAAATGAAGAGTACAAAACCAGCAACTTTGCTGTTCGCTCTTCACGTGTAATATTCCTGGATAACATGAACGGTAATTTCTGTTAGCAGAAACGGTTTTACTTACCTCGGGTAAATATTTCACATATTATATGCAATTTCCTATAAGTAGCTGGCTTGCGGTAGGAAAATCCTTGTAGACATACTATTTGGCAAATGCCCAGCATATAATAGTACGGTGTCCTCCCCCGTTTCACCAAGTAGCACAGCTATTTGAAGAAATAATCAAAATAACTCATCCATGGTAACGACCGAAAACGTTTGCTTTCTATTAAGTAATTTAGGCAAACATAGTCAAATAGGTTGTAATAGAATGGCATTAGATGCTTCCAAGTGCGTTTTATCAAGGATCTGCTTGTCCCATATGCTCCGTTTTACTGAACTTTTCTAGTGCTTCGTTTCCTTCGATTCATACATTGGTGGATTTCCTTTTTCGATTCACTCACTGCGTATAGATACGCCGGGAAAACACGGTGACAGTTCATGTATTTTTAGTCGCCTATGAAAATGTAGCATACACTGGACAATACATCTGGTGATAACAATAATTGGTAACCGTTACGGCTGGATTTAGTCAACCGGGAGCAGCAGATTGATACAGAACTAACAGAGGTTTCAGCCTACTGGAAGACAACTTCTTTGCACATCTCTTTCGAGTCAGGAACGACACAAATTTACAAATGTCAATTCGACCATCCTCTCAAATAGCTCCTTTGATTGAAAATTACAACCACAGTTGCGTCTTATTCACAAATTTCAAATATTGACACGTTGAACGAATACACTTCAATTTTAAGCGATTTTAATGGGATTTTACATGCTGAACTGAAAATAGTACTGTTGAGTGTTATCAAAATTATCACTTGAATGGATTGAATTTTGTCCGACGTTTAAAACATTTCGTTATAATTTTGACGGTTCCATTAACATTTTGCAAGTTGATTCCACCCATTTCTACTCATCAATATTATTTGACTGAATTATACTTCACTGGGGTGTTTATTCCTCCAGGTTCCCTTGTTACTAACAAACAATTATATGTATGACGAACGCTGGAATTAGTTGCGTCTAGATACATTTCTTTGTGTTTCATGAAGCACTCAGTGGATCCTGTATACCTGCATTCATTACCAGAGTTTATGTGGAAGATTTATGATCCTAATTTTAACCTCTTCTATAGTTTCACGGCGGTCAGACAGTAAGTCGATTCTTGTGATCATTCCAATGATTGAACTTTGTCAGCTTGACGAGCGCACCACTGCCTCTGTTTCCGTAGGTGGAACTTGGTCATATGTACGCAAAGTGTGGGGTACATCATAAAATGCTGACAAAGCCAAACGGAAACACCTTCAACACGCAGAGTTTCCTGACAGCGCTGCATGGCTGCCGTATGATGCATACGTTGCCCTAGTAGTGATTAAGGAACGGCGCTTTCCCAGCAAATTTTTTGTTTCTTTAGTTACAGGTGATATATCAGGGAATATATTTAACCGCACTACGACGTGTTTCGTCCTTCTCGGAACACAGCAGCTGGAGAAATCCTGAATTGGGTGTGGAACTGGGCAATTGGTGTCTGCTGGCTATCACCGTTAACCCTAAGCCAGTTTGCTCCGCCAGTACAGCTTCATACATCAGTTAAACTTGATTTTCGAGTTTTGAAGTATCAGCCGGGTGGCTTGATTATTACTAGCATTCTCAGTTGTGGCGGCATTTGACATGTTAGTCTGCCTCTACCGATCCGATTATTGGGAATGTCGCCGAAGTGGAGGATTTCGAATTTGCTTTCCGTCAACCCTGCCTCCCGCGATTACTCAGGCCGCTTCGAAATCCGAAAATAAACTTCCAACTGATGTCAAGCTGTGATCGCGGCGCTCAATAGCATAATGACCAAGACGATAACCGCCAAACACTCCTACCACTGGCTGTCCCATCTTGAAGAGGACAAACCAGGTCGAAACGCGTTGTGGAGTGTAGCTTTAGAAGAGAGCAATACCGAAATTCACTACCTAACTAATCCATTTATTTTTCAGTTGCTGGTGGCAGAATAACGTTAAGTGGTAAGCAATAAGATTTCCTATTTTGCAATATATGACTTGGTTGATATCTGAGTAAATGCCCCAGAAATAAGTACCCTGCCACTGACCGAAAAGCTAAATTGTAGTATTAGTGGGAAATATAGTATTGGCATAAGTTAACGGTGTATATATTTTCCCTTTTGAAGGTACTCGCTTATTGGGTGAGATTAACCTGAAAAATATATTTTACATATAAAATGATCCATTTTTGGTTTTACCTGAAGCATTCTGATTCAGTAACCTTATATTGCTTGCTCTTTGAACAGCTTTCTTAACACTGAATGCATAAATAACCCTGGAGACAAAAGCCAATAAAGTACAACTAACAACAGCAATGGGTCCGATCGGTAAAACTGCTACCCGAAGTTCCTTCGGACTTCAAACACTGGTCAGACTTCCTGTATTGTGAATTGACACACAAAGTGAACCGGAAGCTGTGGAACATGGGTATACACTTTGATCGCTGACAATCCAACGATTCAGAATGCACCGGTTTCTAAAACCTTAATATCGTATACTATAACTGTTGATGGCTGGTATTAAACATGGGCTTTCCTACTGGTCCTATTCAAATAACTGTGGAGGGCAATTGTACCGAAGCACTGGAGAATACTCATTCAAAGGTGACGGAAGTAAGAATGCCTTGTGCATCTGGAAAATCAGCGTTAATGTGGAAAATAGGGTTCACGTGCATTTCACCAAACTTAATGTAATTCGTACTTCAAAACCTATAAGGTATAAATGTACTAATGCACTAATGTACTAAGGGTACTAATCCGAAACCAGTTTTACGATTTCCAGTTTTCAAGAAAGAATAAAAGAATGAACCATTTGTTTCAAATACCTGCAAGTTCCACTCACATCAGAGTCTACCAATTCCATACTCATAATGTGAGTGGGGTCAAATGGGCTACGCTATCTGCATTGTTTCAACTTATTTGTCAGCTGGATTACACCTTTGCTTGGCTGCGTGTGTTAGATGGCGATAACTGTTGGACTGCTGAAGTGAAATTGCTCGGCAAAATAGGCGAGTTTAAGCCATTCAGCTTTACCTCTGCCTTTAACATGATGACGGTAGTGTTCGCCTCCGCGTTGGGTTCAGAAGAAGCGGAAGTATCGGCAGTCTCTTCTGAAAGTTAGTAGTTCTTCCATCCACCGTGACTGAAGTAGATTTCCCTTTATTTCCACGGGGATTTTACTCCATACACATGTCAACACACATAGTAGCTCTTTGTTTAATGCTTCAGCTTTAGTTACAACTAACACTACTCATAATGGATATCCCGGAACGACAAGCAACCACAAGGATCTGTCATACTGAGACCATTCGCAACATTACTTGGGTTTTATCGGCTAGATCTCAACTTGTTGGCGGCTCAGTGGCAATATATGTCTGGTTGGTGTACATGATATACCATCCAGTAATATTGAGCTTCGGCTTTCATGTAACTACCATTGATCACTGCCCTATCCATATTAATGACGAGACGAATTTTGTGTTTCTGCTTATCTTTTTCTGATGCAATCGGACACAATCAACAATATAAGGTCCTACTTCTGAGTTTGCAGAATAGATCGGTGATAGAGCATTCCTTGACATATTACGGTCGATATAGAATTGGTGGTTTTACTATACAAAATAGCAATATTTTCGTTGGTAATCAGTAGTGTTTATCCAACTGATGCAGTGCAAGCATAGCAACTACCCTGGTCGTTCGACTCATGCTCAAACATATTTTACACCATATAAATTTTCATTCTTCCCCAAATACCACACACATCTCATCCTTAGCGCTAGTAGCTTTATGATTCTACTGTTGATCCAGCCGAAGCTTGACCAAGTTGTTTTGCGACCGCACTGATATACATCAACTAAAATTTCTAGATAGGTCAAGGTGGGTTAGCTATTGTTAATCGCAACTATTTAAAAGCAGTTACCTAGTGGGAAGCATAATTGTATGTGCACCGGATGCAAGAAACATTTGTACTTCATTGTGTTACAAAACGACGAATCACACTGTTTATGTGCAAGGCAATGGCAAGTTTCCCAAGTGATGTGTTTAAATGCACAATTGGGAATTAAGGTGAGGAATGCAAAGGTAACATTTAAGATGCCCAAACCAAGGGTGCTTATTGTAAAAAGGCGTTAGAAATTACGTCTTATGTTTATCGGACGTAAATGGTGTGGTATACTTGTGCTATTTTCTGCTTACATAGTTGCCTCGATCAGCTGCACAGAAAGAGAGAGTGGAATGCCATACTGTATTGACTTGCTGTGTGAGATCCATGCAGTCTGGCGTTGTGCATAGCATGAAGGTGACGAGGTCTTCATATCTAGGAAACAAATGGGTCAATAAAACTATGTTCTGTCCGTTTCTCCGACAAAGAAAGGAGAACATAGCGGCAACAATTAACACTGTAGTAATTAATTTACACGTAATTGCCATCGGTACAGTAGCTTGGGCATCACATTTCTTAGTGGAAGTGCATGTGTACAAACGGCTACTACGAGATGTCACCTAGCTCTTCTCACACCACCTGTACACTCACCTCCTTTGTATCATTTGCTGGTACAAAATTACTATCTATCAACCACTTGTTACTGACTAACTGTTTACTATCATCTTATAGTATGCCAATTCTCTCTGCCTGTGAGTTGCCCACGCCATCACGATGAACAATGGAACAATGGATTTATGCGGATATAAAAACTAAAGCTTGACAAATCCCGTAGAGTGATCAGTGCGAAAATCATAGAAGTGTGAAAAATCCAGTGGAAACCAATTCAGTAAAATCGTTTAACAACGAGTCACTACAAGCTTGTGGACTCACCTAGTTTGAAGTGTCAAAATAATAATCCACTATAACTCCGGTGGGGATCATGAGGTATGGAGTATTTAGTTAAAAGAGTCACCGCCCCTTGAAATTCGCATTGGGCAAAGTGTTTGAGTTTGAAGTGTCAAAATATAAATCCACTGTTGAAATTTGCGTGGGGAAAATTATTTTTAAAGTATGGATTTTGGATCTCTCAAAATTAGATTGTACTATGAGAGATAGTCCAATGAATTGAGTGCACTATCAACTCGATTTTTGAACTCGATCAGGTTGGGTGCACTGACTACAGATTCTGGGAGAGCATTCCAAGCTTGGCAAACACGCAAGGAAAAGAAATTCCGTCGACATTCCAAACGGCTGTACTGCACTGCCAGCTTCAGATGATGGCCTCTCAGATTGTTGTTGGTACTGAGCTCCAGCAGATGGCGGCAGGTATGACTGGGGTCTGTCAGAATCTGATAAGCCAAAATCAAATCTCCCCGTAATCGTCGATATTGACCACTAAATATCCCGAGCGATCTCAGTCTGTCTTCGTAGCGTAACGGGCCTAAACCTTTCACGTTCTTCGTTGCGCGTCGTTGAGGTTTCTCTAAATCAGGGAGGTCTTTCCTCAGCCACGGCTGCCAGACTTGTATTGCATACTCCACGTGTGGTCGTATGTATGCACCTAAAACTTGGTGAAAAATGGATGGATCGAAGCGTCCATATGTGCGCCGGAGAAGGCCCAAATTTCGAATGCTCACGTTCGATGCTTTCTTTGCCTGGGCTGAACAACCAAGGTCGGACTGAATCAAGACTCCTTAATCCTTTTCCTCAGCAGTTGTGTGAAGCACATGGTCACCCAGTTTATAGAAGAATGCTGCTTGGTGACGTAAGTGTAATACTCTGCACTTTTCTGTGTTGAGTGGGAGTTGGTTCTGAACTGACCACGCATACACCTTATCCAGATCCTCTTGAAGTATTGTGGAGTCGTCTGGTGTATTGATCGCTCTCCAGACCTTGATGTCGTCGGCCTAGAGTAGGCAGTTGGAAAGAATGATGGCCGCCATGTCGTCCATATACATCAGAAACAATCGTGGCCCCAGTACCGATCATTGTGGTACACCACATTCGACTTGGATTGGGTGGGACAGGGACCCACGCACTCTTACCTCTAAGCTCTGGTGGAGAAGAAAGCTTGTGATCCATCCTAGGAGCTGAGCACCAATGCCGAAGCTCTGAAGTTTGCAGATCAGGATTCCATGGTCTAGTCGATCGAAGGCCTTTGAGAAATCTAGGTAGACCACCTCCACTCCTGCACCGCTGTCAATTAATTTGGTCCAACTCGATCTTGCTAGCAGCAGATTTGTGGTGCACGATCGATTCCGTCGAAAACCATGCTGTTCAATTGCAAGGAAGGCAGACTCTTCTATATAGGCTGTTAATACTTCAGCAACAATAGCTTCCATAACCCTTGACAGGACCAGAAGAAGGGTTAGAGGACGGTAGTTGGCTGGATCAGAACGGCGACCGCCCTTGTGAATTGGGGCTATGATCCCACATTTCCACATCACGGGTACATACATCTGATCAAAGCAGCGTTGGAGGAATCGTGCCAGAGGCTCTGCTAAACTTTCTCCCATTACCGCAAGGGACTTAGGGTGAATGTTGTCGATTCCAGGAGAGCTGCGCGTACGCATACACAACAACTTCTTTAATACCATCCCCGCCGTGAAAGTTATGTGCGTAAGTTTTTGTTGTAAAACAGCTGCTGACAAAGGAACAGATGACCAATTAATGCGTTGAAAGTTTGAAGCATATTGAAGCCTCAAGGCGTTCGCCGCATCCTCCGTAGTCAGCGTTATGCCATCTGGCGTATGAAGAGGAGGGATTCCCCGTTTCACCTTGCGCAGGTTATTTACATGTTGGTAGACCAGCTTATGATTCGAAACCATGCGCTCCGTCAGATGCTGCTGGTATGTCAGTTTATCCTCACGAACGAGTTGAGTGCAATGATTACGTTGAATTGCATAGGCCGTCCAGCTCTCCGTGCACGGATGTTCCTTATAGATACGCCAGGTCGAGTTCCTCACTGCCATACATTTCCGTGTCCTACTTCGCACAAATGAAACAGTCTTCTTCGAGTGGACAACCTTAGTTTCGGATGCCTATTCGACGAGAGTGCTAAATTGGTTGATGAAATGGGTCCATGCGCTTGTCGGTCTTTCATCTGTCAGAAAGTTTCAGTTGGCTGTCTCTGCAAGTCGAGCCAGCTCATCGTACCGTATGATAACGGCTTTCCCGTGTAGTATCCGCAGGGTATTCTGCGTAGCGTATAATCGAAGAGTAAAACTGCATGACCGCTGCAACCCAAAGGAGCGTCGATGATTACTTTCTCGACCATGAGTTTTTCGTTGGTAAATATCCGGTCCAGGATGTACGGCCTTTCTGCTGCTCTGAATCTGGTGGGATTGCCGATATGACCATATAGCGGAAAACTGGAGACAAGGTCTTGTAGATCCGCTTTGAACTGTTCCGTAGGTGTTGCTTGGGCATTCAGAGCGTGGATGTTTAAGTCACCAGCAATAAGAATATGGCTGTATCTCCTGCTGATCACAAGCCTCAGTGCAGACGCGAGATTGAAGTCCATCTCGGGTGTAGAGGATGGAGGTCGATAAACGACCGCCACCAGACAGACGTCGTTGCCTGTTAAACGCAGCCGACACTAAAGAGTATCCTGCACGTTACTGTACACGTCTTCCATGGGCTCACTTTGGAGGTCACTGCGGTAGTAGAGGGCCACCCCGCCCCCTTTACTGAATCGATCGCGCCGAACGACGGACATGCCTGGTAGCTCGACCTCAGTGTCTGTGATATCCGGGCACAACCACGTCTCCGTTATAGCGACGAGGTCACACGATTTGTACCTTTGACGTAGTCGCAATTCGGGCAGTTTGTTAAGTAGACTTTGAGCGTTAGTGTACATACAGGACAGCTGCTTGAGCCCCAAAAGAGCTTGTGGAGGATTAAACGAAGTTGGATTTGAGCCGGCCGATGAAAGGCCGGTACCTGATCGTTTTTGCGCAGTTTATCGATGAACATTTTGCACGGGCCTGCAGCCCGCCTAACGTCGTTCCTGCACACGCAGAACGCTCTTCAATAGCGTCGTTTTCAGTGGTTGATAATCTTGATGCAGTTTCTTCGGCTCCGTTTATTTTATCACATTGGACCACAGATGGTGTCACATCCTCCGGTGGCTTCGATTCAATAAATGGTACCTTAAATCGTAGTTCCGATGGCAGTGTATTACGCATTTTATGTCAGTTACGCATTAAGTTCGCCGCCATCTGCTGGGACTGAACAACAAGTTTTAGTATCCTTGGACCATTACCTTTGTAATGAGGTGAAACGGGCAGTCTGGAAATCGACTGAAGGATGACGTCGCCTGCAGATAGAGTTTCACGGATGTACCACCATTCTTCCAGATCGTGAGCATGAGCCTCCTCGTCCCTAGTTGTTGGTAGCTCGGGCACACCATGAACTAAAATGGTTTTTCGCCAGCTGGCCGTGTTGCTATCGTCTAAATTGTTTTCTTCTCGCGGACGTTCGCTCCGTGGAACATCCGGAAAGATGCGGATCTTACTGTCTTCATCTCGGAGGTGATAGGCCGATAAGAGAACCGCCTCTACATCGTCAGTGGATGCCAGTGTTATCCGCAGAGTTCTGGGCTCACCATAGTGAACGGAGTTTGGATGTCTCGTCACACGCGTGATGTTAGTCGGTTTGACCCTAGCACCTATGCGATCGCAAATAAGGTTCCACTGGTTCAGATCGTCCTGTTGCTTACCTCTTAGAGAATTTGCTTTGGATTCAGGAATGTTGGTGCAAATGAGTGTTAGAGCACCGCAGTTCCTCCTGGTGTTCGGTAATGTGGCAGACGTCGTGATGGATGGACTAAAACAAGTCTGCATTTCGTGCTTGGTCTTTTACACATGTCGCAGATATTGTGCTTAAAGTCTTGTTTACAGGGTCTCTAGCAGTAGTCGCTGCGTAAGTTGATTGGCCTTTAGAGATACTCAGACTTTGTTGGTCAGTCGGAAGTCTGGTTCTTACCGAGGCTTCGCATAAGGGCGGAATGGCTGAGAAACTGAGAATGTTTTGTTCGTACGTGATGCCTGATTGGTTCGGGGTTCCCAAGATATTCGCCGCTGTGATTTCGCCAGAACGTCTGACTCTTTTCTTCGGTTTGGTGGCGGTGAGTACGGGAGATGGTGGAGATACAAACCTTGCTATAATAGCCTCTAAGGAAATAATTCTTTCATTTAGGCGTAATTCTACTTCTGCAATCCGACGGTCGAAATCTTTTGACAAAGCAATTACGCATTTAATATGGGCACCGTTGTGCAATTAAGACAGAAAGAAACAGACTCGGACAGATTGTTGTGCTTGTTAGCCTCAGTAATCGGACTATGATTAACGGAACACAACGCACAATTCTCGCCCGATTCCACTGTCTGGGCAAGTGACTCAGCTTCACTTGTAATTTCTCCCCTTGTTACATTGGTCATGGTCGGCTTCAGCGAAGTGGCACGGCCCGGTTCATGGGCTAGTTTGGTGTGGTGCGTGGTAGGTGTGCTTCACTGTCTTGTCCGCTTGTGGTCGGAGGACACGTCGATCGACTTACGCGTGATGGGCCTGTTCGTCATGCGGTCACGTTTGAATAGGCCGTGTAGGACGTGCTTGGGTCGTCTGAGTGAATTGAATTGATTTGGCCGAGATGCGATGGCGATCGTGAAGTTTGCTGGGTGCTAGAGTTCGCAAGTTAAAAATGTATTTCTTCTGTAACTGTTATGCACAGTGGTGCTGTGAAGCGACTGAAGGTTTTTTAGCAAGTAGAAAGAGTTCTCTATCGAATGATGTAAAAATTCGATGGGTTGTAAAAAAATCCACGAAAAGCTGCAGACTGGAAAGGTTTTGCGTGTGAATTCCCCGGCAAACTCCGCGAAAAACACAGACACAAGCTAGAGGTTGAAGCGATGGGAATAATCCGGGTGGAACGGATCCACCGTGTAGAGAAGATGATTCCGAGTAGAATGAATGCACGCTAGGTGCTATGCAGTGAAATGTTGATGAATGGTTCACAAAAGTGCGAGAGCCGCGAGGATACGTGTCAAGCTTGAGGCTGACAAGTCGGGAGCTCACATATTGTGTACAAAACAGCAGTAGACGCCATGGAAACAGAGGTGTTGCATTTGTTCTCCCTTCCAATCTCTAATTCACGGTCCCACCGTACCTGTAACCATGTCTATTCACCTGTCCCTGCATGGACACTTCGGAGATAATAGGAACCTTTAACATCTGCGAGGGTCCTTCTCCTCACTGTGCCAGCTGAACTGTTAAAGAGAAGTGAAGGTTTCGGTCGTCAAAAGTTGCCGATTTATGGATACGTTCTGGAGTATTGCCATCTAGTAGATTTACAGTATGTTCTATACCAGAATGCAACCAGCTTTTTTGCAGCATCCAAAAGCCCGCCGTTGTGTAGCCAATTTAATTTGCAACATGTGGAAGTATCTGCAGCTTTGTCTCCACACTAGTTTAGTTTCCTTACGCTCGCGAACATCTGTCTACTCAAATGGCCTTTTATGCTTCACTTTTCATGAATTAATCTACAATTTGTTTTCCTTAACTGTACCCATACACAATTATTTGAATTTCTTCTCGCCTTCTTGTCTCAGTTCGCTGCGCATGCTTTCTGGGCGATTCTTCCACGCTATCGCTGGGCATGCGGTTAGCAGAGTTATCTGTGAAAATTGCATTGTTTTCACATCGTGGCATACAGCCAGGGTCAGGAATTTCGAAGGTTTAGTACTAGGAATACATCACTGACCGATATTTTCATCAAACATCTTGTGTAGTCTTTTCCGATACACTTACCATTACTATTCCACATGTACAACAACGACTTCGCGTGTGTAGTGCTGCTATTGTTAAGTAATTGTATATGGTCGACGTGGACACCGTTGACTGTAACATATCTGATATCTAGTTATCTACAATAAGGTGTCCGAAGGCAGTTCGGTTAAATGCATAGCTTGATAGTAAAGCTTATTTTATGGTTTTGCCTTTCTGCTGGGCAAGCGCTCGAAATCTAACAAATTGTATATCTTTGTATCGTGGCAGAACACGCTGCGTGAATCTATGCACCGGGAACTATTAATATAAGGATGGCTTCAACAATGTAACCACACACTGTAATCAGATAACTTCTCAAAACCTCTTATAGTTGGCACGAAACCATAATCGTTCTAAAGCATTCAGTTTTAGCGCTACGAATACTACCTTGAATATGTCCATGGCGTCTTCGGAATCGTCCGCCTTCCAGATATAATACATGTATTTATCCTTATCAATGCGTGAATTCCTGTTTTCAACCCGCTTGCTGAGTTGTACATATCTACAAAACAAGATGACAAGAGCAGCTTTACTGTGCATGTAGGTGTTTCCTTTTAATCTATTTTTCTTCAGCGTCAGGAGAAAACTACTCCGCCGTTGGGTTCAAAACCTACTATGAACTTATTCAACCAGGAAACAGAATCAGAAAACGTGAACTGTATAGCATATGGGTAAACAAACGGCTTTCTAAGTTTGCTTCCTTAACACTGGTGTGTAACTACTAAACACTTGTATAAGAAAGTTATCAATACTTCAAAAATCTACTAAGGTCCGTAATACGTATTAACGAATTGAGCGGTATGGCTGAACAAACTAATCAATATCAGCAACGGATGCAACAGTCCGCGATAAAGTTATCTCACACGGTGTAAACCTTTACTTGCCTAGTAGAATGGCTGCCTTGGTTTTATAAAATGTTGATTACCAGATGAAACAGCAGGCTGTTTTTTAAGTCCATCATAGTAACAACTTGGCCAATGTGAGAATTAAGAAAGGCTGGTCGCAAAGATTATGCAGGTGTTGGAGGCGAAATCTGCTTCACTAGGAGAATACACGATGGATTTTTACTCTCTTCTCCTTATTAGACCCGCTTCATGTCTAAAGAAGGAGGTTATGCAGCCAGACAAAAATGCGTAACTTGTAGATTTGTATGTCAGTGTATTAATAACACATGCATTAGATAAAATAGCTTTAAGCCAACCACCCCATGCCCGAGTTAAATAAATAAGACTAGGGCTTAGGTGACCCACCCTAGTGTCCTAAAATCTTAAATCATGTTGACACGAGTTTTGCTTGGAACCTACTTGCTGCCAAGCGCACCCAAAAATCCAGGTCCTCCGTGGTCAAATTCCTTGTTTTGGCATATTGGTCAATTAGCCAGTACAAGAGGATGTTTTATTCCATGCGGCGTCACGGATGAGAAGGTTTTATTTGGACAACAGGTGTCAAAGCAAACGTATAGGTGGCTAGTTAACTGGTAGCCATATTTCGGTAGGTCGGTATCGTAAAATAAACGAAGTATTTGATGGCAATGGTTTTACGCAGTCGTTAATTGTTCTGAGGAGGTCATTGTCTCTGCTTGAACTTTTGATCACCCTAAGTAATTAGACCCTTGTGGTTCGTTTCGCCACAGATAACAGGTGATTACTTCCGATGGCATCATCAGAGCTCAAAAGTTGCGCACGATTTCAAACAGAAATCACTCACTTTGTTAACAAATACCACGCCAAGGACTGCATCTAACCTGGTGGGCGATTGTCTATTGTTCTTTAGTAAAAATAGTCGCAGTAAGCTGGAGTAAGTCTTGTCAAAGTCGCCGAGAACTGTGTACTAGGAATGTTCCAGGTATTCGAGGAATGCAGCTGTAAATCCGACATAAAATTCTTCGGCCTCGACAGCAGGGAGGAATACAGTGATTACCCAGTGGAATCAAATGATAACAGTTCAGGATACCTGATATACATTGCACAATCAAACAACTGAAGCTTTACGATTTGCGGCGTAAAATTAGTTTAATTGACCTGCATCTTAAATAATTACTGTAAATAAATAAACAAATATAAATGAAAGGTATATTTCTGGAACTTGCCCGAAGCCGATCCCCCTCCAGCTCAAATCCAATGTATTACAGATGTTTCATCCGCAAGCATGTTGTGAAATATAATTGTCTAAGTGGAGAGGTTGAGGTATGGGACGGAGGTATCAAAGGAATGAAAGCACGTGTGTATTCCTCGGCTCTTTAATGAGATTTTGGATTGTTTTCTTTTTTAAAATCTAACAATACTGGCTGGTGTTCGAATGCGCATGTTCTGTCCAGTGCATTCTGGGGCGGTATCAATGGTAAATGTTGAGGAAGGAATGACCGAAGTTAACATAAAAAGGAAAGTTCGTGTGTAGTCGTTATATCGATAGATCAGCAGAAAAGCTTAATCAAAAGTTTTATTGGAGGTTAACACAATAAGAGCAAAATACCTCGGGATCCAAAACTGCATGCTTAACCTCAACGTGAATCTAGGTTTCCTACAAGAGAATGATGCTCACGCGAGAACATTTGGAAACGGAATCAAAATTTTGCGGTGTAGTTTTCTATGTAACGACCGAATATTCTCACTGAGTAAAATAGCTAGGCTCATGGTTTCTAACTTTTGACACTCAAGTGCAGCCCGCCAACACTTATGTAGCTTATAGTATTGTTTATTTTCGCATTATTTTATGCTGTTTCGCATGGCTTAACCAGGGAAAAGTGTCCAATGTTTAATAGGTCAATAGGGTTTGACGAGATAAAATGCATAATTTTACAAGACCCATAAGGTAGAAAAAGCACAGGCAAATTAATGTCAAAATATTCCAAGATGGAATGCGGATCATCAGCAGTAAAGACGTCGCACTTCATCACTGTTGTGTAGCCTATAACACTAAGATGGAAGTCTAGTAATCTCTGGAATGTCGCGATGCCTGTTTCATTTACCAGATGTGTTGGTAGTGCATTTCAGTGGTAACAGTTTCTAAGTGAGTAAAAATACTTCCTGTAATCCAAACGGGGGTGTTGCGTTTATCGGTTCAGATGGTGGCTTCAGTGTTATTTGTAAGGGCTCAGCATTGATGTACATGGGTGCTCGCTTTCAGATATTATCAGGTAGGTGAAGAGGAGATTCCCGCGTGCCGCCGGTATTCTGAAGTGAGCATGCCGAGTAAACGAAAAGTCAGTTCGTAACTGAAACCGGATATTCAATGTGCTGCTTTGGTAGCTCTAAGTTGGGGCTATTCCAAGAGACGAATATCTTGTTCTAACCAAGAACGCCAGGCCTGAACAGCATATTCAACATGTGGAGGAAGATATGTGTTTATCAACATTGGTATTAGCCGTCGCTCCAAGGTGCCGAGAGCTCGCCTCAAAAGCTGCTAGTTCACGTTCGCCAATTCCGCTGCTTTAGAGCATTGAAGAGAATTGCCAACACTTACTTGTACGATGAAATCTAAGCCCGTTCACTAGTCCTCTGTTGCAACACCTGCTGTCCAAGGAGATATGTGCTGTAGTAGCTACTACGCGCCCCAGCATTTGACTGTTTACAGGGTTCATTGAGAGCTTCTTCCTTGCTACCAATTGGTTAATCCGGTCAAGATCGTTCTGACGATAGGCACTGTTGAATACTGAGCGAATTGCTCTCCATATTTTAACATCCTCTGCAAATATCTGCACTGGAATAAAATGTTTTCTGAGAGATCATTTAAGTAAACTAAAGAAAATAAGGGTCGGAGGACGGATCCTTGCGGGACATCACTGGATATGCATAGGCTTTCGGACTGAGTACTGGGTATTTTTACCATGATGGTTCTGTATTATAGATAATCTGCTAACCAGATGAGCAGCAAAACTTTTGATAATCCACACCCCAAGCTTTTAGAGGAGAGGGAAGTGACTGACCCAGTCGAACGCCTTAAGAAACGCTAAGTCAACCAAATTTAGACTAACTGCTGCGTCTAGAAATGTGCTTTATAGATCGCAACAATAAGGTGTAGTCATTGAAGCAGTCCAGGAAAAGTGATAGGAGAGCAATGCAGCGTATATTCATAGCGTACACACTCTACATGCGACAGCACGGAAATTAGGAACATTGGGATCTGATCAATCGCTCGTACAACAAATAGCAACAGTCTAATAATATGCCTCAGTTTATTTAGTGTTTTATTTACTGCGATATGCATGGATTTGATGACATCCATCGTGTGCAAACTGCACAGAAACCACACAGATTTAACTGAACCGCTTCAGTTTGATTTTGAGTAAGATACGATATCCGAAAATGAGGGTTCCGCTGTGAGAAATAGGGTCAATCAGAAAATATGCGTAATTTATTATAAAATAAATAATTTTAGACTGCATGTCTATACACGATCGGTAGCTTTGAGGTGCGTAACCCACAAGGAACAATTACATCGTGGTTTTTCGTTAGAAGTACTAGTGGCAGGTAACGGATTAGCCACGAGGTCGCACTATAAACATGAATGCATAAGTAAATGAATGGCTATTGTTAGCTCACTTGGAAGCGCAATTCACCTATCAAACTACGGTTATCTACATCGTACTTTATCCGCACTATTGACTGGCTCCGCATCGCTAAAACGTCGTGTTTCCCACTTCCGAAACGCGCGTTTTGTGAGCGTACTGTATCGTTCAATGTCAACATGTATAACATTCTGGTAAAGTGTTTATGAATCAAAAGGTCAACGGAGGCGAAATATGTGTTATACGAGCTAGAGCAAAGCAAACGTGAAATACAAGCCGGCAAAACGTAGGAGAATCATAGTATTATTTTCAGTATTAGGATGGGGATGCCATAACCTTAAAACAGATAACCCATTTATGAGAAAATCCCAATGTTGTTGAAAATAAAAAACAAAAATTAGATAAAAATTACCTGTCCTTGCTCCACCATAAACATCACGTGCATTATGAAAACTACAATACTTTGTATGATAGCAATTTGATGGTCAACACATATGTTGAGTTGGGTTGCTGTAGGTGATATACAATGGGATGCTTCTCATTCCCTCCTCTACCAATATCTCTATCACTGGTGAAGTGAAGTACTTGTGACTAACAGGATGATAATTTCATGTGTTTAGACGTCTATGTGGCATACTCTCAATCAACGGGAGTGGCAATACTTAAATAAGCATGGCGAATTTCTTTCGAGGCAGGGTTAGAATACGTGGGCTAACAAATATATGCGCGGTGGACAGAAGCACCTATGCTCAATGGACGTCAGGCCTAACCTACGCGTTAACTGTGTAAGAGATAGTTCGCCGGCCAAATTCACTGAGATGTTGCCAATTTACGGCCCGAGGTACCGCTACTGCGTAAGCTGTCAAAACCCGTCAATACGGAGCAATAACTTTAAAAAATTTGACAATTTTTTGAGGATCACACCCGCCTTTCCTGCCGTCGATAAGCGCATAGAGAGGTTTCACGCGTCTGGTAACTTAAGCAACCAGTATAAATTCCTTATCGATGGACGAAGTGAAGAGAGCTGTGCCAATTGCTACCGATCAACGGCATTATGCAGCCGTAGACTAGTGGCGCTGGTGTCAAAATCGGCATTTGCAATGTTTTACAAGCTCAAGAGAACGAGACAAACATACAACATCTGAACGAGATACATAAATGCTGCCTGGTAGTCACGACGGCGCAACACAGCAGTTGAAAATTGTCTTTGCTACTATTACTGAACATCAGTAGGTAGTTACGTGTATAACAACACATCTGAGACTAAGGTGCTCCGATGTGTAGGGTAATTCAGTTAAGCTTGGTTGGTGGGAGAACAGCTCTAATGAAATTGGTTTCGTGGAAAGCGAGTGCTGCTGACGGGCGCCTATTACAGCGTAAAGCCAAAGGCTTTGCACCATGTAAACGTATGTGAGCATCAGTACATATGATGCGGTCACTGCGGCTTGCATGGTGATTCAGTTTTCCTAGCTTGCTAGGAGTATCGAGGATTGAACGAAATCAAGAGGCGGCTGTCTACTGCAACGGTAGTTTTCTAACCAGCAAAAATTTTAACAGCGGCGTCGCGCCTCGCTGTTACACCTTAAATGATCACGCAACAGGGCTACAAACGGCGGTGCTAATGTTATGGTATCTGCGCTACAGCTGATTACGACTGCCTACACGATGAAATACATCACCAGGTTTAAAACTAGAATCAAATCTGCGTTTACTGCCGTCGATAAGCGCATAGAGACGTCTCACGCATCTGGTAAGTTAAGCAACCAGTATAAATTCCTTATCGCTGGACGAAGTGGAGAGTGCTGTGCCACCTGCTGTCAGGTCAAAGGCATTATGCAGGCGTAGACTAGTGCCGCTGGTTTCCAAATCTGCATTTACAACGTTTTACAAGGGCAAGAGAAAGAGATAAACGTACAAACTTTGTACTAGATACGTACATGCCGCCTGATAGTCATGACAGCGCACCACTGCATATGAAAATTGCATTTGCTATCATTCCTGAAAATCATTTACAATGGAAGAGCTCCCGGTTGCACCGTGAATCCTTCGATGTAAATCAGTTGTTGTGTCAATCATTTCGGAGCTTGTAAGAATTTAGGAGTTTGATGTGCACGCAAGAACAACCTGCATTTAGAGTTAAAAGCTTGTCCACTGGGCTTCTTGTAAGCTTTACCTTTTGTACCTGCACACGGAAGGCAGGCAGCTGCCCAGTTAGCGAAATCGCAAGTAACGTTGCATCAAGAGCAACGTGTGGCTATTAATGTAAGCGCTGCGCACGCATAGTGAAACAAAGTTTGCAGCATATCTGACAATCGCTGTCGAAATTCTTATGGTATGACTGGTTACGGTGCACCCAGCGATGTGTCTCAAATAATGGTATTATCCGATGATTTCAATAGAACGGGTCGGGTGTTCAGCGGAGAGGACCAGATTAATACATGTACTTCAGGGTCATCGAGTTTTTTGGTGACTATGGCTGCCATGTCGATGGCAGTGTCAGAGTTGGCATAGATCACGTAAACCGTTTGAAGGTGCGTCCACGATGGTGCTGCGCTTACACGTGAAATGTCATATACTGGTCGTAAAGCAAACGGTTTTATCGGTGGTATGGTTATCTAAGATAGCATCGGTCGGCTGCCGAGTCCAGCACGTAAGCTGTATTTAGTCGGTGAAGAGGGCGAAGACGTTGAAATTAACCAACGGCTAGCTAGCGAATTAATATTGTTCTACCAAACGTGTTGTGACGAGATGTATCCGGTTTCTGGCGTTTAGAGAGAAGTTCCAACATAGTATCGCCTACGTGTATCTACAATACAACGTCTAATTCCACATGGGAGGCGTTGCCTATGAACAACCGGTCGGTTGTAAGGTTACTTGGCACAAATTAAGCCTTGCGAATGATATCATTTTTAAGCTTTTTACGAGATGCATGCTGCAGGAAGATGACTCAAAGTTCGTTAGCCTCCATCGGCGATGGGCTGAATAAACGAGAAAAAATTATGTATAATGTAGTAGAAATATTTGGTGAGCCATTCAAATTAGCTGCGCGTTTTGAATGTATGAGGCATGGAGTCGACGGTAATGTGCTTAATGTTATCCTGCTTTAGCACTATGATACACATATATTTTTGCCGGCTCTGTATTTCACGTCTGATTTGCACTAGCTCGCACTACACGTATCTCGCCTGCGTTGACCTTTTGATTCATTAACACTTTACCAGGATGTTTTGCATGTTGACGTTGAACGATACAGTACGCTCACTAAACGCACTTTTTGGAAGTGGGAAACACGACGCGCTAGCGATGATACGAGTGTTTCTAACGAAAAACCACGATGTAAATGTTCACTGTGGGTGACGCATCTCAAAGCTACCGATAGTGTACGGACATGTAATCTAACGCTCTTTATTTTATATTGAATTACGCATATTTTCTGATTGACTCTATTTCTCACAGCGGAACCCTCATTTTTGGATATCGTATCTTACCCAAAATGAAACTGAGGCAGTTCAGTTAAATCTGTATATTTTCAACACAGTTTGTACACGATGGATATCATCAATTCCATGCCTTAGTTGATTAAGTGATAAAAGAGACAAAGTTCGGTAATATTATTATATTGACGCTGCCAGATGCATGTATGCACGTATGTTGCTAGCGAGGTTGCAGACCGGTAGCCTCGAGCTAATAGGGATTCTTTGGTACCAAGCATGGCACTGCATCTTTTAACTGTACGTTACCTTGCATTTAGCCTATTTATCGCGCTCCGGCATGCATTTAATCGTAGTGCGGATACGTTATTCTGTATAGTCAAACACCTTGCTGATCAGTAAGCGCGCACTTGAAAACAGCGAATTTTTTCCGTAGCAATTTTATTGCGTCGTAATTTTATAATGCTTAGGTGAAACAGGTTTCGTACTAGTACATTGTGTTTCACTTATCCCAGCAATCTGCATGCTTTAAACACAGGCGTCATTGCTTGCAGATAATTAACGCAGCTACTTGATCGCGGGTTTCCGCAATGACGTCCGTAATTTGCGTTGTACGATGCCGCGATTCCATTGCACTTAGTCTGAGGACTCCGAGCCTTGATTTCCTTTTGCAACAACAGAAGGAACACTGTCTGTTGATAAGAACATTGCAGAAAAGGCATTGTTATTGGACTATGTGGAAAACAAACCTTCACTCTATTGGGTAGTTCGGGGCTAAATTTCACATTTACAGAAGCACACAAATTGTCGTAATGTGCATACAGCTAATACGTAAGATTTGGCGTTATACATTGATAAATCGGGGTTGAATTTAGTACTCTTTTAGTTTGACTTTCTAATCGGAACTTTAGTTAAGCGAAAGAGCTTCAGTTGAATTATGCCATCAAACTATACGGTTAATGCAAGAATTTTAACGATGTTTTTATCTGAACTCCACCGATTTCTTACCAATACTTTGGCCCTCATTTGACCACCCAGGCTGGGCGATCAGTGACGATTTATCTGCTGATGTACACACTATTTTACTGAAACACCTCCCTGAGTATCATCGTTCCATTTTCACTTCCGCTTCAGATCTAACAGTCGTATTACGAATTATAATATGACTCGAATACAAAGGATCAACTAGGTAGAATTCTGCACTTGGTATAATGGACAATCGTGTAACTCACACGTAGCAAGTCATAGCTTATGTCACATGGCGTTTGTCAGCAGAAGACCCAGCTAGAATGTGGTATCACTTGACAGTTCGCACAATACAGGTATTGCAACGAAAGTATTTGCAGTACACAAATACGATGTGTAGCTTCATAAAACTGTACTTAGGTGCATAGCTAGTGATACAGAGCCTCAGGGAATGTAGAATGCTTTATATATATATATATATCTACATGAATATTGTAGTTATTCGCCATTTAGAACTTCACCTCGGGTGCGTTTGGCAATTGCGTCTGCTTCATCCTGTGCATTGCCACTCATTCACGGCTTATCTCTATAAAACTTGCCGCAAAGGGTTGGGTTTGCACAGAAAACTAATCGTTTTCACGCAAAAATTAAAATAGCAACGAAACTGCATATTGAAATCCTTGGCGTTCAAGGTACACTATGGGTGCTATGCACTTATCTACGTGACGAACATTGGTCTGATCTATGTGCATCAATTGTGAATTCTTGATAAAGTACGTGCTACTCATTTATGCAAAATATATCTCGTTGTACCAACATACCAGCAGAAAGATGGCACGCATAGCCATTGAAAACGCAATCCGACTCCTGGATTATTAATTCTTACCAGAACACCAAAATGCTACATTTTAATACTTTTTCTTTGACGTCCATCCCAGATGGCGACCAATGGAAGCATAAGCATAAATGTTGTTGTCCAGGCTTGTGGGTTGATTGGCTACCTTGCATGCAAGTTTGAAAACGATTGTGTCCACAGAAACATATTTCACTAGTTGTTAGACAAAGGAACTAACATCGCAATGATCTTAGTTTAACGCTCATACAGTGTGTTGGTTTTTTCTTTGCAGTTGACCAGAACCTGAGTCAGTGTACTTGTTTATGTAATAAACACGTGGGAATCGAACTTCAAATTGTAATGTTTTAGCAACTTTGCCTAAAGGCTAGGCTTTACTATCGTTTAGATGATTTGAATGGGAACAACAAATCCCTCGAATATGTAAAGCCTTAACGAGTACCGCTTGAGATGCTGGAACAAATTCCTATATGATCACGATAGTAGCTATATAATCTGAAGCAAACTACGAGTAGCTCCATCGCTTTAACTAGGTTCGCAACTATTTTTGTCCCCAAATATTTCCTCAAATTTTCACTATAATGAGATATGTTTTTACGTATTGCAATGAGTTTTCCACGTGCCCACTGTTAATTCTGTTGCATATTTATTAGCGCAGCTCAAATATCTGTAAATACCTCGTCTACATAAGGAAGTGTCCTTGACCGAACAGTTAGTACTGCGCACTGATATCATCCCGTAACACTATGGACATGTTACGTTCTGACAGCCATTAACGTTTTCCTCATCTGACGATATCAAGCAGGTATGATTATATAGCGAAATATCGTTCAGTGTTTGAAAGTGTATATTCTGCTTGGCCGCCTAATACATTGGATAATGTCAGTACAACAGCGCAATCGATAAACGTTAGCTTAGGCGCATTTAACAAATTAAACCATCAGAACTTGAAACCGGAATATTGTGACTCCGTTAAAGTTGCAACATGTTCTACTTCTCACTGGTACGGGGAGTTCGCCCATCCAGTGCAGAACACAGCTCGTTGATGCCACAGCATATCTCTGCAAGCGCAAAGCTACGCTTTAGGAAAATACAGAATGTCCGTTATTCCATCTCATGCCACTATTAAGCTGGTATTGAAAAAAATGTGTGTGTGATGTGCAACAAGTAACATCAAATAGTTCAGACATTTACTGAGTAGCAACACCATGCGCGTAACATACCATTGCTTGTAAAAGTCTAGTTCTATGGCGAACAAAAATGCAAGACGCCAATATTAACTCTCTTAGATTTAAGTCCGTAGCACGCATTCAATCAGTTGTGAAGTTGTCCGAGCACCCCTATTTGATACCGCATAACAATTGATGTGTGTAAGTAAAAAATATACCGACGCTTCCTATTACTTATTGGAGGACATTAGAGAAATTAGCTACAAATTCAGTTCTGAACTATGAGATCACGACGGCCGATTTTGTCCGATTAGCTTGAGAGTTGTTTATGGCATACGTTGAGGAACTTTCCACTCCCTATATTCCACTCATGTGGAAAAGAGGGTTACGGGCACTGCATCCATGGATGGATAGCACAGTTAATACTTACTCATGAAACTGTCTAGATACTGTCAAAACTACCAAGCATCTCCAACAGCCAGGACCTACGATAGTTCTCGAGAGATTAGAAAAAATATAGGAGATATCATAGGACGGCTCGTTTCCAATACCAGCAGAGTTTTGCTGCCTCTGCCGCATCTAATTCAACAAGTATTTGCTTGTGTTAAAAGACACTGTATCTCATCTTAGGGGCTCACTAAATTTGAGATCTTACGATATATCTGGTCGCGCCTTTAAATAAGTGTCAGCTTTCCTGTATGGGAGGGAACAGGTTGTACGCGTCGGGTGTAGTCTTGCGCTTAGGCAAGCTTTTCTTAGTGGCGTCCCGCAGGGTTCGTTGTTGGGGCCATTTTCGTTTTATGAGAAACACTTATCGGGGACGCTTGGAGTGTTCTCCCTAATATTTGCTGACGACCTTTATCTCTGGATCATTGTGAATATCCAGGGGATCTTAAACCAGTTCAGTGTGCCTTGTCTGGGCTTTGAGAATGGTATATCTTACGGTTGATGATCATGTAAAAGGAAACCCCTCTGTTCTCCGAATGGGAACTGAGAGTCTTCCCGCTCAATAAGTTGTCGGCTGTGGTGAAATCCCTGTTTTACCCAGCAGGTTGATTCACGTGTCGTTCACTCACTAACAATTCATGCAAACAGCAATTGGAAGAAGGATGCTTGTCGGTGTTTTCGCATAATGTGGTTGGTCCACTGCTATTTTAGTGTCCTAATGGCCAATTTGTTTGTGAAGCTATTCGCGGCTTTCGTACGACCCCACTTGAAATAATGTATCCAGACTTGTCCATAATGTCTTATCTGAGACATTATGGATTTTGAGAGGGTATTAGGAGTGGGTCTAGGTTAATACTGGGTTCACGGGGACAGACGTATCTTGAACGCTTACTTAGTTTAGGGATGTACTCCATGCTCTACCGAAGGAGAAGTGGGGGCTTGATTCTCACTTATCGTACTTTGACGGGTAAGATCGGCCCAGAATTGTCAGGACTAGTTAGTCCTGCTAACTTATCTTATCTCCACGGCCACCCACTGAAGCTGCATAAACCATGATCTGAGTGGCTTGGGACAGAAACACGTCTGTCGCACCCAGTTATAGGGCGCTGGAATTCGTTTCCAGACCATGTTGTTAGGCAATTAATAGTTAAGGGTTTTGCGCGTCAGCTCGATGCTCTTGGGTTGCAACACCAAAACATTCCTTTTTTTAACTGACTCAGCTTTTACTTTCTGTTGTTTTATTGACTCCAAATCATGATATTCTACTTGCTTAGCTCTTTCCTCTTTCCCTTCTTGCCGTTAGAGTTTACTATTTTCTCTTTCATACTTCACGTAGCCGGTCCAACAGGCACGAAGCTGTATCCAAACAGTCACCATCGAATATATACTGACCAGCTGGTCGTTTTTCCTCAGCCAGATTTGCACGTAGTATACCAGCGGTAGCGGGCACCAAACGTCCGGAATAGAAGTCCAATTATTTAAAAGGAATACAACTCGATGAGGTTGACCAGTGGAACTTAATATGTGACACTATGGATGTTTTAACTAAGCTCGTCAATTTGACACGCGTTAATCGTCACTGAAACTCGCGGTTCGACGGTGAAGCAAAACTTCTCCATTTTGTTGACCTCTGCCACTGAAGCAGAAGCTGTCCTGTTATCCACAGCTCGCCTCCGGAATGAGCAATGTTCCCTTCGCCTATTCCCGGATATTCCGTGGAGCGAGCGCAGACAGGCGAAGCACTACTTGGACGAAAGTCGAACGAAATCCGTAACCAGGATCATCATTTTACACGGAGTTCCCGAGGCTGCAAATCATGATGACCATGAAGCGAACAATCACGATCAGGCAAAATGGCTGTACATTCGCGAGACCCTCTCGCTGGCGAATTTATAGCGTAATCAATCTCAAGGCGGCGCCGATCGACAAACTACAAGTGATGTGACCCGAGGATTGTGAGAGTGGTACTTCGATCTAGACAAATGTCTGCAATGGTAGTGGAGGGTTGGTATGCAGGCCGCAGCAGCCTTTCTTCTGAGCTCGGGATCAACGCACCATCTGATAAGCAAACACACGAGAACAGCCACTTAGTCAGACCACTTACCTACAAGAGTTCGGATAACTTCAATCAAGTAGCCAACGAAACTGGCAAACACTCTTCCTACATTACATACAAAGAGAAAAACAAATAGGTGATGCTAGGATTCATGAATCGGACACAGATGAGTTTGTCATCACCCATCCAAAACAGGATTAGTTGCCGACCTTTCATCGTTCGGCACAACATGTTATCCCAAACACGCATCCCACGAGTCATTGCTAAATACAGAGTAACTTCCTGCATGTACACCAACGCAAAGGTATACTGAAGAAGCTTGCCAAACTGCGGCTACTTTAAACGCCACATGCCTGGGATTTCAACTTCGTTACAAAAACCTGGTTGCACTCAGAAATTACCGACGCCGAAGCCGGGGTAAATGGTATGTCCCTTCCCCTAAACGACGGAGTTATCAAAGCCGGGTGATGTTATATCACCGCAATGATCTGCAGTGCGAACCGGTGGCCGATCCGGAAGCGCTGATCATAGACTCAATCTATTGCAGGCTGGGAATGAGGCGCAACGACACTCCTCATTTGGCCGTTGTTTATTTTCCCCAATATCCACCCCATATCTAGAATCCCGCTTGGTATCATCTTTGGGAAAGTTCCTATGGGGACAATGCAGTTATGTGTGCATCTCAGGCGAGTTCAGTATTCACGTGTTGCAAGTTCCAGGACCCTCAAGGAGCAGTTTAAGGCCGACTTGCAAAAGCATATTACAAGCATTTCGCTCTTCAGCCATATCAGTTCACCTAACCGATTCAATGTAGAAAACAAACCAACTTTGCTTGATTTAGTGCTCGCGAACGAAGAGCTCATGGTTAGAAAACCTAGGATAGAGAGTCCCCTTGGGCGGAGCGACCACGTAACCACAAGTTACGACTTTGTGTGTTATGCGGAGTATCCACAAAACGTACTAACTTGATTCGAGCAATCACCCACTACGACACACTGGAAGAACTTGTGGGAGATACCAGCTGGGTGATCCCGGACGACTGTGCCATTAAGATATTTTGTTGAATTTTACTGTCAATTTCAGTGACCTGGTTGAATTTGCATCGGTCAAGTAGCCCCTTCCTTCAGCAAAGTTACAAACATTCATTCGAAGCGGAACCCGATTACTCATGACGGTAAGATACGCCACGTGGCATATGTATAGAGCGAACCTAAATCTGACAGCTAGAGTAAATATATTGTGCATCTAAATCACTGTACCACTATTGTGCGCGAGGACAAATTAAAACCCCAGCAGAGTCTAGCGGAGAGATTGTGTTAACTAAAAGCTTCTGTCATCATTATCATTATACACGTTAGCCAAAGGTGTGAACCACCTCAGCTACTTTGCCGCACTACATAAAATGAAAAGAAAATAAGTACAACCGTTGCATGCCGGCTGAGCTATCAGTATCGGATGGGCATCGTTCCGGAAATCTACCAGCCGGTTACTAGGAAACAAGAACAATTATTACGTAAAATTAAATTAGGCTAGGAAATGAGATCGTGGTTGGAGGGTGAGGCTTATTTGGATGGGGAGGGGTAAAGATACTCACAACACGAACGTCACTGTGCTCGGCTCCTAGGCATGTCAGCTGGTGTATCCCTCCAAAGGTGTTCACCATCTTTTGGACCCAAACCAGGGAAACGTGAAGCGCTAACCGAGGCCAGCACAGAAGTGAGGGTCCTCATTTCTCTCTATCAAATCATCGCTTGGCCAACCATCCTCTTCTTCCATCCACACGCCCGGCGCGCAAACAACGCACGTCGCGGAAGTCGGTGGGCTGACATGCGCAACACGTGGTCGAGCCATCGGATCATGAAATGATGGTGCTGAGCGTTCACAATAGCGGAGCGGATCCCGTCGCTAGGGACAGTTTCCTGCCCTCACGGTTTCATTATTATTTATGTAAATCATCAACAAAAGCAGAGCCCCCAAATTTGCAGAGGACTAGATAATGATCATCAGGTTCCACGACTTTGTTTAACTTCAACACTCCGATCTCACTTTTGATTTCTAAGCGATAAGGTGGATCCGGTTGAACGGAATACAGAGCAGGGCCATCATTGGCCGGTGAGGAATTGAACAATTCCGGCCGATTAAATTGTTTTTCAAAATGCTCAGCCCAAAGCTCTAAACGTTTTGACAAATTGTGGATAGGGTGTCCAATCTCGTCAGGTATATTTTCACTAACACCAGTTCTCCTGCTGCTCGTTTCCCGTATAAGACGGAAAAACTTTCCATGGTTACCAAGGACAGTGGCCACTTCCATCTCTGACGTACGATGAGACCACCAGGATCCGCGGTCTCTATTCTGGCTAGCACGACGTCTTTCCCGGAGCTGTTTGTGAGTTTCATTGTTTTTGCTTTCAGTCGGAACATGCAGGCGAGCAACGATAAGTTCCAGAAGCCGCGAAGGGACCCAATGTCCATGTTGGCTATTAGACTTAACACATGAGGATTTCCCTTTTTCTTGTAAGGTCTGGTGAACATGCGACCATTGACCTTCAATTGTTTCCAGTGAGCGCTTACTCAACTCGCATGCCATCGTATTCTGATAGGCTTTCAAACAGCTGGCTGCGTCAGTTTGCTGAGGTCAATGCGCTCACACTGTCGTCTTGGGTGCCCTCCACAAGGCATCCGCATACCAGCCACTACAAGTGCAGTTTCGGTGTCTACACCTGTGCTCCAAATCGAGCGACAGTTCTGCGTGCAGCCTCTCCAGCAGTAACTGACTGCAATGTGATCGATTTGCGTCCAAGGCTGGTTCGAGGCTGCCGAGCGCCAAGACCAACTCCGGTGAGTGCTGCGTCGGAAATTAGTACTTGCAGGAAAGAAGTGGGCACCTTCACATAAAAGAAGTAACCGCTCACCTTTATCATTACGGGAGCCTATACAATGCTGACCGCCCAAATGCATTTTTCAGTAGACAACTTTCCAACTTGCGCGTTCCGAACCCCAGCCAGCACAACAGTCTCCGTGCTTCTTCTGTGGAGAAGTAGCTATGTCAGTTTGCGGCAGAAGTCTTTCTTTACCGCATCAACGCTGCTGTTTGTGAATGCGTAGGCAGCGATGATGAATAGACACCTATTAGTCCGGCGCGACTTCAAAGCTTTGAACGAGCCAGCCAATCGGACCGCACATATCCGGCTTCTGATTGGAATCCAGTCAACCAGAGCAGCTTCAGCCCGGGGACTCAGGACAATGCCAAGACCAACTTGGCCGGTGTTTGAAACTGCATCGTCACCGGATAGGCGCAATGGGAACATACTGCTGGCGTCAACTAAATGGGATCCCAGAGTGTGCACAGAGCTTGAGTCTTGCAGGCGGGTCCCTGATAAGCAGCAGATATCAATTGACAGGGTCTCTAATTTTTGAGCAAGTGCTGCCTGTTGACCGGTCGGTAGAAACGTACGTACATTGCGGTATGGAAATTTGAATTAGGATCGATGGATCTGAATGGAAGCCGATGAACTGGACTGGACCGCTTGGTTAGACATGGGCTTGTCGACAGTACAGGAGAGACGCTCTGCGTTAGTATATAAGTTGAAATTAGAACATAAACGCCTAGCAAAGCATGTTGGGGAGGCCCAAGAATTTGGGGGTTGAAAAATTGGGGGATAAAAGTGAAGTTGGAATGGGATCCAAAGGGAGAAAATGCGTAAGTAGGAATAGGTAGATGAGAAAGCTTGAACAGTAGCATCCAAACCCGATTCCACCCTGCTCGATACAGCAGACAGGGCACAGTTGATTATTCTCTGCGGTGGCCAGAGAATCAGAGATTTGTTTGAAGGGGATTGGTTGTATTTTATGGGCAGAAAACTCTCACGCTGCCCAGGTCTGGACAAGAGAACGATAAGGGTTCTCAACTAAAGTCTGGTTCAAAACCTTAACGCAAGCCAGCGGGTTTTGCCTTTGGCTGCAAGGAGTCCGTTAAAAGAAATAAGGCGTCATCCTTATTCCAACCCCCAAGCTGAATGACCAGGAGACTGAGGATTTCCGGCCTCTAGCTATTGACCAATCTGGTATGAGTGGCTCCGTAGGTACAAAAGTTGCACCACCCAGCGTAGCTCAGTGGATCATTGAGGCACACAAACCATCGCACCACGGTAAGGTCCGGCTTAATTGCGATGGAAAAAGCATCTCTACAGACATGTGAACAGCCTTCGGAATGTGAAACATGGTGTTCCTCCGATAATATCAGCGGATGGATGTGCTCAAACCTCCTAGGATGCAACCAATATTCTACGGCCAAAATATGCCCCAAATGTTCCGACATGCTACCAGAATTTGTAACATACCTTCACTATTCCTCAAAATGCGATTATTTACACACGTCAGGTGTAGTTCAGCGACCATGTCGAGGATGCTACTATTGTTGCGCACCCATAGTTCTGCCGGAGTTGTGAACCCTCCCCATAAAGCGCTGCAGGTGGCAGCTACGAGAATAGGTGAACCAGTAACGAGATTTTTCCAAAGATGCTTGGACGAATAGCCTATCACCAGCATGTGGAAGCAAGGCATATTTATCCTGATTTTCAAGTGTCAGCCGTTCAGATTTAGCCAACTATCGCCCCATGACTCTCTTCCAGGTGCTCTGAATGGTGTTGGAATCGATCATGGCAGTGGCTCTAATGGGCTACTTCAAAACGTCCAAAATCATTGTACCGGAGCAACCCGGATTCCGTCAGTATCGGTCATGTACTACCAACCTACATTTGGCCATGGCAGTTGGACCGAGATAGTTGACTGTGGGACCGACATTGATGTCACCTAACTAGACTACTCCAAAGCCTTCGATCGCATAGATCACCGTATCTATCTCCAGAAGCTGCAAGCATAGGGAGTTGGGAACTATGTCCTTGGATGGATTGGAAACTTTCTCTTTCAGGGGCGCCGCCAGGTAAAATGTTCATCTGCTTATGAAATTGATGTGCACTGCGGAGTTCCACAAGGGTCGGTGTTGCGGCCGCGGTTATCCTTGTTCTATATTAACGACCTTTCGAGTGCCATCGAGGCAAATTTCCTGTCTCTTCCTGATGACAGCAAAATAGGGTAGGCACCTTACTGTCAGGAAGCTCACGATGTGTTGCAACGAGACATAGACTGCGCTTTTGAATGGTCAAAGGTAAATCTACATCCGTTAAACTCGGACGTGCAAACTCGTGCATGTCTGCCACAATTGCACTACGCATATAAGCTTGGATGCGACATTCTGAAATGCACCTCACAAGAGCGAGAACTTGGACAGTGATCAGAGATGGCCTTGGTTGTTCGGCACAGTTCTTGAAGGCGTCCAAAACCGCGAATTAACAAGTTGTTCTGTTACGTAGTGGGTTGGGGAGGTTCGATCCCTCTATCATCCACCAAATGTGCCGTGCGTAAGTGAGGCTTAATTTAGTATACGCGATCCAGGGTTGGCAATTTTGGTTAAAAGGCGATCTGGTTAAACTGGATACCGCACAGCGACGGGCAACCAAAATTTTGGAGGGTTTGTCCCACCTGCAAAACCATAGACGGCTGAAAGCCAAGGGGTGTACAGCGGAAGAGATCGCCATCTACTGGGTGAGCTGCTGCTGGTGTTTCAGATTTTGGAATACCCCGGTCACGCTTGCCGCCACCTCGTGAAGCTTAGCTGCAACACATATTTGAGAGGTCATAATCTGACACTTACCAAATAATACAGTCCGCTTCATAGCCGCCAGCACTGCTTTTCCCTTCGATTTTGTCAATTATGGATTGCTCTTGCGATCTGTGTTATTTCCACCTATGCACCACATTTAAAATACTACTGGACTATGCTTTGCGCCTTTTACGTTACTTGCTTTGTTGTTTTTTATTCATTGAGTAACGGCAACACCCAGGAGGAAAACAGGAGGAAAACAGCACGGTTGATAAACAGTAACTCAGGTGCATTTAACATTTTATGCCATCACAATTTGAAACTGGAATATTGTGACTCCGTTAAAGTTGTAAGTATGTTCTACCCCTCACGGGTACGGGCACTCACTCGTTTTCCCGTCAAGTGGTGTGCGCACGTTCAATCTCCAGATGCTGAGTGCACATGGTCAGTTTACGGAATCATGCAGATTGGTGTCCTAACTCTTATCTAGTAGAGAGTCGTGACAATACTACAACCCAGCGGTCGCCACGACGAAGCACCTAGAACATGAGTCCATGGCACAACAGTAGCAGCAGTGGGTGTACCATCTGTAAGGATCTTGCTACCCAAAGCCTCAGCGGAGCATAGGCTCCCACGCCATGGTTCACATATACTGCACCGTATTTGTCGTGTGAGCTTCACGCGAGCAATTATCACTGCATTTATTATACCCCCATAAGGACGATGTTCCCTGTACCGCGTAGATGCTATTCAGTACTGAAATTGCAGTCCATCTCATCAGTACATCTTACATGTTCATGAAATTATAAACTTCACGCTGCCTCGGAGCAAGCGGTAACCCTGATGCAACACAAATGTCTCTTGGATCTAAACACGATCAAGTTCCGTCCCATTATTTACACGCCCCTCTCCTCCACATTGATGAAAGTAGCATACAAATTTGTGTCTTCGCTGCCTTAGCAGTCAGCCGCAACGTAGGTTGTTTAATACAACTCCTGCACAACAAGTCGGTATAAGACTGGAGATGAAGTGATATTTGACAGTTGTTGGATAGGCCCTGCCAAGTGTTTCATTGAAATTTGAGCCGAAATGTCAATTTGCCATTTCACAATAGTAGTGTGGAGTTGATGTTGGGCTACAGGGCTTAAGCTGACAAAACGTTTGGTGTCAAATTGCTCTTCAATTATCGTTTGCGGAATATCAATGCTTGGTTCCAAAGAATAGAGGAATTTTAGGGAGGATTGCATTGGTACTCCACTGGCCTCTCTACAACAGAGAAAAAGAATTCCAATTAAGTTTGGGCTCGTAACACTGCACAATCTATTACTTGCCGTACTGTGCAAGTGTACTTTATTTTGTGCTAACTTAAAGCCTTGTTTCTGTTACAGTGGAATGGTACCACCTTCAATTTGTCGGAAGACGTACAATTTGTGGTCAACGGCAGCAACCAAATACACCACGTAGTAACCATTAATTGTTACGTTGTGCCGAAATATGAGACTACACGTTGTCCACACCTGCCGTCCACTTCACTCAAGTTGATCTAATGTAATCAACTTTCGAACGAGAGTTCCAAAATTTGGGACGAGAATGGGAATCAATAACAGCTAGATAACAATTACTAGTCAGTTTTGTATCGATATACATAAATCGGATTTATCATGAAATAAAAGAACATGTTTAATAGTTTTGCTTCTCTGTAAACACCATAAAGCGTGTAGCAGTTTATGTGTGCTACGCTAAATTGAATTTCAAATAAAATATTATATGTCTATCTTTGTATTACTTTCTTAGACATCGCTTGACGACGTGGTGATGGCATTGACTAGTTAATCAGCTACATCTGCTTAGTTAAATCCGATAAAACCTAGGTGGCTTTCTAAAATAGACAGTCTGCTTTCTGTACTTCAAAACCGTAACTTAAATATTTAAACCTGCTCAGCGTCTTCAGCGGTTACTATAGTAAGTGCACATGCTTAAAGATATTCCGCGCTAACTCCTATCAACAGGAGTTTGTTGTGTTAAACGTACAGCAGCAGAAAGCAGCGATGTGTATAATCTGTGTTTCCACTGCTTGTCCAAGGGTTCTGCTGTGGTCGCGCTCCTTTACTGACAACGTGGACCTTTTCAAGGTCAATTTTTTGTCCTGTACTTTCTCCTACTTACTTCAACATGTTGAACGGTAAGAAGTCCTCTGTTCTACCAATTTTCTATTTTCGTTGTATGTTGAACATCTTTATATTCAAACAATGTCTATAGGTTGTAAATTTGCTGATGATGTCATGCTGGAATGTAAGTACCTTACTACATAGGAATCCTCGTCACCACAAAGTGGGTTGTAATATCTGGTGGAATAGTCTACATCCGGATCTTTTACGATTAGTGCTTCTAAATACAGAGATATAATAGTTTCATTTCGACGTGAAGATCCGTTGCAGTCTCTCTTCCATACCCAGCTCTTCTAACATCAAGCATCTCGGCGTCCTTTTGTCCCAGAACCCTTTTTGGTCTGCGCAAGTTTGTATAACATATTATACAATCAGAAAAGGTATTTATCATGCCTTGCGACTTAAGGTGCTTCCAGTCCTTCGTACTTTAATATTCAGATTTGTGACCTCCTTTATTATTTCATATTGGCCATACTGTTCTACTGTCATTTTCCTTGGACTGCTTCGGAAAGACTACATCTTGTTAGTGCGATCAATGAAGCACATTTCTAGATGCGGCGGGTTGTCTAGACAGGTTTAGCTAGCGTTATCCTTTCTAGACATTTGATGCCTTCAAAACATTTCTTCTAAGATAATAACGGATCGATTTCATCACCATCACAATGATGTTTACAAAGCTTATTCATTCTTTTATGCTCGTACAAAATTCGGAATTTTGTACTTCGCAGGTCTTCGCGTAGTAATAATTTTTGGCCTTATCTCTAACATTTGCTTGTTGACACAGCAAAATCACTATCATGTTGCGCGAGGGCGTGCTATAGTAAACGTTCTGCTTCATTCCCACATTTCTACCCAAGTAGGTATATTGATATTGTCATATAGGTGTTCGCGAAGATGGAGTAAAATAAGAACACGAACACAAACATTGATGGAATTTGGGTATTGCCCACCCGAAAACACAGCCACGACGCAGGTAGTAGATTTGGCTGCTATTCCAATGGTCGTGGGTTCAAATTTCGCTGTCTCCACCTGATGAGATGAAATTACATCGAAACGCGTCGTGGCTGTGCAGTGTTTTCGGGTGGGCAATAACCAATTTCCATCTACTTTGAATACGGTCCCCGTGATCGCAGTGACTAAGGTTCATTTCAATGTGAATCACAGTCCATTACATTGAGGTTGCGTGTCGCAATCCAATCACACAACGTGTAATCCAAACTTGACCCTCCAATTAGTCATCTACCGTTGTGACAAAATGCATTGCCCATCGTGACCCGGTAGCCAAAGGGGTAGTAGTGTTGGCTGCTATTCCAATGGTCCTGGGTTCAAATCCTGCTGTCTCCACCTGATGAGATGAAAATACATCGAAACGCGTCGTGGCTGTGCAGTGTTTTCGGGTGGGCAATACCCAATTTCCATCTACTTTGAATACGGTCCCAGTGATCGCAGTGACTAAGGTTCATTTCAATGTGAATCACAGTCCATTACATTGAGGTTGCGTGTCGCAATCCAATCACACAACGTGTAATCCAAACTTGACCCTCCAATTAGTCATCTACCGTTGTGACAAAAAGCATTGCCCATCGTGACCCGGTAGCCAAAGGGGTAGTAGTGTTGGCTGCTATTCCAATGGTCATGGGTTCAAATCCTGCTGTCTCCACCTGATGAGATGAAATTACATCGAAACGCGTCGTGGATGTGCAGTGTTTTCGGGTGGGCAATACCCAATTTCCATCTACTTTGAATACGGTCCCCGTGATCGCAGTGACTAAGGTTCATTTCAATGTGAATCACAGTCCATTACATTGAGGTTGCGTGTCGCAATCCAATCACACAACGTGTAATCCAAACTTGACCCTCCAATTAGTCATCTACCGTTGTGACAAAAGCATTGCCCATCGTGACCCGGTAGCCAAAGGGGTAGTAGTGTTGGCTGCTATTCCAATGGTCGTGGGTTCAAATCCTGCTGTCTCCACCTGATGAGATGAAATTACATCGAAACGCGTCGTGGCTGTGCAGTGTTTTCGGGTGGGCAATACCCAATTTCCATCTACTTTGAATACGGTCCCCGCGATCGCAGTGACTAAGGTTCATTTCAATGTGAATCACAGTCCATTACATTGAGGTTGCGTGTCGCAATCCAATCACACAACGTGTAATCCAAACTTGACCCTCCAATTAGTCATCTACCGTTGTGACAAAAGGCATTGCCCATCGTGACCCGGTAGCCAAAGGGGTAGTAGTGTTGGCTGCTATTCCAATGGTCGTGGGTTCAAATCCTGCTGTCTCCACCTGATGAGATGAAATTACATCGAAACGCGTCGTGGTTGTGCAGTGTTTTCGGGTGGGCAATACCCAATTTCCATCTACTTTGAATACGGTCCCCGTGATCGCAGTGACTAAGGTTCATTTCAATGTGAATCACAGTCCATTACATTGAGGTTGCGTGTCGCAATCCAATCACACAACGTGTAATCCAAACTTGACCCTCCAATTAGTCATCTACCGTTGTGACAAAAAGTATTGCCCATCGTGACCCGGTAGCCAAAGGGGTAGTAGTGTTGGCTGCTATTCCAATGGTCCTGGGTTCAAATCCTGCTGTCTCCACCTGATGAGATGAAATTACATCGAAACGCGTCGTGGATGTGCAGTGTTTCGGGTGGGCAATACCCAATTTCCATCTACTTTGAATACGGTCCCCGTGATCGCAGTGACTAAGGTTCATTTCAATGTGAATCACAGTCAATTACATTGAGGTTGCGTGTCGCAATCCAATCACACAACGTGTAATCCAAACTTGACCCTCCAATTAGTCATCTACCGTTGTGACAAAATGCATTGCCCATCGTGACCCGGTAGCCAAAGGGGTAGTAGTGTTGGCTGCTATTCCAATGGTCCTGGGTTCAAATCCTGCTGTCTCCACCTGATGAGATGAAAATACATCGAAACGCGTCGTGGCTGTGCAGTGTTTTCGGGTGGGCAATAACCAATTTCCATCTACTTTGAATACGGTCCCGTGATCGCAGTGACTAAGGTTCATTTCAATGTGAATCACAGTCCATTACATTGAGGTTGCGTGTCGCAATCCAATCACACAACGTGTAATCCAAACTTGACCCTCCAATTAGTCATCTACCGTTGTGACATAAGCATTGCCTATCGTGACCCGGTAGCCAAAGGGGTAGTAGTGTTGGCTGCTATTCCAATGGTCGTGGGTTCAAATCCTGCTGTCTCCACCTGATGAGATGAAATTACATCGAAACGCGTCGTGGTTGTGCAGTGTTTTCGGGTGGGCAATACCCAATTTCCATCTACTTTGAATACGGTCCCAGCGATCGCAGTGACTAAGGTTCATTTCAATGTGAATCACAGTCCATTACATTGAGGTTGCGTGTCGCAATCCAATCACACAACGTGTAATCCAAACTTGACCCTCCAATTAGTCATCTACCGTTGTGACAAAAGCATTGCCCATCGTGACCCGGTAGCCAAAGGGGTAGTAGTGTTGGCTGCTATTCCAATGGTCGTGGGTTCAAATCCTGCTGTCTCCACCTGATGAGATGAAAAATTACATCGAAACGCGTCGTGGTTGTGCAGTGTTTTCGGGTGGGCAATACCCAATTTCCATCTACTTTGAATACGGTCCCAGTGATCGCAGTGACTAAGGTTCATTTCAATGTGAATCACAGTCCATTACATTGAGGTTGCGTGTCGCAATCCAATCACACAACGTGTAATCCAAACTTGACCCTCCAATTAGTCATCTACCGTTGTGACAAAAGCATTGCCCATCGTGACCCGGTAGCCAAAGGGGTAGTAGTGTTGGCTGCTATTCCAATGGTCGTGGGTTCAAATCCTGCTGTCTCCACCTGATGAGATGAAATTACATCGAAACGCGTCGTGGCTGTGCAGTGTTTTCGGGTGGGCAATACCCAATTTCCATCTACTTTGAATACGGTCCCCGTGATCGCAGTGACTAAGGTTCATTTCAATGTGAATCACAGTCCATTACATTGAGGTTGCGTGTCGCAATCCAATCACACAACGTGTAATCCAAACTTGACCCTCCAATTAGTCATCTACCGTTGTGACAAAAAGCATTGCCCATCGTGACCCGGTAGCCAAAGGGGTAGTAGTGTTGGCTGCTATTCCAATGGTCGTGGGTTCAAATCCTGCTGTCTCCACCTGATGAGATGAAAATTACATCGAAACGCGTCGTGGTTGTGCAGTGTTTTCGGGTGGGCAATACCCAATTTCCATCTACTTTGAATACGGTCCCCGCGATCGCAGTGACTAAGGTTCATTTCAATGTGAATCACAGTCCATTATATTGAGGTTGCGTGTCGCAATCCAATCACACAACGTGTAATCCAAACTTGACCCTCCAATTAGTCATCTACCGTTGTGACAAAAAGCATTGCCCATCGTGACCCGGTAGCCAAAGGGGTAGTAGTGTTGGCTGCTATTCCAATGGTCGTGGGTTCAAATCCTGCTGTCTCCACCTGATGAGATGAAAATTACATCGAAACGCGTCGTGGCTGTGCAGTGTTTTCGGGTGGGCAATACCCAATTTCCATCTACTTTGAATACGGTCCCCGTGATCGCAGTGACTAAGGTTCATTTCAATGTGAATCACAGTCCATTACATTGAGGTTGCGTGTCGCAATCCAATCACACAACGTGTAATCCAAACTTGACCCTCCAATTAGTCATCTACCGTTGTGACAAAATGCATTGCCCATCGTGACCCGGTAGCCAAAGGGGTAGTAGTGTTGGCTGCTATTCCAATGGTCGTGGGTTCAAATCCTGCTGTCTCCACCTGATGAGATGAAATTACATCGAAACGCGTCGTGGCTGTGCAGTGTTTTCGGGTGGGCAATACCCAATTTCCATCTACTTTGAATACGGTCCCCGTGATCGCAGTGACTAAGGTTCATTTCAATGTGAATCACAGTCCATTACATTGAGGTTGCGTGTCGCAATCCAATCACACAACGTGTAATCCAAACTTGACCCTCCAATTAGTCATCTACCGTTGTGACAAAATGCATTGCCCATCGTGACCCGGTAGCCAAAGGGGTAGTAGTTTTGGCTGCTATTCCAATGGTCCTGGGTTCAAATCCTGCTGTCTCCACCTGATGAGATGAAAATTACATCGAAACGCGTCGTGGCTGTGCAGTGTTTTCGGGTGGGCAATACCCAATTTCCATCTACTTTGAATACGGTCCCAGTGATCGCAGTGACTAAGGTTCATTTCAATGTGAATCACAGTCCATTAAATTGAGGTTGCGTGTCGCAATCCAATCACACAACGTGTAATCCAAACTTGACCCTCCAATTAGTCATCTACCGTTGTGACAAAATGCATTGCCCATCGTGACCCGGTAGCCAAAGGGGTAGTAGTGTTGGCTGCTATTCCAATGGTCGTGGGTTCAAATCCTGCTGTCTCCACCTGATGAGATGAAATTACATCGAAACGCGTCGTGGTTGTGCAGTGTTTTCGGGTGGGCAATACCCAATTTCCATCTACTTTGAATACGGTCCCAGTGATCGCAGTGACTAAGGTTCATTTCAATGTGAATCACAGTCCATTACATTGAGGTTGCGTGTCGCAATCCAATCACACAACGTGTAATCCAAACTTGACCCTCCAATTAGTCATCTACCGTTGTGACAAAAAGCATTGCCCATCGTGACCCGGTAGCCAAAGGGGTAGTAGTGTTGGCTGCTATTCCAATGGTCGTGGGTTCAAATCCTGCTGTCTCCACCTGATGAGATGAAAATACATCGAAACGCGTCGTGGCTGTGCAGTTTTTTCGGGTGGGCAATACCCAATTTCCATCTACTTTGAATACGGTCCCAGTGATCGCAGTGACTAAGGTTCATTTCAATGTGAATCACAGTCCATTACATTGAGGTTGCGTGTCGCAATCCAATCACACAACGTGTAATCCAAACTTGACCCTCCAATTAGTCATCTACCGTTGTGACAAAAAGCATTGCCCATCGTGACCCGGTAGCCAAAGGGGTAGTAGTGTTGGCTGCTATTCCAATGGTCGTGGGTTCAAATCCTGCTGTCTCCACCTGATGAGATGAAAATTACATCGAAACGCGTCGTGGCTGTGCAGTGTTTTCGGGTGGGCAATACCCAATTTCCATCTACTTTGAATACGGTCCCAGTGATCGCAGTGACTAAGGTTCATTTCAATGTGAATCACAGTCCATTAAATTGAGGTTGCGTGTCGCAATCCAATCACACAACGTGTAATCCAAACTTGACCCTCCAATTAGTCATCTACCGTTGTGAAAAAATCATTGCCCATCGTGACCCGGTAGCCAAAGGGGTAGTAGTGTTGGCTGCTATTCCAATGGTCCTGGGTTCAAATCCTGCTGTCTCCACCTGATGAGATGAAATTACATCGAAACGCGTCGTGGCTGTGCAGTGTTTTCGGGTGGGCAATACCCAATTTCCATCTACTTTGAATACGGTCCCCGTGATCGCAGTGACTAAGGTTCATTTCAATGTGAATCACAGTCCATTACATTGAGGTTGCGTGTCGCAATCCAATCACACAACGTGTAATCCAAACTTGACCCTCCAATTAGTCATCTACCGTTGTGACAAAAAGCATTGCCCATCGTGACCCGGTAGCCAAAGGGGTAGTAGTGTTGGCTGCTATTCCAATGGTCTTGGGTTCAAATCCTGCTGTCTCCACCTGATGAGATGAAATTACATCGAAACGCGTCGTGGCTGTGCAGTGTTTTCGGGTGGGCAATACCCAATTTCCATCTACTTTGAATACGGTCCCCGTGATCGCAGTGACTAAGGTTCATTTCAATGTGAATCACAGTCCATTACATTGAGGTTGCGTGTCGCAATCCAATCACACAACGTGTAATCCAAACTTGACCCTCCAATTAGTCATCTACCGTTGTGACAAAAAGCATTGCCCATCGTGACCCGGTAGCCAAATGGGTAGTAGTGTTGGCTGCTATTCCAATGGTCGTGGGTTCAAATCCTGCTGTCTCCACCTGATGAGATGAAAGCATGTAGAAAAGTCGTCGTGGCTGTGCAGTGTTTTCGGGTGGGCAATAACCAATTTCCATCTACTTTGAATACGGTCCCCGTGATCGCAGTGACTAAGGTTCATTTCAATGTGAATCACAGTCCATTACATTGAGGTTGCGTGTCGCAATCTAATCACACAACGTGTAATCCAAACTTGACCCTCCAATTAGTCATCTACCGTTGTGACAAAAAGCATTGCCCATCGTGACCCGGTAGCCAAAGGGGTAGTAGTGTTGGCTGCTATTCCAATGGTCGTGGGTTCAAATCCTGCTGTCTCCACCTGATGAGATAAAATTACATCGAAACGCGTCGTGGCTGTGCAGTGTTTTCGGGTGGGCAATACCCAATTTCCATCTACTTTGAATACGGTCCCCGTGATCGCAGTGACTAAGGTTCATTTCAATGTGAATCACAGTCCATTACATTGAGGTTGCGTGTCGCAATCCAATCACACAACGTGTAATCCAAACTTGACCCTCCAATTAGTCATCTACCGTTGTGACAAAAAGCGTTGCCCATCGTGACCCGGTAGCCAAAGGGGTAGTAGTGTTGGCTGCTATTCCAATGGTCCTGGGTTCAAATCCTGCTGTCTCCACCTGATGAGATGAAATTACATCGAAACGCGTCGTGGCTGTGCAGTGTTTTCGGGTGGGCAATACCCAATTTCCATCTACTTTGAATACGGTCCCAGTGATCGCAGTGACTAAGGTTCATTTCAATGTGAATCACAGTCCATTACATTGAGGTTGCGTGTCGCAATCCAATCACACAACGTGTAATCCAAACTTGACCCTCCAATTAGTCATCTACCGTTGTGACAAATACATTGCCCATCGTGACCCGGTAGCCAAAGGGGTAGTAGTGTTGGCTGCTATTCCAATGGTCGTGGGTTCAAATCCTGCTGTCTCCACCTGATGAGATGAAATTACATCGAAACGCGTCGTGGCTGTGCAGTGTTTTCGGGTGGGCAATACCCAATTTCCATCTACTTTGAATACGGTCCCGTGATCGCAGTGACTAAGGTTCATTTCAATGTGAATCACAGTCCATTACATTGAGGTTGCGTGTCGCAATCCAATCACACAACGTGTAATCCAAACTTGACCCTCCAATTAGTCATCTACCGTTGTGACCAAAAGCATTGCCCATCGTGACCCGGTAGCCAAAGGGGTAGTAGTGTTGGCTGCTATTCCAATGGTCGTGGGTTCAAATCCTGCTGTCTCCACCTGATGAGATGAAATTACATCGAAACGCGTCGTGGCTGTGCAGTGTTTTCGGGTGGGCAATACCCAATTTCCATCTACTTTGAATACGGTCCCCGTGATCGCAGTGACTAAGGTTCATTTCAATGTGAATCACAGTCCATTACATTGAGGTTGCGTGTCGCAATCCAATCACACAACGTGTAATCCAAACTTGACCCTCCAATTAGTCATCTACCGTTGTGACAAAAAGCATTGCCCATCGTGAACCGGTAGCCAAAGGGGTAGTATTGTTGGCTGCTATTCCAATTGTCGTGGGTTCAAATACTTCTGTCTCCACCTGATGAGATGAAATTACATCGAAACGCGTCGTGGCTGTGCAGTGTTTTCTGGTGGGCAATACCCAATTTCCATCTACTTTGAATACGGTCCCCGTGATCGCAGTGACTAAGGTTCATTTCAATGTGAATCACAGTCCATTACATTGAGGTTGCGTGTCGCAATCCAATCACACAACGGGTAGTTTAAACTTGACCCTCCAATTAGTCATCTACCGATTTGAGAATACGCATTGACCATCGTGACCCGGTAGCCAATGTGCTATTAGAGTTGGCTGCTATTCCAATGGTCGTGGGTTCAAAACCTGCTGTCTCCACCTGATGAGATGAAATTACATCGAAACGCGTCGTGGCTGTGCAGTGTTTTCGGTTGGGCAATAACCAATTTCCATCTACTTTGAATACGGTCCCCGTGATCGCATTGACTAAGGTTCATTTCAATGTGAATCACAGTCCATTACATTGAGGTTGCTTGTCGCAATCCAATCACACAACGTGTAATCCAATCTTGACCCTCCAATTAGTCATCTACAATTGTGACAAAAGCATTGCGCATCGAGATCTTGTAGCCGAAGTGGTAGTATTGTTGGCTGCTATTCCAATGGTCGTGGGTTCAAATCCTGCTGTCTCCACCTGATGAGATGAAATTACATCGAATCGCGTCGTGGCTGTGCAGTGTTTTCTGGTGGGCAATAACCAATTTCCATCTACTTTGAATACGGTACCCGTGATCGCAGTGACTAAGGTTCATTTCAATGTGAATCACAGTCTATTACATTTAGGTTGCTTGTCGCAATCCAATCACACAAAGTGTAATCCAAACTTTACGCTCCAATTAACTCGATTGGTTTCATAATTCTAATTTTGACTTTACTGGTCTTGTCTAGCGCTTGCATTTCTACTGCCGAGTATCTGAGTATGGTTGTAGACTCAAGCTACCTTGTGAATACTTTTGATGTTAGTAAAAATATAGTAAAGATGCATTTTTAATTTATTTGAACTGCATTTGCTATGCGGTTATTTTCACTAGGGAACTTGGGTCGCAAATGTGCACATTCCAGTTCCGCTTTTGTTCGTTCTACAGGAACGAAGAAGGATGAAAACGACAATGTGTCCCAAACCAATGTGCACAGTCTGCGTACCTAGCTTTGGTCAAGCCTCTCGAGGCATATTTATGGGGGAATCGTCTCATCAGTATAATACAGAGCGATTACCCTGCGCACGAAGCAAGAAGACGGAAAGTAGTGTGGAAGTAGGTGATGAAAATCTTAATAGTTTGCGGATATACGCGGCGATTGGTGAAACGACAATTAGTAAAACATCTTAACCCATGCGCAAGTCAAATTAGAGATTGGATAGTGACATTAGGTATTCCGAATAAAGAAGAAACATCGGTAGCGATTAGAAGAGTAATGAATAAATAGAACATCACGGTAGTTTCGTAAAAGAACTAAACGCAACGGTCGCTGTGATGCATTTGATGGACCCGTCCCATAAGAGAGAACAAGTAACTGCCTTTAGAAAGTCCCATGTAATGATTCTGCGCAAGTGTACATAAGGTGCACGGCAAGGAAACTAGCACAAAGAATCTCAGAACAAGGGCCGCATATATCACGACCTCCAGGGAACGAGCTTTAGTCTAGTGCTCCGTTCAGATATTTGGTTGTAACAATGCATGCGCTAGAGAGAGCACAAAAGTTCCGAGGAAAATGTCGAGGTTGCCAAGAAAGGGTTGCGACCAGCCCAAAGAAGGCTAATTGCTGCAAATAGAAACAACCAAAATTAACAACTTCAAGAATATGAGCGCATTCTACTTCGTGCCGTCCGGTCATACTCCGGCAAGTTTGATGAGCGTCGGTGGATGGACCTACCTTTACAACGGACAGCTGACCTGCTCCTCCCAATTCCAAATATTGAAGACAGGTTCCTGCAGTGAACTAATTGTCGACCATGCCTGTAGCCACCCACTTACCAGCAGTTTTTGTTCTCATTTTTTCGCAACTGAAGCACATGGGTTCACGCAAACTTACGGAACTTTGTCCGCTGTAACCTTTTACCAAAAATCTGAAAAATTATCCAGCACTCTATATAGCCTACCCATGATGGTTATAAGAAACCACTGACATTTCAACTAATTCAATTCACCGGATGCGGCTTTTGAATCAAAAACGAAACGTAGTACCGAATAACAAAACTCATTAACCGGTGTTTGCCAAATCTTTTTAACGTCTATCATGTGTTAGTTGATGCGTCTACATGTATTTGAGAATACTAAATATACTTTCTCCTTTATCCCATAATCATCCCAGCTTAATTGACAACTCTATATATTTTGCCGCCTAATCGCTCTATTATTTTAGCACGGCCCCCCTTCTTTTTCCGTTTTTTTCAACAAGTCGTATGTGCATAGTAAGCTTTTGAAATATTACAGAACACTTGCAAGCCTCTAGATGCCTGTAAGCATTTGGTTTGGTTGATCTCATTTATTATGCTTCTTACATACACGGATAGTTATTTCCTGTCACGGTACCACTCATGCCTCACCATTACTTGCACCCTGTCATTTGAGGTTTTGGCTAAGTTTTGGAGGTATAATTAGCCCTACTAGGACGGTGCGTTTGGACGCGGTGGCCAAAAGGTAAGCCATCGCGAGATTAAAGATGGAAAGGATTAATACTCTATGTAGTGTTCAAATGATTCAGTGAAATTTCAATGTTGTGTGAATGTATAGCTACCCTTTTACTCATTGTTTGAAATAGACATTAAGCGATGAGGCTTCTTTGGTTATCGTTCACTGTGTTGGTTGACACTGATGTGTTTTGTCATATGGGTAGTTATAGAGACAAAAGCGCTCTGGAACTGGCGAATACGGTCCATAAATTATAATCCTTAACATCAGTCATTTTTTCCAAGTAATCGGTGATGTCTTTGCAACCGTATAAACATTAGTATGAGAAGAAGTTGCCTTAGGGTTTCAGTACCAGTGTGTTCAGTTCCGCTTCTTGCATTCCAGGCGGGATGCCTCTCGTGAATATCGGTAGATCATATTGCGTCAGCTAGAGTTTACTGTCTCCACGTTCTATGATGGCAACTGTCCTGCTAGTTTCTCCTTCAGTCTGATTGGGCAGGCGCATCAGTTTGGTAAGTTTATGTTATCTCACAAACAGCATTTTTACAAGTTGCGAGCAGACGCTAGAAAACTGATGAAGTGTCTCATTTGTGTGATTAGCTGACACATTCTAATTTAGCCGCGAAATGTTGCATTATGTAGCCAGGCATTATGAGAGGCTAATCACACACAGGTTTCCCTGGTACATGATGCGGCGACACATGGGGAAAACAGCCTGCGAGGTGGCAGACGTTGTTGCTTTGCTAAATCAACATAGAACATACCGAGTGATCACGGAGGGGCAACACGACCGTTATGTGTTCCCTGCGCCGGATAGGAGTGTTTCTTTAGTGCAGCATACTGCAAGATTAATTTGGCGGACGCGACTCACTAGAAAACAAGGGAGTACAAGCGTGGCAGCACTTCATGCTTGTTGAGGTAACCGGCGTAGCGATGTCGTCCCACTACTCCTGGTATCGAATAAGACGTGTTGCAGCACAAGCAGGTCAAATTGGACATTGTTCCAACGACTGCAGAGACGCGGACGGCAGAGACGGATAAATGCGCGGCGCAAATGAGTGCCTTACAATCTGTGTATCCCAGGGAGCGTATGGCGTTTTGTCGCTACCATTCTTTTAGATACCCGAGCAAAAGTTGCTTTTAGCATCAAGGGGTAGTAATCACGGACAAGGATATTCTTTTTCAGTGGATGCTAGGGATTTTGATCACATTCGACAAATACTCTGTACCATCGAGGTTCACAACAAGGAATACTATGAGCACTTGAGTCACACGTGATCGCCATTTACTTCTTCCTGAGCGGCGCATCGTGTGCGGACAGTGTGCGCATTCAATTGCTTTACAATCAACCACTTTGGAAACGAGAATAGGCAATAGAAGTTACAACTCCGTGGGAGATCCTCTCTCATTATTCACTTCACTGTTGTGGTTAATTACACGACTGCCGTGTTAAATGAAAGGCACGCTAAATAGAGGACAGTGAACAATGGTTTATCAAGGGAAAAAACAAGCGCTTGACACACCCCGTAGGATGGTTGGGGTGAATGCGATGAAATTAACATATATGTGTGTCATCTACCGAATGTCTGCCAAGATAAAATACTTTGATAAATAACACCGGTGTAAACTTTAAAGAAATAGTGCGTAAACGTTCAGGAATACTCTGGGGTGCAGTGATTGTTTAACTAAGACGTGCTAAAAGTAAAATATTTTCGCTCACTTTGGTCCATTTGACACATAAATCCTGTAGAAACACATGTTTGGCGTAATCCACAATAGAAGAGTTAAGATAACAAAATGCTGGGAGCTAAGAGTAACAACTAATCGTTTTTTGAAAACATCCAATATAGGGAAGGAAACAACTGAGTCTGGGAGTGCGTTCTAGAGTTGGCAATCCCGAAGGGCAAAGTAATTCCGTCGAAACACTAGACGGCTATATTGTTCCTTCCGTTTCAAGCAGTTACCCCTGAGCTGCGTGGTGTGATTAAGTTTCAGCAAAAGGCGACATTGTTGGTTGGGGTCACTCAATATCTGATCCGCTAATATGAGGTCGTTGCGCAGCCTTCGATAGCGTCCGCTGAAAATTCTTAGCAACTTCAGCCTTCGGTGGTAAGATTAATAGCGCAGGTTCTTTACATTCTTTGTTGCTCTTTGTTGTGGTGCCTCTAACGCCTATGGGTCGCGCTTCAGCCAAGGTTGCCATGCCTGAATAGCGTATACGAAATGCGGGCGCACGTAGGAATTGTGCACCATTGGGAAGACTGAAGGGTCAAGTCTCCCGAATGCCCTTTGCAGCATACCAACGTGCTGAGTGCGGATTTTCGCAGCTGCTTTAGCCTGTTGTGAAGAGTTGAGGTTTTTTTGTACGAGCGCACCAAGGTCAAGTTCCTAATAGCTGGTCTGCCTTCCGTTTGTCCCAGGCAAATACGCGTAGTTATGTCTATGGCGTAATTGTACAACGAGGCATTTGTCTACGTTGAATGGTAGAACGTTTTGAACTGACCAGGCGGACACTGTGTTGAGATCGCACTAGAGCCGTTCGTGATCGTCCGGTCCTCTTACCCTCCCCCCTATCTTGATAGCATCAGCGAAAAATAAGAAATCGGAAGCAAATGATTTCGCCAAAGCGTTAATGAACACCAAGAATAGACGAGGTCCAAGCACCGAGCCTAGTGGTACACCACACACTACATCGATTGCATCAGACAATGATTCTCGAACTCTCATCTCTAGCTGCCGTTCCTGTAGAAAACCGCTAATCCAACTCAGAATTGGGTCGCCAATGCTGTAGTGCCGAAAATTCTGAAGAAGAATTCCATGGTCCAAGCGATTAAATGCTGTTGAAATGTCCAGGTAAA
>OX104063.1:254246222-254281563 GCA_944474145.2 Dicrocoelium dendriticum
GCACACCACTGGGTTGTAGTGAACATATTACTCTACTCTTTGACTATGTATGCTATGCGGAGTAACCTGAATAGGAGGATGCTAAAGTGCACACTATCACGCACCATGATGTGTCATCTACGCTTGTTAATGATATATCTTGAAGTTTCTTAACCGAATGCCTCCCACGCGTTGCCTGGGAAACTTATACAAGGAATTTAGCATATTGCTAGCGCACGAATCGGAACAGAAGTCCTCCCAACCGAAAAACAAGCGTAAATCATTTCTGAGGAGCAGAAAACGTGAATGTAGGTTCCGGATGGGGTTGGCTCGGTGAGATCACAAGGACTGCTCGAATGGCGGAACCTGGACTGAATACGTGATACGTCGCAACTTCTGTGTGAAACTGATTTGCGAAGACAAAGTCACGCATCAGCAGGTGTTAATGAAGTGTTTTTTCGCGAAACGCAAGCTTCTGTACAGACAAGTTAACGGCCTTCGGAAGATGAAGCGGGGGGTTCCAACACTAGTCACGCCTGACGGATGCACGCGATCAGCAATGGAAGCAGCTGATCACCTATGGCTTCATTACTCCTAAGCTTTCCAGCAGGTAACGAGCCCAAATATTCTGTTTGTTTCTATTACTCCGCCGTCGGGTTTAGACAACATCAACTTCATTCCGGACGCTGTGTTGAAGAATTTGTTATCCTTGAGCATACATTTCGCCCGAAGTCGACAACATCCGACCAAAAGCTCTGCATGCCATAGCTATAGACCTAAAGAACCACTGCCTGTTTTCTATCAGCGATGTCTATAATAGGATCATATTCCACCAGTATGGAAGAGAAGGGTCACGACTCCTATATTTAAAGAAGGTAGCCGCACTAACCCTAAAACTATAGTCCAAAAACACTATTTCGTGCACTATCCAAAGTGATGGAATCAATCACCGCAGATGCGCTGATGCAGTAGCTGGAAAGCCACAACTTAATAGCTGCACAGCAACATGGCTTTGGTGAAAAGCATTCGTATAACCTATTAATTGCACGTAATAGTTGGACTCCATCGCAATGAGGCTGGACCTTACCGTGGTGCGATGGTTTGTGTGCCTCAGTGATCCATTGAGCTATACTGGGTGGTGCATTTTTGCACCTTCAGAGTCACTCATACCAGATTGGTCAATGGTTAGAGGCCAGACAAACTCAGCCTCCTGGTCCTCCAGGTTGGGGGTTGGAATGAGGGTGGCTCCTTATTCCTTAAAACGGACTCCTTGTAGCCCAATGCCAAACCCGCTGCCTTGCGGACAGGTTTTTGAACCAAAGGCTTTGGTTGAGAACCCTAATCGTTCTCCTGTCTAGGCCTGGGCAACCTGACAGTATCCTGCCCACGCAATACAATGAATCTCACTTCAAACAAATTTCTGATGCTCTGGCCACCGCAGAGGATAATCAACGGTGCCCTATCTGCTGCATCGAGCAGGGTGGATAGGGGTTTGGATGCTACTGCTCAAGCCTTCCCGTCTTCTTATTCCCCTCTTGCGCTTTTTCACCCTTATCGTCCCGTTCCAGCTTCACTTTTATCCCCCTGTTTTCAACCCCCAATTCTCGGCCCTCCCCCACCTTGCTTCAATAGTCGCTTGTCTTTTAGTTTCAACTCACATGTGAACGCGGAGCGTCATTCCTGCACTGTCAACAGGCCCATGTCCAAGCAAGCGGCCCATTCCAGTTCATCGGCTTCCATTTGGAGCCCTCGATCCTCCTTCAGATTGGCATGCCTCAATGTTCGCACATTGCTTCAGATCGGTCAACAGGCAGCACTTGCCCGAACATTAGAGACCCTCTCGATCGATATCTGCTGCTTATCGGAGACCCGCCTGCAAGACTCGAGCTCTGTGCTCACTCTGCGATCCCCTTCAGGTGACACTAGCAGCACTTTCTCATTGCGCCTATCCGGTGACGATGCAGCTTCGAGCACCGGCCAAGCCGGTGTTGGTATTGCCCTGAGTCCCCGGGCTGAAGCTACTCTGGTTGATTGGATTCCAATCAGTAGCCGGATGTGTGCGGTCCGATTGGCTGGCTCGTTCAAAGCTTCGAAGTCGCGTGGGACTAACAGGTGTCTATTCGTTATCGCTGCCTATGCACCGACAAACTGTAGCGATGACTCGGTAAAAGACGACTTCTATCGTCAACTGAACGAGCTCCTTAGCCACAGAAGAAGCTCGGACACTGTAGTGCTGGCTGGGGATCTGAACGCTCAAGTTGGAAAATTATCCACAGATGAGCTGCATCTGGGCGGCCAACATGGTATAGGCTCCCGTAATGATAACGGTGAGCGGTTACTTCATTTGTGTGAGGATGCTCGCTTATTTCTTGCGAGCACTAATTTCGACACAGCACCCGCCGGAGGGTGACTTGGCGCCCACCAGCCTCGAACCAGCTATGGACGCAAATCGATCACATTGCGATAAGTTACCGATGGAGAGGCTGCGTCCAGAACTGTCGCTCGATTTGGAGCACAGGTGTGGACACCGACCATGCACTTGTATGTGCTGACATGCGGATGCGCTTTGGCGGACGCCCACGACGACGTTGTGAGCGCATTGACACCAGCCAACTGGCGAAGCCAGCTGTTCTGAATGCCTATCAAAGTACGCTGTCATGCGAGTTGGATAAACGCTCACTGGATGCAATTGAAGCTCACTGGTCTCATATTCACCAGACCTTACTAGCAGCAGGCAAATCCTCATGTGGTATGTCTAATCGCCAACATGGACATTGGGTCTCTTCACAGTCTCTGGAACTTATAGATGCTCGCCGGCATATTCCGGCTGGAAGCGAACACAATGAAACTCGCAAAGAGCTCCGGGCAAAACTCCGTGCTAGCCTGAAGAGAGACCGCGAATCCTGGTGGTCTCATCGTGCAACAGAGATGGAAATGGCCGCTGCCCTTGGTAACCATCGTAAGTTATTCCGTCTGATACGGGAAACGGGCAGCAGGAGACCTGGTGTTAGTGAAACTATACGTGACGAGAGTGGACAGCCTATCCACAACTTATCAAAACGCTTGGAGCGTTGGCTGAGCACTTTGAAAGGCAATTTAATCGGTCGGAATTGTTAGATTTCTCGCCGGCCACTGATCGCCCCGCTCCGTGGGCTGTCCCTTTGGATCCACCCTCTCGCTCAGAAGTCGAACGTGAGATCGGACTGTTGAAGTTAAATAAAGCCGCGGGACCAGATGATCTTCCTCCAGCCCTCTTCAAATTCGGGGACCTGCTCTTGTGGATGATTTACACGAGTTACTAGTGAAACTGTGGGAGCAGGAAACTGTCCCAACCGATTGGAGCCGCTCCGTCATAGTCCCAATTTTCAAGGGAGGCTCACGATCGGAATGCGGCAGCCATAGAGGAATCAGTCTGATCTCCATCGCCTCCAAATTGCTTGCCTCTGTCATCCTTCACAGACTGACTGGCACTCGTGAAAGCCAGATTCTTGAAGAGCAAGCTGGATTTCGTCGAGGTCGTGGCTGCATTGACCACATCTTCACTTTGCGTCAGTTGTTGGAGCACCGTCACACATATTGGCGGCCCACCGTTGTCGTGTTCCTCGATATCAAAGGTGCATTCGATTCGGTGGATAGACATGCACTTTGGGACTGTCTACTCAGGAAAGGTGTACCTGAGAAATATCTAAATATTATCCGAGCATTATACGCGCGTAGCTCAGGCAGAGTGAGGGCTTACGGCAAGCTGTCTTCGTCCTTTAATATCTCCAGCGATGTGAGACAAGGATGCCCGTTCTCACCTTTCCTCTTCAACTTCGCTGTTGACGAAGTCATGGAAATCGCGTTCACAGGACACGACTTAGAAGGTGTGGAGCTACTCCCAGGAGAACGACTTCTTGACTTAGAGTATGCTGATGATATTGCCCTAATCTGTGACAGCTCACAAACGTGCCAAGCGGCACTGGACAGATTAGCACTAGCTGTCCGTCACTTCGGGCTTTGCTTCGCACCCTCGAAGTGCAAAGCGTTCCTCCAAGATTGGTCTGGACCGCCTCCTACGCTGACCCTTGGTGGGGATCAGCTAGAAGTCGTTCAAAAATTCAACTACCTGGGAAGTTGTATCAGCGCCCGTGGGATTGAAGATGAGATCACGAACCGTATAGCAAAAGCTCGGGGCGCTTTTGCTAACCTTCGCCACTTATGGCGCCGGCGCGACATCACTCTTGCCCTGAAGGGTAGAGTGTACAATGCAGCAGTACGTTCGACCCTACTGTACGGTTGTGAAACTTGGCCGCTTAAAGCAGCGGACCTGAAGAGGCTAGCTACGTTCGACCACCGGTGCCTTCGTAATTTAGCTCACATCTGGTGGGAACACCGCGTGAGCAACGAGCGTATCCGACGCCTTGTTTATGGCCGGACGAAAAAGAACTGAACCGCTCAGCACCGTTATTTCGCGCACCAGGCTCCGATGGCTCGGCCACGTGTTACGCATGCCAGCCCACCGTCTCCCGCGACTGCGTTGTTTGCGCGCCACGGGTGTAGATGGAAGAAGAGGACGGGTGGCTAAGCGATGACTTTGTTGAGAGGAATGAAGGCCCTCACTTCTGACCTGGCGTCGGTTGGAGCGTCTCGGCTCCCTGGTTGGGATCCGAAAGACGATGAACACGTTTGGTTGGACACACTTGCTGATATGGCTAGTAGTCGACCTCAGTGGCGTTCGTGCTGTGAGATTCTTTGTCCTACCCCATCCCTCTTAGCCCCCCCTCCAACCACGACCTCCTTATTTAACGTTATTTAATTTTGCGTAGTAATTTGTTTGATGTATAGTAACCGGCTGGTAGCTTACGGGAACGATGCCCATCCGTTACCGGTAGCTCAGCCGGCTTTGCCCAGTTGAATTCTTTTTTTCTCTCCTTTTTTCTGTGTATTGCGGCACAGTAGATGAGGTGTTCCCCACCTTTAGCTAACGTGTATGATGATGATGAATAGCTGGACTGAAGTTGTTGAGGATGGAGCAGGAGTCGATGTCATTTACCTGGACATTTCAAAAGCATTTAATCGCTTAGACCATGGAGTTTTTCTTCAGAATTTTTGGCACTAAGGCATTTGCGACCCAATTCTGAGTTGGATCAGCAGTTTTCTACAGGAACGGCAGCTAGAGATGAGAGTCCGAGAAGCATTGTCTGATGCAATCGATGTGGTGTATGATGTACCACAAGGCTCGGGGCATGGACCTCGTCTATTCTTGGTGTTCATTAACGCTTTGGCGAAATCATTTGCTTCCGATTTCCTATCTTTTGCTGCTGATTTCAAGATAGGGTGAGGGTAAGAGTACCGGAAACCCATGAACGGCTCCAGTGCGATCTCAACACAGTGTCCGCCTGGTCACATTTCAAAACGTTCTATCATTCAACGTAGACAAATGTCTCGTTGTACAATTACGCCATAGACATAACTACGCTTATTTGCTTGGGACAAACGGAATGCCGACCAACTCCCAGGAACTTGACCTTAGTGTGCTTTTGCTGAAAGACCTCAACTGTTAAAAACAGGCTAAGGTAACTGCGAAAATAGGCACCCAGTACTTTGGCTTGCTGCGAAAGGGCATTCGGGAGACTTAACCCTTCAGTCTTCCCAATGATGCACAATTCCTACGTGCGCCCGCATGTCGTATACGCTATTCAGGCTTGGCAACCTTGGTTGAAGCGCGACCCAGAGGCGTTAGAGCCACCACAACAAAGAGCAACAAAGAATGTAAAGAACCTGCGCTATTAATCTTACCACCGAAGGCTGAAGTTGCCAAGAATTTTCAGCGGACGCTATCGAAGGCTGCGCGACGACCTCATATTAGCGGATCAGATATTGAGTGACCACAACCAACTATGCCGCCTTTTGCTGAAATTTACCCACACCACCCAGCTCAGGGTAACTGCTTGAAATGGATGGAACAATATAGCCGTCTAGAGTGTTGACGGAATTACTTTCCCCTTCGTGATTGCCAACCCTAGAACGCACTCCCAGACTCAGTTGTTTCCTTCTCTACATTGGATGTTTTCAAAAAACGAACAGTTGTTACTCTTAGCTCCCAGCATTTTGTTTTCTTAACTCCTCTATTGTGGATTACGCCAAACATGTGTTTCTACAGGATTTATGTGTCAAATGGACCAATGTGAGCGACCATATTTTACTTGTATCACGTCTTATTTAAACAATCACTGCACCCCAGAGTATTTCTGAACGTTTACGCACGATTTCTTTAAAGTTTACACCGGTGTTATTTATCAAAGTATTTTATCTCGGCAGACATTCGGTAGATGACACACATATGTTTTAATTTCATCGTATTCACCCCAACCATCCTACGGGGTGTGTCAACGACTTGTTTTTTCCCTTGATAAACCATTGTTCATTGTCCTTTCATTTAACACAGCAGTTGTGTAATTAACTACAACATTGAATTGAAAAATGAGAGAGGATCTCCCACGGAGTTGTAACTTCTACTCCCTATTCCCATTTCCAAAGCGGTTGATTGTAAATAAATTGAATGCGCACACTGTCCGCACACGATGCGCCGCTCAGGAAAAAACTAAATGGCGATCACGTGTGACTCAAGTGCTCATAGTATTCCTTGTTGTGAACCTCGATGGTACAGAGTATTTGTCGAATGTGATCAAAATCCCTAGCATCCACTGAAAAAGAATATCCTTGTCCGTGATTACTACCCCTTGATGCTAAAAGCAACTTTTGCTCGGGTCTCTAAAAGAATGGTAGCGACAAAACGCCATACGCTCCCTGGGATACACAGATTGTAAGGCACTCATTTGCGCCGCGCATTTATCCACCACTGCCGTCCGCGTCTCTGCAGTCATTGGAACAATGTCCAATTTGACCTGCTTGTTCTGCAACACGTCTAATTCGATACCAGGATTAGTGGGACGACATCGCTACCTCAACAAGCATGAAGTGCTGCTACGCTTGTGCACCCTTGTTTTCTAGTGAGTTGCGTCCGCCAACTTAATCTTGCAGTATGCTGCACTAAAGAAACACTCGTTTCCGGCGCAAGGAACACATAACGGTTGTGTTTCCCCTCCGTGATCACTCGGTATGTTCTATGTTGATTTAGCAAAGCAACAACGTCTGCCACCTCGCAGGCTGTGTTCCCCATGTGTCGCCGCATCATGTACCAGGAAAACCTGTGTGTGATTAGCCTCTCATAATGCCTGGCTACATAATGCAACATTTCACGGTTAAAGTAGAATGCGTAAGCTAATCACACACATGCAACGCTTCATCAGTTGTCTAGCGTCTGCTTGCAACTTGTAAAAATGCTGTTTGTGAGATAACATAAACTTACCAAACTGGTGCGCCTGCCCAATCAGACTGAAGGAGAAACTAGCAGGACAGTTGCAATCATAGAACGTAGAGACAGTAAAATCTAGCTGACGCAATATGACGTACCGATATTCACGAGAGGCATCCCGCCTGGAATGCAAGAAGCGGAACTGAACACACTGGTGCTGAAACCCTAAGGCAATTTCTTCTCATACTAATGTTTATATGGTTGTGGAGACATCACCGATTACTTGGAAAAAATGATCGATATTAAGGATTATAATTTATGGACCGTATTCGCCAGTTCCAGAGCGCTTTTGTCGCTATAACTACCCATACTACAAAACACATCAGTTCAACCAACACCGTGAACGATAACCAAAGAAGCCTCATCGCTTAATGTCTATTTCAAACAATGAGTTAAAGGGTAGCAATACATTCACACAGCATTGCAATTTCACTGAATCTTTTGAACACTACATTAAAAATTAATCCGTTTCATCTTTAATCCCGCGATGGCTTACCTTTTGGCCACCGCGTGCAAACGCACCATCCCAGTAGGGCTAATTATACCTCCAAAATTTAGCCGAAACCTCAAATGACAGGGTGCAAGTAATGGTGAGACATGAGTCGTACCGTGACAGAAAAAGAACTATCCGTGTATATAAGAAGCATAATAAATGAGATCAACCAAACCAAATGCTTACAGGCATCTAGAGGCTTGCAAGTGTTCTGTAATATTTTAAAAGCTTACTATTCACATATTACTTGTTGAAAAAAGGAAAAAGTAGAGGGGCCGTGCTAAAATAATAGAGAGATTAGGTGGCAAAATATACAGAGTTGTCAATTAAACTGGGATGATTATGGAATAAATGAGAAAGTAAATTTAGTATTCTCAAATACATGAAGACGCATCAAATAACACATGATAGACGTTAAAAAGATTTGGCAAACACCGGTTAATGAGTTTGTTATACGGTACAACGTTTCGTTTTTGATTCAAAAGCCGCATCCGGTGAATTGAATTAGTTGAAATGTCAGTGGTTTCTTATAACCATCACGGGTAAGCTACATACAGTGCTGGATAATTTTCAGATTTTTGGTAAAAAGTTACAGCGGACAAAGTTCCGTAAGTTCGCGTGAAACCCGTGTGCTTCAGTTGCGGACAAATGAGAACAAAAACTGCTGGTAAGTGGGTGGCTACAGGCATGGTCGACAATTAGTTCACTGCAGGAACCTGTCTTCGATACTTAGGAATTGGGAGGAGCAGGTCAGCTGTCCGTTGTAAAGGTAGGTCCATCCACCGACGCTCATCAAACTTGCCGGAGTATGACGGGACGGCTCGAAGTAGAATGCGCTCATATTCGTGAAGTTGTCGATTTTGGTTAATTCTACTTGCAGCAATTAGCCTTCTTCGGGCTGGTCGCAACCCTTTCCTGGAAACCTCAACATTTTCCGCGGAAATTTTGTGCTCACTCTAGCGCATGCATTGCTACAACCAAATATCTGAATGGAGCTCTAGACTAAAGCTCGTTCCCTGGAGGTCGTGATACATGCGGCCCTTGTTCTGAGATTCTTTGTGCTAGTTTCCTTGCCGTGCACCTTATGTACACTTGCGCAGAATCATTACATGTGACTGTCTAATGGCAGTTACATGTTCTCTCTTATGGGACGGGTCCTTCAAATGTATCACAGCGACCGTCGCGTTTAGTTCTTTTACGAAACTACCCTTATGTTCTCCTTATACATTACTCTTCTAATCGCTACCGATTTTTCTTCTTTATTCGGAATACCTACTGTCACTATCCAATCTCTAATTTGGCTTGCGCATCGGTTAAGATGTTTTACTAATTGTCGTGTCACCAATCGCCGCGTATATCCGCAAACTATTAAGATTTTCATCACCCACTTCTACACTACTTTTCATCCTCTTGCTTCGTGCGCAGGGTAATGGCTCTGTAATATACTGATGAGAAGATCCACCCATAAATATGCTTCGAGCGGCTTGACCAAAGCTAGTTACCCAATCTGTACGCATTGGTTAGGGACACATTGTCGTTTTCATCATTCCTTCGTTCCTGTAGAACAAAAACCAAGGAACTGGAACGTGCGCATTTGCGACCCAAGTTCCCTAGTGAAATATATTGCATGGAAAATGCAGTTCAAATAATTTAAAAATGCAAATTTACCATATTTTTACCGACATCAAAAGTGACTACAAGATAGCTTGAGTATAGAAATCTACTCAGAAAATCGGCCGTAGCAACGCATGCGCTAGAAAAGCAAAGTGAAGTAAAAATTAGATTTATGAAACCAATTGGGTTCATTAGAGGGTCAAGTTTGGATTACACGTTGCGCGGTTGGATTGCGGCAAGCAACCACATTGTAACGGACTGTGATTCACATTGAAATGAACCTTAGTCACTGCGAGCACGGGGACCGTATTCAAAGTAGATGGAAATTGGGTATTGCCCACCCGAAAACACTGCACAGCCTCGACGCGATTTGATGTAATTTCATCTCATCAGGTGGAGACAGCAGGATTTGGACCTACGACCATTGGAATAGCAGCCAAAACTACTACAACTTTGGCTACCGGGTCACGATGGGCAATGCTTTTGTCACAAATGTAGATGACTAATTGGTGGGTCAAGTTTGGATTACTGGATGTGTGATTGGATTGCGACACGCAACCTCAATATAATGGACTGTGATTCATATTGAAATGAACCTTAGTCGCTACGATCGCTGGGACCGTATTCAAAGTATATGGAAATGGAATATTGCCCACCCGAAAACACAGCACAGCCACGACGCGTTTCGATATATTTTCATCTCATCAGGTGGAGACAGCAGGATTTGAACCCACGACCATTGAAATAGTAGCCAATACTGCTACCCTGTTGCTACCGTTTAACAATGGGCAACGCTTTATGTCACAAAGGTATATGACTACTTGGAGGGTCAAGTTTGGTTTACACGTAGTGTGATTGGATTGCGACACGCAACCTCAATTTAATATACTTTGATTCACATTGAAATGAACCTTTTCCTTGCGATCGCTGGGTCTGTATTCAAAGTAGGTGGAAATTGGTTGTTGCTAAAATGAAAGCACACCACATAGTCGCCGCCTTCCGATGTAATTTCATCTCATCAGTTGGAGACAGAAGGATTTGAACCCACGAACATTGGAATAGCAGCCAACACTACTACCACTTTTGCTACCGGGTCACGATGGGCAACGCTTTATGTCACAATAGTAGATGACTAATTGGATGGTTAAGTTTTGATTACACGTTGTGTAGTTTTATTGTTAAGGAACCTCAAAATATTGCACTGTGGATCATAGTGAAATGAACCTTTGTCAATTCGATCACGGGGACCGTATTCGAGGTAGATGGAAATTGGGTGCTGCCCAGCCGAAAACACTGCACAGCCACGACGCGTTTCGATGTAATTTCATCTCACCAGGTGGAGACAGCAGGATTTGAACCCACGAACATTGGAATAGCAGCCAAAAATACTACCCCTTTGGCTACGGGTCCACAATGGCCAATGCTTTATGTCACAACAGTAGATGAGTAATTGGAGTGTCAAGTTTGGATTACACGTTGTGTGATTGGATGGCGACACGCAACCTCAATTTAATGGACTGTGATTCATATGGAATTAAACCTTATTCACTGCGATCACGGGGCCGTATTCAAATTAGATGGAAATTGTTACTGCGCACCGGAAAACACTGCACAGCCACGACGCGTTTCGATGTAATTTCATCTCATCAGGTGGAGACAGCAGGAGTTAAACCCATGGCCAATGGAATAGACGCAACCAGAACCACCAATTTGGCTGCCAGAACACCACAGGCAATTCCCGTTGTCACAACGGTAGATCACTAATTGGAGGGTCAAGTTTGGATTACACGTTGTGTGATTGGATTTCGACACGCAACCTCAACGTAATGGACTGTGATTCACATTGAAATGAACCTTAGTCAATTCGATCGCTGGGACCGTGTTCAAAGTAGATGGAAATTGGTTATTGCCTACCCGATACGCTGCACCGCCACCACGCGTTTCGATGTAATTTCATCTCATCAGGTGGAGAATGAAAGGTTTGAACCCACGCCCATTGGAATAGCAGCCAACACTAATACCCCTTTGGCTACCGGGTCACAATTACCTATCTACAGAGAACGAAGTCTGAACGCATTTTGCAACTTGTTTTAGGAGGAGAGAATTAATGAGACATTTTGCGTATGGGGTGCGTGCCTGACACTTCGGTTAAAAAATTCCGTCTATGCTGGAGGCAGTGATTTTGAGAAGTTTACCTAGGAAAACGAGGTTGGCTTTAATCCTGCACAGCTAGAGATGCTCTAGGCCAAGCAGTTTATAGCGTCCTTAATATTTGGGAGTAGATGAGCCAATATGGCGCTTACTGGTCTTCCTTGATCATCATCCTATCACTTATATGTGAGTCGGAGAAAACAGTCAAGCAGTACTCTAAACTCGTTTGAGCACATGCTTTGTAGAGCGTGAGTCGAGACTGTGCTAGGCTTACTGACTTCAATATATGCACAATAATTGTTCTTGCTTTGGCAAAGCTTTAGCATGCCTGTTCGAAAAAAAGTTAACGAGCCAGATGAACGCACACTGAGGTGGCGCCCGTTGGAGCTGTTACTTAAGCATGTGTCATTGAGAGTAACGGAAGCTAAGTGGTATTGTGCAACGGTAAGAGAGAACATTGCATTTATTTTTGGGACTTCTAGTATATAAAATCGCACCAAGTATTGAGAGCGCAAAATTTTTCTGAGTATTTGAGAGGCCATTTTGTATACAGCAAGGATCGAAAGGAAATATAACTTTGATATCATTGGCAAATATGTATAATGCACCGTATTTAAATATCTGGAATTCGTCATTAAAATATAACAGAAACGGCAGAGGGCCAAGTACACTACCATGAAATACTCCTCTAGTTAAGCGATGTACTTTTGGATGCTGCATGGCTCAGTTTTACTAACTGCGTTTGGCTATAAAGATACACAGAAAACCAAGAAAGATGACCAGGGACACGGAATGCAGCTAGTTTCGTCAGTAGTCTGTTGTGTGGAACCTGTTCAAGAGCATTTTTTCATGTTTTATGTGAGAAGGACTGACGCTTGGCTAGGGTAAAGTGAATGCGTCACGTAGTTTGAGAATAGAAAATGGCGTGTTTGGCAAGATTTAGCTAGCCAAAACCCGTTTTGCAACTTAGTGAAGAGCTTGCCCTGCAGTAGGAAATAAAGCATCTCCTCCTTGACTATCCTTTCCATAATCATGGAAGTAAAGCTTGTGTATCCTATAGTACGGTAGTTGTCGATATTTAGGCGACGGTGTTGTTTATTATGTAAAACGACTCTCGAGTGCTTCCATATGTTTGGGTACTTTCCACATGTCATCGAGAGGGTGAAAGCGCTAAGCAGAATGATTGGAATATCCGGGCCTCAGATAATAGTAAGGAAATGGGAGTCCATCAAGACAGGGGCTCTATGACAATATCAACGAGCGCAGTGCTCGATTGCTATTTTTCACGTTGAAATCATTGGTGTGAATGCGATCGTCTGTGCACTTTGAAATCTTATTTAGCACTAACAAATTAATGCTGATGAAGGCGTCACAGAAGTGTGTGTTAGTGATCTATTAATAAGAAGAAAATTCTTCAGGCTACAGATGCAGGTGCAATTCAAAATATGCAGCGAGTTGCATCTTAGATGATGTAAAAGAAAAAACCCATAAACGTCTGGCACACAGCAGAAAAGCGGTTTCCAGAGCAAAAATGTTATTGTCACTATTCCAACTGTAGATGGACACAACGTAAACGTTCTGGACATTGCAGTTCTAAAGAATTATTGCCTTGTGCAAAACCCAAGTACGTGAAAATTGAAACCGAGTTCCAGACGTGGAATGTTTCCCATGTTCAGAAATATGATAAGAATCACGGTGAATCAGTAGGCGGCATGATGCCAGCGAGAGTAACAGAAAGGTTCAGGAGGAATGAAGTGTTGTATGGTCTGCGCTATTTTTCCTTTCTTAAAGGTGGAGACAATAAATTATTCACATAAGTTACAAGTGCAAATCCCCCAGTGTGTAATGGTATTGATATCGCAAAATTGGTATTTTGTGCACATGTGCGGAAGAGGATGGTGCAACATCATACTAATAAGTTTAATGAGTTAAACAAGGAAACATTTACGTACAATTGCAAGAGCGTTGGATGTATTTGTGGGAGAAACTGTCTGACAAGATGGCAATTCTCAAGATTCAAGGACATTATGGTGCGGCAATACGTAGAAACACCAACAAGGTTCATCAGATTCGAAAAGAAATGTGGGTCATATGGGATCACAGGAACCATTCCCATATCAACTGTGGAAATTGGTGCACTTCCAAGAATAAGCTTGCTTCAGATACTGATAGAAATACTTTCTCTCTTTTTGTACGTGAGGCCATAAAACCTGTCTTTGGATCTCACATCAGTGAGGAAATATGTCAAAGTGTGCTCATGGAAGGATAATAATTATAAATGTGTTTTCACAATTCCACTTGCTAAATATGTCCAAAGACTTCATTTCAGAAAAGTTGGTAGACAACCGGTTAAAATGTTTATGGTTATGCACATGGTTTCGCTTTTAACACAAAAGCTTCATCAGGCGAAGTGAATTAGCTTAACATTGACATTTTATAAAGATCATGGCAAAGCTACATACCGAGAGTAATCAATTTGCAATTCATCGATGAAAGATTACAAGAGTTAAATGTCACTACACTCGTGTGTACACTGTGGTCGGTTTCAGTCAAGGTCAAATGGGGAAAAGAAATTGCTGATCCGATGATAATCACATGTGTGGTCAGCAGTCTTAAGTGGTCCGTTGCAAGGCACTTGGTCACTTATATAACTTGACTTTAGTACTTCGGAATTTGATGCAAGAAGGTCCGTACACCATTCCGAGTTAAGATCCATTAACCGATGCTTATCAACGTGGCCAGATGAAGACTGAACGCCAGGCGCTAGGCAGCCCTAATCCGTCTATTCTATTCACGTAGTTCATATCCTTGCTTATTTCTCTAGCCACAACAATCAGCCATTGTTTGCCTGATCGTAATCGCTTCCTGATAACCTCAACATTTTCAAAGTCAATTTCGTGCCTTGTGTCTAGTACATGCATTGACATTGGCGAGTATCTGAATATTGCTCTATACACTAGCTCGTTTCGCGGTGGCCTTGAAATGTGTCTCCTATGTTCTGAAATCGTTGTACGTAATTCCCTCGCTGTTTGGCTTATATACACTTGCGTACCATCTTTAGATGATATTTTGCAAATGCCGTTACTTGTTTTATCTAAAAGGAGTGAATACTTTACTTCCTTTCATTGATTGACTGCAAATTGATTAGTCTCTTTATGTAGATTAGCCATGATCGTTATAAAATGCCAATTTTAAGCTAATTCACTTCGCCTGATGAAGCTTTTGTGTCAAAAGTAAACGTTGTAAATAACCATAAATGTGTTAACCCGTAGTCTACCTACTTTCTAAAATGATGTTTTCCCGATCGCTTTCAAATATGTTCCAAGATGTCCATGTCCAAAGACTTGTTTTATTGGAGGGTTTAGCCGATATCTCTCACTTTATGATGCTACGGTAGTTTTCAATGATAGAGAGCAGAGTAGGCTACCTATCTCTGAGATGCTCGATTATCATCATCACCGTTATCATCCTCGTCAGTTCACGTTAGCTGAGAATGAGAAACACGCCTCAGCTAACGTGGCGCAATAAGAAAGGGTTTGGCTAAAAATTGCACTACAACTTACACTAGAACAAATTCGACCTTAAGTAATATAGTATTCGTTTCGTATGAGATTCGAATTGGAAGGGGAACCTAAAGGGAGGGGATGAACAAAGTAACTCAAAACACAAACACCATTGGGGCCGGCTCCTTGCCATATGCCTATTGCATTCTATACCAGAGTGGGTTTCAATGAGCTAGAGAGAATAAGAATAAACGCAGCGGTTAAAGAACTATCAACAAGTGAACGGCGAGTACGGAGAATAGAGTCTGCCATGGATGCGAAAAACAAAGAGGATTTTTAACTTGTTGGTGCTCAAGAGAAATACATTTTAGTCCAACATTGTAATTCATATCTTGGGACCTCACAAACATTAGATAAATAGCTTAGGTGCTAGGTATGCGAGACTAACTTGCATTTGGAATACGTTACAACTTAAAAGGCTATTTGGCAACATAACATTTTACACCTATACGTTATATTTGTCAGGATAGTTGCAATACAATTAAGCCTAATTAAATGGAGTTTGGTAGACATAATATTAATTATTATTAGCTTAAAACATGCTAAAACCAACGGTCTCACACTTGTGGTCTACATATATATTGCTTTCAAAGTTTATTCTACTTTTGGACGTCAATGGGGAAAAATCTAACATACACCGACTTGAGTAAAGTGTAGCTGACAGACTAAGCATATCTAAGAATTTATGCATAATTTTAGCTGCATACGTAGAATAACTTTTCGTAGGGTTGAAAACGCCACTGCAATAAATGTACTTAACACCAAAATTTGTGGATTGATTTAATAGAAATAATATGAAATAACCAAAACTATTTCATTTCTTGTTAGTTGTTTTTTGGTTGATATATAGGGAAGGTTTCTGCAAAATTTGATAAGGATATTGTCATAGTTAGATGTTTTTAACTATTAACAAATACTTACATTATTTATGATTTTCTAGCCAGTTTCCTTCCCTTAAGAACAGAAGCTAAACCTGTGTCGTTTTAGATCCGCGGTAGGAGCCTTGCGTTCAGAGTATTCGACACATATCTCTTTAGGATGACGAGTAATAAGTGGTCCTTAACGACGCGAGGCCCCGGGTACTCACTAGCACTTCTGAGAATGTTCTAGGAAACCTTCTGTCAAATGTCAGATCGTGTGACACTCACGGACTAATTCTACCATGGTACCCCATTTTAAGACATGCGCATTTTCGTGCAAGAGACCCATCGGACTTTTTTGCACCTACCATGCGTAAATTTTCTTTAAAAGGCAGTGTTTGCCTTCATCATCAGAGCTTGCTTCTCATCCAGATGTTACACATAACCATGAAATTATCATGCAATGTTTTGATCTTCAGCCATTCTGTTCGTCTTAATCTAGTGCACAGCACGTCTTCTGGACTCGTCCGGGACAACTAAGTTTCATAGAAGCTTATGCCTACGTGAAGGAGTAACTGATGCTCATTTACTACCAAAGCTGCCAAGGAATTTCTACTCCGCGGTAAGAGATGAAATATTATCCTTATTACTGCCGTGGTTTGCTCAAATGTGACAACTAGTGACACATTATTCCTCAACTTAATTTCAGTCACTCCAAAGCATTAGAGAAAGATTATGTGAAAGGCCTGTTGCCTTCCACGGACCACACTATTCCGATGGGGCTTCCTGCAAAACATCCCATCAATGTATAAATAGAATGAGCTGTTCATTGTCACAGAGATCTACTTGATCTAACACACTCCGAGTATAAACAGACTGTTACTAGAAATCATACGTCCAGGACCGTCGAAATATGCGTCCGTTAAGTAAAACCTCATTAGGTGCTTCAGCACATCAACTTCTGTATAGATTGCGTAACCGTAAATCATTGTTTGAACAAAACCTATTCATCATCCACTGGCACAGTTACGAACTCATGAATACGCACAATCGATTAGTTTCATTATCGCGCGTTTCTACAAGCTGCAATATAGCATCCGGTATTTGTTCTCAGCTTAGGACAGCTTCGAAGATCTCTAGCTTATTCGCGCCGAATAGGTCGCTAGCCGCTGCTTATTGACCACCTGGATAACAAACTCTCAACGCGAAACACATGTTGCAGCCTTCCATTGCTCCCGTTGAAACTTTGCGAAGGTTCAGTGTGGATCTCTCGAAAGACACCAACAAGAAACTCATGTCAACAACTTCGAACTCGCAGAAACATGCACACACACAGTGATTGAGTATTTGTAGCGAGTACTCGGATGTTTCACCAACTAGCTGATGCGAATGATTATGGAGCTTAGCATGACCAAGCCTGTAGTCAGGGAGATAATTTACTATGGAGCAGAACGACGTCATTCGTAGTGATTTTTTATATTTATACATTACATGTTATTAGGCATGATCCGCAAACTTTTAGATGAACTTGGCTTTTATGCGGATAGGACAGGGTGCATAGAAGTAAGGCTTCATTCCGGACGGCACAAGAAACTAATGGGTGGGCTGCGTGAGCTTACTTCTTCTGTCCAGCAGGTTCTTTATTGCTTCTGGGGGCAATCGTTAACAAGTTGCCTTACGGTTTACTCATATGGAAGAAGCTAAAATAATTTGGGATCATTGATCCTCTGCACCCACGGTTCAAATATTGTCTCTCTGATGTCATATGCCAAGTACAACTACGGCTTACCAATTATTCACCACTGAAGATCAACTGTGGTGTGCTTCAAGTTAGTTTGTTAGGTCCGTTGCCTACTTGGTTTATAACAAAGATATAACTGAAAAATAAATATGGTACACCATATATCTTAGCGGATGACATAAAAATACTATGCCCTTTGATATCCTGTATTTAAGCGGTACTCTAGAAAACGTCCGCATATATAGCTGGCCTTGGAATCGTGATGCACCGATTGGCGAATATGGTTCTTAGCGTAAAATACAGTATGTTGACATGCAAGTGCGAAATTCCACCTACTACACTTTATCTTGGTGAGCAAGTTTTATACACAAAAAGGCCAAATCACGAAGCTGTGCAAGAATCGTCTTAAAATCATTCTTGATGCGTAAAGTCTACATTCGCCCTGTGCTAGAGAAGTGCTCGTTTATCTTTAGGAGGGATAGGAAGGGCTACCTCGTAGCCTAGCAGATGTGCCAAAGTCGTTCGAAATTACGCACTAGGAGCAATTCAGGACATGACAACTGATGCCACTGTGACAACGATGAATGAAGCAAAGCCTAACATATATTTATGACTTAGTTTAAAGGCGTGTATTCATAAAAATTATCACGATTCACTTAAAAAACGGAGGAAGCCACGCAATTAAAAATAACTTGTAGAAACTCCTAATGTTTAAAAATATGGTTCGGAAAATACTCTGCTCAAATTAGGTATACTGAGATCTGGCAGAGAAAACATGTTAAGATAAGAATAAATAAATTTAAAGCCAATCAAAAGGGCACCCGAATGATAAGTCGCGTAGGATGGTCGGGGTTAAACTGCAATTATCATGAGATATGTTAGTTGCCTGTTTGAGCATTTATCTAGCAGAAACACTTCTAAGTAATCTCAGTGTAGGTGTGAAAAGAATCCAAACGAGGAGGCAAGATTGAGACACATATTACTGTTGTACTCCATGAGGAAATTAGAAATAAGGATACCAAAGTATGAACCGTCTTCTCAGTTCAAAGTGACATATTAATCCAATATGAAAAAATAATTAATATATTCCAAAATAGCAGGATTTAGGCAACGAATTGTTGGGGGCAAAGGGCAAGATCCAATCGCTTTTTGAAGAGATCCAATGTGGGGAGGAAACCACAAAGTTTGGAGGAGAGCTCCAGTGTTTGCCAAACCGAAGAAACAAATAATTCCGATGGCGTTCCAGGCGGCTATATTTCACACACAATAACATTGCGTTATTTCTGCTGTTGGTCTTATGGCTAAGTTTTAGCAAGTGGCGGCACACGTGGCTATGGTCACAGAATGTTTGGTAGAATGGTATTAGATCACCGCACAGCCCTCGTTAGCGGTCAATGAAAACTTCCTGTGACTTCAGCTTTTATGGGAGGACAGATTTTATAGGCCTTTGACGCTAATCGTGGCACTGCGTTGTGGCTTCTCCAAAATTTCTAAGTCGTGTTATCACCGCGGTTACTAAGAATGGATGGCATATTCAACCTGAGGGCGCACGTAAAAATTTTACATCAAAAGGCGTTGCTTAACAAGTTCAGTGGAATAAAAAGTTTTGCGAAAAGTTGATTGCATTATAAAGTGCAAGGCGGTTTGGTGGACTCACCAAAGACTTATGTAGAATATCGGGGATATTCGCATATTAATAGTATAAATCCATAAACATAATTGGTTAGAAGTTTGGTGAGACAGTTTAATTGTGCTTTGTAGCTGCTGGCTAACAGTTAGCATTATGAAATATAAATGTGTCAACGCATCGACAACACATTTTCTAAATATCGCCAGATTGGTTGTACTGACGACATGATTTAGGAGGGTATTCCAAGGTTAGCACAAGTAGGGGTAAAAGCAATTTCTCAGCATTCAAGCCATTTATACCGTATTGTCAGTTACAGAGGATGACCTCTTATTTACTGTTTTGGCTCAATTCCAAAAGCGGACAGCAAATGCGGTTTGGGTTCTTCAGAATTTGGTAAACCATTATGAACTCCCCTTGTAAAAGTCGACATTGACTTCTGCACGTTCTTAAAATTTTCAGTCTAAGCTGCTAGGACAGATGAAAGAGGCCCCTGACGTTCTTAGTTGCCCTTCGTTGAGGAGTCTCGAGAGAAACGAGGTCCTGTTTCTTCCACGGCTGCCCCGCCTGAATAGCATATTCCACGTTTTGTCGCTCGTAGGCGTTAAGCATTTGGGGAAAGAAGGAGGGTTCAAACCGACCGAATACTCTGCGAAGAAGCCCGAAGTGTTGATTTCGGGTACTCGTTGCCTCTGCTAGTTTTGAACACCCGAGATCTTGCCGTACCAATACACCCATGTTACGCTCCTGAGAGACATTCTCAAACGTGTCGTATCTAAACTTGTAAACGCTCACCGGCTAGTGAAGCAGATGGATCGATTTGCACTTAGCTATGTTCAACTGAAACAGGTTCCACTTTGATCATAAGTAATGCAATCTAGTTCATGTTGGAGTATAGACTGATCTCCATTGTTACCAATAGGCGGTCATCGGCGAAAAGCAGGAAATTTGAGGAGATAACTCTTCCCAAGTCGTTGATTAACACCAGCAATAAGCGCGGTCTCGGCACTTAGGCTTTTAAGACACCACACCCCACATCAGTCGGGATAGATAGTGATCCCCTGACAAGTACTTGAAGCTTCCGTTGGTGAAGGAAGCTGCCAATCCGACCAAGTACAGGACCTCCGATTCCGTAGCTCTGTAGCAGAAGAAGTATGATGCGGTGATCCAGGCGGTCGAAAACTTTGGAGAATCCAGATAGATGACGTCAACTCCGATCCCATCATCAGCCAATTCTGTCCAACTACCTCGTGCAATCAGTAGATTGGTGGTGCATGAACTTGCTGTTCCGTTACCAAGATTTTGCATTTTTCCCAGGTAGTCCATTAAAGTCTCATCGACGATCGCATGCATCACCTACGCGAGCACTGGGAGGAGAGTCACTGGACGATGGTTTGCAGGATCTGAACTGCTACCTCCTTTAAAAGTAGGGGTGATAATGCCACACAAAAGTAGTGGGGACTAGTTGTTCATCAATGCACCTTTGGAGGAACTGTGACAGTGGTTCAGCTAGATTGTTGGCCACAGCCTTCAGTGACTTCGAGCGAATGTTGTCTGCTCCTGGAAACCTATGATCGCGCAGTGAGAGTAAATTCCTTAGCACAATATTTTGGGTTGAAAATTATATGTGTAAACAGTGGAGTCGCTAATGTGCATGACCTTATGGGACAGGTAGAGGCTGCTAGTTCGAAAATTGGGGCGTATTATAGCCGCGGAGCATTAGCTGCTTCTTGGGCGCTTTGTATCCTACCACCTGTGGTGTAAAATGGAGGGATCCCATGCTTCACTTTACGAAGCTTATTCGCATTCGTATAGAGCATTTTGTTGTTTGCCATAATTATTTGGCTAGGAATTGTTGATACGTTACATTATCCTTACGGCCAAGTGCAGTGCAATGGTTGCGATAGGTCAGGATATTGCCCTAAGTTTATGAGTCGGGGTTTAACTTGTAGGCACACTAAGCTGCATCCTTTATTGCCATGCATTTTCGAGTCCTTCTCCCTAGAATTGAAGGCATTTTTGCGGGACAAATGTGTTTGGTCTCTGGTACTCTGTTGACGACGTTGCTGAGCCTATCAAGGAAGTCTGTAAGAAAGTTGCCATGGGGACTGTTGTTTGAGAATTCCCCAGCAGCTGTGCTGACGAGTTCTTTCAATAGGTGGTAGCGTGTGATTGTATGGGTTAGTTCTGAGTGTTCAGATTGATACACTGCGTAACAAACATACTTGAATGTTCTTGCTACGTGGGCACTGAGACCTAACGGATTATCCATTAATAAAATGTCAACCATGAGCTCTTCATTTGATTAGCAGTTCCACAGTGCATGAGTGCTTTGTCGAACGCATTGTTCCTCTGTTACTATGATTTTGTGATTTTCCAGACACTGCATGAGTGCTTCAGAGAGGATTGTGTTCATAACTTTGGAAAGCATAAGGAGAGGCGTTACAGGACGGAAACGGACCAGGTTAGTTCGAATACCTACCACTAAATTAGAGTGATGTCCCTATGGCAGAGTGAAAAAGCTGTTCTACAGAGCCAGGCGGATCCGCAGCCTCGAAATGATGCAAGATGCGAAAGAATTTTTTACAGAACCTTGGTGCTAGCGAAGTATCCTAAGAATTTTGTTCAGATCCACAAGAAGCCACCCAAAGAAAAATACCAGTGTTAACTACAGAGGAAATGAATGTTTATTTGTTCTTGACTTCAAAGGGGACCATATATCAAAGGATATCGGACATAAATTCCGGTCCGCGCTTACGCGTACCTACGCGACCGCCCATTTGCAACTCAGACATACGACGCGCAGCCTTGTTCTTCATGACCGTCAGAGCAACTCATCAGTCAGTTCCGCCGTTCACGTTGTTTACCAGATCACCTACTATTGCAGTGACATTTAACCTGGATGGACTGACCGTCAGTTAACTCAGATGGTAGCTGAACATATGTCGAGGTGGTCTGAACAAATTATGCCGCAACAGAATGGAGTGGATCCAAGGATGAACCGGAGCGTAGCATCATCTTTCACCAAGCATCTCTTGGTAACTCGACATCATTTGAACTTGGTGACTGCTTTCAATGCGTTAGTGCGAGACAATAATCCGAGAATTTTGGCAATTATTGAGGCTTTGCTACTTCGGGCCTATCAACGAGTGTTGTGTGCACAGAAACTATTGCGACAACCAATTCGGTTACCTTGGTCTGGATTTTGACATTTGGATTGGTTGTGTCGATTTTTCCCTGTAAAAAAGCGTCTATATATTTCGCTTGTATTGGGTTTGCGACTGATGAGAACAATCGAAATGTTGACATAGCGCAACGTTTCTCTTCTCACTGCTTTGACAAAACGGTTGAAGTAGACCCTCTGTTTTACCCTTTTGAAAATAAATTTAAATTAGTAATTACCCCACAGGTTCCTGTATTTTTAGAGTTCTAAGTTAGAAAAATATATTTCTAGCATAAATCATATGCTATGTTCCATAACTATGTTCTCAGGTATTATATTTCTCTTGTTACCACAGAAAAGCTCACCTTCCTTTACCCACGGAAAGATAATTTGCTCCCTTCTGTACAAGGAGCTGTTCTTCAAGCCGGCATTAATTATTTGTCGCCCATTCAAAGTTTTGAACTGCATATCCTTGGAATTTAGAACACGTATTTATCTATGCGGTTAATTATGATATGCAAGTATTTTACTTATTTGACCATGTTGGTAAGAGCATATCTCTTATACACGGGAGTATATTTGTTATTTTTATTACTAATATACAAAGAACGAACGTTTGCAAGCGTGCGCTTAACTCCACCCTTTCCTTGCAATATTTCCTTTCATCTGGTGACTACTAATCTGGCAACAACTTAGTGACCAACTAGCTTTTGCCTTTTCTATCGTTCCTTGTTGAGTTCATGCAAATTGCTGCCAGTGGTAGATCTTCAGCCACAACACAGGATTATACTCTAGTCCACCATTTAGTGGCGGGAAGTGGGGTGTGGGCAACTAAGATTTCTGCGTTAGCAAGTCGCGCTGAGTTGGTTTCATGGCGCGAATTTATTTGTCTCCGCTACCTTATATCCTATTATTGATAACAGCGGAAATATAGCTGGATTATTGAGTGCAAGGCTAACAAATTCAAGATTTTCCATGTTGGCTTGTGATAACACGAGTTAGAAATGCTGGAGAAAACACAACGCAAAGGCACAATTTACGTCAAGGTCCTATAAAATCTGTCCTACCATAAAGGCTAAGATCACAGAAAGTTTTCAGTGACCGCTACCGAAGGATGTGCGCTGATCTAATATTATTCTACCAAATATTGTGTGACCCTAGTCATGTCACTTGCTAAACGTTAGCCATAACACCAATCTCAGAGGTAACCCTATGAAATTGCGCACACAATTTAACTGCCTGTATTGCAGATGGAACTATTTCTCTCTTCAGGTTAGCCAACCCTGGATCTCTCTGCCAAACTTCGTGGTTTCCTACCCACAATGGATATTTTTGTAATACGATTGGACCCTGCCTTTTGCCTTTATTGATTCGTTGCCTCAACTTTGCTATTGTGGAATATATTAATTATTCCTTCAAACCGGATTACCATATGACCTAAACCTGAGGAGACGTTACAGAATTAAGTATTCTTGTTTCTACTTTCCTCACGAAGTACAACAACCATTTTTTCCAATGTTGCCATGTCGTTTGTATTAAATTCCCACTTAGATTATTATTATTTAGTAGCTTATCCGCTAGATAAACCCTCAAACATGCAAATAACCTATATCTTGATGATCGCAGTTATTGCCCCACCATTATGCGGGACTTTCATGCGGCTGTTTTTCACGCAGCATAAATAATTGTTTATTGTTTGTTGTTCCTTTTGCACTGACCTTTGATTATGCTGTCAGTTTGTCAGACAGCGACGCACAACCCGAATGCACAATGTAGCGCGGCGGCCTCTCATAAACCGTAGATTTATTCACTACAACAATTATTGCAGCATGTGGTGAGTGTCGTCAGTGGACGGCAACATTGTGTCAAATTCCTCAAGCTCTATGGTAGTTCCTTAATGCACGTCTGCGCGAAAGTAAACTTGCTACATCGTATTTCATAAAAAGTGAATTCGTAGCACCCTAATTATTCGGAATTTTTCAGGTGAATGTAGGAACAATTAAAAATGGTTCCATCATGCTAGAAAGCTCCTCATCCCGAGCCATTTGTTCTAATTTGCACTGATTCATTTCAACCTCAATGAACAACGAGCAGTGCTTAACGCTGGATAATAAAGAAGTCGCATGACATGTCCCGCAGGATTTTCGCGGTAAGACTACGAAACCAAAATATTTGAGCTATTTATTAGTAAGCACAAGCTCAAGTATCGACGGCTTGTTAGCATTTCGAAATTTGGTGGGTGTGGTAACGTGGGTGTACAGAGGGTATCTGGAAATTACATTTTCAAAGCATGCTATCAACTGCATGTTGTCTGTCACCGTTATTTCCAGGTCTTGAACATTAATGTCACCTGCGATGAGAATGTGACTGCATGTCTTGCTCATAAGACTTTGAAGACAGCGATTCAGTTTGAAGTACATTTCACACGTAGGAATTGCTGGTCGTTAAATCAAAGCGAATCTGGGGCACGGATCTACGGGTGGTAATAAGTTCACATCGGAGGTTAGCACTGTAATACTTAATTACGCCACCACCATCACTTCCAGCTCTGTGATTCTGACGCAGTGACATACCAGGTAAATTGGTCACAGAATCTGCCGTCTCAAGGCATAACGGCCTCCAGTAATCATAATGATATCCCATCGTTGTGACCCCTGGCGTTCTCTAAGTTCAGCCGGCTTACTAAGAAGATTTTGAGCCTTCGTATACAACCATGACAATTTTTTGGATGTTAGAAATGTTTTGGTGGACAAAATTATCGTGTTATGTTTTAAGCCGACCGTTCGTCGATCGGCCGCTAATGACTTTTGCGTACGTCATTGGAGAGCCTTAAACCATAAGGCGTTCCATTGAGCGTTTTCCCCATATGTTATTAATGCGCAGCGCTCCATGAACAACCACCGATCGGTCAGCAGTGGTGGGGTTCGACGTTAAGTTTAGTTATAACTAATCACATAACTTAAGCAATACAGTTTAATGCACACCTATTCCCCAATTCTGTCTTTCCCTACTTTACTTCATCAACTGGTCTTACGTTTTGCTTACAACTAAAGTGGTAATAGCAAACCTGTGGTTTATTTGTGCCAATGACTGTGAATAATAGCGATCTGAATACGCATTGTTCAGAAGGTTGCCTCAACCAATTGTCACACTCCATTGTGGCTCCTTTTGTCAACCAATTGATGAACGGAATCTCACGGTCGCAAATATTATATCTAGCACAATGTGCCTGCATACCCGTTAGAGTAATTCAACCTTACTTGAACAACAGCATAGCAATGCTACATTTGTTAACAATTATTTGTCATTTGCTGGCGCAGACATCTTCCGAAACGTTCAGTAAGTTAGTGTTAACTATGTGTCAGTATATGATATACGTATCCGTATTGTTCGGTCAGCTGGTGTTGGTAAGCTGCTAGTTTGTTAAAAAATGTCCGTTGTGCTGACTAAGAAAAACGATGCCTGTTACCGACGATTCTGTCTTGGAATTGAGCGAGTGACAAAATATCCCCGGGTGGATTAAGAAAACATTGCTATGAATAACCAGGATGCTACTTTTACAAAGGACTAGAGCATCAAATCAAATGCGAACTTATAGTACATTCTCGGTGATTCATCAAGAACACGAGTCTGAGGCAAACAATTTTTGCACTGATTCGTCTACGTGCCGGTACGGCATATCAACTTAAACTACAAAGGGATGGATAGTGATTGCTTCGGTGGTATGTGCTGAAATGACTCGGTTAATGGTTAGACAGTGAATAGATCTCCGCTGTCTCATTCGCACAGGTCGATTGAGGGTAACGTAATCACAATGCCTGAGCCGATGTCAGTGTGACGGCAAGGCTGATGACAGTTCAGCCACGGCTGGTATCAAGATTGAACAAACATTTTTGCGAGCACAGTGGGGACTGGAATATGTAGATCACAATGGCCTCTGCGTTGCCGAGCATCATTAACCGTGTGCCTTTCGATTTGCCCTTTGGAAAATTTGGAACCTGAGAAACCACAATAAAACATTCGGGAGGTTAATCTGGTGATCTGATTCGAACAGATGATACAAAATACCGCTTGTACAAACGCCAGTGCCCCCGTTCAACAACTATTTAGGACTATATTCCTTAATGCGACGTGACAGTGAACGAGTCCTCCGACCAACATATGTTGCCCCCAATGTGCACCCAAATAGATCGAGAATGTAAGAATGGGTCAGCCTCCGCAGTCTGTTCTTGCTGCATACATGAAGTAGCTGGTTCATGGCGAAGACACATAGTCATTCTGCAGCCGGAAATGTGTACTTTATCGATTGCGTCGATTTTCTTGGTAATACCCACTAACTGTATTACCTTTCGTAAGTAAGGTGGATGAAGACGGTTTTATCTCGACTACGTCCTCAAATGCCGGTGATATTTTAGGCTACATGTTGCGCAGAACGATTCTTTCCGCATAACCAATTTTGTGCAAAGTGTGCAGGAGGGATTTTCTCACATCCTCCAAAGAGTCCTCTGAGCATATCTTTCTCGCTATTGAGGTGAGATATAATACTGTTACGCTTGTATTTAAGCGATACAAAATTACAGAAGTTTGTCTACTGACCGGTCCACGTCTTCTTTCTGTTGGTCTTCCTTAATATGGAACAGTCAGTTCGTCTACTGTGGTGACATCCAGAAATGGGAGTTGACCATACTTTTCAAGTTCTTACGTGAACTTAATCGCCGGGTGCACACCATTAAACTTTGCCAATATCTCATCAAGTGAGATATCTTTATGGCTCATATGAAATACATTATCCATATAGCGATAGTAATAGTCCAAATGATCTGTAAGTGGAATCAATTATTCAGTTTCTAGAAAAATATCTGCCAGCACTGGTCAGAGTTGGGACCACATTGCAACCCAATCATTATGCCCGTAATGGATGCCGTCTAAAAGAAACTGAACGTTGTAGGTGCATTTCAGAGGCAATGCTTTCAGGCTTGGTAAGGATATAGTTAAATGGCTGCTGTTCTTATGAACATAGTTGCCTAGATATTCTACTGTGTCTAACAGCGGAACATTCGTGAAGTACGAAGATAAATCAAGTGAGAACATTTGCCTCTTCTAATGTTGCCTATTAAATTAAAGCTATCCCTAACACTAGGTTGGGCAATTCGTTTTCATATTGCTCCTGCAATTCTGCCAACCACTGGGCTATAGGATGACGTGCGGAGTATGACATGAACGATATTGGGCGTTTACGTGCACCTGTTTTGTTAAAATTCGGCAGTGCGTACATGTTGCGTAAAGCAAAATTTTACTTGAACTTAAGAGCCAACTATAACTAGAGATGAATAAAGTTAAGGAACGTATTTTTATTTTGTTTAATGAACTAAATATTAGCTGCAATAAAAGGTTGCCATAAGTTATTTACTGAATTATACCTAGGGTAAAGAATTAACATTCATACTTTTAAGGTAGAATAGCATATTGTTAAAGCAAACTACAAAACAAAACGCTTCCTCTGAATAAGCGTTGCCAAATTTTTTTACATCTGTCTAAAACGGTAAGATAGCTAAACGGTTAACCGCCAGCAAATGATTGCAACTTTTATAATTTTGGTTCTTAACAATAATGCTTGCAATGCATACTAGGTCAATTTGCTGCATAGTGTGTTTATTTCGTCTCCCTTACTAATATTAAACATAATTCTTGAATTTTCATTTTAATCGGTTGTATCACATGAGGGCTGATATTAGGTTAAATTAATAATACCTACTGTGTTAATAATATTTAGCAAAGTTAAATCTTTCACACCAGCTGGTCCACCCAATAAAGGCACACAATTATTAGTAGATTGCATTTAAGTACATACAAAATAAGAGAGATCATAAGTAAATCAAACTAACTCACTCTGAGCTAAGCAATGCAATGAGATAGAGCAGGTTGAAAAACTTTCAGGTACCTATAGTTGTGTGGCAGTACGCAGCGGTGGCTATGTTAGATAAAGCAGTACCTAGCGTTGCCACGCTAACGTTAAATAAGCTTATTCCTCTTTGTATTATAAAAATGAACTATATTTGATGATTGTTAATTATTTTACTTTTACTACTGAATTTACGGCGCGTCCGGACAGACTAAATTCTTTAAACCTTCAAGTGGCCAGGTCTCGCGCGGAAGATGCAGTTGAGATAAAGCACCAATAGGTGTGTTGGAGCCTATTGGTATATGGCGTCGTTGACAAACTATCTGAAATTTGTTTGCGTGAAATTTCCTTGACATGATTTCATCTTTCTAATAGTGTCTGAGGGACCAACACTACGGTGCTTTATGAATCGGTTTATCTAGTTTAAGTGGAATGATATATAGTACACTTCGATCCTCATAATTGAAAAATGTTTATGCTTTAAATACTTGCACAAATGATTCCCGTTTTGGATGAAAAACTCGAGTCACCATACAATATCTTGAATGATATCTCTGGTATGTTTCTTTTATGCAATGGAATGTACCATTGTTCGCGCTTCATGCAGTTATGGTAAACTTAAAGAAAAACCGCGATGTAGGCTGTTACGCAGCTATTGTCTCTTCAGTCATTGAGTAATACGATTTTGGCGATTCATTCTGTTTCAGCAAGCATCGGAGTTTGGTCCATAGGACTACATTGCATAGGTATGTCCATTGAGTAGAAAAGGTCAGACGCATCCAGGAGTATTAGAAGGAAATCTGCAAAGCGAATGTACGAAGTAGCGATGAGTGTGGCAGTAATTTTCGACATTTTGTTTCGTGTATATAATCCCTAGTGCAACATCGTTGATGTTTATATTACAAGGTCACGACTGCTACGAGGTGGACACTTTCAGTCCTGACTCTGGAGAAACATTTGAATCTGTTACGCCTAGAGGGTGGGGTAGAAGCTAGCAATTGGAAAAAGCTGAATTTGAGCACGCGATGGAAGAAGCGGGGACATCCAATAACAAACAACGCAATGAATCAGATAACTGAGGGTTATATGCTATTAGCTTATGAACTTAAATTGCTGGCGTAAACAAATAACATAAAACCGTGCGAAATATGACAACAACATATTGTCAGTCAATAGCCCTTGTTATAATCGCAAAATGATGCGATGTTCTCAGCTAAATTACGCTAAAATCAGGCATATTATTGGTAGTCTATGGCGCCGTTCCCATCATATAATACTATATTCCTTTGCAGTACTAACAGTAAAGTGTCACGATGTGCTATATGGGCAGATGATTGAACGACTCGTCGGTGTCTTTTCCCTGCATTGTGGAGGGTATGATGGTTACTGTGATTTTAGAAGTACACCCAGGTTTGTGATCCAAGTTCGCATTGTAGGCACGCTGTGCTGCATCGCTTGCTACCATTCATTTTCCATTCCTGTGAAACAAAGTGACTTGAGCTCTGACGCGCTTGTGATCATGTTACCGAACTGTTTGTCGACTACTCACTACAGCTTGTGAGGGGAACAGGTGTTTGAAAACTCCCGATATGATGACTGTACGAGATTTTTTGATCCGTGGTAATGCGTGGTTGTGTGCGTATAATCTGCGTTCCTTCGAACAGTCTCCAACAGAAAAGTCAAACTTTTCTTATTCTATGATTGAGAAGTCCAAATATGAGTCTCATCGATAATGATAGAGTCATAAATTTAGGCACAATATCCAGTTTAACCGGTTTGCTTACTGTTTAACTTCCAGTGGGGTATGCGACATGGTTGCGCATGGCATGAATTCCCGACTGATGCTTTGATATCCATGCCCCCAGACTAATTAGTGTCCACAATTGCCACACTATACTTATAGCTAGTTGTAAAGGAACAAATTAGTTCCCAATGTTCACACACGCATCTACCGCGTCCGTGATGTCCCATTACGCCTACGGTCACAACCACAAAATTCAGATCGCGAACGTCACCCTTAATTGCATGTTGTTCGTTTTCTGAAATATGCAAAGACGATCAAACGCTATTGTATGATATACTGGTTTGTGCGCAACTCATTTAAATTGCAAGTGGTCGCGTACAATAAAGCAAAGCACTCGCTTCACTCCGTGGTCATTACAGTGCTATACAAACATTCTTGTGCGTGCGCAAGTTGGAACCCATTCGATAAGCGCTACCTAGTGCTTTCCACCTCTTGAACATAACTTGGGCACATAACATTGTTACTTTCGTTTTCAGTATGGGCAAATTCTTTGTCGAGTTCTGCTTGTAAAATCATAACACTCCCGAGCTGTTCAAGAATAATTTTGGCAACATTCTGTTGAAGAAGCTAAGGACTATCAAATGACTTTCCAACTATTCTTACAGACGGCAGCATAATAAACTTGAGACATTTTGCGTCATCCACCCAAAAATATCGCGTCCGAGACACTTAGGATAGCCTGAAAACGCCCGTATGCATCGTCTTGTAACGCCTCTTTGTGTGCTTCTGTGCTCACTGTTGAATCCGTTATCTGCGCGCGACCGGAAGAGAGAGAGAGTGAGAGGCAGTAAGACAGACACAATCTCGGCCAGCTGACCTTGGCGATGGATCAATCAATCCAGGGTCTTCGGTAGGGCTAACCATTATAAGTTCGCGTGCCCTGCTGAGCGCTACAAACCGTGCCGCGGTGCCTAAAGCGCCCATGGAACGTGCAATAAGATGTTTAAGATAAAGTATCTCATGGAAATTCTTCAACTTGTTTTAATGGGAAATACGGTAAATTCAAAACAAGCAAGCGCATGCTGGTCAACAGCAAACCTCACTCATTTTGGTTTGGTATGAAGTTTAATACTGTCTAAATTGTCAAAACCGTAATTGCACTGTCGCAATAGTATGATAAGCTTGCAGACGTAGTTGAGAAGTTTCTGGAAACCAAGGTAGTTAAGTAGAAACGGGAATTGCAGAGTGTCTTACACAGACTGTTCCACCGATAGCCATCGTAAGCCAAGTCAAAACGTCGTATGCTACGCCTACAACGTTGCACCTGCAAACAGTGCCAATAATCCAAATCGTTCAAGCGTTTACGCAGGCTTCAATCCCAGCCTGTTTACAGCAATTTCCCCAAACCCACTTTCAAAACTTAGGCTTTGCCGATACATATTATGGCAGCGGGGTGGTTGTTGCATTAAAGATCAGTTTAAAAGCGGCATCTGTTGTTTCTACTACGATGCCCACAAATAAGGTGAAAAGCAATTCTGCACTGATGCGCAGCAAATCGTTCGGTCTCCCAAACATGTTCCAAACTCCAAGGAACGACATTAAAATACTTGGATTCCTACTTATTAAATGTAGCAAGGTACTAGTGTTGACATCGAATGTTTTGAAGATAAAACAGATAGATGATCTGATCAAATTCAATGCCATAACTACTGTCTTTGGTATTCCGATTAAACCCACCAACTTGAAGAGGATCACCCGCCACACGAATTATAAGTATTCTGGCGAAGCTAGGCTTCTTCGGGTTGTGCTAAACTCTGTTGATGTAGTGGAATCAGCGATGTTTGCAATTGCTCGTCTCCGGAACGAAAATGGTTTTGTCCGAGTATATCCAGACGTTCCCTGTAGCGAACGAGAGCTCGCAAGCAAAGCAGAGCTTAGAAGAGTTGCAACATAACACCGCGGGCAGCAACATGTCATTGAGCACGAGGAATACAATGCAAAAGCATACAACCAGGAGCAGTGTCGCTATATACGTTTGCCCCTGATCTTGAATGACCTTGTTGTTACTTTTCTTTGGATTGTGCCAATATCAGGAAGATAAAATAGATGCAGTCCTAGGATAATTAATTTTGGGCTAAAAGCTAGGCAGATGTCACTAATGCTACTAAAACGCTAACGGTCACCATGGAACAGACCGCCAACCAAGATTGGGTTGAAAGTGGCTAGGGAAACCGTCGTTTGCCTTAAAGCACCACTACGGCAGGCAAAGAAATTAATGATCTTATGCAAACTTCCCAAGGGAAGTGGGTCTAAATGAAGTGAGAATCATCCGGGGCAATCCTGCATCGACTTTCCATTCATTGTATAAATTGAGTTACAGAGGGATTAACCACAATGCTACGGAACCTAAATCCATGTTACCCGCCGATAAGAACACAAATAATCGCTCGAAACTCGCCAACTATCGCCCATTGGTCCTCCTCTCTGTGTTATCAAATTTGATAGAGATAATCATCGCTGAGGCTTTACTAGACCAGCTAGAAGGTTACAACACCATAACACCCTAGCAACTGGGTTGCCGCCGACATCATTCATGCAATACCGAACTACTGGTGGCACGCAGTAATTAGAAGGAAGCGGCCGATGAAGGCAATATGGCAGACGTCATTTATCTTGAATTCTCTTTAACGTTCTACCAATTGGACGGCCGCATTTGGCTTTACATGCTCGAAAGCTGAGTAGTTGTTGATGTTGCCCTTGGGTGCATCAGGAATTTCCTGCGGGATCGGGAACTGTAGGTCAAAGTTGGAAGTACATTGCCCGACCCGCGAGGATCAGCTCTGGGGCCATGTCTGTTTCTAGTGTTTATTAACGAGTTTCCACATTTGATTGCCTCAAATAACTTGTTGTTCGATGAAGATGTTAAGATAGAGTCGCCGATCCCCGACCCAGTTGATCACGATGCATTGCAGCGAAACCTGGACCGAGTGTATGGGTTGTTAATTCACAATCGACCCTAGTTCAATTCGGGAATGGGAAAGGTTTTTCACATTTGCAAACCTGTCTCTGTGCTTGGTTGCCTAACACCCATGTGCGGCCTTAGGTTGAATACGCAACCAAGGCCTGGCAGGCCTGACACAAGCAAGAGCTTGCAGCGCTATAGAATCCACAGCGACGAGTCACGAAGCACGCAAAGTGTTGTTCAAGCGTCCTCATTAACTTGGACTAACGGCTCTAAAATTATGCAACGACCGGTACCGGCGCTTACGTGACGGCCTTATTAAGACTTACCAGGTTCTAAGAAACCCCAACCACTGATGCCCTCACCTACTAAAACAGATCCACAAAAAGAATTTTCAGGGGCTGCCAGTTTAATTTAGCCAACTGACACAGTGGAGTATAATGTCGACGGAACTTGTACTCTCTTCGCGTGGGCAAGCCATAGAACGCCCATTCAACTTAAATGGTTTCTGCCCGCATTTTCCCATTGTTAAAAGATTATAAACGTTGCCCCAAACCACATGCATTACTAGACATAACCTGTGTGTTTTGGTAGAAGAGATAATACCACGACAGTTACACAACCAGAATCAGCCTACAAGACTGAGTTTGGCCCTTTATTCATGCCTCAGTTTTAAAACTGTGGTGAGTCCACCAACCACGTTGTGGTTCACATTTTGGCCATAATACGGGACAAGCTAAGCATCCGCTTTTTTGCCTGTAAGTTATCATTGTTTTATTGTGCATCTCTGGAACCTGGTGCTTTTCCGAAAATCTTATTATTATCAAACGATTTCGAGTTGTTTTTACATTCAAACATTCACGCAGAATGAAATTTGACACATCACACTTTTGACAATAAGACATTTGATCTTGCGAATCTAACAAATGTCCCAGTATCTCGTTGCACAAGGCGTGAGATGGATATAATATATAAAAGCATCGAGCATTCGCAGCGATGCCACTTGACCATCATGAGCCTAAAAACATTCTTTAATCTCTGTGGTTACTTGTCAATAGCACTTCCAAACGTATACTGCTCAAACACATCGGCATTCCTCCGAATGCTCCAACTGGTGATGTTGTCACTATGTACTCCGCATTATCTTTTGCAGCAGTATAGCGATACAAACGGAAACAATAGCCGGAGATACCGATGTCCCGAAAATATATTGGTCACTAGATCCATCTTAGTTAATATACACAGGCTTCTGCCAAACCTCATGGCGGAAAGATGGACATAATGGGTTTCAGAACCTACAAGATTCACTGAAGTACTTGATTTAACAACTACATTAGCCATTGTCGATGCAAACAACGATACTCTGGACTGTCTTTCAGGCCGTGACCAAAATATAATAGAATCTTTTACAATATCATATCAAATGTGTATACGATGCTGTCGATAAAATAACCAATCCAAGGAAGATGTTGGATACAAACAAAATTTGATTCGATCTTCCAACTAGGCTACATTTTTCCCGTCAACCAGTATTTGTTTAACAGCAACACAGTTCGATACTAATATCCACTTTATCAAATTTGATCATAATACTAAAAATAAACGTGTTCTCTGCGTCTCTATTGATAAAAAAGAAAGCTTACTCATACAGAGGATGCAGAAATCGCTAGCGAGATTTCGCATAAACCGGGGCGTTAGTAACAATAGTGCAAATGCACGAATGGGCCAGTAGGATCGTATATGCAGAAGCCATACGACACAAAAGAGAAGTTTTCGCTCTACTAAATCAACACGTTGCTATTGTTCGTCATAAAACGAACCACAGCTCTTCCCCTTTTACAGGACACTTGTATGAACATGGTATATCCTTAAGTGACCTGCTTGCCATTTGTGAGGTGGATACGGCTTTGTTTATTGTCCCTATGTAATTTTTATCTGATCTCATACCTTAATGCCCTAAAATTAATAACAACAAAAAGTCTAAACATTGCCGAAATTCCTCGCAACGCTGTTAAGCAGCAAATGAAAAACGTCAAGCGTTTTTTAAAGTTGGATTCCGATGGCAACATGTAAACCGCTTCAACATTGGATGGCCGTACCTACCAAGTTTACTGCGTCGGTACAAACTTACAATTCTCCTAATCAATGGAAAAGCTAATTCATCTTCAAATTCACTAAGAAC
>OX104063.1:254282063-254319367 GCA_944474145.2 Dicrocoelium dendriticum
ATCCCTTCGCTGCTATAAAACATTGGGTGAAAAGATGCTCTAAAGTTGGCAAGAGATACGCAACAAACTGCCATCAGAAAAACGTCTGAAAGCGGGGAAAGTCAGGCCTATGTTGTATGGAGGAGCACAAATCTAGCGAGCTTTAACCGCAAATTAAGGTGTTGCATTTCTGCATGAGTAAGCTGAGCAACTTTAAAGCCGTTCGTAAAATAAGAAGCAGTCAATGCACCGCAAAAGGCCTCTGAAAGATTTGGTAACGGCCGCCTTCTACAACAGCTAGATGCAACACTGATAGATGGGCAAGAATTACATCCAAAAACGATTGTCTGCTGGCCACACATAGGTCAGGGTAAATTTCGGGAAACGCTTACGTGGTCAAACACGCTTATACCATCGGCATATCTCAATCGCTTGCATGAAACGCACGAGGCATTTTTAGCAAATTGGCGGACCTTTGATCTCCTTCCCGTTTCACTGCTTTGAGATTCTACCTTGGCAACCGAAACAACGCTGAAGGACGTGGTTACGGACGCTGAGATCGCCTTAACGTGTGTGTCATTATTTTTCCGCAAATACCAACCTACTGGGCAGGCGGTAGGATTCTTCACCACTGTCCCGACTTACATGTCGACTGTATTTATCCTCCAAGTTATTTGGCCGTAGATCAGTTGTAATACTGCCTACACTTTGACAAGGTAAAAATGTTAGTAACCATTGTAAGCCGTCTACCACTGTCCATTACAGCAATGAATACGATTCTAGCATCGGCTGTAGAGATCTCATTATCATCCTCTTACAGCCACGTTCTCCTACACACCATAGAAACATCAGTTACTTTCAGTGAGCATTTTAAAGCAGAACTGTATATGGTTTTTGCTTGAATATTGTTGTGTTGTGTTCAGTAACTTGCGAAAGGCTGACTTGAGAGCCATTGTAAACGTCCAACGCGCCTTTACGAAGCGCATATTTGGCTGTTCAACCGCTCTTTCATACAGAGATAGGAGTGAGCATTTGAAACTTGAACCTCTGTGGTTACGAAGAATGCAATTAAATCTGTGCATCCTCCACAAACTCGCGTGGCGGAAAGCATATGCTGGAACCTATCAATTGCACTTTCAGGAAAACATCAATTATGAACTGCGAGATAATGAATGCATATTCTATTTACCTAAATTCGAAACCAGCCTAAGGAGAAATTTCTATATTCTTAGGTATGGCTCCATTTGTAATAAGCTGCCAAAAGAGATTAGATGTATTGAACATTTCTGCATGTTCAAGAAAATGATAAAGGCTTATCTGTCAATGGACAGAGCGAAATGGATCTAAGAAATGCAACTTGATGATGAAAAGCTGTATGAAGAAGGGCCGGATCATGTATGATACCGGAGAACATCGACTCTAATGCACCAGAGAAAACATGATCAGCTAGCATGAGCTGCTACAAACCGCTTCTTATGCTGTTCACTAACACTACCTCCTATGCGGTTTTACTCCTTTCAAACTTAATTCATATCAACCGTCTTCTGTTTAAAAACGAGAGCAAAATTATTTACTGGTGGGGCGACAGGAACTATTTTCGTAATTTTCCCCACAAATTAATTAATCCGTAATATTGTTCTGCGATCCCTTTCGCTATATTTGTTTTGCAGTGCTAATCATTTCCCCTTCTTTTTTGAAGTTAACAGTCCAGAAACGTATACTTGAATTCAATGATAGCAATAACTGATTCCCCATGCGACTTTTGCCTATGGACAACTCGTACAGTCATCTGTCTCCTGCTGTCAAGCCACACAATTTGATCGCATGATCGGCTCGATCCATTACTACGCCGATGAAAAAAAAGTACTTGCCTATTTTTTACACTAACGATATAGTTTTCACATTATTCTTCTTTTCTATATTCTTCCTTATTTCATAGTTGGTCACGACTGGGCTAATCTACTGTGGTGACGGATTATAGCTTCCAGATTATAAAAGACTTTACCTATGCAAAGCAAATTACCACCAACTGACTAAAGTATAAAAAAGTGCCATAAATGAATGATCTGCATGACGGACTGGGCTGAGGCTTCATGGCCCATAATACATGTACACCAGCAGCTCTAAAATGAACAGAACATATGATAAACAGGTGATGGCTCATATGCTCCTATGCCACACCGGTACACGGCCAGTTATTGCATGGAAGTGCAAGCGAAATCTTTCGAGGGAATACCTTGCATGGAAGCAGGTCCCCTAGGGATGGTTCCACGAGTAGCCATATTATTTTAACTGGACATCTGTTTAAATCTGCATACGTTATTGTTCCTGGTTTTTAATTTATTTAATGTCTTAATCCTGCCAATTAGTTTAGTACCTGTTTTGGATCCATTGTAAAAAGCGTGAACAAATTGATTATTTTTTGCGATTCTGTTGTACACATCGAGCAGACCACATAGTTGGACTGAACCTCGAATCACCGAAGAATATACCATTTCTTTATTTATGTATTTATTTAACTGCAAGAGTAAATAGCTGGTCTAACAGTGCATAGCGACGTCAGTTCTCTAACAGGTTTTAAGCGAAGAGAATTCAGCTTTTATGACCTCCTTTTAACCAAAGATATATACATCAGGAATGGGAAAACAACGTGCATTCTTTTGAGCCTCAGCGATTACGAGACACTACTTTTCCACTACATGCGCTACATAGAATGCATTAAAGATGATACCGAGGAACTAAAGGTTTTAACCTACGATGATGTCCTGTCCGACCATATTGGTGCCACAAGTAGGCTCTTCCTAGCCGAACTGTAACGTAATTTGGTCTGAGAGGAATTTGCTAAGCTGGTTAACTGATTAGTGGCAAGGAAATCAGTGACAAAAATCCACTGCTCGGAAAAGATAAACTACTTTATATGGGACAGAATTCGGAGGGCCACAGTTTGGCGCACAAATATAGCTTCTCTGAGCAAAAGCACAAAGGATGCTTATACAACACTTAAGCATTTACTGCGTCGAACTTTCTCACGAAGATAAATTAAAGCACCAACAGGACTTGGTGGTAGAAAGTTACTCGAACCCTAAATGTTTATATCGACAGGTAAATAAATACCTTAAAATTGTGCGCGGAAATTCTAGTCTGCAAGCAGCATGCGGTTTAGCGCACACGGCACAAAAGGCGGACTACTTTCCCCGAACAAGAATTTAGCCGTACATGCCAGTGTGATCAGTCTTCCTATATCTGGCATACTCAGAGCATGCCATCAGCTGCGTTTTACCACATAGCCTTTACTACCACGGCTGTTCCAAAGCAGCTAATGCCGTTGCGCGAGTAAAACTCGTTTGATGCAGAGGGCATTCGCGCGAAGGCGTTGAAAGGGGCTGCCGTAAGTACACTTGATGTGTTAGAAATACTTGTTCAAAATATATAAACGAGATTCAAGTGCCAACGAGGTGGAAGCACGGGATTATCTTTCAAATCTACAAGAGTTGTAGCAGTGCAGAAGCAGCGAAATCCTGCCGGATAACCCTAATCCTGGTTGTCCCCAAGATAACAAGGTCCAGTGTTGGTGAGACACTCATAGGTGCCTGGTAAATTGTGCACTTTACATTTAAAGTCAGCCTGTGTCTTTGCTAACTCGTCCCGTACTTCTAATCCGTTGATTGCTTGTCCATGATGGACTTACTCTGTAGATGCTGGTGTAGTACATACGGTTAATCTAGATTTCTCGATAGCATTCGAAAGGATGGACTGTCACATTCTACTTCAAAAGCTTCAGCATAATGGAATCGATGGTCTCGTTTTAGACTAGATTTGTGACTTACTCGTTCAACGTCGCCTGAGTGTGAGTGTTCGTAGCACATCTGAACCAATAGAATCTAGTGCGGCGCACATCAAGGCTCGGTGCGAAGGCCCCGTCCGTTCTTGGTCTTCACAAATTATTTCGCGAGTGATATCTTCTACTGTCATAATTTTACCGAACACCTAAAGACATACCGTATTATCACTACGGTTGTACATCACGCTATCAAAAATTATCTGGATAAAGCCTACACATATACCTCCTTGAACATGAAGGGTTTCAACATCACCACGTGTACAGTTCTGAGCATACGCTATCATAGCACTCAAAACTACCAGCTAGAGTCACGGCTTCTTCAGTGGACTTCTCATTAGTGCGATCTCGGCCGGTTCGTGCAAGATAATGGTTGTTTGAGGCATAGTAAAGAAACGTTTATGAAAACAAGTCAGCAATTCTGTCCAATGTGAATGGCGTACGGGAAGTTTGATGTATCAGTCTTTTCGAAAACGCATGGCGCCTACTTGAGCCCGCAATCAAAAGCCGTTATTTAAGCCGGACAAAGCTGTAGAAACCCCAACTCACAGCACGCGATGCCCGCCCGTCAGATTAGGACCTTTCTGCAGGACAAACAGGGGGCAGTATCATATTCCACTTTAACTCCAGGCACGGAATAATCACACGTTTGCAACCCTAAACTTCTTACCGACACTGTCATTATCATGTAATTTTCAATCTAATCAGCTCTCAATTGTCCTGGCTTATAGGCAAGCTGTCTGGCATCCTTTGTATATTGCTGTTAAAAATGCTAGTGAAAAGCGGACTGTATCACCTGTTAAATCCGGCGGTGCCTGCAATCGGCCGTAACTTTTGCGAAGCCCTTTCCGGAAATGGTATTTATGGCTGCTTTACAAATGTTTGGAATGGTGTTAGTGGTTAAACAAGGGTTGAAATCCATAATAGGTGTCTGCAATGCATCAACACAAACGTTCAACGGGGTTAGTGACAGGGAATTTGCTTCACTAACCTCATTTGGCTTACATTTTATAAATTCCCAAAAGCACGGTTTTAATCACACAAGGTAATGGATTAATTCTGGAGGAGGTGCGTTTGGTATATTTGGCAAAAGTTGTGGAGATAAATCATTAATTGATCTCGTCTACAACCAAGGTAACGAATGCGTTATACGACCTTTCGACCGAAACTTACCATGAGACTTTACTGATAAGTTAAACTGTAGTTCACTAATTCGGTTTCAATGTGTAGGCTGTTTAACTTTATGTTGTTTGCTATAGCTACACAGTTGCATCTGACTGTTGGGTTATATTCGTGAGCCTGCTCATTTCGCCTGCCGGGTTCTAATAATAACACGTGTATTTCTCCTGTTGTGATAGACTGTGACTGTAGTGGCGCAGCTTAATTTTTACAAATGTTTCTATAATTTCATATGAGAGATAGGTATAAGTGGAATATGAGTAAACGATGCCTGAGGCGAAATCTGTGTTCTGGAAATATGAGTATATTTGAGCCTTTGTGGAACAGCTCATCGAGGGCTTTTTCCTAAGTGAATGTACTTTTATGGTATTTTGATCAAGGTAACTGAGGAACATGCTTCTACATTTTGCGAAATGGTCATATGACCTAACATTTTCACGTATAGCAAGCAATATTTAGCCATGAGCAAATTGGACCTAAAATATCGTTCTAGCCATTGGTGTCTTCAGGGTTAAAGTTTGTTGCAAATCTGTCGAGTTGAGCCATGTTTTAGTTTCAGTGTAGGCGGATCGCAACGTGAAGCAGGTTAAATCAGAACAGCAAACTGTCATGTATTCAATGAATCCAAAGTGGTTTGAATTGAACTTCATTACAATGCCTTCGATAATGCATAGCTGAGTGCTTGGCAACCGGATATCTAGTAAACAAGCTCTGCAAGTACAGCACAGTAGTTCTCACAATTTTGGTCATTACCGTAATTTTTGCTGCAGTATTTGAGAGGGGGGGACTAGTGTGTAGCTTAAAAAACCTAACTTAAGCATAGGTTGTGTGGGTGTGGTTGCACACATTACACATGAATTTTCTACCATGTACTACTTGGTATTGTGCATAATAATAAAAATTAGTCAGATGGGTAGTTACTTCTGTGCTCACGGATAGACACCTATGAAGGAACGTGTTCATTACCTAGTGCAACAGATCCTTCGGGGCTGAGGCAGATGTAAGAAATGATACGTGATTTATTAGCCGAGCTGTTAAGCATCATCATGTGGCCATGACTCAAGGGATAAAAGTCAATTTGGATGGCCAATATCGTTTCGTGAACTTCGTTAAGCATATGTTTATAGACAATCTTGATACTGTAACCAAATAAATATTGCCGAATATTTTTTACGGAGGTGCAGATCACGTTGATATAGTAGAGATGAATGATGGAGACGAACAAGAATCAAACCGCAGATAGATGATCTCAATGCGGCAAAAGTGTGAAAACAAAATTTATTGTAATCTTAGACATGTTTCCTTAAGCTGACAAGAATCCGGTTGTAACATTTGTGATGCAGTTGGAAAAGGCGTCGGTTTAAGGTTAGCAATGAATGTGTTGAACAGTGTTACCGTTTAACTAATCTGGATGGCCTTTCGTTAATAGCAATCTGGTTGCTCTTGGAATAATTTTGCGATATGTTTGCACAGAACGAAATGTCCTAAATCCTAAAAGGGGACGCTTATTTGAATAGGAAACAAGTTTGTTTGTTAGCGAAACACACTTCAAAGGTGTGCATCAAGTCAGGTGTGGAATTCAACTAGGTTTTCTTTGTCTCAGCATTTTTATGTAAACTATGTCCATGATTTTGGATTAACCGGAGGCAATCTAGACGTTAATGTAAAAATTCCTAATTCCTAACCTACTTATCACATTAATCAAAATGTTGCAATTGTACAACACTGCGCCGCTATCGTGTTGCTTTTTTTTACAAAGATTTCGTTCTGACAGCCCGCTAAGCAAAATGGTGTGAGCTGCACAATGGTTAATGGTACACTGTACCTCATTTCGGACCAAACAAATTGCAGTCCTTGGCACATACACCTTGCTATAATGAGTCATTTAGAGTAGTCAAATGCAAATCTTCCTAAAACTCACCAACTGTTCGACCAGAATCACTTTTCAACACACCAGAAGCAATTACACAATGATCCGACATTGGATTAATCTTTCTGGTGATTAATTGGATAGACTTATACACGCTTTCAGACCGTAACATATTATATGGAAGGATTTGTATGGACAACTGCATTAGATGCATTCTTTGGTTCCCAGAATTTTCCATAGGTTTACTGGAACAATTCCTCAAAATCCTGATTGGTGATGTATCATAGGTCAAGTTGCTGAGCTGCACCAAAGAATACCGCAGAATGGTTTATGAATCACAGGCTTTGTAAACAGTAAATTGTTTAATGCTTGAGAGCAAAGAGGGAAGCAGCAAGATGTTAATGACAGTATTATTGACCTAACTAATGAACCGACAAAAGATAACTGGTTAACCTCGCTTGAATTTATGTGACCGTCGTCATGTGATAAGTATTATCGTTCATTTTAGCAATTATTTTCACCATGACCCATTTATCCATTTCTAGTTTCACAGTAAAGGAACTTCGATGATGGAGCTGGTTAACATCGAATTCGGTTAATCGGACCGTTGCATATCCAGAGTTATTGCATCGGACGCACACTTGCTCCTAATAAGTGTAGCCCAGTTTTGTCATAAAACGTTAGCAAACTCAGTTTTCCAACCGGGTAAGTAGGTTCATAGTATCTGCCTTTACTACTTGTAATGAATTCAGCAAAAGCTCTTAGTTACACTGTTTGATTTAAACTAAGAATTTCCTGAATAAGAAGTCCAAGTGTCTACAGAGGACGAGTATGAGTAATGAAGCCATGGAAATATGCAAATGTGTTCCAGATTTCTCTTACAAATTAAACCCTTAGATTTTATTGCTAGTTACATATAGCAATGCACGCATGATTTCCCTTAAACTCTTTACGTTGACTCGTTATACTCAGCACTAGAAGAAAGCTAACAGTGACGTAACGGCACGAAATTGTTGCTAATTACAACGAACGCCACTTATTAACATTGACTAGGTAAATAGTACTAGGTAAAAACCACAAGGTAAATACCACTTGTACACATTAGCTGTAGGTCAACATTATCCCCATTATCTTACATGAACGAAAACATAACAACAATATTATACTAATGAAACTAAAGGCTTAATATGCCCCAAGATCAGACTTATAAATCCCACGTAACTTACCGTACTGCAGACAGATGAATTTAAAGTTTCAAGCTGAGCAGTGTAATACATTTGAATGTCATATATCATATCTGTAATAAATCAATAAAAATAATAAAGTACAGGGAAATATTAAATGGATGGTTCAGCGCTTTATTCTCAAGACGATATGTGAGCAAACACCTTATTTTCGCCCGAACTAAATCGGAAGAAAATTGGTGCATCTTAACGCAATTCAATGTTATTGCTGTGTTTGTTGCTTACTGTGCGCAGTTTGTTCAATCCACCAGTTTGATCCCGTAACTGTCATACATTGTTTACCACGTGTGTTTAGGTTCGTGTTTACAAAAAAATACTTCTCAACATAAGGTTCATTCTCTGGAAATATGTCAAATGCATTAGAATCCACCGTAATACGATACGGGATAATTTGCCAATCCAACCCAAAAGAAACCGGGGGGTTTGAAATACAGCTAGCGAATCCACCTCTTCTCCACACATCAGCCGCCTGTTTTTGAAGCTGAAAACAACCAGAATGATTCCTTACCCTTGAGACAAATGGGTGAATATTAGGCTAGAAAAGAACCCAACAATGGTACACTCATACTCACCAGAGCACATCCCGAATTATTTCCACTCTCAGAACTGTTTGTAAGCAATCCAACTCCAGTTGCTGTAAAACGGGACCCAAAGCAAATGCAATGATATCGTCATTAATGGAAAATGTGTGCCTAATTAATTTGTTAAAGCCCCTCTCGGATAGTGTTGTTTATTAATTATAGTAATTTAAGAAATCTTCACATGCAAACATATTTAAATATTGTGCATAGTTTAGATAGCGCGTAAGCAGCGATTGCCGAATCTGTAGTAATTTTAACGCAGAATATCTATTGACATTTGATGGAAATTTTGTATTATGTTTCTTCCAGTAGTAGTATGCCACTGAATTGAATATCTTTCAGGACCTTTGCACTATTTTGTGCAAATAAATCAACTCTGATTGAACACCATCGTTGTTATACTATAAAAACTCGGTCAACATCTTTTACCAATGAAAACGGCTGTTTGACCCACCTCTGTGTAACCATCCACTCTAATGTTCTAAACTAGCATTTGGGATTGGGTATCGTTTAAGGATATTCATAGTGTGGTTGATATCGAACAGCAAAATAACAAAATAACAATAACAACAAAAGCTTCATAAGATTCGGCAGAAATTCAGGTTAACTGCTGAGTTTGCTCTATTATAACAGCCGTCGAAGCTGGTCGAAGAACAGAGTCGTCAACATGAGAAAAGTCTCATCCTAGAAGAGTATAAAGCTCTTAACGGTCCTAGCAAAACAGCTCAGCTAGCCAAATTATTCCGTGTCCAGGGTTCTCGTTGCAGCGACAATACCAATTTTACCACCACACCTGATGGAACATAAAACGACACACCAGGTGATATCTGCGAAGCTCTCAATGCTTATTTTGCCGAATCAATGATCAATAAATCATCAGACACACCAACACTTATCATGCTGCACAACAATGAAGGTCTATGCGCAGTGGAATTCACTATAGCGAAAATCACTGTTCAAGTCTCTCGCTTATACTCCTCAACGTGCGCAGGTCCTGATGGGATCCCCACTTGTTTAATAAAAAGCAGTAGTAGTGACTTCCTTCTGTTTTTGCTCAACATCTTTACGATCTCTTTTAACAAAGGAGTATACCCTACTCAATGGAAAACGTCTGTCGCTATCCCGCGATTTATAAATGGCGCTGCCCACGATGTTAAATGCTTTCGTCCCATCAATAACACACCCATCGGATCTAGAATAATGCAAAGGACAGTGAAAGATGATATATTTATATTCTTGAATCAAGCTAACATTATCAGCAATTCGCACCACGGCTTCATGCAAGGTCGATCCTGCGCAACATGCCAGACTGACTTTTTAAACCACACAATGGCTGTCATTGACAACGGAAACAGCGTCGTTATCTTGTTTCTGGATATGCAAAATGCCTGATAGAGTGCCTCACAAAAGGTTACTAAACAAACTGAAGGCTAGAGGCATTGGAGAACCGATGTTCTCTTGGTTTTCTTCAAATCTAATTGGTAGATAGCAGGTGGTGCGCATAGGCGAATTTTTTCTAAACCGAAAGCAATCACAAGTGGAGTGATTCAAGGGAGTGTTCTTGGCCCACTTCTTTTCTGATTTATATTAACGCTATATTCCAGCGAATAAGAAATGGTGTTGCACTTACTTTTGCTGATAAAATAAAGTTGTCTACTCACAACCACGTACAAATACTCGGGAAGCCGTACGCCTTATTCAGGATGACCTATCTGCCCTTAACTCCTGGTGCCAACTGTGGCAGAGGTCATTTGCCGCGGGCAAGTGTAATGTTTTGTCGTACAAATGACAAGTACCGCCAGACAGTTTATTATTACAAGGAGCATATATCTCGCAACACAGGGCAGTTCGCGATATGGGCGTGCGATATTCAGTCACGTTTAACTTTTCTGAACACTGAGACTTTCAAGTTTTGAAAGCCATGGAGACCATCGGTTATATCTGCCATACTTTTTACCTCACGGAATCCCGCACGTCGCTTTACAAAACATATGTATTGCCGTGTATGGAATACTGTTCAATGGTGCAGTCTAATCTGCGGAAATCTGACCAGCACGCTCTTGAGAGGGTCCACAGAAGCATCACGAAAAGTCATGTGGATATTCCTCAAAGTTGACAGACAGAGAACGATGCGATAATCTTGGATTTGACCCAGTTTGGCCTCGGATAATGAAACTGAACCTAAGTTATCTTTACAGAATCATGCGTTATTATATTCGCAGTCTTGAAAACAATGTTCACATATTTTTAAACAGCAGATGTCCAATACGTAATGTAGAGTTAAAGATCATGATTCCAAAATTCACTAGGAGAAACAGAAAACGTTTCTTTCTAACCCATTAATCAAAGATTTGGAACAAACGTCTAAGCGATATCAGAACATGCTATACACTTTGCAATTGTAACCTTGAGAGTAGTAAGCATTTAACCGTTTAAAACGTGATTAAGTTGTTGGGGACATCACAGTCCCTAGATATTGCATTTGAAAACCGTTTCCATGGTGCCTGAATAAATTTCTGCAACACATACACATAACATTTCAGACAAGTGCCCCTCACCCCACATTTTTGTTCGGCCCAAATATCTGTCATGATGGTGAAGAATCTTGATTCAATGGCAGGAAAAAATAGCAGAACGATTCTGATTACTCTGTTACCTAAATTGCAATTGCACCCACGTTTATCTCTGAATATGTATTAATGAAATGTCATGGAAAAGTTGTACCATTATTTGTTCTCTACCTATTAGGGAACAGCTTCTCGCATCGTCGAAGAATATACAATTTAGTTATTTAGTTATTTGACATCAATCTTGAGAGTATGGACCGTGCTTGGGTGATCAAGCGATTTGTAACGCTTCGTTGTAAAATTGCCGTTCCCATTGGTTAAGTGTATGGTAGTAGATATAGCACCTGCTGATTTTAAAGTGCTCTGCGATGCAACGACATCCCAGCTGTCATTGCTATTAGCATGTTCCTGGGTTTTGTAAACACCTGCTGGGAGGAATTAGTTTTGGAATATTGTTGTAAATTGGCTGGGAGTGAATTGTTCGGAAAGGTGGTTTGGTATATTGGCATTGTTTGCAGGAGTAACGATCTTGGTGTAGCATTAGATGTTTTTGTGTTGCGTTATGTTGGAGTTCCGTGGAGCGGTCTTTGCCAGACATTCTGCAATTCTTGTTTCCGCGGAAGCTGTTTTGGTGCCCATTGTATTCTCAACTACGTCTGCAAGCCCTTCAAACTTCTGAGACAGTGCAATTACGGTTTTAACCACTAGGACAGTATTACAATTCGTACCGAAACTGCTTAGCTTCTCAGCATGCACGCGCTTGGTTTGATTTTACCGTATTTCTCTTGAAAGTTGGTTGAGCACTTTCCATAGAAAAGCTCTATTTTGACCATTGTATGTTCCACAGGCGAATTTAAGCACCGCGGCTCGGTTAGTAGCGCTTAGCATGGCAAGTCAAATTTGGATGGTTAACCTAGACAGGAATCTGGATTGATTGATCCGCCGTCAAAGTCACTTTGCCGAGAAAGGTGGCTGTCTCAGCGCTTCTATTCCTTGCCGTCGCACACCGATGGCTGATCCAGCAGTGCGCACACAAGCACACGAAGACCCGTTACACAACGATGCGCACAGGGCGTATAAGGCTTAGTGGGTGAACCATGCGAAATGTCTCATAGCTTTGTTATCCTGTCTTCTGTAGGAATGGTTGCAGGGTAGTTTGAGAAGCTTCAGCTATTTCCACCGAATGTGACCAAACATATTCTCGGAAAGCTGGAGAGTGTTGGGATTTTACAAGCGGAACTCGGCACAAAATTTACCTAAACTGAGAACGAAAGTAACTGTCTGATTTACACAAGTTAGTTCCAAGAGGTGGGAAACACTGAGTTGCGCTTGTCGAAAGGGTTCGAAAGCGCGCAAACACAAGAATTTGTGTAGAGAACTAAAATGACCACAGCGAGTGAAGCGAGGGTCGATCTTTATCTCACGCGACCACTTGCATGTCACTGAGTTGCGCACAAACCGATATAGAGTACACTTCGGCTTATCGGCTTTGCATATATCAGAAAACCAACAATACGCAGTTAAGTGACGTTCGCGATCTCTGTGTTGTTGCTGTGAGAATAGGTATGATGGGATATCATGTGAGTTGTAGATGCGTGGGTGAGCAGTAACAACTTGTCTGTTGCTTCAAACATAGATGTAAGAGTAGTGTGGCAATTGTGAACACTGATTGGGTTAGGAGTATGGAGATTAAAACATCCGTTGGGAAAAATACCAAAAGCAACCATATCCCATAACCCACTAGATACGGAACATTAACCAAACCGCTTAAACTGAATCATGTGCCCAAAATGATTACTTTTTCATCAACAAGCTTTTGACGGAACTCACAATTGGACTCCGCAACCATGAAATTATAAAAGTTGGCATTTGTTTCAGAGGCTATACGACGGAAAGCAGAATATACCCACACAACCGTGAATTTTCAAGTATCAACAAAACTGCTTCAGTCATCTACTCTGGAGTTTTAGAACACCAGTTTCTGTTGCGGGGTCAAAACTGGCCTGGCCCCCACTTGCGATCAAAAGAAGAGGTCCCGACCCAGACGCACACCCAAACCTGGTCCGGTTGGCAGCTCTCTGAGCCTGCTGGCCACGTTCCAAATCAACGCTGCGGATCGGAGAAAGTTCGTCGACGTTTTGATCAATGGTCAGTCCGTCCGATTGCAGTTGGACACTGCGTCGGACATCACGATCATCTAAGAGGATCTCTGGCGATCCCTTGGCAAGCCACCGTACGAACCAATCATCCAATCTGCCACCAGCGCCTGTGGTGGTCACGTGTAGCTAACTGGGCAGCTGCACTGCTCGGTCTCCTTCCGGCACGCCACGTTCAACACGCTGTGTTACATCACAAAGGCGAAGCTCAAAATGCTTGTTCTCGACTGGCTCGAAACCCTTGGCGTGGCCGATCTTCCTCTTCGGGCCATCTGCAACGTGGTACATTCTCCGACAGTACCAAACGACCGAACAGACGACAAAGCCAGTCAATCCGCCCTCGTGTTCCAGCATTGTCAACAAGCCTCAAAGATGCCACCACACCAATCACCGGTTCCTTGGCCTCAGCCAACAAAACCGTGGTCTCGAGTGCACATCGATTACGCTGGTCCCATCGATGGCATTTCCTATCTGATCGTGGTCGACGCCCATTCCAAATGGCCAGAAGTGGTCGCCGTCAACCCACTAACCGCATCCGCCACTCTGGCTTGTCTGCAACGAAGCTTCAGTCAACATGGCCTTCCCGAGGTTTTGGTATCCGACAATGGTTCCCAGTTTACCTCTTCCATCTTCGAAGACTTTTGTCGCCGCCACTGCATCGAACACCTCCGCTCACCGCCTTACCATCCTCAATCCAATGGTCAAGCGGAGCGATTTGTCGACACACTCAAGAGGGCGCTTTTAAAATCTCGCGGGGATGGGTCCGTGGATGAGTGTCTTCACGTCTTTCTGCTCTCGTACCGGTCCACACCGAATCCAGCTACGCCAGGAGGCCAGTCACCATCTGAAGCCTTGATGGGCCGTAAACTACGCACCACCAACGAAGCGCTCATTCCGACTGAGTAGCAACCTACTCACTCTGGTGCCTACAGCATGCACAAAGAATTCGTCGTTGGAACTCCGGTCTACGCTCGTGATTACCGAGCAGGTCATCCTCGCTGGATCAAAGCAACAGTGACGGCCAGGCGAGCTGACATGCTATATGATGTCTCCGTGGGTGATGACACCTGGGTTCGCCATCGCAATCAACTTCGTCCGCTTCACGGAGAAACCTCCAAGCCAGCCAGCCTTCCCGTGATCCTGCCGCTGCACATCCTGCTGGATACATTTGGATTGGCCACACAACGGGAGACCACGGTCGAAGCCGCTCAATCGCCGCCGCGTCTGGAGAACCTACCTTGCCGAAGAACAGGAAGAATGCGGAGGTCGCCAAAATCCCTTCAGGTCCATCCTCGCCAGAAGCGGTACGCTTTCTCTTCAAAGGGAGGTGTTGCGGGCCCGTCAAAAATCCCCGAAAAACGCGCCAGAAACCCCGGCAGAATGACTGTGGAAAGCGAGGTCCAATTCCTCCCCACAAAGTAGCAGTGATCAGCCACTCCAAGACGCGGCTCAACTGCGCACCTTTTGGCAATGGTCATTTGCAAACTACCACCTCTTCGTGGTGACTGTTTTTCCTAACTTAATAACCCAGTGCATTGGCTGTGATCGCCCGTTGTTGGTCGTAAAAGAGCCTACAGAGGGCCACTTGCCTTTTCTTTCTCTTCGCCTCAGTTGGGAGTCGGTCGGGTCACGTGATTGCTTGTCCGTCGTTAGCTGGCCAGCCTTCGCCTCTAAGTCATTAGCGTGCGTCTATCGTACCCCCTCTCGTGTGCGTCCGTTCCGAGGGCCCAGCATCTATCCGAACATTTGCGGCTAGGATTGTTCACACGCTCGCTCAATTTTCCGTCTCACCGGCTAATCTAGCGTCATCAGGTCAGCGCTACTCCGTTCGATTGGCCAGCGTTACAAGTCGTCATCGTAAGCGTGCTCCAACCGTGCCAGCGACAACCTTATCTGGCAATTAGGCAATCATGTCAAGAGGCAGCGTTCCCTCAATTATAACAGTGGCGACGACAAAGGCAATCTGCTCAATTATAACAGTTTCCCTCACAAATTGTGGTGAGAAGTTGTCAAACAGGTGGGTAACATGATCCCAAGCGCGTCAGAAATCAAGTCACCTCGTTTCACAACACTGAAAAATAAATGAGAGTAAGCGATGCAGCTCAGCATGCCTACAGTGTGAACTTCGATCACAAAACTGGGTGCACTTTTAACACCACAGTAACTGTCGTACCCACACAAAGCGAGGCAATCGACACTAACGAGTTGTTTACTTCACTGCCATTATAACACGCCGTGACATTTTCCTGTTCTTGGTACAATCATATTTGTTATTATTTTATGGGAATAATACCGTAGACTATCAAAAAGATGCCTGCGTTGTACTTAAATTGGCTGGGAACATCGCATCCTTTTGAGATTATACCAAGGGCAATTGACAGTGGCAGTCTGTGTTTGCCATATTTTACACCGTTTTATGTCATCTGTTTACGCCGGCACTTAAAGTATTCAAGCCAAAAGCAGATGAACGTCAGAGGTTTTATTCATTGTGTTGTCCGCAATTGTGTGTACCTGCTTTTTCTATCTCGTGCTCATATTCAGCTTTTCATAATGTCTATGTTCTACCCCAGATCTTATGTGCAGTAAGTTTGAAGTTTTCCCAGAGTCAGGACTAGGATTGCCCCCTGGTAGCAGTCGTGAGCTTGTAATATAATCAGCAATGATATTGCTCGAAATCCGTGATACAAAACATACAATGTCGGCAAATACTTGCACCCTTATCCCTATTTATTATGTTCGCTCTGCGGACATCTCTCTGATAATTCTGAAGCATACGGCATTTGCTACCCAACGTGCAGATCATAAAATACTAAAAATCTATGCAGTGTTGTCCCTTTGACCGAAATCTGGTCTTTGCTGAAACCACAGAATGAATCTCCAAAATCGTATTCCTCAGTGTCTGCTGAGACTATAGCTACGTAACAGTCTAATATTACCATAACGGCATCAACTGCGAGCTTTTGGTGCATTCCACTGCATTAAATAAACATATCAGAGATGTCGTTCAAGGGGTTGTGTTGTGACTCCTGATGTTCATGCATAACAGGAATCATATGTGTAAGAATAAAAAGCATAGAGATTTTTCACTAATGAGGATCCAAGTGTGCCACATATCTGTTCACTTCAGTTGCATACAACGATCCATAAAGCACCGTAGTGTAGGTCCATCAAACACGATAACTGGGTTGAAATCATGTTAAGGAAACTGCATGCAAACATTTTTCCGGTAATTTGCCCACGCGCCGTACACCAGGAGACTCCAGCACTCAAAATGGTGCTTCATCTCAGTTGCATCTCCCTTCCGAGATCTGAGCACTTGCAGATGTAGGAACGTTAGTTTTCCTGGCGCACCGTACATCAACTAGGAAAAGTAAATAGTATATTCTCTAACCCAAAGAAGGATAAGATTATTTACAGTTGATGTGACGACGCGGTGGGTGCTGCTTGATCCATCATAGCCACCACTGCATACTACCGTAAAAGCTATAGGTAACTGAAAGCTATTCAACATGCTGTATTTCACTTCAGTGATTGGCTCGAAGTGAGTTAACATGATCTACTTATGATCTGTCTTGTTTTGCTTCGCAAAACCAAAATCCAAGCGTCAGCTCCGTTCGTTCTTGGGAGTGGTGACATATAATTCAAAGTTTGTACCCCAGTTCGCAGAGAAGGTCAGCCCGTTGTTAAAGCTGCTTCGCAAGGACGTGCCGTTCGTGTGGACAGCTGAAGTGGATCAAGCCTTTGACCATCTAAAGGCATGCATAGCAGAAGCCCCGACATGTCTACGGCTACCCAATCCTGGTGAGAGGTTCACTGTGGCTGTCGACGCAAGCAACGTGGCAATCGGTGCGGTTTTGTCTCAACCGGCTGGGGTGGTGGAGTACACGAGCAGAGTGCTGACGGGGGCGGAACAGAAGTATTCAACAACGGAGAAAGAATGCTTGGCCATCGTGTGGGCGTTAGAGAAGTGGAGAACTTACTTACTGGCGAATGAATTCCGGGTCGTCACTGACCACAAACCGCTCTCGTGGTTGATAACGGCGAAAGACCAGCGGGGACGGCTTGCGCGATGGGCCTACCGATTGCAGGAATTCAACTTCATCATTGAGCACGTGGATGGGACGCAAAATGTATTGCCATATATGTTGTCACGCCCGTGTTTGGACGACTTCATGCCCGACAATGCCATACCGGTGCGTGCGTTCACGATGGGGGAGAGGAACCTGCTGGGAGATCAAAGTACAGATGAATTGGTGAATGTGTTGTGCTCTCACTTACGGGCTGGAGGCTACATCGGAGGAGGTGGAGGAACTCCTCAAGATCTGGGACAGGTTGAAGGTCGAAAACGATAACGTGGTGGTGGCGATAGACGGACGGAAAGTGCCTTTTGTTCCACCAAATCAGCGAGAACGTGTGATGCGCATAACTCATGATGGCGCCCATATGGGATTCGAGTGGGTCTTTGAATTGCTGCGGAGGCGAGTGTTTTGGCCAACCATGAGGAAGGACGTCGCGGCATACATTCGGGGGTGCCCAAACTGCCAAACGAGTCGGGAGATGGAGTCCCCGAGACCGCCGGTGCGATCGATGGAGGTTGGTGAGCCACTTCAGTGTTGGGGACTGGACGTCTTTGGGCCCTTACCAGTGAGTTGAACAGGAAACAGATACATTCTAGTGATGATTGACCACTTCACTCGATGGGTGGAAGCCATACCAATAAAGGCCAAACAGGCGAGACATTGTCGCAAGTATTCGAATTCAATGTGCCTGCAAGGTATGGGATCCCACAGTGTATCATCACGGACCAAGGGCCCTGCTTCGAGTCAAGAGCGTTTAAGTCAGTGTTGGACAAGTGGGGCATCCAGAGACGGCGAACTTCACCGTACCACCCACAAACCAACGGGATGACCGAGCGGTTCAACCGGACATTGAAGACGTGGATATACTGCACGAAGTTGGCATGGGAAGATGCTTTGCCTCAGGTTCTGATCGCGTATCGGACCAGCATGCAATCAACCACCAAGGTCTCGCCATTCGAATTACTGTTCGGCAGAGTACCACGGATTGCGCTCGATACTTGCCTACCGAACCAGGGTGAGTGGAAACATCCAGCTGAGCAACAAGAGCGACTGCGATGGAAAGCCAGAAGCGAAACCAAAGCTCGACAAGCGCGGAATAAGCGAAATTACGACGCTAGGCATGAGGCTCACAAGTGAAGGCCATTCAGGATTGGAGAACGGGTCAAGTTACGGAACAACGATCGGCCGGATCATGACGGGCCGGGCGCAAGCAAGTTCAGAGAACGGTGGAAAGGCCCCTACACCATTATCGACCAGAAAGCGGGCAACTTCTTAATCGACTGCGGAGGAATGAAACGTTGGGTGAATGCTGCTCTCCTGCGATTATGGTACGAGAGGAAGAAAGGTCCTCGAGGAGGGGCGGGTGTAGAGGGGCCGCTTCCAAGAATGGCTCTGGGGAGCTCTTCGGAGCTAGCTGAGAGCGGATCGCGAAAGACGGCTAGCGACGAGCCTGGGCCCGGAACTACGGAGCGGGAATATGTGGACAGCGCAATAAATCAGACAAATACGCCGCTAGCGCAGCCCACAGGACCGAGGCCGAGCCGATTGACACAGCCCAGAACAAGCAAGTCGAGAGCTCTCGAACGACTCCTGGCCGATCCAAATCGGGTACAGAGAAGCGGAGATCGAGGCGAAAACAAGAAGGCGGGACTTCCAAGTCAGAGCTCCCGAGGCGAAAGGACTGGCTCGCCTCTAACATCCGTACCTGTGTTGCGTGGTGGGACGGAAATCTAGTCGATATTCGATGGCGCGCGTGAGACCCGGATGTGCCCATTTTCGGTGTGCAATAAACGTCTACCCCCCTGTCTTGTCGTTTTCGCTACGATAATAGTTGAAACCCATGTTGACAAACACTTCAACCATTTGCTGGCGGTTAACATTTTAGCCATCTAACCGTTTGCGGCATAAACAAAACAATTTCACTACGTATATTCACATGAAACGCTTTGGTTGTATTTTTCTTCCACAATGTATTTTTCAACCTTAACAATATGTATGCCAAATTATCACCTTAGATATAATTTACTTAACAAACTTGTTGCAACCCATTATCGCAGCTAATATTTATTCCATTAAATAATGAAGGGAAACACCTTAACTTGTCTACTAATAATTCTGACTATGTTTAGCGTACAAACCTAAAGTGTTCCTTGTAGTAAAGTTCATGTTTTGTCTTAAATTTCATCCACTAATTATTAGTTGGCTAGTCAAGTGAAGTCTTACTTGGGGTTACACACCCGTATGGGTATTTTATCATTATTTTCACAGGATAACGCAGAATAATTAAACAAAGTATCAACTTTGAAACCACCATTGAAGGCAGTAATGGAACATTTACATTTTCAAACAAGTATAGGGTCATGTAAATAAATAAACCATTTTCGTAGCAGACAGAACTGCTTAACTATAATCTTTGTAGAATACGGTACTATTGAATGTGAAAGGTGCAGTAAAGGGACTTTGTTACGGACGTTCTGACGTTTCAAACGTGCCATCATTTCCCTCCCTACATGTTTTGAGATTTGCCTAAACAATGTTTTAGAGCAAAAGCTCCACGTCCACGTGAAACCCGCTCTGATCATTTCCGCTGTTCACTCTCCACTCAGTGCCATTAGCCAGCCAGACTTTGTGTTTGACTCAAACCAAGGTGATGTCCTTGCAGGCTTCGCCGTCGCACACCTGAGTGGAGTGACTGAATGGGTTTCGATATATCTCCCTCAATTTTACATGTGACTAGTATGCGTTGGTACGCTGGTCTTTTACGTGGATTGTTTCTGACTATTGACACTTGAGAAAAGATTTTGTACACGTTTGGTCTGGACAAATTTGAAGTTAAAATTTCATTTGCTGTTCTAATGCATTGTAAAAATAGCACCATGGTTATTCACAGCATTGTTTTCTCAATTCAACCGGGGATACTTTACAAGTCGATCAAAGCCAAGAGAGCATCGTAGATAATATGCATCGTCAAACGGAACGACCCCACTAAATCATTTGTGTGTTTCAGTCAACACAACGGTTTTTATTTTGTTAAACTAGCAGATTATCAATATTAGCTAACAAAATGATATTAGTAAATGTATCGTATACTAACATGTAGTACACATTGACTTACTAAATATTTCGGAGGATACATGCGCCACCAAATGACAAATAATTGTTAACAACAGAGGCATCGATATGATTTTGTTCAATTAACGTTGAATTACTCTAATGGGTATGCGGGTGTAGTGTGCTAGATATAATATTTGCGACCGTGAGATTCCGTTCACCAATTGGTTGACAAAAGAACTCACACTGGTGTGTAGCAATTGGTTGAGGCAGCTTTCCGAACGATTCGCACTCGGCTTGGTATTATTCACAGTCATTACCACAGATATAATGTAGTGCTGCGCATACCAATTTAGCTGTAAGCAAAATGTAACATCATTAGATGGAGCAAAGTAGAGAAAGACAGAATTGGAGAATGTGGTGTGCATTAACCTATATTGATAAATTTATGTCATTAGTTGTAGTGAAACTTAACGTCGAACCCCACCACCGCTGACTGATCACTGGTTTTCCGTTAGAACGCTGCGCATCAATAATACACAGGAACAGAAGGCTCAGTGGAACGTCTTATGGCTTCAGGATTTCCAATAGCCCAAGAACAAAACTATTAGCGCTCAATTGACGAACGGTCGGCTTTAAACATAAAACAAACTTTTGTCCACCCACACAATCCTAACATCAATAACACTATCATGTTTGAACACTAAAGATCAAGGTCCTTTTAGTAAGCATGCTGAATTTAGAGAACGCCAGGTGTCACAACTGCGAGATCTCATTATGATTACAGAGAACTAGTTAAGCTTTCGGACCCCATATTTTAGGAGAATTTACCTGGTATGTCGCTGCTTCGAAATGCTGGAGCTGGAAGTGGTGCTGGCGTAATTCTGTATTACAGTGCATTACAGTGTAATACAATGTAAACTTATTATCACCAATAGACCTATGCAACTGACTCGCTTTTGAGCCGACTATGGTTGAGGAACAAAGACACACGTCTTATAGCCGTGATTTGCCGTCCAACAAACTCTAAGTTGGAAATGGGCTCCAAACTGAACCACCTTCTTCACGGAGTTTTGAGAAGACAGTCACATTCTCATCCCAGGCGAGTTTAATGTGTATGATTTGGAAATAGCAGCGATTGACAGCATGCAATTTACTGCTTTCTTACAAGAGGTAATTTCCAGATACCCTCTATACACGCACGTTACCATTCCCACCAGATTTCGACCTGCTAACAAGCCGTCGATAATTGGCCTTGTGCTCACTAACGAAAAACGCAAATCTTTTGATTTTGTAGACTTATCCCGACAGTCTTGCGGGACTTGTTATGTGACTGCACTAGTACCCAGCATTAAGCTGTAAGGAATCAGTACACGTTGGAACGAATAGCAAAGTAGGCGGAGCTTTCATGAATCATGGGAATATTCACAGTTGTTGCTAAATTCATCTGATGTATTCGGAGGCATTACACGCAGCGTCGTTTTAGAGTACGGGCTACGAACTCATTTTTATGAAATACGAAGTAACAATTATACCTTCCACGTAGCAGTACGTAAGGGAACTATAATGGAGATTGAGGCATTTGGTATCATATTGCCGTCCACTGAAAACACACACCACAAGCTGCAATAATTGTGGTAGTGAATTCTTTTGCGGTTTATGAGCGGCCGCTACGCAACATTATAAATTCGACTGTGCATCGCTGTGTGAAAAACTGACTGCATAATCGAAGGTTAGTGCAAATGGAACAAGGAACAACGAAAAATGACTTGTACCGTGTTACAAAGCAGCCGCATGACAATTCCCTTAGGATGGTCGGGGTACAACAATAAAAACAAAATATGTGACTTATCTGTTTAAGCGTTTAGCTAACAGATACGCTGCTGAATAATGACAGTGCAAATGGGAATTGAATGTAAAAGAGGAGGCAACATGGGGGCACATAGGATTGTTGTACTCAGAGAGGAAAGTAGAAACAAGAATACTTAATTCTGTACCGCCTCCTCAGGTTCAGGTGACATGTTAATCCGCTTTGAAGTGATAATTAATATAGTCCAAAGTAGCAAAGTTCAGATAAAGGTATTGTGGGCCAGGAGAATGGTCCAATCGTTTTTTGAAAATATCCAATATGGAGGAGAAAACAACTGAGTTTAAAAACAGTTCCAGTGTTGGCAAACCCAAAGATAAAAAGCGCCCCCGGCATTCCAGACTGTCATACAGTGCACAAAATTTCACAGGGTTATCTCTGAGATTATTGTTTAACTGTTTTAATAAGTGAAAGCATACGTGATTAGGGTCACACGATAAGTGGTAGAATAATGTGTGATCGCTGCACAGCCTTCTATAGCGGACACTGAATACTTTCAGTGACTTCAGCCTTTGATGCTAGAAGAGATTTCGTAGGCATTTGGCGTTAATTGTGCTCTGCGTTGTGGCCTCTCTAGCACTTCTAAGTCGCGCTACCATCAATGTTTCCAAGCTTGGATGGCGTATTCAACCTGGGGGGGCAGTTAAGTATTGTGCATAAAAGCGAAGATGAATGGCTCGAATATACCAAATAGTCTCTGCAGCAATCCGACGTGCTGTTTGACTCTCTGCGCATCCGTCTCTGACTGGTTTGAGCAGCTTATTTTTCGATAGAAGGAGGTGGTTCAGCCCCTGCACATCTAATGTAAATCCCGAAAAGGGATGCAGATTTTAGGCTTCAGAATTGATCTTAATAACGCGGGACCCGGGTTCAAAATAAACTGTCTGAACTGCGCGGGCTTTTCGGTTTCCCATACGTTCCAAACTGCGACAAAATATGTGCACGTCCATGGGCTATGGACCATAATTCGCATCAATAAGTTTTGCAATTCAACCACTTTTTCATATGTCAGTCGGCACGGTTTCTTCGATGGATCTGATTTCCATAACCGTAGTAACCTACGCGTTACTCCGCGGCATACTGCATTCACGTAACCTATAGGAAAGGCGGTTATCATATCAATTGGAAGTAATTCAAATGGGGACTTCTCTGAAGCACACGATGACCTGAGAGACGCATTCGTTCGCAGTCCTTAAACAGTGGCTGTGAATGTAACTCTAACATGCAGGTAAACCCCGTGCTGTACACACTTGCTGCAGCTCCCATTTCCTGAGTGGGACTTGGTTCCCTTCACGAAGGAACAAGAGGGTGCGTCGCAAACCACAGCTTCCAGCTCAACTTTGTTACCAAGCGCCTCCTCTTCCAGGATGACGTATCGCGTACGTAGTTGGGACATTTCAGTTAGAACAGGGGACATCAAATCGTGAACCCTGGACGGCTTCTGTGTGTTATTGGAAAATCCAACGACGAAGGGCTCAGACACGAAAGGGTCACGTGCACGGCACAACATTGGCCAAATCTGCATTCGCAATGACTTGAAAGGGGTAAAACCATCGCTATGCATCTGCAGCTTAACGATATATGTTGTCTGCTTGTGGTCGCCATCCAGCTCAATGGATAATCCTCGTTTCAACCCAACATGACCCGGGTAAGTAGCAACTGTGTCCATTTCTCACGGAATGCGCACTAGAGTTAGATAATCCAGAGGCAATCTAATTACGCTTGACGTAAATATTTGTCAACTCCCTACCCATCCACGAAATGGCCATAACGAAGTGAAGAGCTCCGAATGAATGGTAAGCAAGTAACATTATCCCGTAGCGAAAAATGACCGAACCCAATTACTCTAGCCTTAGTGATTGTCAGCAATGAATAGAGATTTGTCTAATCGAGAATCTACCTTCAGAAGTCAACAGGCGAGCTCCGGGTAAGAAGTAGGTAAAAGAGATATTGTTAGGCGAACTGTTCCCAATTGTTCTGGCCTCCGGAAACATGTATCCTTGAAAACTACAAATAGTCTGTCCGGTCAGTAAGTTGTAACAACGGCGGATAATCTGCCACTAATATCCAGGTAAATGGACTTTGTGACTCCTATTGTAATAGCGTCACAACGATGGACGATTCATCGGGTGCTTGCCGCTGCATCTGTGACAGTCTGGGGGAAAATGGCAACGAATAAAGACAGCCACACAGATAGAAGAAAGAGATTCATCCGGAAAGCAGTCGAGCACATCAGTAATTTCAACAGCGATTAAACTATTGTATCCCTATACAATGTAGTTGTTATTTAAATATATCATATATATATGTGTTCCACAAAAGTGACGAAAAAAACGAGAAGCGAGCAGACCACGGATCAGCAGAATGGAAGAGTATTCCAAAATAGGGATGAAGAATAAGGGACAAGGAGAGTTTATGGTGTCTTAAAGTCCAAATCCCCAATCAGTGGGACAACACAGGGAGACGAACAAGAGTTGCTGTATATGGAAAAATGATATTGCTCAGAAGCAGTGAGAGCGACACGTTGCTTCAGTCCTAAATTGGTAGGATTGCAAGAAGGCAGTGGCAGACGGACACTAGAAAGTTAACGACAACTGAATAAGGAATACAAACAGACAGGGCGGCAAGGAAACACAGGGTTGGGAAGGAAACAATTCTACTGAGGAAAAGTGGAAAAGCCAAAGACGTTCTCTGGTTAATGTGGACTGACGGTTGCGTCTGCCGATCCTCCATCAGTACAGTTTCAGTAGTCAGAAAGCAGGAGACTATTTACACGAGATTAAAATTACAATTCATGGAGCTTAAGCCGTATTAATATCCTCAGAATACTAACACAGATAGTCGACCGAAATAGGCATGTTAAGCATGAAAAGTGGATATACTTAAAAGGATGAATCCAGTCCGTCAATTTATTTGACGGTAGTGTTACAAAGCATTTTGGGTAGGCAGAGCTTAAATTATTTAGATCACAGAAGACTGGAAGAGGTCAGGAAGCAGCAGACCATTTAGTAGGGACCAGATATATCAGCGCATCGATGTTAGGACGTCTAATTTATGTGGGAATAATAGTATTGTGTCATCAGAAAGGAAATAACTCGAATTGAAAGTGTCCAGATGAGTAGGGGGGCAACATGTTGTGCAAGGCTCTCAGAATGAGTACAACTGAGTGCTGGGTCTGCAGAGCCTAGATTCAGCTGCCCAAAATTTCCGCAACGTTGGGGACATTTAATAAACGTTTACTGGCCGAGGAGAAATCCACTGCAGTTTCTGACGCTCTGACAATTTCCGCTAGCTTTTTCCATACGTGCGCTTATCAAGAGAGAACGAAGTTTGAAAGAATGTTGCGACTTGTCTTAGGGAAAGATAATAAATGAGACACATTGCGGATGGGGAACAGTGTATGACCCATCAGTAAAAACATTTCGTCTATGCTTGAGTCAGGGATTTTGAGAAGTTTACAGAGCAATACATGGTTGGCTTTAAGCCTGCGCAGCCAGTGATGCTCCAGGAGAAGCAGGTTACAGCGTCCTTGATAATTGAGCGTAGATGAGCCAGGAAAGCGCTTAATGAAAGATTGTTGGACATTCTCGATCATCATCCTATCACTCCTATGTGAGTTGGAGATAACAACCGAGCATTACTCAAAAATCGGTCGGGCACATTCTTTGTAGAGCGTGAGTCAAAACTGTCTCGGGCTTACTGACATCAGTATGTACTCAATGATAAATCTTGCTTGGGCAAAGCTTTAGTTTGCGCGTTCGGAAAAAGTTAGCGAGCTAGAGTAACGCACACCGAGGTCGCGCACGGTGGATCTGTGACCAAAAGATGTGTCGCTGATAGTAAAGGAAGTTGGGTGGTAAAGTGCAACGGTAAGAGAGAACATGGTACTTCATTTGTAAGAATTCTAGTCTCTAAATATAGCACCAGTTGTTGAGAGCGCGGAGATTGTTCTGAGGGTTTGAGAGGCCATGTTGTATGCGGCTAGGATGGAATGAAAAGATAACATTGACATCATCGGCAAAATATGTATAATGCGCCGTATCTAAACATCTGGAAGACGTCATTAATATATAACAGAAACAGCAGAGGGCCAAATGCACCACTTTGCAATGTTTAGCGGCATCCGGTTTCGGATTTGCCTGTCACTGTGACCAGCCACAAGACGCCTGCGCCTACAGAGGGACCATGGATGGCTTGCGCTGCACCACCAACAGCTCCATCCACACACCCCATATCCAATGTAAACACGAAAGAATAAGATCGGGAGGCATGCGGATGGGAGGCACGTTTCATCAACGGAGCCGGCCCACACCCCTTCCCAGCAAATACAAGCACATTGTATTTGGGGAATCAAATGCACACATAACGGTGGCTAGACCGTAGACCGCTCCATACTGAGTGCATGGAACCATTCTTCTAGCCTAACACGACCACAAGGACCGTACACCCCGTCCCCTCCAGCAACGGCCAACTGTCTCCTGGAGCCAGTATGGACGAGGTAGTGGGTAATAGACAGGTAGGCACCTTGTCACCATGCACATCAAGCGCAGCCACACCAGGGACATCAAACAACAGCCAATCACTTGAGGGAGAGAGACAAAGAAAATAACTCGATTAATGTATAAGGAAACGGTGACATAAACCTTAAGTTAATGAGCATATGAATTAAGTTGTTTACAAGCAAATCCTAGACAAGATGACGAGGTCAGAAAGTATACTTTACGGAATGCCACGAGCACAAAAATGCTACCGAAATCGAATACAATTGGGTTAAGCGAGGTATGCAAGTTAATGGAATAGAGTACAGGTAGACAAATCTACGAGAAAGAAAAGCATTTATGCAAAATTGAGAACCCACCACCTGATGTAAAGAGACTTAGCATGCAAGCACGCGGTTAGCAAACCGAATGCAGCCTGCCTACAAAAGCTGCGCCAATTCTGAATACTTCTCTGCAGGACACATCGTCACTTCTGTAGTCGTCCAGATTGGCCTCGCTCATGGCTCACTCACTAGACATTTACATGAGAAAGAACTACTTTGTAATACTCTCCTAGTTACGGGTGCTATTTTGGTAGATGCATCGCCTAGTTACAGTGACCATGTTTGGCTAGAAAGTTATGAAGAATACCAAGAAAGAAGATGGCTAGAGTCACCGAATGCAGTTGGTTTAGTCAGTAATCCATTGTCTGGAACCCGGTCAAACCGTTTTTTTATGTCCAGGAAGATAAAGACTAGTGCTTTCCCAGAGTAGTAATTCAAGAATTAAAACTGGCATGTGTGTCAATATTTAACTGGAGAAAACCCGTGTTGGGACCTATTGACGATGTTGCGTTGCAGTACGAAATAAACCATCCCCTCCTTGACTATCCTTTCCATGACTCTGGACGCAAAGCGTGTGTGGCTTATAGGACGATGGTCGTCCATATATCGGCGACCACCTCGTTTATGACGTGGAACGACTATCGAGTGCTTCCATATGGTTAGGTACTTTTACTCGTCATCGAGAGCGTTAAAACACTCTGAAGAAGGATTGCAATATCCGAGCCTAAGAGTAATGGTAAGGGAGAAACTACTCTCTCAGAACCGGAGTTGTGTGGCAAGACCAGTGAACACAGAGCTTGATTAGCATTGTTCAAGTTCAAACCAACGGTGTAAATGCAATCGCCTCTAAAGGTTGAAATCTCAGGTGGCACTAACAGATTAGTGCTGATGAAGGCATCACAGAATTGTGCGTTAATGGTCTCTTCATAAGAAGAATAGGATTCAGACTACAGATGCAGGTGCACCTACGACTATGCAGCGAGTTACAACTTAGATGAAGAAAACGAAAGGAGAAGCCATGGCAGTCTCCTGTGATGGCACATCGCAGAGTAGCGGTTTCCAGAGCAAAAGTGGTATAGTCACCAGTCCAACTGTGGATGAACGCAACGCAAACGTTCTGGACACTGCAGTTCAGGATAATCATTACAACCCTTTGTGCAAAACACATGAATATGAATATTGAGATCGAGTTGCAATAATGGAAGCTTTCTCATGTTCAGAATTATGGTAAGAATCACAGTGGATCAGTAGGCGGGATGGAGCCAACTAAAGCGACAGAAATATTGCGGAGGAGTGAAGTGTTGTATGGTCTGCGTATATTACCTTTCTTAAAGATGATGATAAATTATTTATCTTAGTTACAAATGCAAATCCACTAGTGTGTACTGGTAACCGTATTGGAAAAATTGGAATGTTGTGGGTATGTGTGGAAGAGGATGGGGCATCATCTTAATAATAATGTTAATGAGTTGAACAAGGAAACATTTACGCACACTAGCAAGAGCGTTCGAGGTATTTGTGGGAGAGGCTGTCTGACAAAAATGCAATTCTAAAGATTCAAGGTCATTATGGTACGGCAATACGTAGAAAACCCATCAATGTTCATTAGATGGAAAAAGAAATCTGGGCCAAATGGGAGCACAAGATCTGTTCCCACATCAACTTTGGACCATGTTGCTCCTCCAAAAATCAGCTTGCTACAGATATTAATTGAAATACTTTCTCTGTTTATGTTTGTAAGATCATAAAACCTGTCTTTGAATTATCACTAATGAGACATAACTGTCAACGTGGGCTCATGCACGGATACAAATTACAAGTGAGTTTGCAATGATTCGGAATACCTATAGCTCGGGTTGGTAGTTAACGTTTGGAATCGTTCTCCGAGCTGAGTAATTTAATGACAAACGTTTCACCACTTCCCTCCGTGTCATCTTCATGATTCCATTGCATAATTCCATTTAGCAAAGATTTCCAAAGACTGGTTCTGTTGGAAGGCGTAGACTGTCTCTCGCATTTTCTGGTGCTACTGTAGTTTTCAATGATGCAGAGTGGAGTAGGGTACCTATATCCTAGTTGCTGGATCGTTATCGTCATCATCATTATCATCATCAGTACACGTTAGCTGAGGGTAACACACCGCAGCTAATATGCCCCAATAAAAAAGGATAAAAACATTTAAAAAATACAATACAAATTACACAAATTACACAACAAAAATATGATGTTGAGCGTAATATTATGCGTTTTGCATGAGGTCGGGATTGGAGGAGGTACCCAATGGGGGGATGGACAAAGAAACGCTTAACACACACGCCATTGGGGCCGGCTCATTGCTATATGCCTACTGCATTTTATACCATACTGTGTTTCAATGAGCTGGACAAAATAGGAATAAACACAGCAGTTAAAGAAGTATCAACAAGTGAACGGCGAGTACGGAGAATAAAGTATGCTATGGAGGAGAAAGACAAAGAGGACTTTTATCTTGCTGGTGCTCACGGGTACGCCTAAGCTCATAAGTTGCTTCAGCACATTCACTTCTTTATAGATTGCGTAACTGCGGGTAAGTTGGTGAACAAATCATCTCATCATCATCCTATCTCAACAAATCATCATCGTCAGCTGCAACAAAGCATTCTGATTTTGTTCTCAACTTAGGACAGGTTAGAAGCATTCTACTTTATTCGCGCCAAAAAGTAGCCAACCGATGGTTACTGCCAACATGGATAACAAACTCTCGAAAGCAAAACATGTGCTGCAGCCTTCCTTTGCTTCTGTTGAATGTTTGCGAATGTTCAATGCAGATCTCGCGAAAGACATCAACAACAAACGCCTGGCAACACATCTTCAAACACGCGCACATACACAGTGATTGAGTATTTGTCGCGAGTACCCGGATGTTACACCAACTAGCTGCTGCGAGTAATGTGGGTGTGAAGCATCACCGAGCCTGTCGCCGGGAAAATAATTTACTATGGCTCAGAACCACACTTAAATTCGTCATTCCTAATGTGTTTATATATATATATATATATGTGCATGACATGTTATTAGGCATGATACGCAAACGTCTGGATGAACTAGGCTCGTATGCAGATAGGACAGGGTGCATAAAAGTAAGACTTCATTGCACATTGCAAGAAACTAATGCGTATGCTGCTTGAGCTTACTTCTGCTGTTCAGCATGTTCATTATTGCTTTCAGGCATTCGTTATCAACTTCCCTTACAGTTCACTCATTTGGAAGAAGCTAACAAATTTTGGGATCATTGATCCTCTGCACGCATAGTTGAAAACTTGCCTCTGTTATCGCACATGCCAAGTAGAAATAGGGCATACCAATTATTCACAACTGAAGATCAACAGTGGTGTGATTCAAGTTAGATTGTTAGTCCCGTTGCCCTACATGGTTTATAAGAATTATATAACTGAACAATAAATTTGACACACCAAATATCTTTGCGGATGACATAAAAATACTATACACTTAGATATCTTTATTTAAGCGATACTCTCAAATACGTTCGTATACACCAGCTGGCATTGGAATCGTAGTGCACTGATTGGCAAATATCCTTCTTAACGGCAAATACAGTGTGGTAATATATAAGTGAGAACTCTCGCTACACGCACGTTATCTTGGTGATAAACCCATCCCCAGTATAGTATATACGTAGTATATGCATCCAGAATTTTGACACTGAATTTTATTGAGCAAGTTGAAATAATAACGACCAGATCACGAAGAAGTGCAAGAATCGTCTTAAAATCAGTCTTCATGCGTAAACATAAACTACACACGTTATAAGTCTGAATTCGCTCTGTGTTAGCTAACTGCTCGATTATCGTTAGAAGGAGCAGGAAGCGCGACCTGGTGAGCTTAGAAAACGTGCCTAGATCATCCACAAAAGCCCTATTTAACGCATCATTTAATCTTTATTACACTGCGCGCTGTTAGACGTAACAACTGGAGCTACTGTGACAACGATGCATGAAGCAAGAATTAGCATTCCTATTCGATTGGGTTCAATGGCGTGTATTCACAAAGATCATCACTATTCACTTCCAAAAAATGGCCGATACGCAATTGGAAATGACACAAAACCCCGGTTTTTAAGATTAAGGTTAGGCAAAACTCTGCTCAAAAAATGTAGACCGAAATCTAGAAGGGACTAGCTGTTGAAATGCATAATGAACAAACATTATAAGCCGGGCAAAAGAGCAGCCGCATGACAAGCCCCGCGGGATGGTCAGGGTAAAACTAAAAAACACAAGATGTGGGTTTTCTGTTTAAGCCATTATCTAGCAGGTAAGCTGCTGATTAATAGTAGTGTAAGTGGGAATTAAATGCGAAAGACAAGGCAACATGAGGACAGTTAAATTTGATGTACTCCATGAGAAAATTACAAAGGCGAATTCTCAATTTTGTACCGCCTCCTCAGGTTCAGGTGACATGTTAATCCGGTTTGAAAGGAATAATTAATGAATTCCAAAGTAGCAGAGTTGACGGTGGACCGGGAGTTGATGTCTTTTATACTGAATGTTCAAAGGTGTTTGGTCGCTTAAACCAACGAATTCTCCTCCATAAACTTTAGATCTATGGGTTTGTTGACCCATTATTGCGTTGGATGGACAAGTTCGTGCACGAATGTCGGCGTGCGGTGAGAGTACGTGAATCACGGTCCGACTAAATTGACGTGAAGTGCGACGTACTTCAAGGCTCGGTGGTCGGGCGCCGGCTAGTCTCGATTTTCTTAAACGATCTGGTGAGCGAAATTACTTTCGTTTTCTTATTATTTGCAGTTGTTATCAATTTATGGTGAGCGATGAAATAACCGAATGACCAGGCAAAGCTCCAGCATGACCTCAACACGATTTCGAACTGGTCTTATCTGAATATACTATCGTTCAATGTGGAAAAATATCACAGTTTAGCTGCGCCCTAGGCATGACTACGTGTATAGGCATGGGTCACATGTATTGCAAATAACTTTCCAAGTAAGCGAAATTAGTGTGCTAATTCAAAGTGACCCTAACTGTTTAAACTAGTCTGTGGCAGCTGCGAAGAGAGCCAAAGAGCACATCGGATTGCTGCCGAGTACATTCGGAAGATTCAACCCATCCATCTTCCATTTTATGCACAATTCTTACGTGCGCCCTTAGGTGGAATACGCCATCCAAGCTTGGCAACCTTGGTTGAAGCGCGACTTAGAAGTGCTGGAGAAACCACAACGCAGGGCTACAAAGAACGCCAAGGGACTACGAAATGTGTCCTGCCATAAAGGCTGAATCAATAGAAGTTTTCACTGACCGCTACCGAAGGATCTGCGACGATCCCATATTAGTCTACCAAAAATTGTGTGACCCTAATCACGTATGCCGTCACTCGCTAAAAGTCAGCCATAACACCAATCCCAGAGGTAACCCTCTGAAAGTGTTTGCACAATATAGCCGCCTGGAATGCCGGGCGGAATTATTTTTCTCTTCTGGTTTGCCAACCCCGGAACTGTCTTCAAAGCTCGGTTGTTACTCCAATTTGGATATTTCAAAAGACGATTGGACCTTGTCCGTAGCCACCAACACTTTGTTGACTAAATGCTACTTCGGCATATTTTAATTATTCCTTTTAAACCGGATTAACATGTCACCTGAACCTGAGGAGACGTTACAGAATTGAGTATTCTTGTTTCTAACTTCCTCACGGAGTACAACAAATATATATGTTCCAATGTTGCGTCGTCGTTTGCATACAATTCTCACCTACATTATCATTACTCAGCAACTCATCTGCTAGATAAAGGCTTACACAGATAAACCACCTATCACTTGATAATTGCGGATTTACCCCGACCATCCTACGGGACTTATCATAAGACTGCACTTTTACCCGACATAAATCATTGTTCATTGTTCGTTGTTCCCTTTGCACTGAACTTAGATTATGCAGTCAGTTTGTCAGACAGCGATGCACTCTCGGAAGTCATAATGTTGGGCAACGGCCGCTCATAAACCGCAAATGAATTCACTGCCACAATTGTTGCAGCATGTGGTGAGCGTCGTCAGTGGACGGCAACATGATATCAAATGTCTCAATCTCCATTGTAGTTCCCTTACGTACTGCTACGCGCCAGGCAGAATGCCTACTCTGTATTTCGTAAACAAATTTATTCGTATCACCATATATTAAAGCGTCGCTGCGCGTAATGCATTCGAATACATCAGGTGAATTTAGTAACAATTGTGCATATTTCCATGATGCATGAAAGCTCCGCCTGCTTTGCTATCCGTTCCAATGTGTACTGATTCCTTTCAGCTTCAATGAACAACGAACAGTGATTAATGCTGGGTAATAGTGCAGTCACATGACAAGTCCCGCAAGATTGTCGCGGTAAGTCTACAAAATCAAAATATTTGAATTCTTCGTTGATGAGCACAAACCCAAGAATTGACGGCTTGTTAGCAGTTCGAAATCTGGTGGGAGAGGTAATGTGCGTGTACAGAGGGTATCCGGAAATTACCTTGTAAGCAAGCATTAAACCGCATGCTTCTTGTCGCAGCTATTTCCAGGTCGTACACATTAAAGTCGCCTACGATGAGAATGTGACTGTGTGACTTTCTCAAAACACCCTGAAGAACGTGGTTCAGTTTGGAGTCCATTTCACACGGAGTTTGTTGGACGGTAAATCACGGTTATAAGACATGTGTCTTTGTTCCTCAACCATAGCCAGCCCCATAGCGAAACAGGTACAGGCATTTATGGGTGGTAATAATTTTACATCGGAGGTTAGCCTTGTAATAAAGAATTACGCCACCACCACTTCTAGCTCCGCCATTCCGAAGCAGCCACATACCAGGTACACTGAAGAATCTGGAATCCCAAGTCTTAACCAGGTCTCCGTAATCATAATAATATCCCATCGTTGTGACGCCTGGCGTCCTCTAATTTCGGCCTACGTACTAAAAAGACGTTGAGCGTTAGTGTACAAACATGATAGTGTTTTTGATGTTAGGTGGATAACAAATTCTTGTTAAGTTTAAAGCCAACCGTTCGTCGATTTAGGGCTAATAGTTTTTGCGTGGGTCACTATAGATCATCAAGCTATAAGAGGTTCCATTGAGCTTTCTGTTCCCATGTATTAGTGATGCGCGGCGTTCTAACGGAAAACCAGCGATCAGTCATCAGTGGTGGGGTTCGACGTTAAGTTTAATTACAACTAACCGCATAACTTGATCAATATAGGTTAATGCACACCCCATTCTCAAATGCTGTCTTTCTCTGCAATTCTACGTCAAATAGTTATACGTTTTGCTTACAATTAAACTGGTAAGAGCAAACTTGTGGTTTATCTGTGGTAATGGCTGTGAATAATATCGAACTGAGTGCGAATCGTTCGGAAAGCTGTCTCAACCAATTGTTACACTCAGTGTGCCTCCTTTTGTCAACCAATTGGTGATCGGAATCTCACAGTAACAAAGTATATATCTAGTGCATTACACCCGCATACCCGTCACGTAACTTCAACTTTAATTGAATAACGTCATATCAATGCGAGTGTTGTTAACAATTATTTGTCATTTGATGGCGCAGATATCCTCCGAAATGTTTAGTAAGTCAATGTTTACTATGTGTCGGTATATGATATATGTATCCATATCGTTTGGTCATCTGGTGTGACTAATCTGCTATTTGTACCGCGGATGAAACCAAAAAATCAAACACTCACTTATTTAACATTCACAATGATACCTCAAAATCACCAGTCTGAGGCAAACAATGTTTTCAGTGATTCATATACGGGCTGGTACAATCATATAAAAACTACAAAGATAGGGACAGTGATTGGTTCGGTGATTGGTTCGGAATTGACTCGGTCAATGGTCAGTTAACGAATTGATGGCCGATGTCTAATTCACAATGATCGATTAAGTTTTACGTAACCACAATGCCTGAGCCGATGTCATGGTGACGGCTAGGCTGGTGATTGTTCGGCCAGAGTGGGTATAATGATTGAACAAACTACTTTGGGAGCACAGTGGGAGCTGGGATATACGGATCACAATGGCCGCAGCAATGGCAAGCATTCTTGATCGCGTACCTTTCGGTTTACTCATTGGAACCTAATAAATCACAGTAAAGGCATTCGGTAGGTTAATCTGGTGATCTTATTAGGACAGATGTGACAAAATTCCGCTTGTACGAACTCCGGTGCCCTCGCTCACCAACCATTTAGGACTATGTTCCTTAATGCGACGTGATAGTTGACGTAAGGATAGGTAAGCTTCCGCAGACTGTCCTTGCTGCACACAGGAATTAGCTGGTTCGTGGCGAACATGCATCGTAATTCCGCAACCGGAAAGGTGTTCCTTCTCGATTGCGTCAGTTTTCTTGGTAAAAGCTCACTAACTGTCTCACCTTTAAAACCAAGGTGGTTGAAGATGGCATTATCTCGACTATGTCCTCAAAGGCCGGTGTTATTAAGGGCTAACGGTTGAACTGAATGAATATTTCCGGAAAACCATTTTCGCGCAACGTGTTCTGGATGAATTTCATCTCATCGTCCAGAGCGTCCTCTGAGCATATCTTTCTCTCCCTTGTTTACACACTCGCCGTGCCGGTTGGAATTTTTTCGCTGCTCCTGACTTTTCAAGTTTCGGATTCAAATTTCTTCGCACATCGGCCTGGGTACACTCATTCAATCGGGCTCGATCAGGTCTACCCATTGCGCAAACTTTCTTGAGGGTACTATAAATGGATCAACGTCAAAAGCCGGTTTTCAATTTTGGCTGTGCGTCAGCATAGTTGTTTGCCTACGAGTGCACCAATTTTCTGCCTTCATCAAGTTTTTTGGAGTTTTAGGAAAGCTTATTGCTAGGTCTACTTCAGGAGACCTAAACCAACCCTGTTGGTAGCTGCATAAGGCAACTAGAAGCAATTATATCTTCGTACACTGCCTTGGTTGGCCAAGAGCTCTCACGCCGCATTGTGAATCGCTCTCTATCGGATGCACGTAAATCTCTTTGCTTGGCTGGATTTGTGCGTGTGCGCCTGTTGGAATTTGCGGCATAACGTGATGCGGCGCGCCACGGAATTGACCTCAGGGCTACCTGCGCACGTAGCGGTCAATTTTTGATGGGCAATCTACCCTCGGCGGAATTTGGACAACTGAGTACTGTTACAACCGGTTTGTATCGATCACTGCATCTGAAACCGTGGCCTGTTTGTACCCGTGTCCTCGTGCCCTTTAGATAGGTCGTATAAGCCCCATGCTGAGGCTGATGTCGCATTCATGCTTCTTCACCGCAGTTGGGCTAAACCAACTTACACTAAGTCTTTTTAATGTGGATAAATTTCATTTCATTCCATTTTATTTGGTTTGTTCTGCGTACTTGCTAATCTTCTCTCAACTTACACATGTCGCTCATGCAAATTGTGGTAAACTTGCGTAATTTTATCGCGTGGTATATTTTAAATAACTTTTGGACATTTTGTACTTATCGCGAATTCACATTTAACCACTTTATTTCATATGCTCATTTAGCGAGTATTTATGTCGTCATATGCGTTTACTTTATTCGATATCGGCATTTCGAATGATTGACGGTTGTTTGACATCCCACTTGTGGCTGCGCTTGATGTGCATGTTGACAAGGTGCCTACCTGTCTATTACCCACTACCTCGTCCATACTGGCTCCAGGAGACAGCTGGACGTTGCTAGTGGGGACGGGGTGCACAGTCCTTGTAGCCGTGTTTGGCTCGAAGAGTGGTTCCATGCACTCAGTGTGGAGCGGACTACGGTCCAGCCACCGCCATGTGTGCATTTGATTCCCCAAATACAGCGTGCTTGTGTTTGCCTGTGAAGGAGTGTGGGCCTGCTCCGTTGATGAAACGTGGCTCCCATCCGCATGCCTCCCGGTGTATTCCTTCGGGTTTACACTGGATATAGGGTGTGTGGATAGAGCTGTGGGTGGTGCAGCGCAAGCCACCCATGGTCCCTCTGTAGGCGCAGGCGTCCTGTGGCTGGCCACAGTGACAGGCAAATCCTAAACCGGATGCCGCCAACCATAAGA
>OX104063.1:254319795-254448132 GCA_944474145.2 Dicrocoelium dendriticum
ATTGACACGTTCGTTAATATTTAGCTAGAGGAAACCCGTGTTGGAAAGTATTGATGCTGTTGTGTTGTAGTTTAAAATGAACCATCCCCAACTTGACTAGCCTTTCCATAACTCTGGACGCAAAGCATGTGTGCCTTATAGGATGATGGTTGTCTATTTATCGGTGACGGTCTCGTTTGTGACGTGGAATGAATATTGAGTGCTTCCATATGCTTGGGTATTTCCTACTCGTCATTAAGCGGGTGAAAACTCTAAGAAGAAGGATTGCAATATCCAGGCATCCGATTAATAGTAACGAAGATAGGACTCTTCAGGACCGGAGTTGTGTGACAACATCAGTGAACACAGAGCTCGATTGATATTGTTCAAGTTAAAGTCAATGGTGGGAATGCGATCCCCCTGTACACGTTGGTACTAACAAATTAGTGTTGATGAAGGCATCACAGAATTGTGCGTTAGTTGTCTTTTTATAAGAAGGAAGTTCTTCAGGCTACATATGCAGGTGCAGCCAAACATATGTAGCGAATTGCATCTTAGATCAAGGAAAAGAAAGGAGAAGCCATGACAGTCTCCTGTGATGGCATACGGCAGAGAAGCGGGTTCCAGAGCAAACATGATATATTTACTATTCTAACTTTGGACAGGCACAGCTCAAAAGTTCGGGACACTGCAGTTCTGAGTGATGATTGAAACCCTTGCGCAGAACAAAAGAATATAAACATTAAGACCGAGTTCTAGGGATGGAAACTTTCCCATGTTCAAAACTATGATAAGAATCACAGGGGATCAGTAAGCGGCTTGGAGTAAGTTGGAGCCCAAAAATGTTCAAGTGCAGTGAAGCATTGTATAGTTTGCGCTATGTTGACTTTCTTGAAGATGGAGACAGTACATCAATCACCTTAGTTACAAAAGTAAATTCATCAGCGTATACCGGTATGGTGATTGCAAAACTGGGTTGTTGTGGGCATGTGTGGAAGAGGATAAGGTTGAACAAGGGAACTTTTATGCACACTGGCAAGAGAGTTCGAGGTATATGTAGGAGAGACAATCTGACAAATAAGCAATTCTAAAGATAGCGATACCATCAATAGAAATACCGTCATTAGTAGAAATACCATTAATGTTCATTTGATGCAGAAAGAAATCTGGGCCATATGGGAGCACAGGATCTGTTCCCATATCAACCGTTGATGCTTGTACCCCTCCAACAATCAGTCTGATTTAGATACTGCTAGAAATACTGTTTTTGTTTATGTTTGTAATGTTGTAAGACACGTTCTTTACTTATCACTAGTTAGCCATTACTGTCAAAGTGTATTCCTTGTGGGATATAAATTAAACATGAGTATGCATAATATTATTTAGCCAGGCTTTTCAAAGACTGATTCTGTTGGACGGCGTAGACTATCTCTCCCAGTTTATGATGCAACAGTAGTTGTTAATGATGCAGGGTGGAGTAGGCTATCTATATTTGAGATGGTGGGTCATATTCGTCACTATCATCACGACCAACATCATCATCATCATCACCAGTGCACGTTAGTTGAAGGTGAGAAACACACTTCAGCTAAGGTGTCGCAATAAAATTAAAAGTAAAAAATTACAGTACAAATTAACAAGTAACCAAAGAACGATGTTGTGTATTACATTATGCGTTTTGCATGATATCGGGCTTGGAGGAGGAACGTAAGGGGAGGGGGATAGACAAACAAACTCTCAAAACAAACGTCACTGGGGCCGGCTCATTGCACATGCCTTTTGGATTTTATACCAGACTGTGTTTCAATGAGCTGGGCAGAATAGGAATAAACCCCCCAGTTAAAGGACTATAAACAAGTGAGCGACGATTACGGACAATAGAGTTTGCCATGGATGAGAAAGACAAAAAGGATTTCAACCTTAATGGTACCCAGGAGTATTCCCGGTTAGTCTTACTTCATAATTCATAACTGGGAGGTCACAAAAATTAGATAAATAGTTTATGTGCTAAGTATGGGAGACTGACTTATATTTGAAATATGTTAAAACTTAAAAGGCAGTTTCATAAAATAACTTTTTCGCACCTATGCGTTACCGTTGTCAGGATACTTTCAGTGCAATTGAGACAAATAAAATGAAAGTTGGAGGACATGATCTTTAGTAGTATCTGTTTACCTCATACTAAATTCAAGGGTCCCACACTTGTGCTCTACATTTAACTTTGTTCAAATGTTATACAACTTTTGGACATCAGTGTAAGAAAATCTAAGATACACACAGACTTGCGTCTAGTGTAGCTTACAGCCTAACCATAACTGAGCCGTTATGCAAAATTGTACCTGCGTACATAGAACAGCTTTTAGCAGGGTTGACAACGCCACTGCAATAAATCTACTGCTGAGCTTCAGATTGTATGACACTGACGAACTCATTCAACCATGGTACCCAATTTTAAGACGTGCAAATTTTTTGTGCAAGATACCCACCGGACATTTTTTACACCTTCGCTGTATGTCATAGTTTGTCCAAATGCATTGTTTGCCTTCATTACCGGAGCTTGGTTGTCATCACGACGATACACACACACACATGAAACATCATGCACTCTTTTCCTTTTCAGCCATTATGTTCGTTCTAGGCTAGTGTAAAGCACCTCTTCTGGATTTGTCCGGGACCACTAAGTTTATTAGAAATTCATGCCTACGTGAGGGAGAAACCTATGTGGTCCCGGAATTACTAATCCGCGGTAAGAGAACATATGTTGCTCAGCACGGACAAACCGTTTACTCTTGTTGCTGCCGTGGTCTACCAAAGTATGACAACTTGTGCCACATTATTCCTTTAGTTAATTTCAGTCACGCCAAAGATTTAGAGAAAGATTACGAAAAAGGTCTGTTGCCTTTCTTGGACGACAATACACCTATGGGGTTTCCTGAAAACGTCACATTAATATGTAGGTAGAATGAGCTGTTCATTGTCACAGACGTCCACGTGGTCTAACAAACTCCGAGGACGAACAGGCTAAAAGTAGTTAGAAATGATACGTCCGGAACCAATGAAATATGATTCAGTTAAGCGAGAGCTTATTAGGTGCTTCAGCGTTTTCACTTCTGTATAGAATGTGTAACTGCAGGTAAGTGTATCAACAAATCAAGTCGAGCTATCACTGTCACTGGTACAAGATTGTGAATGCGGACAATCAATTTACGTCATTAACATGCCTTTCTAGAAGCTGCAAATTAGCACGCTGGATGTTTTCTTAAATCAGGATATCTTAGAAAAATTCGACCTTATTCGCACCGAACAGGTTTCCAGCCGCTGCTTACTGACAACGTGAATACCAAACTCTTAAACTCAAAACACATGTCGCAGCCTTTCTTTGTTTCCGTTGAAAGTTTACGAATGTTCAATACAGATCTCTCGAAAGACACCAACAACCAACTCCTGCCAACAACTTCAAACAAGCAAACACACGCAAACACACACATAGTGAATGAGACTTGTCGCCAGTATCCGCATATTTCACCAACTAATTGCTACGAGTAATGAAGGAAATAAGGGGAGATAATTTTCCATGGGGCAGAACGACATTTAAATTCGTCATTCATAGTGTTTTTATATTTATGCATTATATGTTATTAGGCATGATCCGCAAACGCTTGGGTGAACTTGGCTTTATGCAGTTTGGACAGGGTGCAAAAAGTAGCTTCATTCCGTCCGTCAACATAAACAAATGGGTGTCCTGCGTGAGCATACTTCTGCAGTCTAGCATATTCATTATTGCTTCCACGCAATCGTTATCAACTTCCCTTACAGCTCATTCCTTTGGAAGTACTGAACCAATTTTAGGGTCATTAATCCCAAGCACGCATTGCTCGAATCTTACCTCTCTGATCGCAAACGTCAAGTACGAATAGGGCTTACCAAGTATTCACCACTGAAGATAAACAGTGGTGTAATTCAAAGTAGTACGTTAGCTTCATTGCTCTGCTTGAATTCTAACAATGATATAGTTGAAAGATAAATTTGGTACACCAAATATCTTTGTGGATGACATAAAAATATTTTGCACTTTGATATCCTGTGTTTAAGCGATACTCTAGAAAAACTTCGCATAGACTAACTGGCCTTGGAATGGTGGTGTACCGATTGACAAATATCCTTCTTAGCGGAAGATGTGGTGTGTTGTTATGCAAGTGTTAACTTTCGTCAAATACACTTTAGCTTGTTGGCAAACCGATCCGCGGTACCAACTGTATACGTGACCTAAGCATCCTCTATTCTGGCACTCATAATTTTGGTGAGCAAGTTCAATTCATAGCTATCAGATCACGAAGAAATGCAAGACTCGTCTTAAAATCATTCTCGATGCTTAAGCTTAAACTGCCCAAGTTCCGAGATCGCATTCACCTTGTGTTAGAGAGGTGCTGGATTATTCTAGGAGCGGCATGATGCGAGATCAAGTGCGCCTAGAAAAGGGGCCTAGATCATTCACAAAGCCTACTTTAACTCATGGACCAAACTTAACTACTCCGAGCGCTGTAAGATGTGATAGCTGAAGCTACTGAGGAAATAAGGCATGAAGAAAGGAATAACATTCCTCTTTTCCTTTGTTCAAAGCTTTTGTCCATAAAATTATCAATAATCACTTCAAAATGATGAGGCAGACACGCAATTAGAAATGCCGTGAAAATACTGCTGGTGTTTAAAGCAAAACCTAAAGATCGGTAAAAACTCTGCTCGAAAAAGACACACTAAGGTCTGGAAGAAAACACCATGTTTAAATGAAAAATGATTAAATAACACATATTTTCAAGGCGGGCAAGTGCATTCCTATTACATGACTCGCAGAATGGTCGGGATAAACTGCAAAAGCAAACGATGTGTGAGTCACCTTTTTGAGCTTTTATCTAGCAGATACACCGCTAACTAACGGTGGTGTAAGTGTGAATCGAATGCGAATGACAAGACAAGGTAAATAAAGTTATTATAGATGCACTCCTTGAAAAAAGTAAAACCGCGAATGCTCACTTATATACAGCCTCCTCAGGTATAAGTGATATGTTAACCCGGTTTGAATTGATAATACATTCCAATGTAGCACAGTTTAGGCAACGAAGGGATGGGGGCTAATTGCAAAGTCCGACAGTTATATGAAATTATCTAATGTGGGGGAGGAAACAACATTGTTTAGGAGAGTGCCAGTGTTGGCTTCCCCGGAGAGAATAATAATTCGGCCGGCATTCCCGACGGTTATACTGTGCACAAAATTTCATTGAGTTACCTCTCTGATTGGTATTATGGCTGTTTTAGCATGTGACGACTTACGTGATTAGGGTCGCACAATATTTGGTAGACTATAATGAAATCGCCGCGCAGCCTTCCGTAGCGGTCACACCCATGAATTCAGCATTTGGTGGTAGGACAGATTTCGTAGTCCATTGATGTTCATTGTGGCCCTGCGTTGTGGTTTCTCTAGCATTCCTAATTCGCGTATCCACAGAGATTGCCAAGCTTGGATAGCGTATTCAACCTGAGAGCGCACGTAAGATTTGTGCGAAAAGAGAAAGATGGATAGATCGAATCTTCAGAATGCTCGCCGCAGCAAGTCGACGTGCATGTTGGCTCTCTTCGCAGCTGTTTCTGACTGTGTTGGACAGTAATGGTCACTTTGAATGAGCCCGCATGACGTGTTTCTACATTAAAGGGTAGTGTATCCAAAACTGAACAGTTTGACATCTTGCTGATATCATAATGGGGTTTATCGTGGCCGTTTGATTCTCTGATCGATTGACATAAATTTATTTCATCCGCTCGGAAATTGAAAGCAGAACTAATTTACTTCTCTTGATCCTTTATGAATATCAAATTTAGCCGGGGTCCGGGCACAAAGCCTTGTGGTACGCCACAATCCACCTCATTTGAGTCGGACATGGACTCAGCTGCAAACGAACTTCCTGCAGGAAATTAAAAACCCCATTCAGCTGTGGGTAAACAAACCCATAGAGTTGAAGTTTAAGAAGTAGTATTGGGTATCCAAAGTGATCAAATGCTTCTGAGAATTCCATGTAAACAACAGCAACTCCTGCTCCACCATCACTTGCTTCATCCTGGCTACTGCAGCAATTAGCAGATTCGTAATTCATGAGTGCTTTTGTCGGAATCCATGTTGCTCTGGTACTATCATGTTCTGAATTTCTAGATACTGCATAAGTGCATCAACGATGATCGACTCCATAAGTTTATAAAACACAGAGAGTAGTGTTATAGGACGGCAATTAGTCAAGTCAATGCGATTACATCCCATAAAAATAGGAGAGATGAAACAGTGGCATGGTGAAAACCTACATATCCAATCGGATCTGAAACCTCGAAATGGTGCAAGCAGAAAAAATTTTTTTGTAAAGAACCTTGGTGTAAAATCGCTATGCTGAAAACTTTATTCAGATCCAGAGCAAGCCTACCAAGGAAGAAATGGCAGCAATAAATGCAGAGAAAAAGGATGGTTGTTTGATCCGTTCGAAGGAGACCATGTACGAAATAATATGAGACATAAATTCCGGTCCGCCCTTACATTTACCTACGCAACCACCCAGTTGCAACACATATATACGACGCGTAGCCTTTTTCTTCACGGTCATCAGAGCAATACATCACTCAGTAAAGCCTGTCATGTCGTTTACCAGTTCACCTTCGGTTGCGGTGACATTTGCATTGACAGGACTGACAGTCTGTTAATTCACATGGTAGCTGAACATGTGCCAAGGTGGCTGAAACAATTGATGACTCAACAGAACGCAGTGAATTCAAGGATGAACCGCAGCTCAGCATCACCTATCGCCAAACATATCTTGGTAACTGTGTATCATGTGAACCTGATGAATGCGTTCATGTTTTTTTACGCAAGAACAACCCGGTAATTTTTGTAATTAGTAATGCTTCCTTACTTGGGGCTTATCAACATGTGCTGTGTGCACAGACACTACTGAAACAATCTGTCATGTTACCGAGATCTTGATTTTGACCTTTTAATTGGTTGTGCCAATTTTACCTGTATATTAATGTCTATGTATTCTGCTTTATTGTGTTTGTGACTGATAAAATCAAGCGACATGTTAACAAATCGAAACTTATGTCTTCCCACTGATCTGACAGAATGGCTGTAGGGTATACACTGGTTTAGATATTTGAAAATAACTGAAAATTTATGAAAACCTCTATATATCCCCTTTTTTATAACTTTGCCTTTGATATATCTAGTTTAGTCTAAATCAGATGCTGCGTTCCATAATTATGATCTCAACTTTCATATTTACTTTATCACCACAGAATTGCTCTTCACACTTTGCCCAAACAAAAGTAATTTGTTTTATTCCGTACATGGATCTCTCTGTCAGTCCACCATAAATTATTTATTGCTCATTCAAGGCTTCGAATTGGAAACTTTGGTTGTTAAGAAACCTATTTATTTATGCCTGCACGTTTTTTTGAAGCAGCCGTAATTATTTGATCCTGCTTATAACAGTAATCCTCCTATACACGGGAATACACTTTATTTTTATTTTTATTTTTATTGCTGTTAAGAAGACGAGGAAAGTTTGCAATCGTGCGCTGAACTCCACCCTTAATTGCATCATATTCTCTCCTTTGATAACTACAAATCTTTCAATGTATTCATTTACCAAATCCGTCTCGCATTTTTATCGTTTCATTATGATTTCATACAACTGATGCTAATCGTAGATGCTCAGCAGCAACACAGGACTGTACTCTCGTCTACAATTTGGGCGGTGGGGGGAGAGGTGGCGGGAAGTTAGTTTTATGCGTTAATAAGTCGCGCGCGGTTAGTTTACTAGTGCCACTCGTTTTGTTTTCTCTAGCTTATTTCTGATTGTTGGCAAAACAGGAAATGTTTTGGATTATTGAGTGCATGGGCTAAAAATTCCAGTTTCTCTCCATTTTCTCTCTGTTGGCTGATCGGAAAATATTTCATAAAAATGAAGAAACAAAAAATGGCATCAGCAGTAAGCCGGCACGCTGTACCGACGCTTCGCTGCCGTGCAACAACCATTGGTCGCATGTGGTCCTGAGAGGTTGGTCCTGCGGATATGCAGGCCCGGACCCGAGTAGGCATATTAAAAGACAGCCTAGTTACATCTAGGCTACGGGTCATGAAAACGAAAACAAACCCGAAAATTTGACGGCAGATATTTCACTTGATGTTTCCTCCCCACCTTCGCTGTTTTCAGCATCCATATACTGAAAACATCTACATATTTCAATTTGCCCGTAGGTCTGTGATTAAAATGTGCCTTTAGTTATACACATTATCGGCATCTACAGCATGCGCCACGTACTCTGTTTTGGCATGCAATCAATATTATACATTTTTCAACCTATAGGTAGACATTTCTCTGCTATTACATAGTTATGTAATAAATGGTTATAGTTGGACACTGCATTGACTTGTTAGAAAGTACTGCACGTAGACACATAGATTTGCATATCCCGACAATGCTTATTGTTGCCCAAGTGACTTTCTTGCTGCACTGCTTCCTTTTATTATGGTTATTACGAAATTTTGTCGAATGGACAGAACATCAAAGTTACCCTCGTGATACACAGTAGATCGAATGGACAAAGGTTTGTGCTGTGTATCTGATGTACCGTTAACTACTAACAAATACAATGAGGAAGCGGCCGCTGATCATCCTGCATAACAAACAAATACTTAGCTGTTGCGATTTTAACCTACTGAGTTTAAGGCAGTTTCCTCGAACGTGCGACAGCCTTGGGTTGAGGTGATGGAAAACGAGCGATTACTTATGCAGCTTTGTGCCCTGATATCGAGATACTGTGTGGCAAGTTCTTTCATCAGTGACCTTTGACAGTTACTTAATCCGAGTCTATCATTGCTGCTGACCGATTACCGAGTAGTACCTCACAATCCACATGTAGACAGCAAGCCATTTAAATCTGTCAATGCAATTTTCGATGGGGGAGCTTTTTACATTATCTATTGAGGATTCAACAGTTTCACGAAATATCATGAGTAAATAAATAAAGGGTACATTTCTCGATGGTGCCAGCACAGTCCAACCTATTGGTCTGAACATTGTGTACAACAGGATTGTTTGTGATGGATAATATTCCTTTGAGTTTTCTCAGAGCTGTTCCCGAACTGGTTTAAGGGGGGTCATATTTTGGTTGCATCTTTCAAATTGTTAGATAGGTTGACGACAATTATAATAAATGCAAATACATCTAGATGTTCTAGAGAAGTAATACGCCAATCGCGGATTCGTCTCCAATGAAACTGCTTCCGTGCTGTGTAGTCCTTCGAAAGGTTTCACCAGCACTTCCATGTCTGTTCTGACGATGTGGTGGTGTGGCTTTAACGCAGGTTTGCTATCACCAAATGTACTCTTCTTTAGAATTCTTTTAAGTGTAAGTATGAGAACATGTAGACCATATAGCCCATCACCGGTTAGTTTTAGTCAAGAACTGTTATTACTCGTTACGGAGTCTGTGGTACCTTGCAACAGATGAGTTCATATATTAGTTTGGATGTTAAAATAAGATTTCGCAAAATAAACTGCGATGTAAACAGCTGTGTCATTCGCCTTCCGATTATCCGAACTGAAGCGACTGTGCGCACTTCACCAAACAATTATCGATGAGCTTTAAAGCACCTAAGGTAAAGCTTTTGAGTAGTACACACAGGACGTGTGCTCAAGAGTTGAAGAAAATAATACAAGGAGCTCCTTAAATGCTTTCATATATTTCAACTAGAACATAATGGTCCATCCATTCAGAAAGTCATGTGTACAACCTATCTGGCGAATCTTTGAGTCAAATACAGCTTGAGGCCTTATATTTAGGATCGAAATTCTGCCAAACGCAGGCGCTTTGGGGGCAAGTTCTCCTTGTAACAGTTTGAAAACTTAATGCACCAACTTGATGACTTGACGCAACCTCTATTCTTGCCAGACTCTTTTAAGACTACCTTGCGGCGCCTATCGTAACAACATCCGAGCAGCGAGAAAAGTCATCAATTTTCTTTTGAAGTAACATCAGGAGGCGATCAAGGAATTCCGATCGAATCCTAACCTTCTTCTCCTTAGAACGGACAAATTATCGTGTGGTGTACTTAATGGACAAATGCGAATAGATAACTAAACTGAACGGCAATTTGCAAGAGTTGAGTAAATTTTTGCGTAAGACAATCCAAAAAGACAAAACCGCAAAAGATGAAAAGAACATTGCGACGGTCTCGAAACAATTAAGGCGGATGAACATAATAAACGACTAGTTACTTGTATATAAATAACACTTGTTGGCTCTCATCCTCCGGAGCGTTATGGCCTACGTATAGTACACAAGACGAAATTCGATAAATGTCCAATAATTTGTGTGTCGATTTCTACTTTCGACGCAGCTGCCATTTGGATCGTCGAATTAATAAAGAAGCTGTATGCAAAGAACTATGCACTTACTTGCTGATGGATTCAACTGAATTTGTTCGCAAAGTTGAAGGCCTATGGGTAGAAGGAAACCTGATGCTCTCATTTGATGTGGAATCACTTTTACTAATGTCACGGTACTGGAAATCTTTAACTTTATATGTGAATATCTAACAGAAAAGGGAATAAATATCGGCATCCTCATTACAACACTAAAAAACTAATTTTGCGGCATACAAATAACCGGCAGTTTCTGTTTGATAGGTTGTTTTATAGAAAAGTTGAATGAGTTGTTACGGGGCTGCCCTGGGACATTTTATCGCTGAGCATATATGTGATTTACTTAGATTTTTCTAAACATTCGACAGCAAAAAATCACTTCATTCTTCTTCATAAGCTTACTGCGTACAGTATCAACGGTACATTGCTCACCTGGCTCAACTTTCTCATGACAGAACAATCTGGGTAGGAGTGACCAACACTCACTACGAAAGCCTGTGCGTCTCCCGTGGTGTACCGCCTGCCACTGTTTTTAGTCTACATCAATGAGCTTCCAGCAGACATTTTATCCCTGATGAAAATATTTGCAGACGACGCTAAAATATGGAGAACAATCCGCTCAGCATCCGACCGTGTCTGCCTCCAGGAAGATCTGACTCGGATTAACGAATGGGCAGAAAAGAAATAACTCCCACTGAACCCTGCAAAGTGTCACATTTTGACGGTTCGAAACAGCTTCGTTAACACAAATTTTGAGGCAACACGTACTAGGAAATGCGTCTAAGGTATACTCATACAAGTAGGCCGTGGTAATTCGATCCAATATTTGAAAGAAGATAGTGTGGCGAACTTGAAGTCGAGGCTTTTTAGACGAACTATCGGCACCTTTAAGCGATAGCTAAAATAATTGCTGATTAACTCGTATAAACGTCCTCACGTCGAATATGCATTTACGGCCCAGAGACAATGATTAAATCGAAACATCCGCATTCGGAAGCACACTAGATAAGAGCCACCGAAACTACGCTTGGACTATCCGGTCTCAGTTGCGAATTGCGCCTTCGTTTACCCGGTGTGTTCTGTTCAGAATACCGACGGCTTCGGGTGATCTGATTCTCAAATACCGGATACTAACTGAGCGCGAGCACCCAGGTACATCACCGCTACCCTAGCCGACTCAACTATCTGAAACTAATGACATAACACACTCGCTTAAAATGTAGGAAGCATTTTTACTCACTTGGAATGTGTTCCCGCTGGTATGCGCTACGAGCACATATGGTAAAGGCGCCAGACATTACGACATACGAAAGACAAATAGAAATTTAGTTACAAATGCTGCATACCTATTTGATAACGTGCAGCGGCCTAATTACTAATAACGCACTATCCATCATGGAACAATTTGATTTTAATTTTCTCTTGCATAGCCATCCGGTTGGTTTTGCAAATGTATACTTTCTAAGATTGAACGCGGTTTTATCGCTAGTGTTATTGCATCGCTCGATTTATGTTGCAGGTGCGTAGACGACATGTTCCTTGTTTGCAATACATGCGTCAAAGTCTTTCGTCTACTCCACAGATTCGACACCGCACATCCAGCTCTAAGGTTGTCCAATGTGATCGAAAAAGTAGGAACGTTTGCTTCCCTAGACGTACTACTGAAGAGGCAGGAAGATGGTTCCCTTGCGATAATTATCTTTTGGAAAGCAACGTGAGCCGGTACTAACGGAACATGGTCCGCTGCATGTATTACCGTGTCAAGAATATCTGCAGCCCGTAGACACGTGAAGACAAGAAAAATGGGACTATCAAAACGATACTTTCATATGGGTATCCTGATTTATTTATAAAAAAGAACTTCGTGGTCCGTCAACACCATAAACCTTGTTCCACTGTTCCGAAGTAGGAAGTGTTTTGTCTATTCCCCTCAAGGGTGACATCAGTTTTGGCTTACTGAGTAAGAAAATTTGTGCCGCAGTATCTAAAATCTTACCAGCATCCCACTAGCGCGCTTTCTCGCGGAGGGCGGACAGTTTATTGCTCGACATCTCAAAGACAGACTATCGGTCAACTCAAATGTACCGGATTACTTGCACCTATAGTGCTAAGCATCACGGACATACGATCAGACTTCTGTTGACGAAGATAGCTGAATACTGTACAGGGTCATTGCTGCGAGGCATCGTCAAAATCATCAGTTTCATTCTGGTACATCTTGATCCGAAGCAGACATGAAATGTCAAACAATGATCACTTCAATGTCTTTACAGCGTGCTAAATGGATACTTAACGTGGATTAGTAAATGACTACCAAGGACAGCTGTAACGATCGCGATCAGACTGCTGCAAGCAGAGCTTTGCGAAGCTTGGGCTACAGGTGAAAACAAGTTATACAGTAGACCTAACAAGAACTAATTCAGATGGAACACTTGCAAAGACCAGATGTGGTACACTTCGCAATTTCATCACCATTGTTCTATGCTGAAACAAATACTACTACTAATAATAATAACAATAATAACAATAACAATAAGCATGGGTATATTGCCCTTTACGTGAAAAGCTGCGTCCGTATTTGGCGCAGATCAAATGTCTAAAGGTAGTAACATGCTCTTGTATAGTCAATATGAATATATTGTGAAAAAATACTAAAGGGATAGCTATCATCGTTGCGAGGTAGAGTTCAACTACATATTACTCTCCTTGGTGTACGACAAAATCTCAAAGTGTAGATGTTTTGTTTTTTGAATTTTCCAAAGAATTTCGCAAGCTTTTGAACAACACGGTTAATGGTCATTTAAATATTTTAGCGGAATTATGAGGTATTAAAAGATTACAAGTGTTGATAAATAAAACGTATATTAAGTAATGCGGCCACTAATGGCCGTCAGGTCAGAACAGTGTCCAACAAAGCTCCTGCCGCCTGTTTCCAGCATCGATGCTTTTAAATACCGATCAAACCTACTGTGCCATTTCCCTCCGTTTTATCCACTTCTCTGCTGACTGAACAAAGTAGCCCTATTTGTATCTACCTTGTACATACAATTGCTTGATGTGAGTTACAGAAGGGTCCTATTCGCAACTGTGTCTTCTGTACGTTATTGTACCGTTTTCATTTGTAGGAAATCCTTCGCAATGGAACTAAGAAATGTATTTGAGAATTATATTCATTCGTGATGTTGGGTGTAATGTCATTGGTTTTTCTGCATTAAATCCGCCATTCTGAAACTTGACGACTAAGGAATTTAGCACACAATCTACTCTCCAGCCGACTTTATCACATTTTTCCCCTTGGTACGTTTAATAGTTTGGTCACATAAGTAGGTAATGTTGCATGGTTTTGCTGTGAGAAAACATATTTATTTAAAATGTTTCACATAATGAAGGGTATACAAACTTATCGCAGTTGCTCGTACATTTGGCCGTGCAAGCGAACATTCAAAAGCCGTTTGGAGAGGCTTGTGTATTACGGAGGTTCTTTAAGTGCGCGAAGGAACGTTTTCCTTACAGCCTACACTAGCACTCCTCCACAGTGGACCTGGAAAGTGTGTTGCCTTGTTCATGTGTCTTGACTTCTCGTTACCGTGGCTGTTGCTTTGGACCATGGGATAGCAATACATACAGTAGCCGCCGATGAAGAAATGTATTCGCTTTCAACAACTGAGGCATGGTGATGCAATAATATTTGTGCTTAGGCATTTCGAACACTATGGAAGATGATAGTGTTTTCCTGGTTGATCACTTATCCGCGCCGGTGTGTCCCGAAGAAGGGATCTGTTGTGCATTGCGTAGATGGTTACCGAGTTGCCAACCATCCACATCAAGCTTGAATCAGTTGCTTTGTCCCTTAAAGCGCTTTTTAATTGGATTGGCTCTGGATTATCGAAATCCAATGCATATGCTGCGAGAAATGGACACAGTTGGTACGTACCCGGGTCATGCTGGGTTGAGGCGAGGTTTGTCCATTTAGCTGGGTGACGACCACATACAGACAACATATATCGTTAAGCTGCAGATGAATAGCGATGGTTTTACCCCTTTCAACTCATTGCAAATACAGATTTGGCTAATGTCTTGCCGCGCACGTAACCGTTTCGTTTCCGAGCCATTCGTCGTTGGATTTTACAATGACACAGATAAGTCGTCTAGCGTTCACGATTGAATGTCTCCTGTTCTGACCGAAATGTCCCAACAACGTACATGAATCTTTACCTTGGAAGAGGAGACGCTTGGTAACAAAATGGAGCTGGAAACTGTGGTTTGCGATGCAGCCCATCGCTCCTTCGTGAAGAACTAAGTCCCAATCAGTAAATGGTAGCTTCAGCATGTTTTACAGTACGAGGCCTACTTAAATGTTAAACTTACTTTCACAGCCACTGATTAACGACTGCGAAGGAATGAGCATTTCTGGATATCGTGTCCTCCAGTGAACTCCCATTTGAATTACTTCCAATTTATATGATAACCACCATTCCTGTAGATTACGTGTACGCGGTATGCCTCGGATTAATGTGTAGGTTTCGACCGTTATTGAAATCAACTTCATGGGAGAAACTGTACCGCCTGATGAATGAAAAAGTGGATGAAATGAAAAACGTATTGATGCGAATTATGGTCCATAACCAGTGGACTTGCTCAGATGCTATCGCAGTTTAAAATATGGGAAACCGAAAGCCCGCGCAGTTTAGACAGTTTATTTTGAACGCGGAACCCGCATTATTAAGACCCAATTTAAAGCTCAATTCTACATCCTTTTTCCGGATTTACTTTAGATGTGTATGTGCTGAGCCACCTCATTTTACCGAACCTTGCTTAATGCTGGGTAATAGGGCAGTCGCGTGAAAAGTCCCGCAGGATTGTCGGGGTAAGACTAGAAAATCAAACGGTTTAAGCTCTTCGTTGGTGAGCACAAGCCCATCTAACGACGGCTTGCCAACGGTTCGAAATCTGGTGGGAGAGGTAACGTGCGTGTAAAGTGGGTATCTGGAAATTACCTACTGTAAGCAGGCATTAAACGGAATACTTCTGTTCGCTGCTATTTCCAGGTGGTACACATTAAGGTGGTCTGCGAAGAGAATGTGACTGTTTCTCTTTCTCAAAACCCCCTGAAGAACGTGGATCAGTTTGGAGCCCATTTCACACTACAAGTTTGGTGCACGGTAAATTACAGCTAAAAACGTGTTTTCGTTCCTCAACAATAGCCGCCCCAAATCAAGTCAGGTGCACAGCTCTATGGGTGGTAATATGTTTACATCGGAGGTTAGCCTTGTAATATTGAATTACGCCACCACCACTTCCAGCTCTGTCATTTCGAAGCAGCGACATACCAGGTAACTTGACTTAAGAATCTGGAATCCCAAGGATTAACCGGGTCTCCGTAATCATAATGAGATCTCTCGGTTGCGACGCCTGGCGTTCTCTAAATTCGGCAAACTTACTAAGAAGACCTTGAGCGTTAGTGTGCAAACACGATAGTGTTTTGATGTTAGAAGTGTGTGGGTGGACAAAAAATTCATGTTATATTTAAAGCCGACCGTTCGTCGATCGAGCGCTAATTTTTTGCGCCTGTCATTGGAGAGCCTCAAACCATAAGAGGTTCCATTAAGCTTTCTGTTCCCATGCATTATTGATGCGCAGCGTTCCTATGGATAACCAGCGATCAGTCAGCGTTGGTGGGGTTCAAGGTTAAGTTTAATTTAAGCTAACCATATAATTTTAACAATACAGGTTAATGCACACTACATTCTCCAATTCTGTCTTTCTCTACTTTGCTCCATCAAATGGTGTTACGTTTTGCCTACAGCTAAAGTGGCAAAAGCAGCACTACGTTGTGTCTGTGGTGATGACTGTGAATAATATTGAACTGAGTGCGAATCGTTCGGAAAGCTGCCTCAGCCAATCGTTACAATCCTGTGTGGCTTCTTTAGTCAACCAATGAATGGACGGAATCTCACAGTCGCTAATATTATATCTCGCAGACTATACCCGCATACGCATTGGAGTAATTCAACGTTACTTTAACAACAACATATCAATGCAACTGTTGTTAACAATTATTTGTCATTTGTTGGCGCAGATATCCTCAGAAATATTTAGTAAGTCAAGGTTTACTATGTGTCAGTATACCATATATTTATTGATATCGTTGTCAGCTGGTGGTGATAATCTGATAGTTTAATAAAATGAAGACCATTGTGCTGACTGAAACACACAAATGATTTAATGGGATTGTTCCTTTTGAGAAGGCATGTTGTCTACAATGCTATCTCGGCTTTGAGCGACTTGTGCAATATCCCCGGGTCAACTTAGAAAACAATCCTGTGAATAACCACAGTGCTATTTTTACAACGGATCAGAACAACAAAGGAAATTTTAACTTCAAATGTGTCCAGATCAAACGCGTACAAAATCCTTTCTCAAGTGGCAATAGTCAGTAACAATCCACGCAAAAACTAGAGTACCAACGCATACAAGCCACATGGAAAATTGAGGACGATATCTCAAAACCCAGTCAATCACTCCACTCAGGTATGCGACGGCGAAGCCTGCAAGGATATCACCTTGTTTTGAGTCCAACACAAACTCAGGCTGAATAGTGGCACGGAGTGGAGAGTGAATAGCGGAAATGCGCAGAGCGGGGTTCCCGTGGGCGTGGAGCACTTGTTATAAAAACGTTTGGGCAAAACTCAAAACATGTAGGGAGGGAAATGATGGCCCGCTTGAAAATTGTGAGTGCTGGATCCCGCTGGTATAAGGGGTCTTTGGCAAGTACCTGCAAGATGTTTGTGTGAAGTTTCCTTGACATGTTTTCAACCCTTTAATCGTGTTTGATGGACCAACACTACTGTGCGTCATTTATCGTTGTATGAAGTTGAAGTGAACAGATATATAGCACCCTTAAATCCTCATTAATAAACTGTCTATGCTTTATATTCTTGCACATTTGATTCCTGTTATGGATGAACAACAGGAGTCAAAACAACCCATTGAACTACATTTCTGATATGTTTCTTTAATGCAGTGGAATGCATCAAAAGCTCGCACATGATGCAGTATGGTAATAATGGAGAGAAAAAAACCATGTATAATGTTACATTGCTATAGTCTCACCAAATATTGGATAATACACTTTTGGCGATTCATTCTGAGGTTTCAGCAAATATCAGAGTTCGGTCAACGGGACAACACTGTATAGGTTTTTAGTAGTTTATGATCTGCATGTTGGCTAGCGAATGTCGGATGCATCGAAATTATCAGAGGGATGTCCGCAAAGCGAACATAATAAACAGATATAGGGGTAGAAGTAGTTGTCGACATTTTATATTTTGTATCACCGATCCCGAGCAATATCGTTACTGGTTATATTACAACGTCACGACTTCTACCAGGATGGGCAATCCTAGTCCTGCTATTAGGGAAACCTTTGAAACCGCTGCATGTAAGAGTTGGGGTAGAACATAGACATTATGAAAGCTGAATTTGAGCACGCGATAGAAGAAGCAGAGACATACAATTGCACACAACACAATGAATTAGACAGCTGGCGGTCATCTGCTGCTTGAATACTTTAAGTGCCGGTGTAAACAAATCACATAACACAGTGTAAAACAGAGCAACAACAAATTGCCGCTGTCAGTAGCCCTTGGAATGATCGCAAAAGGGTGCGATGTTCTCAGCCAACTTAAGCAAAACACGCGTTTGTTTGATAGTCTATGGCATTATTCCCATAAAATAACAACAAATATATTTGTACCAGGAACAGTAAAGTGTCACGGCATGCTATAATGGCAGTGAATTGAACAACTGGCTAGCGCGGTTTGCCCTGCGTTGTGTGGTACGATGGTTACTGTGGTTTTAAAAGTACACCCAGTTTGTGATCCAAGTTCACCCTGTAGGTATACTGAACTGCATCGCTTACTATATTTTTTTTGCCAGTGCCGTGAAACAAGGTGACTTGAGCTCGGACGCGCTTGTGACCATGTTGCCGAACTGTTTGACAACTTCTCACTACAATATGTGAGGGAAACTGGTGTTCTAAAAATCCTGAGTAGATGATTGAACGAGTTTTGTTAATACTTTAAAATGCACGGTTGCGTGGGTATAATCTGCATTCCGTCCAATGGTCTCTGGAACAAAAGCCACATTTTATAATTTCATGTTTGCGGAGTCCAGCTGTGAGTCCCGTCAAAAATTGTTGATGATAAATTAATTGTATTGCACACATTATTCAGTTTAGGCGATTAGCCTATTTTTCTGGATCTAGTGGGTTATGGGACATGGTTGCTTTTGGCATTTTTCCCGACTGATGCTTTGATCTCCATACTCCTATTCTAATCAGTGTCCACAATTTCCAAAATACTCTTACATCTATGTTTGAGGCAACAGACAATTTCTTACTGCTCTCACACGCATTTACAATTCCCATAATGTCCCAGCATACCTATTCTCACCATAACAATACACAGATAGCGAACGTCACTTAGTTGCGTGTTCTTAGTTTTCTGAAATATGCGAAGAGGATAAACTAAGATGTACTCTATACTGGTTTGTGCGCAACTCAGTGATATGCAGGTGGTCGCGTGAGACAATGGTCGGCCTTCGCTTCACTCAATGTGGTCATTCCAGTTCTCTACACAAATTATTGTGCTTGCGTGCTTACGAACCAGTTCGGCTAGCGCAACTCAGTGTTTTCCACCACTTGAAGCTAACTTGTGTGAATCAGACTGTTACTTTCGTTCTCAGTTTAGGTATATTTTGTGCTGGTTTCTGCTTGTAAAATCCCAACAATCCCGAGCTTTCCGAGAATATGTTTGGTCACATTCGGTTGAAAAAGCTGAGGATTCTCAAAGTATCCTGCAACCATTCCTACAGACGGCAGCATAACAAAGTTATGAGATATTTTCTTTCGTTCACCCACTACACTGCATACGCCCCGTGTGCATCGTTGTGTACCTTGTCTCCGTGTGCTTGCGTGCGCATTGCTGAATCAGTTATCTGTGTGCGACCGCAAGAAAGAGGCGCTGAAGCCCACTTTTTTGACAAACTGAATTTGACGCCGGACCAATCAATCCAGAGTCCTTGGTAGAACTAATCATCAAAAGTTCGCGTGCTCTGCTGAGCGCTACTAACCCAGCCGCGGTGCCTAAATTCGTCTGTTGAACATGCAATGGTCAAAATAGGGATTCGCTGTGGAAATTTCTCAACCAACTTTTAAGGGAAATACAGTAAAATCAAATCAAGCGCGTGCAGGCTGATAAGCTAACCAGGTTCGGTACGAATTGTAATACACTCCTACTAGTTAAAACCGCACTTGCACTCTCTTAGAAGTAAAGGGGCTGGCACTGAGCACCAAAACAGCTTGAGCAGGAACAAGAGTTATAAAATGTCTGGCATACACCGCTCCACCGAACTCTACTGTAGCCCAAATCAAAAACGTGGAATTCTACACCAAGGTCGTTGCTCATTCAAACACTGCCAATAGTCCAAACCACCCAAATTTTTCCGAACACTTTACTCCCAGCCCATTTACAACAATTTCCTCCCAGCCGTTTTTACAAACCCAAGAAATGCTGATAGCAATGGCAGCTGCGACGTTGTTAAACCAATAGCATATTAAAATCAGCATGTACTATTTCTACAACCACATAGGTAACTAATGTGAAAAGCAATTATGCACTGATGCGTAACAAATCTTTCCGTCCATACACCCAGGAAAGACGTTAGGGTACATTTGGATGGATTATCTCAATATATAACGAGGTTTAATGTTGCATTCTGCGAACACGCCGTGTGGTTGGGTTTTGACTCACAACCTCTATTTAGACCTCTGTTCACTTTTAGGTAAAAGTCGAGCATTCGGATTGCGAGGACCGTATCCGGAATGGAAATAATTGGGCGTTGCTCCTCCCAACACTGCCACGCCACGACCGCAGTTTCATCCTGTTTCGGACTCCTTATGTAGAGATTGCCTGAGCAGGGGTGGAACCCAAACCTCAAGAGTTCACGACTGACTCCCGAACACTATGCTACAGAGATCCGCGGGCAACGCTTGGCACAGCGGAAAGCAATGAAAAGTTGCGTTTAGCGAAAACGCTGTTTGGTTGGGTTACGACTCGCAACCTCTATTGAGACCTCGGTTCACTTTGAAGTAAAACTAGCTATTTCCGATAATATATTGTTCACTGGATCAATCTTTGTGAGTACATAAATGCTTTTTGTAAGCTGTCGGGGCTGAAAGATAGACACAATATGTTTATTTATCTACCAGGTTCACTAAAGTTTTTGCTTTAATAATTACCTTAGACATTTTTGACGAAATCATCCATCTGCTGGATTGCCTGCCAGGAAGTGGCTACAAAATAATTCATTTTGTTTTCAATATCACATAAAATGTGAGTCCGATCCAGTCTAGATAATATCACATGCAGTGAGGTAATTGGACGCAAAACCGAAACTTGGTCCCACCTTCCAACTGGGCTACATTTTCCCGATCCGCCAGTATTTGTTTAGCAGCAACGCATTTCTATACATATATCTACTATACCATAACTGATAGCAATACCAAAATAAACATGTTCTCAGGTTCTCTATTCATACAAAAGAACGCTTACTCATCCAGAAGGTGCAGAAATCACTAGCAAGTTTTCGCAAAAACCGGGGATTAGTAGAATAGTGCAAGTGCGCGAATGGACCAATTGGACCGTATATGCACAAGCGATACGACATAAAAGAGAAGCTTTCGCTCTACTAAACCAACACGTCGTTATTGTTCTTTATAAAAACAACCACATCTCTTCCTCTTTTACGGAACACTTGGATGAACATGGTATATACTTAAGTGACCCACTTGCAATTTGTGAGGTGTTTACTGCCTTGTTTACTGTCCCCATGAAATTTATATCTGACCCCAAATATGTATGCTCTCAATTCATAGCGACAAAAGTCTAAATATTCGCGAAATTTCTCTCAACTCTGTTAAGCAGTCAGTGAAATCCACCCAGCATTTTCTCATGTTAGATTCCGACGGCATAAATTAAACATCAAATTAAACATTGAATGGCCACATGTTACATGTTCACTTTGTCACTGCGCGGAAGCTACTTTCCTAGTCATTGGATTAGCTATTTCATCTTCATTTTCTCTAAGAACAAACGCAAACAAAACATCGCCAAATAACGACCAAATCATCATACTCTCACTCTCGCTATTCAGTTTGATAAATTAGTCAGGAAAACGATGATATAGTTCCTCTATGCTCTGAACCAGGTTGCCACCCCTCAACATGGTTTTCTTGATAGATATTCGTTCGCGTCCTACAAGCGACATTACCATAACAACACTTCAGAATCAAAAAATCCCCATTCTGAAGTAATGTCTTTAATTTATACTTAGAAAAGGCATTTGGCTTGGTACCACACCAAATGTTATGAAAAATTTGAATCCTTTGATATGCGGAACCCACTTTTAAGTAGGATTTCATTCTATTATAGCAGTCGGTTTTAAGTAGACACTTTGAGTAACCATCACTCTTCTCTTGGCCCGATTACCAGCGGCGTCATCCAAGAAACGGTACTTGGCCCTTTGATTTTGCTCCTCTACATGAATGATATGTGCAAGTTTATCAAAAATGGTCAACACATTTTATTTGCTGATGACATCCAGCTGGTCTCCAAAATGTTAAATGATCCGATTCAGAACACACGACCTTTACATTAAAATGATCCTTGTTCTTTTCATTAACGCTTTGAAGCGTAATTGATAACATTATCGATCAAAAAATCAAGCGATGTCATGTGGTTTCATGATCCTTGATTGATCCAATAAACTCAAAACGCACGTATGTCCATCCGGCAGTCTATCTGTGACCCATGGATCGGGTCCCCTTCAGTAATCCGAGTTTTTGAACAAGCCCAATACCAAATAACTCGATCCAGACAATGGGGTTAACATAAGCCACAAAATCCAAACATAATCCGTCATACTCAAGAAATTACGACTCGTATTATACTCGAATACCACAAGTTCATCTATGATAACATGCGGATGTTAGACAGGAAAAATATAAAAAAATTTACAGGGTTCACAAACCGTACGTGTTTTCAGTGGAACGTTCAACCTAAACAAAGATAAACCTTGTGAGCAATTTCACATCACTTCTCTCTGGCTACGAACTCTACAGAAAAACTGTACCATTCAACAAAATTTGGTACATTAAAAACTAATACTTACATATATAACTTATAGATGAAACACGTTAAACGCGGCAGAGTCTATAACAACATTTTAAGTTACTATTACCAAGTGCTTGAACTGCGATGTGCTTCAGCGTTTTCCTATGCAGATACGCCGTCTCCTGGAACAACCAACCAACTGCAGACAGGAATTATGAAAACCCTGTTTTGTTCCACACGAAACTTGATATATTCGTATATCTAGAATTAATATTATCCAAGCTATCATACGACACCTCACCTAATGAAATATTCCAGGACGGCCACAGGTATTTAAAAAGCTGAAACATATCAACAATATGCACTCAAGCAGCAGCATAATCATTTGCGCACTTATTGATATCTTCTTAATTTAGAAACTTCTCACATGTGACATATATATATATATATATATTTAAAGCAGTAAGTTCCCTTCAACAATTTGACAAGCACGGAAAGAAGCCGAAGGCTGGTAGATGCATGCATTTCATATTGTCTCGTCAGTACCATTAACAATAACCGGTAAGCATAGATATAGCTAACAGTGGGTGCAACCAGACAAGCTTAAGGTGCAAAATGAATGACGGAAGTTCACACCTACGTCCAAGGCAGCTTTAGGCTAAAAATAATTGTTTCTGAACACACAAGGAAGGCTTAATCCGGCTAATTGCGACAGCCTCAGCAAACCGAAGGAAGCGGGCATTAGTGTGACATAACACGACTTTAAACGCTGAGCCCAGCTCTAATTGGTGACCCGAGTCTAATAGGTGTTTGCCTATCGAGGAAGCCGGCGGTCTGCGCGAACATGGAGTCGGACGAGGGTAGGCAATCTGAGCAACTTCACGTTGAACCCATCTTGGCACATGTTCCTTTATTCGGGAAGTCAACATTCTATTGGTTCTGCCTATGTAACTTTTTCCGCAGTCACGTACAAATTGGTATACACAGTGTGAGTTGGCCCCAATAGGCTGAGATTCCTTCGTTGGAGGTATGGGCAAATTTCGTGTTCGGTTGATAACGACAAATTGTGCAGCATAGTAACTTCATTGTGTGGCCGAAATTATACGCTTAGTTGTCTTCAGCGTGGCTAATTCACCTTTGAAAGGTAACACAATATACAATTTCTTCTTGTCTGCCGTGTGCTACAAGTCCTTTGGTCCTCGCGGTTGGCTGTGTTTCTCGATAAATGTTCGAGGGTAGCCATTCGCCATTAGTGTTGCTGTAATGAACACTAGCTCATCGTCCAGACAGTCGGCCGAACAAATTCGTCTGGCACGACTAACTAGAGTCTTCACAAGTGTCCGTTTGTACCGCACTGGTGTGAAGCTGGTGAAGTGCAGGTACTGACCGGACCAAGTCGATTTTCGGTAAATTGTCCTCTTAATCAATCCATCCTCCCTGCGAGTTATGAGTATGTCCAGGTCTGGTAGACAATTGTTTTGTCCTATTTCACATGTAACCCGTAAGTTAGCATGAGCACTATTGAGCCGTTCTACCAAATGTGTGAGCTGCTGCTCCGACGAACAGAAAGCCAAGATATTATCGACATATCTTTTGTAGTATGGCACCTGGGCTATTTCTGTAGAAGTGCCTCTTTCTACCATCAACATGAAGAAATCAGCGAGCACAGGACCTAATGGGCTACCCATTGCTACGCCGTCAATCTGAAGGTATGGTGTATTCCGGAAGTGAAAATCCACATTCTCCGTGCACAATAGTAAAGATTCTCTTAGAATTTCAGTCAGAATTGGTAGCGAACAGCCACTGTTTCCAGCTAATTCGCACACGTAATCAACCGTCTGATGTAGCGGCACGTTGGTAAATAAGGATTCTACATCCAAGGAACATATAAATTTGTCTGACAGGTTGAGTTCATCCAGATCATCAATGAGTTGAAACGAGTCTTTAAGACTGTACGGATTGAACTGTTGTTTCAGCGGAGCTAGCAACTTCACTAACCAACGAGCGAGTTTGTGCTGGGGCGCGTTCATCATTGAAAGGATTGGCCTGAGTGGCACTTCACTCTTATGTGTCTTTTGGGACCCATACACCTGTGGAAAAGTGCTACCACTCGGCTTCAATCTATTAAATGTATCAAAGTCTATCACGTCTGTTCCAGGTATCTCATTTTGTACCAGCAGTTCGCCGCACGAAGTAACTGCTAGTGTTTATAGGAGTCCTGTATCATTCACCGTTCATTTGAGATAACAAACATACTGATTTGTATTGATATGTATTGGACATGTCGAAAATAGTCTGGTCTTCCTAGTCAAAAAAGGTAAATACACAGCTTTCCATTCTTCCATTAGAGTAGGTGATTGGACACGGTGGTTAAATAAAACATTAAAGTCGACCAATATAATGCACCTAAGAACGCACTGAGAATCATGAGCAAAAAGGCATGCACCCTATCTTCTTAATAAAGTGGTTGCCAGCTACGCTTGATTCCTTAATACGGAGTCCACCGGACAAACTGGAAAGAGCTGTGGAATAATTGGATGACCAAAATGAAGTAATCGTTACGTGGTTGGAATAAAGAAGTGCAATCAATCTGTGGACCGCGATTCGCATTGACGTGTACCCTAGCCAATTCGCTTACTGGGGCCGTAAATAATGGAGTATATATATTAGACGTCACCCATCCGAAAACACTCAACTCTACTACATGTTTCTAAATTATTCGACCAAGACTCCGGGACCAAGGGGAAGTTATTTGAGATCTGTACCCATAACTCACCGTATCACGATATGCAGCACTTAGCAAAATGATCATTGTCTGATTGGGGGATAATTTTGGAGTAAATTGTAGGATTGGTTTACGATGCGCAATCGTGACGTAGACCATAATTCACATTTAAGTGAACCCTGTTTAGTTCAATCAGTAGCCTCATGAATGATGAAATGGAGGCCTGCTATATCTACCTGATGAGACAAAATACGGTAACAGTGCATTTATGAATGCAGTGCTTTCGGACGGACAACATATAATATCCTCGTAGTCCAAGGAATTATTTAGCCACATTTGTGGAATAAATTCGTCATTTTTGGATAATGCATGCACTACAGTGAAAAAGTTAAATCACCAGATCATTTAACGTTTTTACGCTCCATGCTCCCCAAGACAAGCGTGATGTCGGGCCATACAGAAATCCGGATAGTTGATTTCAAAATATAGAAACGTCGGAGCTTTCACAATTATATTCAAGATGCACAACTTTTCACTTGGTCAACCACACACAGTCAACGGGGAGAATAATAACGGACCTATGGCCGTACGAGTGATATGTGATATAGGACGTTTGTTTTGAAACTTAGCATCACAGACCTATAACTGGATCTCGATTGATAATTGAAGCGGTAGAAAAGTCGGTCACTTACTTCACAAACTAGCTGTTATCTGTGAAGCAGTTAAATCAATATTTGCCACCTCAATGGGCTTGAAGAATAACCACATCATTATCCGCGAGGTGAAAACGACTGGCATCGAGAAAAAATTGTCATTTTGCCGTTGCATATCTATCAGGCTATGAATGCCTTTAAATGCTACCTCAACCTATATTATATTCTATAATATTAGAGTGGATGATTACACTCAGGTTTTCAAACGACGGTTCTCATTTGTAAAAAGATTTTGACCGACATTTTATGATACAATAAAAATGGTGTTTATTCAGAGTTGCTTTACTTACAAAATCTTATGCAAACGTTCTGGAAGATATTCAATTCATTGGCATACTACTACGGGAAGAAAAGAAATGGAAAATTTTCATCAAAATGTTATTAGATATTTTGCGTCTAAATCAGTACAGATTTGACAATCACTGCATGCGCTCTGTCTAAACTAAGCATAATTTTTCATTTGTAAGAATGTAAAGACTTTCTAAAGTTGCTATAATAAATGAACAAAAATATCCCAGTGCGGTTTTAACAAATAAATTAGGCATGCATATTGCATTAATAACGACACCATTACTTTTGCTTTAGGTCCCATTTTACAGCAACTGGAGTTGGTTTGATAACAAACAGGTCTGAGAGCGGAAATACTTCGGGATGGGCTCTGGTGGATATGAGTATACAACTGTTGTGTACTATCCTAGCAAAATATTCACCCATTTGTCTCAAGAATAAGGAATCATTCTGGTTGTTTTCAGCTTCAAAATCAAGCGGTTGATGCGTGGAAAAGAGGTGGATTCGCTAGCTGTATTTAAACCCCCCGGTTTCTTTTGGGTTGGATTGGCAAATTATTCCGTATCGTATTACGGTAGATTCTAATGCATTTGACATATATCCAGAGCATGGACCTTATGTTGAAAAGTATTTTTTTTGTCAACGCGAACCTAAGCGAACTTGGTAAACAGTGTGTGACAGTTACAGGATCAAACTGGTGGATTGAGCAAACTGCCCACAGTAAGCAACAAACACCAATAAAACTGAATTGCTTTGTGCATCAATTTTCTTCCGATTTATTTGGGGCGAATAGAAGACGTTTGTTCAAAAATCTTCTGGATAATAAAGCTCGGAAGCATCACTTTAACAGTTCCTTTACTTTATTATTTTTATTGATTTATTGCAGATATGATACATGATATTCAAATGTATTACACCGCTAAACTTGAAACCTCAAATCCGTCTGTCTGCAATACGGTAAGTTATGTGTGCTTTATATCTCTGACCTTGAGACATATTAAGCTTTTATTTTCGTTAGTTTAATGTTGTTGTTCTGTTTTCGTTCCTTAAATATAATTGAGAAAATGTTGGCCTACAGCCAATGTGTACCAGTAATATTTTACTTGTAGTATTTATCTTGTACTATTTACTTTGTCAATGTTTACTAAGTGGCGTTCGTTTTAATTATTACCAATTTCGTGCCGGTACGGCCCTTTTAGCCTTCCTCATATTGTTAAGTATAATGACTCGAAATAAATAGTTTAAGTGGAATCATGCGTGCGTATATACTGCAATGCAAATCTAAGGGTTAAATTCTTAAGATAAATCTGGGACATAATTGCATATCTTCAAGGCTACATTGCTCGTGCTTGTCTTCTACAGACCATTGGGTTTCTTATTCATGAAATTCTTGGTTTCAATTACACAACGTAACTGATAACTTTGACTGAAAATTTTACTGAAATTATTACAAGTATTGAAGGCAAATACTATGAACCTACTTATCTGATTAAAAAATTTATTTTTCAAACTTTATGATCAGACCGAGCTACAATTGATAGGAGCAAGTGTGCATCTGGTGCGATAACTCTGGATCTGCAATGGTCCGATTAACTGAACTCGAAGTTAATCAGTTCCATTATCGGAGATCCCTTGCTTTCAGGCTAAAAGTGTATAGATGGGTCATGGTGAAAATAAATGTTAAAATGAACGATAATGCCTATCACAGGATGACGGTGCACATATATTCAAGCGAGGTTAGCCAGTTAGCTTTGTCGGTTAATGATTAATGTAATAATACTTTCATTAACATTTTGCTGCTTCCTTCTTTGCTCTCAAGTATTAATCAATTTGCTGTTTACAAATCATGTGGTTCATAAACCACTCTGCGGTATTCTTTTGTGCAGCTCAGCAACTTGACCCATGATATATCACCCATCAGGATTTTGAGCAACTGTTCCAGGAAACCTGTGGATAAATTTGGGAACCAAAATATGCACCTAATACAGTTGTCCATACAAATCCTTCCATATAATAAGTTACGGTCTGAAAGCGTGTATAAATCTATCCAACTAATCACCAGAAAGATTAATTCAATGTCAGATCATTGTGTAATTGCTGCTGGCGTCTTGAAAAGTGATTTTGGTCGAGCAGTTGGTGAGTTTAAGAAAGATTTGCACTTGATTCCTTTAATCGCTAATTATTGCAAGCTGTAGGTACCAAGGACTCTAATTTTACTGGTCCAAAAGGCGCTACACCATTAGTCATTGTTCAGCTCACATTATTTTGCTTAGCAAGCTGTTAGAACGAAATATTTGTAACTAAAACGTAACACGATAGCTGTGCAGTGTTCCACAAGTGCAACAAGTTGATTGATGTCATATGTGAGTTAAGATTTGGGAATTTCTAAATTAACGACTAGATTGCTTTTGGTTAATCCAAAATAATGAACATAGTTTACATAAAAATGCTAAGACAAAGAAAACCCTGTTGAATTCTGCATCTGATTCGATGCATATGTAAAGTGTGTTTCGCGACCAAATGAACATGTTTCCCATTCAAATATGCGCCACATTTTACCTTTTCATCCTGTGCAAACATATCACAATGTTATTTCAAGGCCAACCAGGTGGATATCAACGAAATACTATCCAGATTAGTTAAACAGTAACACTGTTTAACCCATACATTACAAAGCCTAAAACGAAGTCTTTTCTAACTGCTTCCTAAATTTTACAAACGGATTCCTGGCAGCTAATGGAAACATGCCTAAATCTGTAATAAAGTTTGTTTTAATACTTTTGTCTCATTGAGATCATCCATTCGCGGTTTGGTTTTTGTTCGTCTCCTTCATTCACCTCTAATATATCAACGTGATCTCCACCTCTGTAAATAAATAGTTCGCAATTTTTTGAGGACAGTATAAATGTGGTCTATAAACTTATACTTAAGGAATTTCACGAAACGATACTTTTCATTCAAGTTGGCTTTTATCCTTTGAGTCGTGGCTATGTGTTTATGCTTAACATCTCGGCTACTAAATCACCTATCATTTCATGTAGCTGTCTCAGCCCCGAAGGATCTGTTGCACTAGAATATGAACTCGTCCCTACATAGCTGTCTAGCCGTTAGCTCGAATTAAGTACCCATCTTATTATACACAATACCAAGTAGCACACGACAGAAAATCCATGTGTAACGTATGCAACAGCACCACACAATCTATGCTTAAGTTAGGTTTTTTAAGCTACTCAGTAGTCCCTTCCTCAAATACTGCAGCAAAACGTACGGTAACAATCGAAATTGACAGAACCACTGTGATGTACTTGTAAAAGTCGTTTACTAAACATCCGGTTGGTAAGCACTCAGCTAGGCATTATCGAAAGCGTTGTGGTGAATTTCAATTCAAACAACTTTGGATCCTTTGAATGCAGGATAGCTTGTTGCTCTAATTTAACCTGCTTCACGTTGCAATCCGCCTACACTCAAACTAAACATGGCTCAACTCGACAGATTTGCAACTAATTTTTACACTGAAGACACCAATGGCTAGAACGAAATTTTAGGTGTAATTTGCTCATGGTTAAATATTGCTTGCTATAGGTGATAAAGTTAGGTCATATGACCATGTGGTAACATTTAGAAGCACGCTTAACCGTTACCTTGATCAAATTTCCATAAAACTTACATGCACTTACGAAAAAACCCTTGATGAGATGTTGCAGGAATGCTCGGTATATACTCATATCTCCAGAACTCAGATTTCGCCTCAGTATTCGCATGGTCACATTCCACCTATACAAATCGCTCATATGAAACTATGGAAACTTTTGTACAGATTGAGCTATGCCGTTACAGTCACAGTCTATTTCATCAGGAGACACATACGTGTTATTATTATAACCCGGCAGGAGAAATGCCCTCGCTTACTAATATAACCTAGCAGTCAGATGCAACTCGGTGGCTGTAGAAACCAACATAACGTTAAACAGCCTGCATCTTGAAACGGAATTAATGAACCAAAGCTTTTGTCATCATTAAATACCCTTAGAGCAAGTTTCCGTCAAAATTCGTGTAACCCATTCTTTATATTGGACGTAGACCAGATATATTTATAATTTATTTTCATAACTCTGGACAAAAGTACCAAACGCACATCGACCAGAACTAATCCATTACCTTGTATGATCGAAACTGTGCTTTGGGAATTTATAACAAGAAAGCTAAATGAGGTTAGTAAAGAACATTCTCTGTCTCTAACCATGTTGAACGTGTGCGCTGACGCATTGCAGACATCTACCACGGATTTCCACACTTGTTTGACAACTAACACCATTCCAGACATTTGTAAAACAACCATAATAACACCTATTTCAAAAATGACTTCGCAGAAGTCACGGCCGATTGCAAGCACCGCCGTGTTTTACAGCTGGTAAAGTCCGCTTCTCACTAGCATTTTTAACAGCATAATATAGGTGATACCAGAAAACTTGCCTAAAAGCAAGGACAATTGATAGATGGAATGATATTGTATAATGGTTATAATGCTTTACAAGTGCCGTAGGATAGTTACATTGAAAATTACATGATAATAACAATGTCAGTAAGAAGTTTAGGGTTTCACAGTTGTGATCATTCCGGTATGGAATTAAAGTGGAATATGATACTGCCCACAGTTTGTCCTTCACAAATGTCCTTTTCTGACGGCGGGCATCGCGCGCTGTAAGTTGGGGTTCCTACATTGTTGACCGGCTTAAATAACGGCTTTTGATTGCGGGCTCAAATAGACGCCATACATTTTCGGAAAGACTGAGACATCAAACATCCCGTACGCCATAAACATTAGACAGAATCGCTGGCTTGTTTTCATTAGCGTTTCTTTAATATGCCTCAAACAACCGAGGTTATCTTGCAGAAACCGGCCAAGATCGCACTAATGAAAAGTCCACTGAAGATGCCGTGACTCTAATTGGTTGTTTTGAGTGTTATAATAGCGTAAGCTCAGAATTGTGCACGTGGTGATGTTGAAACCCTTCACGTTCACGGTGTTATAATTGTAGGCTTTATCCAGAGCATTTTGTGACAGCGTGCTATACACCTGTAGTGATGATACGCCATAGATTTAGGTGTTCGATAAAATTATGGTAGTAGAACTTATCACTTTTCCGAAATAATTTTGAAGACCAAGAACGCGCAGGGTCTACACACTGTGCCTTGATGTACGCCGCACTAGACTGCTATTGGTTCAGATGTGTTACGAACATTCACAGTCAGGCGACGTTGAACAAGTAAGTTACCAATCTAGTCTAGAACGAGATTATCGATTCCATTATTCTGAAACATGTGAAGTAAAATGCTACGGTCGGGCCTTTCGGATGCTACGAGAAATCTATATAAGCGGTATGTGCTACACCATCATCAACAGATTCCGTCTAGCATAGACGAAAAATCAACTGGTTAGTAGTAGGGGCGACTTAGCGAAGGCGCATGCCGATTTTAAATGAAAGTGCACTATTTACCAGGCACCTATGAGTGTCTCAGTAACACTGGACCTCATTATCTTGGGGACAACCAGGATTAGGTTTATCCGGCAGCATTTCGCTGCTTCTACACTGATGAAACTGTTGTGGATGCGAAAGATTATCCCGCACTACCACTCGTGGGCACCTGAATCTCCTTTATATATTTTGAATGGTATTTCTACCACATCACGTGAAGTTACCGTAGCCACTTTCAACGCCTTTGGGTGAACGCCTTCCGCACCAAGCAAGCTTTAGAACAGCCGTGGTTATAAAGGCTATGTGACAAAGCCTAGACGGTGGCCTGATCGGCGTCTGCAAGATATAAGAAGACTGTACACAATGCGAGGTACGGCTAAATTGTTGCCTGTGAAAGTGGTCCACCTTTTGTGCCGTGTGCGCTAAACCGCATGCTGCCTGCAGATTAGAACTTGGCGCACAATTCTAAGATGTTTATTTATCTGTCAGTATTACCATTTGGGGTTAAAGTAAATTTCTATCACCATGTCCTCTTGGTGTATAAGTTATCTTCATGAGAGTGTTCGACGCGGTAATTCCTTAAGTGTTGTATAAACAGCTTAGGTGGGTTTGCTCGAAGAAGCTATGTGTGCGCGCCAAGCTGTGGTCCTCCGAGTTCTGTCCCTTATAAACTAGTTTATATTTTCCCAGCAGTGAATTTTTGTCATTGAGATCCTTATCACTAATCACCTGCTTGGTAAATTACTCTCAGGCCAAATTACATTACATTTCGGCGAGGTAGAGCCCGCTTGTTGCTCCAATGAAGTCGGACAGGACATCATAGTAGGTTACAGCCTTTCCTCGGTATCATCTTTAATGTATTCTGTGTAGCGCATATAGTGGAGCAGTGGTGTCCCGTGTTCGCTGAGACTCAAAAGAATTCACGTTGTTATCACATTGCTCATGTGTATATCATTGGTTTAAATGAGGTCATAAAAGCTGAATTCTCTTCACTTGAAACGTGTTAGAGAACTGACATCGTTAAGCACTGATAGACCAGCTATTTACTCTTGCAGTTCCACCTTAAATTGCTCACTGAAAGTAACTGAGGTTTCTATGGTGTGTAGGAGAACGTGGCTGTGAGAGGGTGATAATAAGGTATTTACAGCCGATGATAGAATCATGTTCATTGCTGAAATGATCAATGGTGGACGGCTTATAATGGCTATCAAACGTTTTTACCTTGTCAAAGTGTAGGCGGTATTACAACTGTTCTACGGCCAACTAACATGGATGGTAAATACAGTCGACATGTAAGTCGTGACAGTGGTGAAGAATTTTACCGTCTCCCCAGTAGGTCGGCATTTGCGCAAAATAATGAAATACATATTTATGCGATCTCAGCTTCGGTAACCAGATCTTACAGCCTTGTTTCGGTTATTAAGGTGGAGGCTCAAAGCAGTGAAACGTGAAGATCCAGCGTCCGCCAATTTGCTGAGAACGCCTCGTGCATTTCATACAAGCGGATGAGATATTCCGATGCCATAAACGTATTTGACTACCTAAGCGTTTCCCGCGAATTTACGCTGACCTATGAGTGGCAGGCAGACAATCATTTTTAGATGTTCTTCTTGCTTATCTCACAGGGTTGTTTCGCACTGTTGTAAAGAGCGCCCGCTACCAAATATTTCAGTGGCCTTCTGCAGTGCATTGACTGCTTCTTTTTCTGCGAATGGCTTTAAGGTTGCTCAGCTCACTGTTTTAGAAATGCAGACAACTAAATTCGCAGTAAAAACACACTGACTTTGCGCTCCTCCAGACCACATAGGCCTGGCTTTCACCACCTTCAGTCGTATTTATAATGGCACTTTGTTGCGTAGCTCGTGTCAACTTCAGAGCCCATTTTCAACCAATGTCCTATAGTAGCGAAGGGAATGTAGCAGTCTTGTACCACATCCTTTACAGTTGGGTGATATGGGTAAACTATGTTACACGGTTTAGATGGAGATTTAGCTCAGCGTTTGTGTTGGTGGATTTCTTCTTGGGTCCTGGGGACACATTCCTAGCGGATTTCTCCGTAGCTGCGTTGGTCGTAGCTACTACTGGGGTGCTCATTACTACGGTATTAGTATTTGGCTTACCATTTTTCCCATTCTCTATTAACTGAGCGATGATGTCTCTGTCAAAGTTGTAGAGGAGGTCCGGTTTATGATGTAGCATAAACGGACCTGTATAGGCATATTGATTAGACAGGTGTCTCACCGCACGGCTTGTGCGGAAGGAGTACTTTTACGAAAGGACGTAGATATATTTGAAGTGACCTTGTCAGCGTGTGCGTGCTAATCCTGCAATCCTGTGCTTTGCGTTAAATTGGACTTATCCCTTCACATTCTTGTCCCACCTCTTCGGAAGTAACGTTCAATCGATTCCCTTCACCGAGCTCTATCTAACGGGGTCTAGTTTATGAAGTAAGTCTGACGACAAGCTAGTACACCACAAACGAAATTTTCGGAATCCATTCACTAAGGCCAATGTGAGTAACTTTGCTTATTTGATTTTCATTAGTAATTTTGGGATACCATTCGACAGAGCTTATTTAATGCAGTCAGACAATATATAACTTAGTACTGTAGACCACTGTATACCAGTACAGGCATTTTGTACCATCTCACGTTACAACCAAAATTTTTACGTGTATTTCACTGCACTAAGCTTGTGCGATTTCGGTCACCCGTGCGCCTAGTGATGCACCAACAGCAAACTCGATGACGGGAGCAGACAACTGAGGCAGCCCAAATGACGTGTCAAGCGCAACCTAAAAGTTCATACCCACTATTGATCCATGGGTTGGAGAAGATTGTCAACCGGGAATCCAGTGAGCAACGAACCCAAGGTCAATCGTAGCTCAGATAAGCAGAGGATTGACATCCTCTCGAAACTCACGTGTTCGTTCCTTGCCAATTCCCACGACGCAACAGATGCGAACATTACACGTAACGAAGCTAACAACGTGTCGACAGATGGGTTGTGGTTCTGTGACTTAAGTTCAAATAGACCGATAATGAAGATTTTACATGCGCTTGCGATAAGATGTGAAACTTTGGCTGTTACTTTGGCAGACCAAAAGAGACTGCTCGCGGTATACGGAGCGAAAATCTCAGAAACCGAGTTGCAGATTAGTCCATTACATAACCCGAATTCCCGACCTGTTAAAAGGCAAATCTCTCCAGCAACAATGCTTCACTGTCCAGAGAAAGGCAAACACTCTTAGTGAGAATCAGCAGTGAAAACATGTCGGCTGAACGGTCTTCCAAGTCTCACATAATGCTCCCAAGCATGTAGAGTTACGCACAAATTGCACGGTCACCTCCGTCAGTAGCTGGGTAACAACAGTTGACTCCTGCAGATGGCACAACTAACAGCGTTATAGGTAAAAGAAATCAAACTGTAGACTAGGCCTATGGTCTACGGAAAACAGGCCAGGCCCTCTCACTCGACAAACCTACACACAAAAGGAACTGCAGAACGAAAAATTACTATGCAACCAAAAGGCGATGACAGTGATATGTTCAAATGTCATAGAACCCATTAGCTAATCGCTAAAAGGTGGACAAGCCGAGCAGCAAAACTGCTGAGCTGAAATAATCTGCGCACTCGGAATGAAAGTTCTTCCAGCTTGTCTCATACATCCTTCACGAAGTCTATCATGTCCACACGCAAGGAAACCTCGGTTACTGCTAGCAAAGTTTGACAATTAACCCGACCTAGAAGATGTTCTCTCAGCAAGCCACATTCTAGTGAACTCTTCTGTCGGTGCCTGTATTTTTCCTGACAGGCCACGGGCAAAAAATACAGCAGCGGAAATCCAACCCTAGGTCATCACGTCAACATGAGATGAAGAAAGCGATACTGGCACAAGGTGTGCCAAAACTAGAGCATGACGAGAGCAAGAAACGACAAAAACACGATATCAAAGAACTAATGTACGTCGAACAGCTCTACGACATGCACAATTTCGTGGCTATTAAACGCTACACGTTTAATTGCCTCCACACACTACCAAAGTAGCGGGCCACGCATTTTGAAAAATACCATCCCTGCTCCCGAAATGGTATTAGCGGCAATCCAAGCGTGGCATAACAACAGGAAACTAGGGTCACTAGAAGTACGGTTAAGACCATCTCTTCAATTAGTACTGATCTAAAATACAGATGAGCCAGCCTCAGTTGAACCCATCTCAGATCAACCAACCGTGAAACAACCGTTTCAAGAAACTTCAACAGACCGTCAATATTTGCGTCAACAAATGCGATGTTGTTGCACCAACACTCAAGCATTGTATTCTAAGCTCTCGGAACTGCGCGATCGACATGAAACAACAACTTGGGACCTTATAGCAATTACTGAAACTTGGCTTTCAAATGACATACTTGATCCAGTGATTGCACTCCGTGAGCTGTTAGTCATCCGAAATGACCGTCCATCTCGCCGGGGCATTCTGTCTGCTATCGACATTACTTGAAGTGTGAGAACCTGAGCGAAATTTCCCTTGTATGGAAGACGCGGACGGACACCTGCTAACTTCCAGTTCCGATCGCGCGTCCGCACTGACCGCTCACTTCGCTTCCGTGTTTGCAGACGACGCGGCCTCCATACCCATCTCAGCGAGTAACATTCCTGTAGAACTCAACAGTTTGGTTTGTGCTGTTGACGAGGTGCGCCTGCTACTTGCGAACCTTGACGGTACCAAGCCTGCAGGGCCTGACGGGCTTCATCCGCTAATTATCAAATCAATAGCTGCCATTATCTCGCCTGTGGTTACGGATCTATTCAACAAATCATTTTCTGAGGGCTCATTGCCAAACGACTGGAAGCGTTCGGTGGTGAGGCCGATCCCGAAAGGTGGCGACCCCAGTAAGGTGGATAACTACAGGCCAATTTGTCTTACACCCGTTTTGGCCAAAGTGATCGAGAAGATAGAAAAAAAGCGTCTAATACATCTGTTACAATCGAAAGAACTTCTGACACCGGCACAACACGGATTCAGGATGGGATATTCTTGTGTTACAAACTTACTTGTGACGAGACAGGAAGGTTGCAAGCACTGAACCGGGGAAACTCCGTTGACGTAATCTACATCGACTTCAGCAAAGCATTCGACAAAGTCAATCATGAATTGCTTCTAGACAGATTAAGGTCGTGTGGTGTCGGAGGATCGTTACATCGATGGATCCATGAATTTCTCGTTGGAAGAAAGTGGAGGGTACAGGTGGACGGCCATCTAACCGATTGGTATCCCTCGACCAGTGGTGTACCTCAAGGTACGGTACTGGGACCCACTCTGTTTCTCATCCACATCAACGAGCTGCCCCAGCTTCTACGGTCGCCGTGTGCACTGTTTGCGGATGACCTCAAAATTTGGCGAGAAATTAATACTCTCGATGACTGTGACATTCTCCAACAAGAACTCGACCGCCTCGCAGTATGGTCTGCTGAAGTCCACCTACCGGTCAACCCGGTCAAGTCCCTATTCATGAGTCTCGGGAAGGCTGTTCACGATCGAATGTACACCCTAGACGGCCAACCACTGCATCCCACACCTTCCGTGAAAGACCTAGGTGTACTCTCACGCTGCGACTTGAAGTCCGTCGACAACACCAGCAAACTGTATCGAAACGGACTGCGCATGCTCTGGGCGCTGAAACGCAGCTTCTGCACTTGGTCTGAGGACGTCGCCACTCGCCTCTTCTCTTCCATCGTCAGACCAATGGTAGAGTACGGCTCGCCTGCATATTGTCCGATCACTCGCGGCGAAGCGCAAAAGATCGAACGAGTACAACACATCGCCACCAAGTTGATCCCCAGCTTGAGAGGCTTATCGTATGAAAACCGGTGCATGAAACTTGGGCTCTACACCTTGTCATATCGCCGTGTTCGAGTGGATCTTATTATGACCTACCGTATTTTACATCTCGGTCATTCCCCCATGCTGAGGTCGTTACTCCACTTGCGAGTACCATGCACCACACGTGGGCACAGGTACAAACTCGTGGTACCTGATCTGAAGAAAATCCCACACCCCCTGTGTTTCGAGCGGAGGGTTGTACACGCCTGGAACAGTCTGCCAGAACACGTCGTCGAGGCCGAATCTGTGCAGAAATTCAAATCTTTGTTGGATGTACACTTCGCTAACATACGTTTCAGAGAACGGTTGCCACTTGACAACGATATCACCCACTTGTGACTCACTGTGTAAACAAGCATTTTGTGTGCTACAGGAGTTGCTGAACCATCTCATGATAACCACCGGATGTGTTTATTTATTTTTTTTTAAATTTTTTTTGATTATCACCAGATGGAGTTGTACAGAATTATTTTCTACTTGCTCCAAAATACAGTATTCAGTATTCAGTATTCCCGATGCACTGTGTTGCCGAGTGCACCTAGCAGGTCGAGATGTTGGTTAACGGAAGACGAGTGATGCTTGCCTGTTAGCAGTTAACTATAGGCCTCCGAACTCGTCAGCAAACAGCCATAACATCTCGTTAAACATGCTCCGTTGTGCTGTTTCGCAAAAGTACTCTCACTATCTTATAATGGGCGACTTTAATGTTCCTTCAATAGCATCAATGACCCCTAAATGAGCCATCATTTAAATCGAAGCACCCTGAATTCATGGGGATGGCAGTTTTGTATACTCATACGCATCGACCAACCAGACACCGCGGTTCAAAGAAGCCATCACCCCTGGACTTAATTTTGACTAATGAAGAGTTGATGGTTAAGTCAGTAGTATACAATCCTCCATTGAGGCTTAGTGACCATTTATGCTTAATGTTTGGGTATGTGTTTTATGCCAGTATTGTTGATAAAGAAAGGGCGACTCAAAGAACTATTACGGACCATTTTAAACTGCACTACTTAGCAGCAGCCGTTGACTGGGAGCTAAAGACGCACAGTTTAGCGAATGACGCGTGGAATGAGCTGAAAGACAAAATTTATTGGGTCATACAATCAGCATCGAAAGTTGCACCATTATCGGCATCGCGCCGGACGCATACGTGGATCCCAAACAGAACACGTAAATTGATCAATAAAAGAGATGAAATGTGGAAGCAACATTCGCTAAGCCATGTGATATCACGTGACAGCATTACCAAGCAGTCAGAAACTAGCGCACGTTGCTCATTAAAGTCGATAAGTAGGAATGGCAGACCATGGTGCTGAAGTTTGTGAGTAAAACCAAATTACTATGCAGATATATAAATGGCTAATAAAAGGTTACGCCCGGAATAGCATCACTCGTAATGGCTAGTGTCCTAACAACTTCTGCTATGGATGCCGCAAATGCTCTACTCCTGCAGTTTGACTCGGAAGCTACAAATCCAATGGAACCTTTATCTTCTCATCTCCCAACCAATGTCTTTGGCTTATCCAGCGTCATCTGTATTTCAGCAGCCGCTGCAAACAGACTACAGTTTCTTCGGGGTTAAAGTACCCCTGGAATCGACATTTTCTGCCCAAAAGTACTGAAAATCCTTCCTCCCACCGTGGCAGCACCACTTGCAACCTTTTCCAGGGTCTGTTTAACTCTTATAAACTCCTATCTGAGTGGAAAAATGGAATTATTACTCTAATATACAATGGAAGTAATACATCGGATCTTGCAGACTGCTGACCTATTACTCTCCTTCCTGTTTTATTAAAAGCGATGAAATCGGTAATCGGAGAAGAATTGCGCGATATTTTGAAAGCCAACAGATAATGTCTAATGGCCAACATGGTTTTTGACGCAGACGATCTTGTCTCACCAATTTGCTGCTTACTCGGGACTCATGAATTAAAGCTGCTGATGAAGGAGTCCCCATAGATGTGATGTACTTGGATTTTTCTGAAGCAATCGACAGGGTCAATCACTTATTTCTTCTGCAAAAGCTTGCTACCTACGGAGTCAACGGCTCCCTGCTCACGTCGTTAGAAAACTACTTACACGACAGATGAATTAGGGTTAGAGTAGCGGGTACTCACTCTGCAAGCTTGCGCGTCTTCAGTGGTGTACCACAAGGATCCGTCCTCGGCCCGCTACTTTTTTCAGTTTACATAAATGACCTTCCAGCTGACATTCTATCTCAGATGCAAATATTTGCAGACGACACTAAAATATGGAGAGCAATTCGCTCAGCATCCGACCGTGTCTACCTTCAAGAAGATCTGACTCGGATTAACGAATGGGCAGAAAAGAACTAACTCCCACTGAACCCTGCAAATGCCACCTGCTGACGGTGTGCAGCAACTCGGTCAACACACGCTTTGTGGCAACAATTCGTGCAACAAGTGACTAGTGAAAGCCACTTAGTTATAATAGTGGAAGAGAGTGTTGGAAAGTAGCTCCAATGTTCTAAAGCAGCAAGTGTGTCGAACTTGAACTTGAGACTTTTGAGGCGTGCGCTTGGCACCATTGAGCGACGGCCAGTAAAAATGTTGATTAACTTCTACTTTCGCTCTCACGTTGAATTTGGAGTTTAGACCTGGTGTCCATGGTTAAAACGAGACATTCGTCTATTGGAACAAACCCAAAGAAGAGCCACAATTGCAATGCGTGGACTATCTGGTCTAAATTACGAACTGCCTCTTCGTGTATTCGGTGTGTTCTCATCAGAATACCGAGGGCTTCGCGGAGATCTCACTTTCATATACCGGAAACTAACTGAAGGCGAGCATCTATGTACACCACTGTTGAACCTATCCCCTTAAAACAAAGCCGAGGCAACCGCCTGAAACATGACGCAACACCCGTCCGAATTATAGAAAGTATTTTTGCTCACTTAGAATCTGTTCTTACTGGAATACATTATCGATATGTGGTAAAAGCACATGACGATATTCGAAAGACTCAGACTATCATCTGAATGATAAATGTTACACAGCAGTTTGCTAAAGTGCAATGGTTTAACCACCGATATTTCACGTTCCACTTTGGAACGTTTTGATTTTTTAATTTGTTTTGCATATCCATCATACCCTGCTAGACACGGGTGGATGTGAGAGCTAAGATCACTGGACGCGGTAGGCTGAAGACATTGGTACAGACGACGATTAACCTTACAGCAAGTTGTGCGTGTTCATCTGCTAGAGGATGCGCACTGGACGGTATCTGACCGGCAGGTGACACCTTTACCACAGTCCACGCACTTGAACATTATATACTTTGAAATTTTGACAATGTAAATTATGCTTCACGTATGTATCCAATAACTTCACTTATTATATATTTACCTTAAAGACTCAAAAGTATAGTATACCAAATAATCGGGATACCGGGTAAAGGTCAGGCAGTCTGCGTGTTACAGATCCACTGGATAGCGCTGGTAAATCAGAGTTAAAGCGCATCACTGTGCGTCAAGCATTGTGGGTGTAAATCAAACTATAGACGAACGTGGAATCAGTACGAGTGCACTGAGAGTTGCGCAGTAAGAACAGTTAACTCAGTAAGAAGAGGTTATTCCACCCTAGATGGTGTTAAGTATTTTCTGTACATTTCATCGCGTCTGATTTGAATAAAAACTGTGTGACCAACTGCATTTGGTAACTGCTTATACCGTCGCTTTTGTGGAGTTGTCAATTTGATATTACTAAACAGTTACTAGAAAATGGAAGTCTCGCATTTGCATGCATTGTAATGTATGACTGGATTGCAACTTGCAGGAAGGTTAAGTAGCAATGCATTAAGTGTTCTTCTAAGCTCCCAGTAAACTATGCGGTCGAGCAAGAAGCTGTGTAATAAATTAAAAATTGATGTTTATGAAAAAGTTTTAGTTATATCCATTAATTTCATGCATATAATACTTGCGGAAATTTCGAAAATATTACCTGAATTTGACGAGCTTTGTATTATCCTCGCGTCTTCTCCCTTAAAAAGATTCAAGTGTTGTGTTGACACGTTCTAATTTTACCAAGGGGCAGACTACGCTCTTCTTAAATAACAATTCGTCTTCGGTTGTAATAGGCAGAAAGATCTCTGTATCACCAAATGTATAGCATTTCGGTTTCCCGACAAAAATTCCCCATTAAAATGCAGTTGCTTGACAGTCTTAAAACGTTTGTAAAATAACATTTTATTTGCCTAGGCTCAAAATTCTGCGCATAATATTTTAATTCTAAGGTTTGTACTCGCTTGTTTTCTTGTATATTAGTCACAATGTTTCCAAAAACTTTCCAAATGGGCGTTTTAACGTTTTTGTACTTTTCTTGCGCTATTAGTGAAATTTATTTCCAATGCATTAAATTAAGCAAATTATCCGTCTTTGATTGTATTACTAACCAAAAGTTTGATAATAGGTTCAACTTCGCATTCGTAATTCTAAATAACCGTTGTCACCCGCCGCAACCTGTTTTATTTACAACACGGCGTCTATTTCTTCCAAGTGGTCAACATTTATTGATTTGTTTATTAGTATTTCCTCATAGATAAATTTTGTAATTTCTCCCTAGCATGTTAGTCTAACAAGAAAATGCAATAATATCTCATTTACTGGAGGGTTTGCTTTAATTAAAGTGCACTTGCTTTACTTATTCTATTTGGCAGTATAAATGTCATGTTGGCATAAATTAACAAAACTGCTTCCACAAGCTCGTAGGCCGTTTACCTTTTGTTTCGCTTGACTTAAGATCTTCTCCACCTTAATGCACGATGGCGTAAATTCAGCCTTTGGGGTGGCGTATATTATTTACTGAATGACTTATATTTCCTTCGAATTAATGTACACGCAGAAAACTAAAATGTGTCCAAAGAATTAAAAAGACGCATTACAAAATTTGCCTAATATTATCACCCCATGCTTTGACGAAATATTAATCCTCTGCTCTAGATATGCACCTACAATTTAAGGGTGACATAAGTGTCACTAATAGCTGCGCTTTGGTAAGTCTCGTCGCGAATTACAATCGAATAATATTACTGTTGTTACGTTTGACTCGAGGCAATTTTTGACAAAGTATTTTTGACCGTTTGACGCGTCATACAAAGTTTATCTAAATATCTATGGAATTCCAATTCGCATGCTGCTCATAAGCATTCTCCTATTGAACTACTTTCACAACTTAGATTCTAATTTTAATAATGATACGTGGCATTAACACGCACGTTAGCATATAAGAATATGATTTCTATCTCAATATGTGTTCTTACTCTGCTTCAGCTTATTACATCAAGACGTGATACCCACATCTTAAGCGGGATTATTACTTGCGAAAACGATGTAATTTTTCACACGGGTTCCCAATCGAGTATACATGTGGTCCGCCTGCGCGTGCAAGAAAGGCTAAATGGAATTCCCTTATATTTACTGAGCAACGCAGAGATAGATTTGCGGGTGGAAGCTATTTTCAATTTTGAAATGGATGGGTGCATCATTTTCGAATCCGGACACACAGCAAACCTACTGAGAAAAAGTGCGTTTGCCACAACTATACCCACATATCTGGTGAACCAAAGTTCATAATTTCTTTTCAACTCCTTTTGTGTGTTAAAATTAAGTGTCGTTAAATTAAAAAGAGGGTCTTGGGTTCATTTCTTTTTACATATGGAGAAATATGCCGTCCGTTAGTGTTCGAGCAGTTTAGTATGAAATCACAATTTATGTCCTCCAATTTGCTCTTCTTAAACGAATATGTTGGAAACTTCTGCGAGTTAAACCGTGTAATATCACTTATTTTACATGCAATCACATGCTCCATGCCTATCTAAGATTAATAGGTAATCAAGCACAATATCGAGCTGCATGTTCTACAATGTGTAACGCTGATGCGTTAATTTTATGAACACACAAATTATCAGGGATTGTGTTGCTAAATCACTTTTACTTCTACAAAATATTTATATAAATGTGTACAAAAAGTAAATCATAATGGGACTGACTCAACGTGGGACACCATGGCATGCTCTGAACTATCGCGTGTTCATTTTTTAAATTCCAAATGAATGAACAGCTGATCAACGGTTAGGTAAGTTCACATCACTCTCATAATAGGAAGTGATTTTCGTGTTAGGTAAAAGTTAGGAGAAGAGGTAAGTAGTTTTACCTATTGTTTACCTTTTAATAGCACTACAAATCAAACAATGAAATAAGATTGGACTGACATTTACTAAACGTTCTGCTTTCTGAGACGGCTTTACGTATGCTATTTTCGCTCACAATCTCGATCTAGCTTTAATGTGCCTTAACTGTTTATTACACCCTTCAGACTAACCAGGTTACATTTGGAAAGCTGCTAGACGTGACAAATTAACATTAAGAAATATAATGTATTGACGGTATGTTGCATTGGTTTCGGGCAAAATCTTCTCTGTGGACTTCGGCAATTGCACCGAACAATTGGATCTATTCGGTTGTGTATAAAAAAGTTGTTGCCAATATTTATGTTTCCCCTTGAATTGTTGTTCATTTTGATCAAACAGACCAAAATGCACCATATGTCTGAAATAGGTAATTGTGAGACAAATCATATTTTGTTAAGAGGAAAATTGAGGTAGCAGACTTTTTGGTAAATGTACCGAAATAATGAACTCATTGACCTACTTTTGGTAATCACAGAAAATCTTTCGTCTTTTCTCATTATCAGGGCTTAATTTCGTAAGCAGATTGATATTGTGTGATACATCATAAGTGTTATTCGATATCGCTATGCAGAGAGCAGCAAAATTGTTTTATTTTTCCAACGGTTCTTTTGTGCTTATTATACATCATCTCAAAATTACCTACATTTTAGTGTCATTTATTTCTGGATCCGATTCTGTTTGTATATGTAATCAGGTGAGATCAACCCAGCCCAATCTTTTACTTCTGCCTTGCATCCCTTCGACCCAAGTTATGGGCACCTAGTGCGCGTGTCGAAAACGGCGTATCATTAAACTACGTGGCAGTTCCGTGCAACTATAAGCTTTAACAATTGTCACTCAGTCATAAGCGTCAACCAATTCCCAGAAATAAACGACGGTCAATTGCATCTAGTGCTAACATGGCATTCGATACTAAACTGGTAAATGCCTAGGTAATCATTGCGAGAGAGCATATTTAAGAAATAACTCATTTGATCGAATAAAATGTTAAGTTGACAACCATATCTTAGCGTGACAATCCTGTCGGTATCAGCTTGCGATAGCTTCATACATCAAGGTAACAGCTAAATATTTACTCAATTATGTTGGCATAGCTAAAATTATATCAGAGTATACAGCTTATTCACCGGTAATAATAGAAAATGGATTTCAATTCCAGCATAGATAGTTGAATATTTCACCGTTGGCTTATCACGCATGTAATGAAATGACCGCGTAATGTAAAGCCGGTATATTTACTTCTGCGGAATGCAACTTACTATGGTAATTGAACATTAATCATCCTCTTTAAAGCATGTAGACTATAGCAGACAACTATCAACGTTGCCAAATTATCCGAATTGATTTGTATATGAGTATTAACCACAGATATTTGTCAAGATAGACAAACAACCCATAAATCTTTGTTGTGCCAAATATATATATTGCATGTTTAGCGTCTTCTGACTAAACGAATCGGCGAAATGTAATGTGACATGATTAGTATCACATCAGACTATTTGAGCATGTTGCTTCACCACAAATTATCCCCTCATCTCAGGTTACTCAACTGATGGGCGCAAACTTTCAAACTTTTTACAAATCCTGTGAAAAGGAGATGAGGGATTTGAATCAGCTATCCTCCCACCGACTGGAGGCGAATGAACCATTTTACGAAGTCGACGAATTGCTATATTTGGAAAGGCACGCCCAATTGGTGTATGATCTCAATAAACCCTATATGAGCTGTAAATACAATGGATATATTCAAATGGAGCAATGTAGGCGATGTGCTGGAGTGAATTGCACTAATCAGACCATTGTTGAGACTTGTCTATTTTGTTCATCAGTTATCTTTTGGTTGGAAATAGCTTTTAAAACCATCCTCATACTCAATTTTACCGCATTGACAAACCAGCAGAAACATTGCCTGATAGTTGTTTAGAGCCAAAGTCACTCGATTATGCTAAGAATGGGTTTGTGTTATGTGCATAATGCTTTTCGCATATTTGGGCTTAGCATTTGCAGTGATGTGCATTCATTTTATCATGTGAAAGCCGTTAACGTTTTAAAAATGTGTGTATTTCCGGAAACTCTACGAAACAAATATTCTCAAGCATTAACCCAACTCCAGTAATTCGATCCGATTAATTTTACACATGGGATTTCCTGCCGCTTATTGTAAATAGCTATAAAGGCTGACTGTTGCATTCACATATGTTGCATCTGAGCATATTACTATATTTCACTTAAACTTCCTGCAGTGTCTGATCATCAACCGGAGGAACGCAACTAACAATGCGCAAATAATTTTGGATAATATTCACACTTGTTTAAACGTTATCTTAATCAATTATTACACATGCATATACCGGACGCTAATTTATTATTAATGATTATTACAATCGTTTTCCCAAAGACTAACTACGTGTACTTCAAACTTTAAACCCTTTCTGTGCGCCATATGCAATTAGGAAATTGCAACGCAAGGGGAAGTCACAGCTCGATAATAAGGTCGAACTTTACTTCATAATCGTGAGTTTGATATAAATTATATGCTCGTGACCTAGAGATAATAACCCCATGTCAAATGTTGACATGCGCGTCAACAACAACACGTCATTTTCGATATTTGTGCCGACGATTCGAGAGTTGCTCCAACGGGGGCTTTTAACGCACATGGCATAAGTGCCTCCTTACATATCAGTCCACCGGATTGATTGACTACAGCAAACAAATCAATCATATTCGGTTTCTGCTCAAAATGTACTCGAGCTACGAATTCTGGTGAGCTTGTATTCCAACCACATGAACGGAACGAATTTTGCTCCATCCGGGGAAAAATTAGTTCGAACTTGTGCAAGTTATGGTATTCACAAAAAGACAAGATATAAATGATGCATAGAATTTTGAACTAGTTATGCATCAAGCTGCTATTTTAAGTAGGTATCAAGCGATAAACACGCTGCCACGGTCGATTATTAAATTTTAAGAAAAGCAGGATATATTTAATACCCTAACTGCTTGTAGTTCCAAACACGAAAATAGGGCAAAATTCCAGTCATTAGACACAGAAACAGAATAATAAAAACGGTAGGTCTTACTGAACTGAAACCGCTGAACATCATGCGCTTAAAAAATTGTTTTAACTCGGCTTGTCTCTCATTCATCCTAAACGCTGGCTGCACTATAGACTCTACAACTGGAACCACAATTCGAAACACCCATAGGTAATTACCTTCGCATGTGTAGAGTGAGATCCGCCTGTTCCTAGGCCGACGTTCTCTGCAACACAAGGAACGATATGTCGTCATATGTATATACTGAGTTATGTCGGCCTGTAATTCATGTATATCCTGATGACATGGTTGCTAAGTCAATATTAGCTTTGTCTTTGCAATGGGATGTCAGTGCGTTTAATCCGACCATGCTATAAAGTATATTGTATTTAAACTCATGGTAATAGTTAAAGTCGAATTTAGGGAACACGTTGCGTGGATGGGTTGCGACTCGTAATCTCTATTGAGACCTCGGTTCACTTTGAGATAAACATCGGTCATTTCGATCGTCATGACCATGTCAGAAATTGATGTAGTTGGGTGTTGCTCCTCCAAACACAGGCATAGTGTTCAAGATGTCAGCCGTGAACTACTAGGCCCTGAGTTCCAACCCAGCTCAGGCTGTCCTTACCTAATGAGTCTAAACCAGAAGGAAACCGCGATGGTGGTGTGTCAGTTTCCGAAGGACCAACGCCCAACTATGTACATTCATAGGGATAATGTTAGTGGCTAAGGGTTAGCGGCCATAACTAACATACCACTGGTCTCGTGTTCGATGAATGCTACGTCACTGATTAGAACAAAATAACCGAAACGTACTGATCTATGTGAAACATCAGCTTCTGTCTCTACTGAAACAGAAATTGCTTTTTGAACACACATTTGCAGCCCACGTTGGTGAAGGATGTTGCCCATTCATCTAAGTACTGCTTCGCGAATCCACCCCACTATGGCCGCTGCATAACTATGAGATAATCCTGTGGATCCAAAGCTTTGGTGACGTCCATGTAAATCAAACCTTTCCATGCCCCATTTATCAGTAGTTTTGATCAAGTTACTTCGTACACACATCAAGTAGGAGGTACGTACTAAAAGTTGACGCAACCCGTGCTGCTTCGGTAATGAGAAGTTGCATGTTTTTATGCAATACATGAGCAAGTCTCAGAGTTAACCGCGTCCATAAACTTCAAAGCAATCGGGAAGAGTCACTGAGGACTAGTTCCCAGTCGGGAATTTAAATTCTCCACGGTAAATTTAAAAGATTAACCACAGGGACCTGAATAGCTTCGCGGCTGTAAATTCCAACACTTGTATGGCAAATATTATCTGCTGCTTGCTAAAAATGATCGACGGTAAAGGTGAATTCTTTTTACAAAACAAATGGATTACCGATGAGATGTGAATTATGCATTAAAGCCGGGTTGCACTTCTGTACGTAAGGGCGCATTACAGTTAACCAACCGAGGACAATCTGAAAGAAATTTATAAATTTTAAAAAATGAATGTATTATGTAGCAAACAAACCTTTCTTTTGGAGTACGCATGGAACAAAATGCACTTTAACCTTTTGACTTCGCTTTGAAAGCTTTTCCCGACGGTTTATTATACTACGTATAATTTTCATCACACCCGTCAACTATTTTTGTAAAGTTTTTGATTCGGTTGGCACTGAATCCGAAGGAGTTCGTCGTATTCACCTGCATCGTTTTCATGAGTAGTTGATAAACCACCAGTTGCACGGAGTCCAGTAATTGAACTGAATGAACAGAATAAAGATTTTTCCAAACTTAATAATTATTTTAGGTCTCTGAATTGTCACACCACCACTGTCTCGTATATTAGGAGAAGCCACTGCGGTGACTGGTTAACATAGGCTGAAACCGAGAGCATGAGAAACTTGCATGCAGAATAACTTCGTGGGGTGCACACTCTGATCGTTCGATGAGCTTTTTCCAACAAGCGAGTGTGATCTTTAATGTGAATTCGTGTTTGTCAATAATCTCAATCTGATTAGGCCCAAGTCAGTCTAATGTGATTAGACAGCTAGACTGACCGAGATCCTTGACTTCAAAATTTGCGTCAACAAGTCGAGTCCTAGAAACCCAAGTGACAAGAGGAGGCTAAGTTATGGTGTGATTGGAATGAGAGCGGATGATGATTGCTCGTTCTTGTGATAGTTGAGAAACTGGATGTCCATTGCGTTTTCTGCAGTCGTAATGTTAGTCGGACTAACAATCTCCGTTGCTTAATTTGCGGGTAGATTGCAAAAACTATTGCGATGGACACAATTGTAAAAAAGAATTACGGTTTTGGAACGAAGAAAATAACGAGCGTATAAATAAAATATAGAGAATGAACTAAAGGTATGAAAATACGGGTTGGTCTGCTGAAGGAAACGCTTAGGTTTGTTAACGACCAAGTTCATTGCTCATTTAAAAGCTTTGTCCGTAGAACTGCCAATTAAGTAATATAAAAGCGTGGCGCTATCGCCATATACGACGCGATAAACAAGTATATTTCCTTCCACGTTCGGATCGCGGATTGCAATATTCCGTGTAATTCACGCCGGGACCAAACAATCCCTATAGACCACATTTCATGAAAAAGACAACGAAAAACATTCCTAGTTCATACAGTGTATAACACGCGGCTTGTAGTAAATGGATTATTCAGAAACGTCGTACAAGCAGAAATCTTGGCTAGATATTTAATAACTGAGAGTGTCCACACAATCCGGTTATTCCTGCTGATACGCCATTTTAATTTAAGAGAATGTCAATCCCAGTTCTTTTGGCATTTGCAACCACAGAAAAAGGCACACGGAAACTCTTTTTAAGTATGCGGTTTAAATCTTGACCTGGACTGCTTCTCACGTATGCAGTTATATATTTCGGATTCTAGAGTCTGCAAAGATGACAATATTTATAACTACACAGGCAAAGGAACAAGAAAGGAACATTGTATATCCACACTTGTTGTGAAACTACATCTATTGAAAAGGCGAGAATATTTATTTATCTACATTTATGTAAACATTCTGAGCCATAGCAACATTTGCAGGGTGTGTGTAAGAAATAGATAAATCTTATTATAACTGGAACAAGGCACATATGAATAAGGTGGATTTATCAGTGGCACATCTTATAAATATAGTAATCATACTTAAGTTTAGAAGTACATAATCTAAGATATTTTCGTTAGTTATTAAACACAAAATTTTCGAAAATACGTAGATAGCAAGTTACAAATTTTAATGTCTGATTTATTAAAATTGGTCCTCTCTTTGTGATGTAAAAATTTGCCGTCGTGGTAGGGTCAGGTTTGGATTTGCTATCCAAATTAATTTGTGTCTTCATATTCAAAAATCAAGTTTGGGACAGAGCTAATGATTACTTTGAACTTAAGGTGAGAAATTTGGAGCAGAAGGATTAAAAATTTGCCGTTGTATTTTAACCAAATCATGGATTAAAATATCTGGAATATTTTCTATTTTCTATTTGTGGATCCGCTTAATGACAATGGAGAAAATACAATATGCTAATAGGTCATAATATATTTGTAGTGCTTAAATGGCCAAACATATTAATATTGGGCATTTGTTGTTAACAACCATCTGAATCCAAAATCTGAATCCAAAGCAGATAATTGCATATTTTGATGAAACTGTCATCCTTGGCCAAGTGAAATTACTCTGTAACACTTTCTGAATTGCTCAAAGTGACTGGTTTATAAACATAGTCTCACAGTGCAAAGAGTAACCGAATCCAATTGTTCTGGCCATATTAACAATGAAACTGGTTTCCTCCAATCAAGTAGATTGTACAGCAGTACGGAACTCTGCCACTCGAGGTTGACAGAAATATCCATGAAACTTCTAACTTTGTACCTTCAAGAAAATACTCTGGGATATTCTGAGTAATAGGGGACGTGAACCCAACTGTTTAAACATCAAGATGGTGCCATCACTCTAAGCTATCCAATGGATAATCCACCAGGAAACTTAATTGCAACGTCAGTAATATAATCAAGATTTAATGTGTTCAATTAGGATAGGTGCTTTCATCGTTGAGGATTATTAAGGCTGCATCAGGCGTACATACAGAAAAGAGAATTGGTCCTCCAGTTTAAGTTCGATGATGAACGCAATTGCGCACTAATAAACCTATCCTTAATTCATGAAAGCTTGTTGCATTCCTGGCTACAAAAAAGATGTCTTCCGTATAGCGATTGTAATAGTCAAAATGATCTAAGACATCTATCAGTAATTCCGTTTCTGGTTCAGCACGAAAGATATCCGTCAGCACTGGTACGATTGGGGACCCTATTTTGACCCCATAAATCTGCCTGTAATTTATGCAGTGAAAATTAACCTAAACATTAGAAGTGCATCTCAGAAGTAATTATTTCATGCTTGGTTTCGGTATACTTAAATGAATGCTGTTCTTAGTTACTAAGTTGTGTAGATATTTTATCGTTTGAAACGACTGTGCATACGTATATAAAGTGGGTTCATGGATTGAGAATATTTTCTTTCCTTTCGTGTACCATTCTTTAATGTGCTCCATGAATACAGAACAATCACTAAGACGAAGCTGATTTATTCGTTTTCCTATGGGCTCCGGCAATTCTGCGAATCACTGGGATGCAAGGTGGTATGCTAAGTTTGCTATGAACAATATTGTTGGTAGACACATTTTATTGTTAACTAATGGTGTGCTATGTATTCTCGGAATAGTTGTTCCAACTGGCTTTCGACTTTAAAATTGACGACTAGGTGAAACCCACGGATGAATAGATCTTTCACTTTGGCTCTGTTCCGCTTTGGCTGCTTGATTTTTCTCGTCCAAATTCACAAAATTCGTTACGTCTTGCATCTACCATATAGGCACCTCTATCCGTTAAGAATCTGCTACTTAATTGATCCGGTTTAGAGAAAAATATTCGCTTATTCTGGGTCATTAAAAGCTTACACGTAATCAAGGGACCAAAATGAACCGACGAAGTCTTGAAACATTCACGATAGCATCAGCTGGTTGCGCGGCTAAATCATACCATTGTGCTAACAGTTTTTTAATCCTGTCTCTCGGTATTTAGCTGATGTTCATTGCGTGTAGGATAACAAATTTTGAATCATGTGACAATGCTTTAAGCAATTCAGGCGAAAGCACTCATTGCAAATAATTCTGAACATTTTGATTAGGATTTTCCCTTTCCAAATTTTGAGATAGCAAGAAGGAACAGCCCTTCAACAGGATATTCTGAATACTGATATTTCGAATACTCTCATCTGCTGTAAACACACCAGCAGTGGAATAATGTTGCTCCGTTTAATGGGATAATCGTTCAGGTATATTCAGTTTCAAACGGATTGCTGTCATGCGGTATCCTCACCCACATGTTCGAATTAGGCCACCGGATTAACCTAGAGAATGTGTTAAATGTGCTTTCTCAGTTTTCCTTGAGAAAATCAAACAACAATGATTTATGCTGGGTAAAAATGCATTTGCTTGACAAGTCCCGCAGGATGGAAGGGGTAAAAGACCAACTATTAAAAGATAAGTGACTTGTATGGTTGAGCTTTTATTTAGCAGGTACACTGCTGAATTATAGTAATGTAAGTGGAAATTAATTGCGAACGACAAGATAAAATGGGGGCAGTTATGGTTGCTGTAATCTGTGAGAAAAGTAAGAAGTTAAAACGAGAATACTAACTTCTGTCCTCCCTCGTCAGGTTTAAGTGACATTTTAATCCGGTTTGAAATGATAAGTAATATATTCAAATTTGCAGTTTAAGCAGCGAGGTGATTGGGGACGAGGGCAAAATCTAATCGTTTTTTCACTTCTTAGGTGGAGTAGGAATGAACGAAGCTTTCGAGAGAGTCAAGTAGTTTGCATAATCGAAGCGAACAATAATTTCGCCGGCAATTCATGCGGACTATATTGTGCACATATTTTCAGAGGGTTGCTTCTAAGATTAATGTTATGACTGAGTTTTGACAATTGGTGGCATACCTGATTTAGCTAACTCAATATTTGGTAGACTAATTTGAGACTATCGCGCAGCATTCAGTAGCGGTCACTGAAAACCTCAAGCGATTTCAGCCACTGAAGGTAGAACAGATTTCGCAGGCACTTTACCTTCTTGTTACGCTGCGGTTTATTTTCTATATTACTTCTAAGTCACGTTTCTACCAAGCCTTTCAAGCCTGGATGGCGTATTCGACATGATGTGGTACGAAAGAACTCTGCATCATGGGGAAGATGGATGAGTCGAACCTTCCGAATACATTCCGCAGCAAGCCGACGTGTTGGTTGGCTCTATTTGCAGCTGCCTCTAACTGCTTTAAACAGTTGACGTCCTTTTGAATAAGTACACTAAGTTTGTTTTCCTGTGAAGTTGCTTGCAATACACGTGACCCAAGCCTATACACGTACTCATGCTCATGGCGTAATTGAAAGGCGTGACGTTTTTCCACATTGAACGGTAGTATATTCAGAAATGAACAGTTTGAAATCCTGTTGAGTTCACAATGGAGCTTTCCGTGGTCGTTAGGTTGTTTGACCGCTCGCCATAACTTGACGTCCTCCGCGAAGAATAATAAATCGGAATTAATTTCCATCTCTAGATCCTATATGAAAATCAAGAAAAGGCGGAGCGCGAGCACTGAGCGTTGTGGTATTCCGCGCTCTACCTCAATTGCGTCGGATAGAGATTCTCGTACTCTCACTGCCAACCGACGTTCGTGCAAAAAATCGCCTATCCAACGCAGCAGTGGGTCACCAAAGCCAAAGAGCTACAGTTTATGAAGGAGAATTTGGTGGTTTAGGCACTCAAGCGCTCTCGAGAAGTCCAAGTAAATGACATCCCCTCCTGCTACAACATCAACTTTGGTGCCAAGGCTATCGTGCGGCCGCACTTTAACTCGGCCCTCACTTTGCCTTCTGTGCCTACTCTAATTCTCCACAAAAATATTGTGCGTGCGCTCGTTCGAACCAGTTTGATGAGCTCTACTCAGTGCTTCTCACGGCTTGGATCTAGCCTGTGTGGATTATATTCTTGCCTTAGTTCCCAGTTTTCAGCATAAACTTTGCCGATTTCCACTTGTGTAACTACATCAAATCGGTTTTTCGAAAACGATTTTGGTCTCATTCGAAAGAAGAAGCAGAGAGTACCCAAACTACGCGGCAACCATCCCTGCGAGTTACAGCGTAAAAAGGTTACAGCGTTTTTGCTCCGGTCATCAACTGATCAGCTCCAGTGACGCTTACCAGCGCTCCCCCTGCATCGTCGCTTAAGGCAGGCCGATTAACACATGCTGCCGCTTTGTGTAGCTGTGTGTGTTCCAATGCGAGTCGATTGATCGCTGAACCCGACAGTCTACGTTTTATAACCCTGTGCATGCTCTCGTTATCGACTGGTTGATTCACGCGTGCTGCTAAATCTGCACGCTTACACGTGCTCTGTTTAACGCCTTGGCAAACAAGACCGGAAGCAAAAGAGAAGAGTAATCAGGAGACCAGAGTTCTAGTAGGAAAAAGAAAGCTCCTATTAATATGTCAGTATCACAAAGCGGATTTGACTATACGCCATACTCCACACATATTGTCCGCTCCATCTATCTACCGTACGTTTGAGAAGAGTCTTTCGTTTTTGCTCAGTTGACGCGCGGGTCAGGGGTAGATTGGAAAGCACTAATTTGCCGACCCACCAATGACATGTAAGTCTACCGTATTTACTCACTTACGCATGCCTGGGGTGTGAATACGACGTGAGGACGCATATCGGTGCATGTGTCCTTGAAATATGTTAATGACCCTCGTCGATTTTGACACCGGCCAGTTCAGATTGGGTCGATGCTGACGTTTTTGGCTGGTGGTTTGCAACATCTCGACAGCAGTGCATAATGAACTGGCTACCGTGTTCAAATGTTGGTGGCGCTTCGACAGTTGCTTAATGTTATCCCAGCAAATGATAAAAGGGTTAGTGACAACACTGTTGTAGACTGAATGTTACCTTAACATAAACCACCTTAGCAAAATAAGAATTCCTAACGATTAGACGTTGAAAAAATGAGATGCTACTTCTGCATAAATGAGTCCGAAACAATGTCTACCAGCTACTGGAGGCTCATCGGATCTACTTGCAAGTGCGCGGCCATCTAAGGAGTTAATTCCAGCAGAATACAGAAATAAAAAGAAAGCTGAGTGCAGTGGCTTTTGAACAGATTTTATCAAATCTCATTTTATTCCATCAGCTTGGACAATTGCATCAAAATCAGTTTCGCAATGAACACGAGAATGAATTTTACAGTATTGATAAGGTAAAAGAATCCTAAAAGTAGATAAAGAAGCGTTTAGGTCAAATCTAATCACCCATTTTAGAAAGAAATGTGATGGAAGAATCCAGCGCGTACGATGCATTTATTTGATGAAACCAGTCTGTTTACGACTGAATATTCAAGCGTTGTTGGTGTATTAAGCATTTTATTGACTTGACTTGAGTTCCCCGCCTTGGCAGACTTGAATGTTTAAATATTCTTTATCGCCCAGATACGTATCCGGCCAATATGGAAAACCTTAATATGCCATCCTACTAGCAATTTGGCATTTTAAGTGTCCATGGAAACTGTGCAAATAGATCACTGACGATTCACGCTCAACCGTTTGTTCCACGGTCATGACACCTTCAGTAGTTGCGAATGACTTAACAAGCGTAAAAGTATTGCCAATTAGTTAATTTCCGGTGGCCGGTGGGACTCTCTGGGACTCGTTTAACTTCCGATATAATTCCACGGGATGTACAGCTGAGCGGCTAATCGTACTCCCAAAACGACAGAACAACAACGGATCATGGTGACGTGCAGGTATAGATTTGTTTTCCTATTTCGTTAGACTGCTGCTACCAAAAGATATGCGGATGTTTTACATGTGCGCTAAACCTCAATCCACCTGAGTGTTGGCGAAATGTGGGTGGGTGAGATTTACTGTTTTATGTGAAGCTGCGTTTGCACTAGTTACAAAATACCCAAGACAAAATGAACCGTAATCGCTTTCAGCTCATACGTGCTTTTGACACGTCAAAGAAATTGACCAGAGGCCCAAATTCCCTACAGGCCTTGTGAACTGGAAGCAGAGAGTGCGGAGATGATATCTGAGATTAAGGCAGCACTACACGTCTGCTGGTGGACTCGCACCAAACCGCAATCAGATCCCTCATGTATGAATTTGAAGTTGACGAGCTGCTAACAACTTGTCATGGAGTGTGATGCATGAATCCAGTAATAGCTAGTGAACATCCAGTGGCCCTAGCTTGGCGAAAGCTGCTGCTGTCACACTCGCTTCCGTAGCAGTCATCCAAAGAATACTGTAAACTGGCTTCCATGAACTTACCTGAGCTACAAATCAAGTGGACTGGTCACTACAGCAAGATCCAAGTATCGAAGCAATATAGGCAATCCTTAAGGGAGTATGGAAAATGATTGTGCGCAAGATCCGTAACCCTCAATTATCAGATGGTTGCGCTAATGAAACTAAAATGGTTCGACAAGGATATTTTATTTGATTAGACATTGACGTGTACTAAGGAATAAATTCAGACCGATGGGTTCTGCCGCTGATTACGTGGTGTCATAATCATGGTTGATTTCACGGAGCAGCACCAGTGTTCAAAAATCCCAGCCACAACGAAGACGACCCACAAGAGGATCATTCATTAAGTGACGCTGCACTTGAGGAGTACAGATGACGGAGCAATGTTAAAGGGTTCAGCCGGACAGTCCCTGACTTCCAGGAGGGACCATGCGTCGCCACTTGTGGTGCACTTCAATTCTTTATTCGCAAATATTTAGGAGGTGGTACGGAGTTTGATTTTCCTGATTTTCCTGTTATTGATTTATGGATCTCTGCAAGGTTGTAAATTTGCCCTCAAATGCAGTTTGTGTCGCGTATGTGAATCAAAAGCATGGATATATAAATCCGGTTTGTCCTTATTGAGTCGTTTCGAAACTGACGATACGATAGTTTGTGCAACCCTAGTCACCCGTCTCGATTTTTGCGTAGACTAGGTATGAACCTGGTAGCTACATGTTGCTCCGTGAAATCGAACAGAAGACCAATGGTCGATACTGTAGCATTTTTCTGTGATGAGAGAGAAGAGGCGAGTTGCAATCTCTTCAGAGTAATTGTAAAAGATTTTTTAGGCGCCGAAACCCAGTGAAAGCACTTTCTGTATAATTTGTTCTTGTTGTCCATATACTTCAAGCCACAGGATGAAAGTACTAATAAGCCTTATCGGTTGATGATGGTGTAGCACATACCGCTTATATAGATTTCTCGTAGCATCCGAAAGGCCCGACCGTAGCATTTTGCTTCACAAGTTTCAGAATAATGGAATCGATAATCTCGTTCTAGACTAGATTGGTAACTTGCTTGTTCGACGTCGCCTGACTGTGAGTGTTCGTAACACATCTGACCAATAGCAGTCTAGTGCTTGCGTACATCAAGGCTCAGTGTGTAGACCACGCCCGTTATTTGTCTTCACAAATTATTTCGCAAAAGTGATAACTTCTACTTTCATGATTTTATCGAACACCTAAAGTTATGGCGTATTATCACTACAGGTGTATAGCACGCTGTCACAAAATGCTCTGGATAAAGCCTACAATTATAACACCGTGAACGTGAAGGGTTTCAACATCACCACGTGCACAGTTCTGAGCTTACGCTAATATGACACTCAAAACAACCAATAAGAGTCACGGCTTCTTCATTGGACTTTTCATTAGTGCGACCTCGGCCGGTTTCTGCAAGATAACCTCGGTTGTTTGAGGCATATTAGAGAAAAGTTAATGAAAACAAGTCAGCAATTCTGTTTAATGTGTATGGCGTAGGGGATGTTTGATGTCTCAGTCTTTCCGAAAATGCAAGGCGCCTACTTGAGCCCGCAACCAAAAGCTGTTATTTAAGCCGGTCAACAATGTAGGAACCCTGAACTTACAGTGCGCGATGCCCGCCGTCAGACAAAGACGTTTGTGAAGGACAAACTGTGGGCAGTATCATATTCCACTTTAATTCCATGCAGGAATAATCACAACTGTGCAACCCTAAACTTCTTACTGACATTGTCATTATCATGTAATTTTCAATGTAACTATCCCACGGCACTTGCCAAGCATTACAATAATTATACAACATAATTCCATCTATCGATTGTCCTTGCTTATAGTCAACATGTCTGGTATCATCTATATTTTGCTGATAAAAATGCTAGTGAGAAGCGGACTTTACCAGCTGTAGAACACTGCGGTGCCTGCAAGCGGTCGTGACTTCTGCGAAGCCATTTTTGAAAAAGGTGTTATCATGGTTGTTTTGCAAATGTCTGGAATGGTATTAGTGGCAAAACAAGTGTGGAAATCCGTGACAGATGTCTGTAATTCATCAACGCACACGTTCAACGTGGTTAGGGACAAGGAATTTGCTTTACTAACCTCATTTACCTTTCTTGTTATAAATTCCCAAAGCACGGTTTCGATCATACAAGGTAATGGATTAGTTCTGGTCGATGTGCGTTTGGTACTTTTGTCAACAGTTGTGAAAATAAATTATAAATATATCTGGTCTACGTCCAATATAAAGAACGGGTTACACTACTTTTTGCCGGAAATTGCTCTAAGGGTATTTAATGATGACAAAAGCTTTGGTTTATTAATTCGGTTTCAAGGTGCAGGCTCTTTAACATTGTGTTGGTTTCTACAGCCACCGAGTAGCATCTGACTGCTAGGTTATATTAGTGAGCCAGGGCATTTCTCCTGCCAGGTTATAATAATAATACGTATATTCCTATTGATGAGATAGACTGTGACTGTAACGGCACAGCTCAATTTGTACAAAAGTTTTCATAGTTTCTTATGAGCGATTTGTAAAGGTGGAATGTGACCATGCGAATCCTGAGGCGAAATCTGAGTTCTGGAGATATGAGTATATACCGAGCCTTCCTGCAACATCTCATCGAGGGCTCTTTCGTAAGTCTATGTAAGTTTTATGAAAATTTGATCAAGGTAACGGTAGAGCGTCCTTCTAAATGTTGCCACATGGTCATATGACCTAACTTTATCACTTGTAGCAAGCAATATTTAACCATGAGCAAATTAGACCTAAAATATCGTTCTAGCCAATGGTGTTTTCAGAGTAAAAATTGGTTGCAAATCTGTTGAGTTATGTTTAGTTTGAGTGTAGGCGGATCGCAACGTGAAGCAGGTTAAATTAGATCAACAAGCTATCCTGCATTCAAAGAATCCAAAGTTGTTTGTATTGAAATTCATTACAACGCTTTTGAAAATGCATAGCTGAGTGCTTGCCAACCGGATGTTTAGTAAACGACCTCTACAAGTACATCACAGTAGTTCTGTCAATTTCGATTGTTACCGTACGTTTTGCTGCAGTATTTGAGGAGTGGACTACTGAGTAGCTTAAAAAAACCTAACTTAAGCATAGGTTGTGTGTGAGCTGTTGCATACTTACACATGGATTTTCTGTCATGTGCTACTTGGTATTGTGCATAATACGAAAAATTAGATGGGTACTTAATTCCGAGCTAACAGCTAGACGGCTATGTAGGGACGAGTTCATTTTCTAGTGCAACAGATCCTTCGGGGCTGAGACAGCTACATGAAATGATAGGTGATTTAGTAGCCGAGATGTTAAGCACAAACATATAGCCATAACCCAAAGGATAAAAGCCAACTTGAATGGCCAGTATCGTTTCGTGAACTACCTCAAGCAAAAATTTATAGACTACATTTATACTGGCATCAAATAAAAATTGTGAACTATTTATTTACAGAGGTGGTGATCACGTTGATATAATAGAGGTGAATGAAGAAGATGAACAAAAACCAAAACGCGAATGGATGATCTCAATGAGGCAAAAGTATTAAAACAAAATTTATTACAGCTTTAGGCATGTTTTCATAAGCTGACAGGAATCCGTTTGTAAAATTTAGGAAGCAGTTGGAAAAGGCCTCGGTTTAAGCTTTGTAATGTAAGTGTTAAACGTGTTACTGTTTGACTAATATAGATGGTATTTCATTAATATCAACCTGGTTGGCCATGGAATAACATTGGGATATGTTCGCAAGGGATGAAATGTCCCAAAAGGTAAAATGGGAAGCATATTTAAATAGGAAACAAGCTCATTTGGTAGCGAAACACACTTCAAATATGCATCGAATCAGGTGCGGAATTCCACCGGGTTTTCTTTGTCATAGCATTTTTATGTAAACTATGTTCATTATTTTGGATAAACCAAAAGCAATCTAGTCGTTAATTTAGAAATTCCCAAATTTTAACCCACATAGGACATCAATCAACTTGTTGTACTTGTGGAACACTGCACAGCTATCGTGTTGCGTTATAATTACAATTATTTCGTTCTAACAGCTTGCTGAGCAAAATAATGCGAGCTGAACAATGACTAATAGTGTAACGCCTTTTGGACCAGTAAAATTAGAGTCCTTGGTACCTACAAGTTGCAATAATGAGCGATTAAAGTAATCAAGTGCAAATCGTCCTAAAACTCACCAACCGCTCGACCAAAATCACTTTTCAAGACGCCAGCAGCAAGTACACAATGATCTGACATTGAATTAATACTTCTGGTGATTAGTTGGATAGATTTATACAAGCTTTCAGACCGTAACATATTATATGGAAGGATTTGTATGGACAACTGTATTAGGTGCATTTTTTGGTTCCCAGAATTTTCCACAGGTTTACTGGAACAGTTGCTCAAAATCCTGATGGGTGATATATCATGGGTCAAGTTGCTGAGCTGCACAAAAGAATACCGCAGAGTGGTTTATTAACCACATATATTGTAAACGGCAAATTTATGAATACTTGAGAGCGAAGAAGGAAGCAGCAAAATGTCAATGAAAGTATTATTACATTAATCATTAACCGACAAAAGCTAACTGGCTAACCTCGCTTGAATTTATGTGCACCGTCGTACTGTGATATGCATTATCTTTCATTTTAACATTTATTTTCAACATGACCCATCTATACACTTTTAGCCTGAAAGTAAGGGATCTCCGATAATGGAGCTGATTAACTTTGAGTTCAGTTAATCGAACCATTGCAGATCCAGAGTTATCGCACCAGATTCACACTTGCTCCGATTAATTGTAGCTCGGTCTTATCATAAAGTTTGCAAAATCAGTTTTCCAATCAGATAAGTAGGTTCATAGTATTTGCCTTCAATATATGTAATAATTTCAGTAATATTTTCAGTCAAAGTTATCAGTTACACTGTGTAATTGAAACTAAGAATATCATGAATAAGAAGCCCAAGTGTCTACAGAGGACGAGTATGAGTTATAGAGCCATGGAAATATGAAACTCTGTCGCAGATTTGTCTTACGAATTTAACCCTTAGATTCGCGTTACAATATATGTGCACGCATGATTTCCCTTAATCTATTAATGTCGAGTCATTATACTTAGCACTATGAGGAATGCTAAAAGTGACGTACCGGCACGAAATTGGTAATAATTAAAACGAACGCCACTTATTAAACATTGACAAGGTAAATACTACAAGATAAATACTACAAGCTAAATACTACTGGTACACGTTAGCTGTAAGCCAAAATTATCTCAATTATATTAAAGGAACGAAAACAGAACAAAATTAAATTGACGAAACTAAAAGCTTAATATGTCTCATCTTCAGAGCTATAAAGCAAACACATAACTTACCGTATTGCAGACAGACGGATTTACGTTTTCAAGTTTAGCAGTGTAATACATTTGAATATCATATATCAAATCTGCAATAAATCAATAAAAATAATAAAGTAAAGGAACTACTAAAGTGATGCTTCCGAGCTTTATTATCAAGGAGATTTTTGAACCAACGTCATCTAATTGCCTTAAATGAATCGGAAGAAAATTGATGCACAAAGCCATTCAGTTTTATTGTTGTTTGTTGCTTACTGTGGGCAGTTTGCTCAATCCACCAGTTTGATCCTGTAACTGTCACACACGGTTTACCAAGTTCGTTTAGGTTCCTGTTTACAGAAAAATACTTTTCAACATAAGGTCCATGCTCGGGATAAATGCCAAATGCATTAGAATCCACCGTAATACGATACGGGATAATTTGCCAATCCAACCCAAAAGAAACAGGGGGGTTTGAAATGCAGCTAGCGAATCCACCTCTTTTCCACGCTTCAACCGCTTGATTTTGAAGCTGAAAACAACCAGAATGATTCCTTATTCTTGAGACAAATTGGCAATTATTTTGCTAGAAAAGCACACAACAGTTGTACACTTATACCCACCAGAGCACATCCCGAATTATTTCCGCTCTCAGACCTGTTTGTAATCAAACCAACTCCAGTTGCTGTAAAATGGGACCCAAAGCAAAAGTAACGGTGTCGTCATTAATGTAATATGCATGCATTTATTTGTTGAAGCCGCACTAGAATATTTTTGTTCATTAATTATAGTGATTTTAGAAAGTCTTTACATTATTAAAAATACAAAAGTATGCTTAGTTTGGACAGCGCGCAAGCAGTGATTGTCAAATCTGTACTGATTTAGGCGCAAAATAGCTAAAACATTATGATGAATCTTTTCCATTTCGTTTCTTCCCGTAGTAGTATGCCAGTGAATTGAATATCTTCTAGGACCTATGCATTATTATGTGTAAGTAATGCAACTCTGATTAAACACCATTGTTATTGTATCATAAAATATCGGTCAAAATCATTTTACCAATGAAAACGGCCGTTTGGCAAACCTGATTGTAATCAGCCACTCTAATATTATAGAATATAATCTAGGCTGGGTAGAATTTAAAGGCATTCATAGCCTGATGGATTTGGAACAGCAAAATAACAATTTTTTCTCGAGTGCCAGTCGTTTTCACCTCGCGGACAACGATGTGGTCAGTCTTCAAACCCAATTGAGATGGCAAATATTGATCTAACTGCTTCACAGATAACATCTAGGTTGTGAAGTAAGTGACCGATTTTTTTTCCTGCTTCATTTATCAGTCGAGATCCAATTATAGGTCTGTGATGCTAAGTTTCAAAACAAGCGCTCTATATCTCATATCACTCGTTCGGGCATAGGTCCGTTATATATTCGCCCCCTTGACGGTTTGTGCTTGACCTAGTGAAAAGTTGTGCATCTGGAATATAATTGTGAATGCTCCGACGTTTTTATGTTCTGAAATCAACTATCTGGATTTCTGTATGGCTCGACATCACGCTTGTCTTGGGGAGCAAGGAGCGTAAAGGAGCGTAACCCAACCACACAATTTACTCCAAAATTATCCTCCAATCAGACAATGATCATTTTGCTAAGTGCTGCATATCGTAACTCGGTGAGTTTTGGGTACAGATCTCAACTAACATCCCCTTGGTCCCGGAGTCGTGGTCGAATAAGTTAGAAACATGTAGTAGAGTTGAGTGTTTTCGGATAGGTGAGGTCCAATATATATGCTACATTTTTTACGGCCCCAGTAATCGAATTGGCTAGGGTTCACTTCAATGCGAATCGTGGTCCACAGTTAGATTGCACTTCCGTATTCCAACCACGTAACGATTACTTCAATTTGGTCATCCAATTATTCCACAGCTCTTTCCAGTTTGTCCGGTGGACTCCGTATTAAGAAATCAAGCGTAGCTGGCAGCCACTTTATTAAGACGATAGGGTGCATACGCTTTTGCTCACGATTCTCAGTCCGTTTTTAGGTGTATTATATTGATCGACCTTAATGTTTTATTTAACTACTGTGTCCAATCACCCACTCTAATGGAAGAATGGAGAGCTGTGTATTTAATTGGCTTGACTAGGAAGACCAACCTATTTCCGACATGTCCAATACACACCAATACAAATCAGTATGTTTGTCATCTCAAATGAACGGTGAATTCTACAGGACTGCTATTAACACTAGCAGTTACTTCGTGCGACGAACTGCTGATACAAAATGAGATACCTGAAACAGACGTATATATATATATATGTCAAACATGTGAGAAGTTTCAAAATTAAGAAGAGATCAATAAGTGCTCAAATGATTATGCTGCTGCATGAGTTCATATTGTTGATAAGTTTCAGCTATTTAAATACTTGTGGCCATCCTGGAATATTTCATTAGGTAAGGTGTCGAATGATAACTTGGATAATATTAATTCTAGATATACGAATATGTCAAGTTTCGAGTGGAACAAGACAAGGTTTTCATAATTCCTGTCTGCAGTTAGTAGGTTGTTCCAGGAGACGGCGTATCTGCATAGGAAAACGCTGAAGCGCATCGCAGTTCAAGCACTTGGTAATAGTAACGTAAAATTTTGTTATAGACTCTGCCATGTTTAACGTGTTTCATCCCTAAGTTATATATGTAAGTATTAGTTTTTAATGTACGAAATTTTTTGAAGCGTACAGCTTTTCTTTAGACGTCGTAGCCAGAGGGACGTGAATTGAAATTGCTCGCAAGGTTTATCTTTGTTTAGGTTGAACGTTCCACTGAAAACACGTTTGGTTTATGAACCCTGTAAATTTTGTTATATTTTTCCTGTCTGACATCCGCATGTTGTCATAGATGAAGTTGTGGTATTCGAGTATAATACGAGTACTAATTTCTGGAGTATGACAGATAATGTTTGGATTTGGTGGCTTATGTTAACCCTATTGTCTGGATCGAGCTATTTGGTATTGGGCTTGTTCAAAAACTCGGAATACTGAAGAGGACCCGATCCATAGGTCACATATAGACTGCCGTTTGGACATACTTCTGTTTTAAGTTTGTTGGATCAATCAGGGATCAAGAAACCACATGACTACGCTTGATTTTTTGCTCGATAATGTTATCACTTACGCTTCAAAGCGTTAAGGAAAAGAACAAAATCATTTTTATGTAAAGGTAATGTGTTCTGAATGGGATCATTTAACATTACGGAGACCAGCTGGATATCATCAGCAAAAAATGTGTTGAAAATTTTTGATAGACATGCACATATCATGCAAGTAGAGGAGCAAAATCAAAGGGCCAAGTACAGTTTCTTGGACGATGCCGCTGGTATTCGGGCCAAGAGAAGAGTAATAGTCACCCAAAGTGTCTACTTAACACCGACTGTTATAATAGAATGAAATTCTACTTAAAAGTGGGTTCCCCATTTCAAAGGATTCAACTATTTTCATAAGTTGGCGTGCTACCCGGACAAATGCCTTTTCTAAGTCTAAATTAAAGGCATTACTTCATAATTGAGATTTATTGATTCTAAAGTGTTGTTATGGACGCGCATGAATCTCTATCAAGAAAACCATGTTGAGGGGTGGCAAACTGGTTCAGAGCATAGAGGAACTATATCATCGTTTTCTGTACTAATCTATCAAACAGAATAGCGATACTGAGAGTATGATAAGTCGGTCGTTATTTGGCAATGTCTTGTTTGCGTTTGTTTTTAGGGAATATGAAGATGAATTAGCTAATCCAATGACTAGGAAAATAGCTACCTCGCAGTGATAAAGTGAACATGTAACATGCGGCCATGCAATGTTTAATTTAATGTCTAATTTATGCCGTCGGAATCCGACATAAGATAATGCTGAATGGATTTCACTGACTGCTTAACAGCGTTGAGAGAAATTTCGGGAATATTTAGACTTTTGTTGTTATGAATTGAAGGCATTCATATATGGGGTCATATATAAATTTCATGGGGACAGTAAACAAGGCAGTAAACACCTCACAAATGGCAAGTGGGTCACTTAAGGATATACCATGTTCATCCAAGTGTCCAGTAAAAGGGGAAGAGCTGTGGTTGTTTTTATGACGAACAATAACAACTTGTTCGTTTAGTAGAGCGAAAGCTTCTCTTTTATGTCGTATCGCTTGTGCATCTACAGTTTAATTGGTCCATTCGCGCACTTGCACTATCATATTAATCCCCCAGTTTTTGCGAAAACTTGCTAGCGATTTCTGCACCTACTGGACGAGTGAGCGTTCTTTTGTATGAATAGAGAATCATAGAATACCTTTATTTTTGGTTTTCTTATCAGTTATGTTATAGTAGATATAAGTGTAGAACTGTGTTGCTGTTAAACAAATACTGGGGGACCGGGAAAATGTAGCCCAGTTGGAAGATGGGACCAAGTTTCGGTTTTGCGTCCAATTACTTCACTGCATGTGATATTTTCTAGACTGGATCGAACTCACATTTGATGTGATATTGAAAACAAAATGAATTCTTTTGTAGCCACTTCCTGGAACGCAATCCAGCAGATCGATGATTTCGTCGAAAATTTCTAAGGTAATTATTAAATCAAATACTTTAGTGAACCTGGTAGGTTCTTTAACCTATTATGTCTAACTTTCAGCCATGACAGTTTACAAAAAGCAATTATATACTCACAAAGATTGATCCAGTGAACAATATAGTATCGGAAATAGCTAGTTTTACTTCAAAGTGAACCGAGGTCTCCATAGAGGTTGCAAGTCGTAACCCAACCAAACAGCGTGTTCGCTAAACGCAAATTTACATTGCTTTCCGCTGTGCCAAGCGTTGCTCGCGGATCTCTGTAGCATGGTGTTCAGGGAGTCAGTCGTGAACTCTTGGGCTCTGGGTTCCTCTCTGCTCAGGCTATCTCTACAGGAGGAGTCCGAAACAGGGTGGAACCGCGGTCTTGGCGTGCCAATGTTAGGAGGAGCAACACCCAAATATTTCCATTCCGGATCTGGTCCTCGTAATCGGAATGCTCGGGGTTTACCTCAAAGTAAACAGAGGTCTAAATAGAGGTTGTGAATCACAACCCAACCACACAGCGTGTTCGCTGAATGCAACATTAAACCTCATTATATATTTTAGATAAGCCATCCAAATTTACCCTATCGTCTTTCCTGGGTGTATGGACCGAACGATTTGTTACGCATCAGTGCATAATTTCTTTTCACATAGTTACCTTTGTGGTAGTAGAAATAGTACATGCTGATTTTAATGTGCAATTGGTTCAACAACTTCCCAGCTGCCATTGCTATCAGCATTTCTTGGGTTTTGTAAAAACGGCTGAGCGAAATTGGTTATGGGGAAATTATTGTAAATGGGCTGGGAGTAAAGTGTTCGGAAAGGTTTAGGTGGTTTGGATTATTGGCAGTGTTTGCATGAGCAACAACCATGGTGTAGAATTACATGTTTTTGATTTGGGTTACGGTAGAGTTCGGTGGAGCGGTCTATGCCAAACATTTTATAACTCTTGTTCCTGCTCAAGTTGTTTTGGTGCTCAGTATCTTCTCAAATACTATTGCAAGCCCCCTTACTTCTAGGACAGTGCAAGTGCGGTTTTAACTAGTAGGAGTGTATTACAATTCGCACCGAACCTGGTTAGCTTATCTGCCTGCACGCGCTTGGTTTGATTTTACTCTATTTCCCTTGAAAGTTGGTCGAGCAATTTCCACAGCGAAGCCCTATCTTGACCATTGCATGTTCCACAGACGCCTTTAGGCACCGCGGCTCGGTTAGTAGCGTTCAGCAGAGCACTGTAACTTTTGATGATTAGTTCTACCAATACTCTGGATTGATTGATCCGGCGTCAAATTCAGTGTGTCAAAAAAGTGGCTGTCAGCGCCTCTTTCTTCCGGTCGCACACAGATAGCTGCTTCAGCAATGCGCACACAAGCACACGAAGACAAGTTACACAACGATGCACACGGGGCGTAAGCAGTTTACTGGGTGAACGAAGCAAAATATCTCATAACTTTGTTATGCAGCCGTCTGTAGGAATGGTTGCAGGATACTTTGAGAATCCTCAGCTTATTCAACCGAATGTGACCAAAAATATTCTCGGAAAGCTCGGGAGTGTTGGGATTTTACAAGCGGAAACCAACACAAAATATACCTAAACTGAGAACGAAAGTAACAGTCTGATTCACACAAGTTAGCTTCAGGTGGTGGAAAACACTGAGTTGCGCTTGCCGTACGGGTTTGTAAGCACTCACGCACAAGAATTTGTGTAAAGAACTTGAAAGACCACAGTGAGTGAAGTGAGGGCCGATCTTTATCGCTCGCGATTACTTGCATACACTGAGTTGCGCACAAACCGGTATAGAGTACATCTTGGTTTATCCTCTTTGCATATTTCAGAAAACTAAGAACACGCAATTAAGTGACGTTCGCTATCTGTGTATTGTTGTGGTGAGAATAGGTATGCTGGGATATCAAGGGCATTGTAAATGCCTGTGAGAGCAGTAAAAAATTTTCTGTTGCTTCAAACATAGATGTAAGAGTAGTTTGGCAATTGTGGACACTGATTAGGATAGGAGTATGGAGATCAAAGCATCAGTAGGGAAAAATACCAAAAGCAACCATGTCCCATAACCCACTAGATACGGAACAGTAAGCTAACCGCTTAAAATGAATAATGTTTGCAAAATGATTAATTTATCATAAACAATGTTTTGACGGAAATCACTGTTGGACTCCGCAACCATGAAATTATAAAATTTGGCTTTTATTTCAGAGACTATTGGACGGAATGCAGATTATACCCACGCAACCGTGCATTTTCAATTATTAACAAAACTCGTTCAGTCATCTACTCGGGAGTTTTAGAACACCAGTTTCCCTCACATGTTGTAGTGAGATGTTGTCAAACAGTTCGGCCACATGGTCACAAGCGCGTCCGAGCTCAATTCATCTTGTTTCAAGGCACTGGCAAATAAATTATAGTAAGCGATGCAGTTCAGTATGCCTACAGTGTGAACTTGGATCACAAGAACTGGGTGTGCTTTTGAAACCACAGCAACTATCGTACCACACAACGCATGGCAAAATGCGCTAGCCAGTTGTTCAATTCACTGCCATTATGGCATGCCATGACACTTTACTGTTCCTGGTACAAATATATTTATTAAGAACGAAAGACCGAGGGTGAACAATTGTTTTCGATGATTCATCTTCAGACCTGTACAATCATATGGGTGAAATCGCAATGGGCAAGTACAAGGGGATTAACGATCAGTTCAAATGAGATTGATCACGTGTCGATCAAAGGCATGAACCAGTAACAAACAGCAAACTAGGGCTGAGGTACCGTTGCACAATTGCAGTTGCTGTCCGAAGGATCCGTTTTGGCTGGCCAAGGTAGCTGAACAGCTTCGATCAGCTTCTTTTGTGCACACAAAAGAGGTTGGTACAACCGAATGCTGATCGCCTCGGCAGTAGCAAGGGTCCGGAGGCGCAGGCCTTTCGACTGGAGTGGAGGGACCCTGTACAGTATTCGAAAGGCACTGACTGGGTCAACCTCATGCCCACTATCAACCAGATGAGCCATAACTGAGCTAGTTATAACTCCAGTACCGCCTCGACGCAACCAACGTGGTAGGTGCTCCTTAATGCGTTTCGAAACTTGCCGTGCCGTTCGACCGATGTAAGTATCGCCACAAGCGCACTTGAACTGATAAATTACCATAGAAGCGGTCAGCGTCGGTAACTTGTCTTTGTTGTAAATACGGATGAGTGGCTCCGTGAAAAAAGTACACCTAAGTTTGGCTGCTGGAAAAGTTGACTTGACAGCTGTTGAAAGGCTTCTAGTTAAACGCTCAGCAGCGGCGTCTCCCTTGAAGGGTAGTCGTATGAAATGTTCTTTTTTCTCTGCTGTCTGAACCTGTAACTGGTCTATCTTACTTTGCATGTTCCTCAAAATGAAACGATCAGGATATCCGTTTTCGCGCAGCAAATTCTGAATGAGCGTCAACTCATTATCCAACTTGTCTTCAGAACAGATCCTGTTGGCCCTTGTGGTTAGACAGCGAAATAGGTTTCGCTTATATCTCAACGAAACGAAACTGTGAAAGTTCGTGTACTGGCCACTCCAGGTTTTCTTCCTGTAGACTTGCCGTTGGATCGAGCCGTATGCCCTTCTAGTTAACAGCACATCAACAAACGGCAACTGATCGTTCAATTCCTTTTCGTAGGTGAACTGCAATGATCCGTGGGCCTGATTAAAGCGGTCAATAACGGCGTCAAGATCAACAGACTGGTCGGCCACGACAAATATGTCGTCCATATAGCGGTGGTTTCATTCAAAGGCCGTGATCTCCTCATGTAACTTGGTATTCTCTAATTTCGCCATGAAGACATCAGCTAACAACGGACCCAATGGCGATCCCATAGCTACACCATCCTTTTGTCGGTAGTAAGTGCCATTGAATAAGAACTGTACGTTCCAAGTGCAACGCAAAAAAAGGTTTTTCAAGTCACGCAACGGTATGCATATACTTGCTTTTGCTTCTTCTATGTAGGAACAAAGGTAATCGATCGTCTCGAAAAGTGGCACGTTGGTGAAAAGCGATACAACATCCAAGGAAAACGTTACTTTATTATCAATGTTGCGATCTTTGATGCTTTCGATAAAATGAAAGGTGTCACGAAGGCTGTAGTGTGTAAGTCGCTGTCTTACTGGCTCTAGAATTTCCACAAGCCATTGGGCGACGGCATGGTAGGGTGAGTTAACCATTGATAAGATCCGGCGAAGCGGGACACCTGTTTTATGAATTTTGGGTAACCCATAAAATCTCGGGACATTCGTGCCACTCGGCTTCAGGCTATTATAAAGTGTATTTGAAATATGTCCATTATTCCGAAGATCTTGCATGCTTTTAATAATTTGGTTTTCAATCCTCTTTGTCTGGTCCTTTTCTCCAATCATTCGGGAACATTTCGATTCGTCACTCAGAACCTTTTTGAGCTTGTTTATATAGTTTTCTTTATCTAACAGAACGACTCCAGTACCCTTGTCCGGTCTGCTCAGAACGATCTTACCATTGCGTCGTAAATCCTTCAGCGCGTCAAGGTGCTTGCGTGTCAGTGGACCGTGCGTGTGGACATGGCACTTGCGATACTGGTGGCAGGTGTTCTCTAAAGAACACTTAAAGCGTTCCAGGTCTTCATTTGACTTAGCTACTAGCCCTTTTGTTTGGCCAAACAGGTTTTCAAACTGTAACTCATAGTGAAGCTGATTGTCTTTGTGTTTGGGAGCGCAAAACTTTGGACCAAGCGATAGAACTTCCATTAAAGTGGAGTTCAATTTCATACTTGAAAAATTGTGCACGTACCTCTCAGGTCTATTATGGAAAGTGGATTGCGGCTTATGCTGATTCAACGTCTTTGTTAGGGCCAAACGCCTTTGTCGTACACGGTTTGTGGTGATAGACTGAACGTAATCCAGGAATGTTTGTTTCATGTCCAACGCTAACTCGTCAATCACATGTTGACGTTGCGCTATATTGCGTTCGAATTCGGGAATCTTGGATTGCACCGTGTCACGCTGGTTCAAAGTATGACGTCTAAGCGTTTTGGCATTCGGGTAGATACGACTGCGGCGCAATTGCTTCCAAAATCTGCTAGGATATTCGTTGCCTTCAATGCAATCATCGAAGAATTGTATACACTTTTTAGCCTCGGCAAGCCTAGTGGAGAACTTAAGGAACTGATTTAGTTCCTTCACCACTGAGGGCGGCTTGGACGATTTCAGTAATGGGAAAATCTCCATTTCATTATCAAGAACGAAAGCTCGAGGGTGAACAATTGTGCGCTTGTGGCGCTACTTACATCGGTCGAACGGCACGGCAAGTTTCGAAACGCATTAAGGAGCACCTACCACGTTGGTTGCGTCGAGGCGGTACTGGAGTTATAACTAGCTCAGTTATGGCTCATCTGGTTGATAGTGGGCATGAGGTTGACCCAGTCAGTGCCTTTCGAATACTGTACAGGGTCCCTCCACTCCAGTCGAAAGGCCTGCGCCTCCGGACCCTTGCTACTGCCGAGGCGATCAGCATTCGGTTGTACCAACCTCTTTTGTGTGCACAAAAGAAGCTGATCGAAGCTGTTCAGCTACCTTGGCCAGCCAAAACGGATCCTTCGGACAGCAACTGCAATTGTGCAACGGTACCTCAGCCCTAGTTTGCTGTTTGTTACTGGTTCATGCCTTTGATCGACACGTGATCAATCTCATTTGAACTGATCGTTAATCCCCTTGTACTTGCCCATTGCGATTTCACCCATATGATTGTACAGGTCTGAAGATGAATCATCGAAAACAATTGTTCACCCTCGGTCTTACGTTCTTGATAATGAAATGGGAATTTTCCACTTACAAATATATTTGTTGTTATTTTATGGGAATAATGCCATAGACTATCAAACAAACGCGTGCGTTTGCTTAAGTTGACTGAGAACATCGCACCCTTTTGCGATCATTTCAATCGCTATTGAGAGCGGCAATTTGTTGTTGCTCTGTTTTACACGGTTTTATGTCATTTGTTTGCACCGACACTTAACGTATTCAAAGTAACAGCAGATGACCGTCAGCTGTCTAATTTATTGTGTTGTCTGCAATTGTATGTCTCTGTTTCTTCTATCGCGTGCTCAAATTCAGCTTTCATAATGTCTATGTTCTACCCCAACTCTTACATGCAGCGGTTTCAAAGGTTTCCCCAATAGCACCATTGTGCCGTCGAAGTGCATTCCTCCAAGGTTCATTCACAAGTCTCACCCAGTCAACGGGCAGCGCGCTCACCTCCCCAGACTAACGCACCGAACCTTGGCATCCGGCCAATGAGAACACACTTAAGGTCAGAGGGTTGGCTCTGAGCAGCTGGCCAATCGCACAGGGTTTTGCAACATTATGGACTTTCTTTGCAATACTTTGGACTTTCTTTGCAAAATGTTAGATCTTTAATGCAACTTGCAGTCTTCTTATTTCCATAGAGCATGCAATGAGTTTTACTTATGCTTATAATCTTATCACTTTACACAGATAATTGCTATTTTTTACTAATTTTTCATGAATGGGCTTCCGCTTCTCAACATACTTCTAATGTTTTAGCTCGTCTTTACATTGGCAACTCCTTTTTAACCGTGGAATATGAATGGTGTCCTAAATAATGTCTTAACTATATCGCTGTGGAGTTCTTTGGCGTCATACCCATATTAAATGGGTATTTGATCACTCTCCGACTTTCAAATTTGTCACCTTTTATGAATTGATTTATCAAAGGATTTTATTTGGTGAGCAACTGCAACTTTATTTGCTACTTTTAGGTAATTGTGTTTTAAAAGTTAATGTTAACGTACATACCTTTTAGTTACTTAGTGTACACACCGAGTATATTTCGCGCCACCCTTGTATTTTGCGATTTGCAATCTATTTTAATTCCACGATCTATCATTATTGGAGCAATAAAACTTGTCTAAGGTGCAATTTTATAGACACAAGAAACACTAGAAAATCTGCTTTACCGTCCTACCTAGAACGACGGTGACCGGTTGAATTACCCGCATTACTGCATTCGGTCAATGCAACTTGTTTTTTGCAATTTCATATGCATGCCAATGTGAACCACTCGACAAATAAACTATAGGTTTTGCAATAATATTGTCCCGAAAAAAGATAAGCGTCCTCATTTGGCTGTTGAATGGTTCGCTTCGCTCTGCGAAATAATCATTTGCCGAATAATCAACACGAGCTACTAGTGATGCGGATTATATCGATGTATATATTTTTGTTCATCCTTGCACACCAAGCCGGTGATATCTCTTGCAATTGGTCTACCTGAACCATAAAGCATTTGGTTACCTACACAGCAAGTGTAATTTGACTATTTGCCGCGATAGCAACCAATCGGACACTGCGGACGTTTACGAGTCTTGCGACTTTCCGGATTGGCTGTATTCTACGTAAGTACAGTGGTCAAGTTCCTTGTTTATTGCATAAGTTTATGCGGTTTTCAGCTAGACACATCACATACGACTGATTTGATAAGTTATTCCCAGCGACACCAATACACAATTTCTGGGAATCAATGACTGTCAAATCCAGCACTTTGGATAATAATTTACCTGGCCAAAATTGGTAGGAATGGCTTGCGTGTGAGTGCTTTTGCCATTTCGTCGCGTTTACCTAATATATGTTCGTGGGGTTTTAAAACAAACTATTTTTAGTCTCCGACTTTCCAATTTACTGAATACAAGAGTTACTATTCATGTAAATAAAACCCCGAATTTTTATTTCTAACAGGTAGGATATCAGTGTGTGCTTTTATATCCTTGTCGATTACAGAACTGAAATGCCTTTTAGTTTTTTTGCTTCAAACTAAATAGCACATTACTTTTGTTAGATCGACTTTTTCCCAGCATATTTGTGTTTTTCTTAAACAAGGTTAATTCCAGTGCTGTCGAAATGAAAGAGTTGTCTCCTTTGAGGTTGTATTGTTTTCAAAGCATGGTAAAGTTAATCTCAATAACACGTTGTTTGGAACAATTGCTCTACTTTGGAATGATTCGTCCTTTCTAGGTAGAATATCAGTTTATGATATATTGGTTGCTTAACAACTACTGAATTTGATATGCGTAATTGTTTTTGCATTATCGCTGTCGACGGAAACCGTGCTGCTCTACCGTGATGATGTGACAGTTTTCAAATAATACACCTGTGCATCGGCAGCAATGTATTCCGTCCTTAAAAAGTATAAGAATGGATAATGGCTGATAGTTTGAGGGCTCAGTCTTGCTTTGACGTTTGTTAATCGGGGTTATTTTTTTAACTTGTACATAGCAAAATTTTGGTTGACATCTAAGCAGTGCTGGCAAAACAGGCTAACCTTATCGCTTGCTACATCTTTAAGTATCTCTGGAAGCAATGGTCTCAACAACCATCTTTGTGACCTCAGCGTTTGCAATAGAGCCACCGCGGTAAACTTACTAGATGTTGGTCCTGGCTGAAAGAAGAAAAGGCTGCAAGCTGGCTTAGTTGCAAGGCCCTCCGAAACGTGGTGGCATATCTTATTTCCGCAACGCGTTTGCAGCTTTCCAAGCCGTTTCTTATAAGCCATCGGCCGTTCTGTATGAATCGAAGCATTGCCTCACCTTTTGTGGGATATTGAAGCGTTGTATAACAGTTTGGGTCCAGTGTAGAAAGAATTTGCAATGTTCAGCTGATATGGGCTTTGTCCCCTCTGAGCAGTTGAGTGCCGTGCTTTCGCCGGGCTACGTGCTTGTCTAACGTTTCTGGTAGAGTATCTGTGTGCTCTTCTGTTGCTGTGTTGCGCGCTGTCATCCAATTTTAAGTTCTGCTCTAAGAAAAGGAGGAACATTTACACGTATAGCGAACTTCTTTTCTACAGCTTATTTATTCCGCTGACTATATGTGCTAAGGAACACAAGCCTGACCACTTCCGGGGGTTCTTCTACAAGGAATGACTAAGGTTAGCGCTGACAAGCTGAGCTAATCGATAGTACCTTGTGCTGATTCACACAGTCTTCTTGTTTTTCTTCCGATATTTCGCATGGTAGGCGTGTTTGAGACTGGTGAGTGCGTGATCACTACGATCCAGCGAGCAGTGTATTTCACACACAATAATAATATTCTCCTATTTGTTAAGCACAAGATGCAGCAAATATTGTCTGATACCTGATTAGAACAGAGCGGGCCAAATGATGTATGTATACAGAGGAACATTGGTTACCAGCTCTTGTAGATCGGATTTGTATTGTGCTCCCATTTTTGCAGCGGTGTAGAAAAAATGTAACTTGAAATCAGCTGAAATGAAGAGGTGAGTATATCTTCCATTCAGAATGCGCCTTAATGCAGCCGCAACGTGGCAGTCGGTATCGTGTGTAGAGTTAGATCTGCCGTACACCAAGTCAATAAGGCAAAAGTCTCTGTCATTTAAATGCAGGCAGGGCAAAAGGGATTACGGAAACTTCCAGTCTAAAATCCTTCGCATTTTATATTGCTTCGGTACTGCAACTTTACCTCTCTTCAAGTTGTAAGTCTAGTTTCCTGGAAGAGCGGCATGCCCAGCAACGAAAATTCAGCATCCGTCATTTGCGCGTGTGATTTGTGGTATCACTGATATCGATTGACGTGAAAGGTAGGTAAACTTACATTTCGGCAGGCTTGTCAAATGTACCCTGATCATTCGCGTAGAAGCAGGCCAGTTTCTCGGTATTTCGGAGCCCACTGAGGGCTAAAGGAATAAAGGGTGTGTGAATGCAGACGTAAGGTAGGTCAACTGTTACGCATATTTTTTGATTGGAAAATGTTGCCTAGGCTGAAACTTGTTTCTGCTAACATGAGTCTCAATCTTCTTTTAGGCATAAGTTGCAGTCGAGTAGAGCAGCAAGCAAGTGGAACACTTTTATCTATCTGGGTAGGTTTGCTGATTCACGTGCCCTGATGGTTAAACTTTGCAAAGCTTCTGCGAAGGTTCACAATTAAGACACTTCGGATATATCCCTTATTTACAGAAAAATTCCGTGGATTATTTCTTTGAACTGACCACATTTTTAGGCTTCTAATTGTCTCAATATCTTTAAATTTGAGTAGGCGTTATCTCCATGAGCGATAGCGCCACAATAATATTAAGAAAAATGGCTACGCGAATGAATTGTAACTGTCCTAAAACATGCTTTCCGACCTCTAGCACATAGGTAAAAGGATGCGCTGGCACGCTATGCATGAAGATAGTGATTAGGCGGCCTTCTTTACTGTGTCCCTCTTTGGTTTTTAGTCTGATTGGTGCGCGCTAAATGGATAACTGGTTAGATGCGTACGCCACATGATCCGCGTAAAAGCGTGCTTGCGGAGGGCAAAACTTTTTCTGCATCAGTGGTGAATTCGAGTGTTATTCGTATAACCTGGGTTCTCTGTACTGACGTGAGTTAGGGCGACGACAAGTACATTACAGGTTTACCAATTTGGCTTTTACACTCATCAGGACGCACAATGACTTTCATTGGCCCTGGTCATCCGAAACGTACCAGGAAATGTGATGATTGTAATTTCGGGGACATTTGAGCACACAACAATCAAGTCACTTATCTTGGAACTTCTTTCCATTGCGCTACAAGGCAGGATAATTTTTGGTCCTGACTTGCTGACAAGTGTTGTTTACGGTTTGTCTCTCTATAAGCAGTAACCGTGTTTACCATAGAAAGGTCCGCGACCGCGGTCTCCCTACTGCTCTTTGCATCAATCACTGCACGAAAAATTGATAGCCCTAGGGCATTTTATTTACAGATGTTTGAAATACAGATATCGAGGCTTGCATTTGTTTGCTTCATTTTTGGTAATGATATATTCAGGTCTAGAGGAATTTGCCTAACAAGACATTTCGAGTGTTATCTGGTTTTCGTTGCCTTGGGTACTGTTTGACTCGCCTTTCTACGGTCAAGTTGCGCCAGAGTTCTACGAAAGTTGTAGAAGATAATGTCGATGGAGATGTGGGTGATTATGGTTAACGGAAAACAGATTGTGCAGCATTTCGTTGCCTAGAGGACAATACGCTTTACTGGTGCATGCTCGCTTTCATTAAATTAATCTTGTCGTTCATACCCCGCTAGGATATTGCGTTTAACCGTACGGAATTCTTGCCAAGAATAAGCGTACATATATTGGGCTGGACAAACGAACAAGCAGTTCAAAATCTAAGCTATTTATGAGCTATTTTGCCCTGTAGCTATTGTTGGGACCAGCTTACACATCTCGTAAAATACTATTCCAAACAACTCAAGCAAGCCAACTCCTTTTTAATTTATAGGTGACATCCTCCTAGCCCGAAATTGCTTTCTGCTCGCAGTGTGTTTAGAAGCGTTTTGCTGCTATTTAGAATGGTGTCGTTACCTGAGGCAGTAGATTGTTTGCAGTTAAATAAATAAATAAATATTGTATTCTCGACTATGCGAGGCACGCACATGGTGGCATGATAAGGTAGCGACAACTGTACTGAGATTTTATGGCAATTGTAACTGCGACAGTAGAAAATTGTTCATACGTTCATGATTAGAACTGTACAATGGTGAAAATGTGGAAAAATATTTGGGCTGTCATGAGAACGGGACCCGTTTGTTGGGACATAATAATTCTGCCATATATTGCAGTCATACCTCAGCTAATAATAGATTAAGAATCCTGAATGATCTATTAGAGGTTAATTGAAGTGCACCATTGAGAGAGCTATGAAAATATACTGGGTTCCTGGGTAAGTAACGCGAAGATCACCGGTGATGTCTTGGAAAGAAATGAGATAACCGTATTTACTGTTGTAGAAGTTCCAGTGTAAGGAACGTATCTAGAATCGTGACGCTAGTTGCCATGCCAGTGTAACGTTATGGGCTGTGACTATATTCGCTGGCGAGTCATATTCGCTACGTTGCAGTGTTGTTAACCGGACATTTGTAGCATTTTATAGGGAAAACGCTTGCCAGGCGAAAACCGACTACGTCCTAAGACACTGACGCTCATCCAGTGAATGGCAAATTGTACATGGTCATGCTTCTTGTTGAGCGTTTATTTGCTCGGTTATTCGAAGTCAAGTTGCGTCCCATATTTTCGTTGGCTGTTGTGTTGGCCGAATGCCTATTGCGTTTTTGGGTCCTATCCTGTCTTGAACGAATAGTTGTGCCCGACTGGTGGGTCACGAAATAAATATTTGTTAACTATAATGTGTTGGTCATCTGTAGAAATACGTGAAGTACCTGAGGATTATCCATTATAATATGTTGAAGTCCTGAAGGATGGAATATGGTTCCGAAAAACAAATCGGAGATCCTCCTGGGGTAAGTTGTACAAGTGTTTCGAAATACAGGCAACCATGGCCAATTGAACGGTCAAAGTGGAGTGAAGAGCTCAGGATGACCAATTGTTCTGGCCTTGTATTGGCAACCAAATATGCCTTCCGAAGTCAAAAGGAGTGCTCCAGGCAAGAAGCATGTGAAAGAGATATTGTTAGGCGAACAGAACACAATTGTTCAAGTCTCGGGAAAATTGTATCCGTGCAAGATAACGAATAATTGCTCCAGTTAGTAAGTTGTAAAAACGACTGACAATCTTCCAGTCATATCCAGGTGAAGGAACGTTGTGCCTCGTAATATATTATTTTCGTAACGATGGACAATTCCTTGTGTGTTTGACACCGTACCTGTGCCAATCTCAAGAAAAAGACAACAACGAGACACAGCCACACGGACAGACGAAAGAAATTCCTCCGGAATGCAGTCGATCAATTTCAACAATGCCTAAATTATTGTATCCCTAAATCATGGAATTGCTATATAAATACCGTATATACACATGTATCATAAGTGACGACGTACAACGAGAAGCCAGCAGATCCCGGATTAGTTGGGTATGAAGATAAAGCAAAGAGAGTTTGTGGGGTCCTGAAACGCATATTCCCAATCTGCGGGAACCAGAGAGGACTAGATGTGCGGATTATACAAAAGAATATCGCTCAGAAGAAGCGACATGGACGCGTTGCTTCAGTCCTACATTGGTAGGAAGGTAAGAAGTCAGGGAGGACAAACACATGTAAGTTAGCGTCAAATGAAGAAGGGATGCAACAGAAAGCACGGGAAGGCAAGAAAGGTTCGGTAAAAATGGTTATACCGATGAGAATTGAAAAAGCTAACGACGTTCTTCACGTGATGATTCATCCTTGTCAAAAATAGATGAATAAGGCCCGGCGATGTAATTGAGATATACGTGGCAGAAATTTGCATCGGAATTATAGGTAGCATGCCGAGCAAAGCACTAAGCATAAGGGGCACAGCGCTGGGACCTCAAGGCATAAATGGTTAACGACTCGGATGTCTGGAAGTAGTCAGGAAGCAGGAGACCTGACTGACAACGCTAGAGTAGAGCCAGGCCTGAAGAGTCATCCGACTAATTGCGAAAGGAATGAAAACAGTGAGCGACAGAATGGAAATAATGGGAGCGGGAATGAAAAGGCTTTGTTGAGGTGAAGTGGAAAAGTCTACAAAAATCACGATGTATTATGAACAGATCATTGGGTCGGTCGAGTATTCACCGATATTGCTTCCGTATTCGCAAAGCAGGAGACCAGGTAGATAAGACTAGAATGTCGGCTGATAGAGAGAAAGCCGTATTATGTATGTCAATGTTAACAGAGAATGTCCGCAGAATAGACATGTTAAGGATGAAAGCGGATATAATAACGTATCATGACCAGCAGTGCTCCGGAGGCGAGGGTAATAGTGCGTTGCGTCGGCAGGGGCTAGACCATTAAGATCACAGAAGTCCGAGAGAGGTCAAAAAGCAGAATACCGTTCAGACAAAACCGGATAAGTCGGCAAGATGAAGCTTGGCCGCCAAATTAAGGTTGGAATAGAAGTAATCATTGTCATCACAATAGAAGCAGTTTGGGACGAAAGTGGCGACATGAAAATGTAGTGAGCATTCCGAGCGTAGCGTTGGGACTGCAACGCATAGACCATTAACATCTCCTATTTCTAGAAACAGTAAGAAGTTCTGTACTTTTGCAGCTTTGATAACAACGCACATTGATCAGACGAACATTATGGTTACCAGGTCAAATGAGCAATCTTCGTGGTCGCACGGTCCGTGTAATGGGTTATGCCGATGCACTGGCTGACAAGGTCAAAGGAATGGCTGTTGACTGGAACATGATAAAAATACCTGAACACATCGATGAACACAGATTGCGAGATAACAAATCTCTTTACAGCTTCCTTCAGTAACGACAGATTGTAATAATTTAGAACATTGTGGACTGCTTTAAAAAGTATGTTTCAAATGATCTCACACGTAGTGGCAATTGGCTTATTTTGCTTAAGTTATCCGCATGCGCATAATCAATGATGACGATTAAAAAACTATTATTGATGAAGACTTTAATAGTAGAATATAATACTACGTGGAAGGGGTCAGTGTGTAAGGCAGGTAACTCAAGTTCAAATTAGCGTACAGTTACGAGGAAGATGGAGAGTGTATAGGGAAGAATAATCCAAATGAATCGAGAGCACGTGGTTCATGCTTTTACATTTAACTGTTGAAGGAAATAAGAGCAATGAGTATCTTGTCGATCGTACTACGTCCAGAACTTCTTGGGGATCTGGGATTGGAGAGAGGAACAGCGTTTTCGCTCGAGACGTAAAGAAGAACCCTCAAGCACGTACATGGAGTATGGCTGTAAACCAAAGGGATTCCATTGCACTAAACGCCACGAACGTTAACCAGTGAAAATAGCTGGACACAACGATTTTACACACCCGAAAATAATACATAATCTGAAAAATCCAGACAAAGGAACTTTGAAATTTTTTACCCTGGAAACGCAACAATACGATTCTACGTGGCTTTTATCCTCGATCGGCCACTGCGCTTTTGCCGGCCCTGACCAAACTACCTGACCAGCCAATAGTAGAAATTGGGACTCAGTTGATTGCAAATAACCGGATGTGAAATCAATCGGCAAGCTGCTTCGCAAGTCGTACATTGGTGTTCAACAGGATTTACGGCAACGTTCCAGGACGTGGTTGGTTCTCGCCTGGCATGCATTCTCCCTTTAAATAGTCACAAATATCCGTTCAACGACACTGCAACGTGGCGCATGTGACTGGCCACTGAATAAAGTCACTGCCCACGACTAAATACTGGAAAGTCGACTAGCTTCATGCTTTAATGTTTTCATGACACGTACGAGAATAAGATACCCTCTGTCTGCATATGCCGTTCTCCCAAAAATTGTAGTGTCTTGACTCTTTGAAGTATTTGCAATTGAACCCAACTTATCGTCATCTATTGAAGACTTTATTTCGCATGATTACTTCCTCAAACTTTGCAGCCTGTACAACTTTCGGCCACTGCCGGTGATATACATATTAACGTGTATGTCACGAAACCTAACCGCCCGTAAATTGTGATCACACCTGATTTGGTATGCCACAATAAATGCAAGAATAAACCTTTTATTGGTTTATTAATTTATTTATAATACGCTGCGTGTTTCTGGTGCATATTGCCACAAGGGATAAAATGTTTGAGTTCATTCCTTTTCAACTTCTGATATCCGGACACACATTTGAACTTGTAATATTATGCTTTAGCCTAATGAAATAGTCAAACGCGCAGTACAAAACTAGAAATTTTCTTGGGAGGTTTTCGATCGCTTAAGTTTTGTTAAGAAATATTTTTGCTTTTTGGATTTTAACATTTGAAGCAGTGTGAGCAGAGTATGCCAAAGTGCACTACTCGGTTGCATTCTGCTGAATTCTATTTATCCTTCGAATGAAGCCCTTTTGGATTTGCGTCTGCTTGGTTTCTGCTACCCGGTATAGTGTTGCTACCTGACTGAGTGAGCTATTTGAAGTTGCGAATTTCTCAGAATTGTTGGTTGCGCACCCGAGTCGGACGGATGGATACATCCACATCACATCTTGTAAACACACTGCCTGTGCGGTAAGAGCACACGATACCACGCAATTGCCAAAACTTGAAACGGCCACACTACACGGTGGTTTCAGTTTACAAGCCGGTCTGATCGCCGAACGCTTAAGTGACCGTCGGTGCAAGTTACAATCCTGTTTATCAGCCGGAGCACTAGTCGGGATAGGACGACGCATTTGACAAGACTGCTGGATCTGTCGATCAATACCGGTCTGTAAAATTGGCTAGCCGATACTGCCGGCTAGCTGACAACTGTCCCCCAAAACCAGTACATTATTTAATAAGAAAAAGGAATACTTCTTACAAGTTCCAGTCCAAATGATTGAGTAGCCAATTCCCAGTCTGATGAGTAGAAGAGGCGATGTGTTGAAATTCGTAGTGAAAGGTTCACTAAGAGTTAGAGTAAAGTTTAATTAAAAATGCTTTGAACGGTTGAACCAAAACTGATAAAATACCTTCTATGAGTTTTCTTATTAACATAAGGAGCACACAAAATGTAATTGAATTGTATTTGATAATTCGCAGTCCGTGAACACTGCGCGTAGATAGCGCACGTTTTGTATCCACCTGTCAGAGACCTGGACGTGAGAAATTTTGTTTAGGCTGCTTGCAAAACGTAAAGGTTTTAAGCCTATTGTCTTAGTTGGATTTAAAATTCCTTAATACAGGGCGTTAATTGTCCCCGTAGAAAATAAATAGGAAGTTGCCACAGTGAAAAAATGTTTGACTGAAGCTAATCTTCTAGAAATTATTTCACGGAAATGATCCGTGATTATCGTAGTAGCTACTGAGAGAGGAAAATAAAAAGACTTATTCCTATAATTCTGCTTGTGGATACTGGTTTGAAACGCTGTGTCATATGCATCATGTCAATAATTGTATGTTTATTGTGCGGAGCATTACTATGGTTGATTGGGCGGCTTTATGCCCATAGCAGGGTATTATCCGCTTGGGTGCGTTCGATACGAAAGGATTCATTGTATGCGGTAGAGGCACACTGGCGTCCTTCCTTACGCCAGCAACAACACATTCCGCCTAATTAAGTTGCTAAAACATTAAAATGTGAGTTTCATCCCTACGTGTATATTATATTAATCAGCACACTGACTCAGGTTCTGGTCAACTGCAAAGCAAAGACTAAAACACTGTATGCGCGTTGCACTAAGGTCAATGAGATGTTAGTTCATTTGTCCAACAACTAGCGAAATATGTCTCTGCGCACACCCTCGTTTGCAAACTTGCATGAAGGGTAGCCAACCAGCTCACTAGCCTGGACAACAACATGTATGCTTATGATTGCATTGGTCGCCAGCTGGCATGGACATCCACGAAAATAATATAAAAACGTAGCAGGTTCGTGTTTTGGTAAGAAGTACTAATCCAGAGTCGGGTTGGGTTTTCAATGGCCATGTGTGCAATCTTTCTGCTGGTATGTTGGTATAATGCGATATATTTTGCATAAATGAGTAGCACGTATTTTATCAAGAACTCACAATGGACGCACATAGATCAGACCAATGCTCTTCACGTAAATAAGAGCATAGCACCCATAGTGTACCTTGAATGCCAACGATTTCAATATGCAGTTTCTTTGGAATTTTATTTTCCGCGTGAAAACGATGACTTCTTCTGTGCAAACCCAACCCCTTGCTGCAAGTTTTATAGAGATGGGCCGTGAATGATTGGCTGTGCACACGATGAAGCAGATGCAATTGCTAAACGCACACGAGGTGAAGACCTAAATGGCGGATAACTACAATAGTTATGTATATATATAGCCTTCTACGTTCCTTGAGGTTCTATATCACTATATATGCAGCCGCACATCGCATTTGTATACTGCAAATACTTTCGTTGCAATACCTGTATTGTGCGAACTGTCAAGTGATACCACATTCTAGCTGGATCTTCTGCTGACAAACGTCATGTGATATAAGCTATGACTTGCTATGTGGGAGTTACACGACTGTCCATTATACCAAGTGCAGAATATTACCTAGTTGATCCTAGGTATGCTAGCCATATTAGAATTCGTAATACGACTGCTAGATCTGACGCGGAATTGAAAATAGAACGGTGCTACGCAGGGAGGCGTTTCAGTCCACCAGTGTGCACCTCAGCAGATAAATCGTCATTGATCGTCCAAAAATGGGTAGTCAAATCATTGCTAAAGCATCGGTAAGAAATTGGCCGTTTAGATTTTATAAAAACGTTAAAATTGTTGCATTAACCACATAGTTTGATGGCATAATTCAACTGCAGCTCTTTCTCTAAACGAAATTCCGATTATAAAGTCAAACTATGAAAGGTACTAAGTTCAACCCTTATTTATCAATGCATAACGCTAAAGCTTAAATATTAGCTGTGTGTACATTATGACAATTCGTGTGCATCCGTAACTTTCAAATTTAACCACCAGTCACCCAATAGAGTGAAGGTTTGTTTTCCACATAATCCAATAACAGCTGCCTCTTCTGCAATTTTCTTATCAACAGACAGTGTTCATTCTGTTGTCGCAAAAGGACGTCACGGCTCAGAATCCTCGGACTAAGTGCAATGAAATCGCGGCATCGTACAATGCAAATTTCGGACATTATTGCAAAAACGCGCGATCAAGCAGCTGCGTTAATTATTTGCAAACAATGATGCCTGTGTTTAAAGCATGCAGACTGTTGGGATAACTAAAAGACAGTGCGTTAGTCCGAAACCTGTTTCACCTAAGCATTATAAAATTGCAACCCGACAAAAATGCTTCGGACAAAATTCGCTGTTTTCAATTGTGCGCTTAATGATCAGCAAATTGTTTGACTATAACCAAATACCTATCCGAAATACGATTAACTGCTAGCCGAAGAGCGATAAATAGTCTAAATGCAAGGAAAAATACAGGTACAAAAATGCAATGCAATGCTTGGTACCACGGAAATTATATTAGCTCGAAGCTACAGGTTTGCAATCTCGCTAGCAACGTACGTGCATACATGCATCTGGCAGAGTTTATAATGTTATTGAACTTTGTCTTTTTTACCTCTTGATCAACTGAGGCATGAAATTGATGACATCCATCGTGTGCAAACCGCGCTGAAACTACACAGATTTAACTGAATCTATTAATTATTATTTTGGGAAAGATGCGATATCCGATAATGAGAATTCCGCTGTAAAGAAATAGGGTCAACCAGAATTATGCACATTTTAACATAATATGAATGGCTTTAGGTGGAATATCAGCACGCGATCTATACTTCGAGGTGCGTCGACCACAAGAACAAAAGTATGAGCTGTAGAACTACCATCAGATCTGTCCAATAGACCGGTTGTTCTTCTATTCCTAAATATTGCTACGCTTGAGCTGCTAACCGAACAAAGATAAAAGCAGCAGTGTTTTATCCGCGATATTATGACCGATTTTACTGGTGATACACGGATATCGCTAAATCTGGATGCTAACTTCTGCTGTCGTCAAGTGCTCTGCTGGAGTCAATTAATGCGCAGCACGGAGAGTCCGTTTCAAAAAGTGGGAGGACTATCCAACAGAATACTTTCGGATGGATATTAATTTGTCTATTAGACCATCACAGAAAGGGTAGATGATTTCCAAACTTTGATGCGAATTTCGCCTGAGAAAGTATTGCTTCGATATGGGCACTCAGTGACATTACCTAGTCTAAATCTTGATAACAAGGCAATGAGGTGGTACGTCAAATCTGGTCTTTTCAACACCGTTTGAGTTAGTGAGGTTTCTTGTTAAATACTGGCACAATCGAACACAAAACAGAATTTACCTGGTTTATTTGGGTGCGATACTGCGTGCTGCGGCATATACCAAGCATTATCTTTGTCTGCAAATTACGTCAGTAGCAACTAACTCAGAAAAGCCGATTGACCTCTATACCACTTTGACATATGTGTACATCAGACGTAGCACAGTATGCACGAGCATTCTATTCCGCAGGAACATCAGCCTTTGACATTCGACAGGATAGTTATTTGGTGTCGGCTTCCAATCAGGTGTCCGAAAATGAGAATGATAATACGACTGACCATGATTCTCCGCAAAGTTGTTGGACAATGCCGCGCTAGGCGTTTAGACGGACACCTGGTAGTGTGTCCCAATACTTCACTCAAAAGGTGCAGGTAAGCTGATATAGAAGGTAGTATTTGGACTGGAACGGAACACTGTCCTTGAGATTTTGGGCCATAAAGGGAGCGGTTTCCGCAAGGAGGTTTCGGTGGGCGACCGGATAGGTTCGAACCACTGCAGTGAACCTTATTCTGGTCAGAAAAGCAAAGTTGCTTTTAAAGGGACCTGATAGGAACAGGTCCTTTTTAGGAACAGTTGCAACAAACGAAGAGCTATCGCGGATCACTGCATACATTTTGCTGACCGCGTGGTAAACGTATTCTTGCAGCGTCTTGAAAATACTGAAGTTTGTAGCTTCCAACATATTTGGCTGAAAATATTCCGACCGCAAAAATACAAGCAGCGAGCAAGAATACGTTAGAAAATCATTGGTATAAAACCTATCAACTGCGTATGTTTGCTTACCCGTGCGGCCTTACGGGCTACACTTCTCCAACTTCAAAGTTGAACAACCCTTTTCTATTTATCCGTCATTTCTTCAGCTCAGAAACACGCTCACCAAGGCTGAATTACCAAAATTTGCACTTTCGATGGTGAAGTTCAACGATGTTTAACGGGCTTAACAGGTTGCAAACATCAATGTTTGAGTTGCAGATCATGAACGTATCATCCCTCTACCGACATTAAAAATTCAGAAATGCAAAAGTGTAGCAATATTAAACACCGTGCTTAGCGATCTGCAATCCATATGGCCATTATATAAATCCGTCTCCTTGCTGCTCAAGCTGAACCCTTTCGTAGTGTCCGGGTTGGGTGTCATGTGTTGAGTGAAACCAATGTGAAAGAGACGAGGTTGCATTACCGCGTACCAAAGAATTCTTCGGCAAGTTGATAAACCTACGGCAATTCCCAGTTTTGTCCTAACTCAACACAACGTTGACGGCAGTTCGGCGACAAATTGTTGGATATGTGAAAACGACTGATCATTAAATATCCAGAGAGACAGATTGCATACGCCAATGAATAAGTGCATTGTGCAGGAGGGAAATTGCTGAATTTGCCAAAGCCCGAATTTTCATGATGTGAAAGTAGCCTATCTGTAAGTCTCAGGGTTATCATTTACATTTAATCCCATCAGAAAATTACAGAGATGACTCCACTTTCCATTAGTACTCAAATCGAGGGAAATCTGATTAGCACTACATTGGCTGCCGGTTTATGAGTGCGAGTTTATTGTTCGAAATACTTCTTGGCGAAATGTCATCAGCATCAGCTAATCACATTTCAGGACCGCCAGGTATCTAGTGTATGACTTAGCTTAAATTTTGTTGGCACGCCCCTCAGGTAAACTATGCACATTTTATCAAATAAGGGTTTAAATCTACTATAACACAGCATACATTCTTGCAAACTTATCTTGCGTTGTCAGCTGTAGTCAGCCTACATCGATATTAGTAAAGTATTGATCAGAAAAAGACGATAACTGCTTTACTGCACGACAACATGTGTTTAAGCATAAATAGATTTCGCCGCTTGTAAGGCGTTTGCAGTTATGCTGCCTCCCATACAATACGCTTGGCTAAAGGACAGTTTCCATATACGTAACAGCCGATAGAAACGGAATGTGTAAACCGATCGCCGGCCATTCAGTAGAGAAGCTAGTGCACATGGCTGTGGCATGATTTGGCTTTGCTGAGCAGAAACTTGAACCATGGCTCTAACGACTCCACTTTACCGTTGCCAAAGCTAAATACAGCACCACTACTCTCAAACAACTTTTTGTTCTCATCTCAACTATGCTCGTGTCAAATGGTTAATAGCTTTCATAAAATTTGAATTGTAGGGAGACTAAGTTTCAACGAAATTTAATGTGGTTAGTTTGGATGACTTTTCCATTTTTAACTAGCAAGTACAAAGTTTTGTATAACAAATGAAACAATTGATGCTAAAGTAAGTGACAGTGTTAGTTGCCACCTCATATTTAAACAATCTGACATCAGCCTAGTAGGGATAGTTAGACAGACAACGGAATACGTTAGTTTAATAACCAGAGAAATATAGGTTGTTTTCTGTACACGGCACCGTTGTGGGCAGCAAGTCGCTAAGCGAGTGAGCAGCAATGCCATTTGAATGTTCCATAACATGGAAACTATTCTGTTAGGCAATATCAAGTCCGAGATGTACTGCAGATATTTGCAAACTACTGATTATTTATGCATAATCATCTTATACTATTGGATGAGTTATAGAAGTTAGTCATAACCATTTGTAGCGGTTCGAGTACATGTTGACTTTCGTGGTCTGCTGTTTTGAGTAGCCGGTCGTGCCCAATTGGGCAAAGAAAGTCTGCAGTAACGTTGTCACGAGACAGATAAATAACACTAAAATTACCATGGGTAATAATGAGATACACCCCTCTTTCGGATGATGGGTCAATTGTAAATAAGCTCTGTGTCAGTAAAAAAGCAGACTGCTGACACTGAGGCAAGTTGTGTAAACATAGCATGCATGAATTTTACTACAATTGTTGAGTGCCTTTGGAGATAAATATTATATAATTGACTCCCAAATTGACTGTTGTATCTAGGAATGGATGCATTGCATGGAACACACCATCGTGTTTTTTCGCAAAAACCATCATTCCAGTTTGTTTCCGCATTGTGCGAAATGCGCCCAATATAAGACAGCGTTAAGTAAACAATCAGTATGTATGAACAAATCTGGTGTCTGTAATCGTCATCCTTATGCAACCACTGTTTGTTGGTGTACAAACCGCCATGTTATCTCATCCAGTGGCATGGTGTAGCTATGTCATTTGCTTACCGGAAAGTGCACTGAAGCTGTTGGACACCGTTCAGCACCAGTCCGATACAGCAAGCATAAATATGGCCGCGACGATACCGTAGTCGCTCCGCTGTGTACCATAGTAGACTTATCGACGTAGAATCCTGCTCGGCCACTGCTCACATTGTACTTCGGTGAGTCGTGTCCTATCATGGCGTTTCCAAAATGTGGCAAGCACGCCATACCTCACCGATCCCATTCAATTTGATCAGCTTGCTGGAAATTATGGGTCGACTGATCGGCAAATGGAAGTGGACAACTAGCGGTTTTAGACGACAAATGGGGACAATTCGGATGGCATTCTCATGCATCCAACAACATGGTGCTAGTCCTGCTGCCAACCATGAGAAGTGCGAACATGTCACTTTCTGCAAAATATAATACTCCTATGCAACCTGCCTTCCCGGTAGCCAAGTGGATGGGTCGATGTAACATGCAAGGGGGCCCAGCAGTTAAGAGAACCGTTTGCAAACCGACGCAAAGAAAGCGGCCCACATTGATCCAAGTTAAAAACTGGAGACAATCTCCCATCCGGTATTAGTATGTCTTGACATGGGAATTGGTTTGATGGTGTCAACCAATTGATACGACAAATTTTTACCGTCCATCAACATAACGAGGAACATCGTGGTAGAACTAGCTAACCGGCTTGCTGTACTGAAGCTGAGGATCGGATGATGCTTATCTAGTCTCCTTGAGAATTATATTGGTAATGGTTATAAGTATTATAAACTAGTGATACCTCAAAGTTTATGGCATCATTGTGGCTGCTTTCTTCACGTATTTGACGTAAGTGTGCTTATTTCCAACGCATTTCGCAGCTTAAATAAAGCTGGTATGGTGATGTCAAGCCAGGTCTAAATGAACCATGCCACTAGTTCCAGTCCTCTTTGGAATTTGCGGGACAATTTTGTTGCATTCCAAATGTAATTACAACGTAGTCCGCTAAAATATCATGCATATTTATGTCTATCCATTTGCTGGCAAGATAAGTCTTGCTTAACAGGTTAATCTCGACAGTGTGCTGGACCTTATAGTCAGATCAAAAACAAAAAGTCGCCGAAGAGCGATATGGTTAAAAGTGAGGTTCTTCATACGTCTGTATATGAAAGACAGGCTCTACATTTCAGCATCTTACACAACAACGAGGAAGTCTGGCAAGTGAAATCAAATCAATTGGCCTGGAGCTTGACATTATTTGTTACCTTCAGTGTTGGCGCACGTTCTTATTTAAATTCACTACCGCTGACAGCTAAACTACACAAGTAAACACTAGTAATAGACTTCCACGTTATCGGATTTAGGTTACCCTATTTCCTGAATATGCATGTAATCCATTGGGGCATTTGGCTGTAGTCTTGATGACCATTGTCGCAAATGTGTAGGACTTATATGTATATGAACATTATCATAAGGTGGCGCGAATGTATGTAGTCAAAAACATCAATGTAGAACTAAAATTACTTGGTAAACGGTAAGAGGACTTTTGAAAGCATTACCTCTTTTCACACTCCCTGGATCGCAATTTATCTTGGTGACGGGAACTGTGGTGGAAAATTTCAAACATCTCGCGATCACGTGTGCACATGCATTTTAGCTAACTTCATTAGATTTTGTGGATCAGCAGCAGTCTCACCTTATTTATCCGAAAATAACCGGTAGTTCAAAACTGGAATTTTCTGAAACGAACCCTACTCACTTACTGCTTAAACACTCTCCTGCAAGCACATGGAACATTACAACAATCTCTTGGTTTCATACCACACATATTAATAGGTGAAATCAATCAAATAATTTAGGGTATATGTTAGCGAACTCAGCACGTCCTACTGGTTCTTCCGTAAGCTAATGACATCAGTGATCATCTGAACTCTTCTTGGGTAACGTCATTCATAACGGATCTAATTTTTCTAGATTAAATTACGGTTCTTGGTAGCAGGGAGCCGGACCATCAACGAGTTTAGCGGCAGTCGTTTTGACGCACTTAAATTACGAGTTAGATGCGACTGCGATGCCAATTTAGACTGCAAGCAATTTTGAAATACTCTCAATCAGTCCGTCAACTTGGCTACATCTGGGACAGAAATATCATTTATGTTTCCTATTCATATTGCTGCGCTACACAGCCAGTTTCGTGCCGAGTTGTATGGTACAAGTAGAATCAGCAGCAGTGCGACTAGAGTTATGTACGCTGGGTTTGAAAAAGGGGTCATTTAGCTAAGAGAATATGAAGATAGAAAGAAGAGCAGAAGGAAACAAGGTTCACGACAGATTCAGAGCAATTATGGAGGTATAGTAAGAATTAAAAGATGTATGCACCGATTGTTGTTAATGATAACTTGAGAAATTTTGTATTATCCAACTAACTCATCACCAGTGGTATAGCATCTCTCCGTATTGCTTTCAAGTCCTTGTGCCGTGCCGAGACGCTGTGTGGTAAGTCCCAGCTCGCGAGGTTTACCATTGTCCTCTTCACACTTCGGAATGGCATAGCAGTGCATGATAAGCCTTGCCATTTCATAGACAAATCTCAATCAAGCAGATCCGCAGTTTTCACCCATGGTAAAATGGCACTAATTACTAACATCCAAAATTACGAGGGTGGAACCCTTCAGGAGTCCCCTCGAAGGCGCTCCAATGACCATACATAGAAGGTCGAAACGCCGGCATCTGTCGTTTTTCCAGACTAGCCTAAGCCTGCTGACTGAGAGTGAGCATGAGGAATTAGCTGAAGCAATAGTATTTGCTTATGATAATTAAGTAAGGCAGAATATCACAAACGCAGGTGTAGAACTGTGTCATAATTGGAACTAAGGGTATCTATTAACCTGCGAATGTCAGTAGTAAGACTACAGACTTACAGTCCTTATTGACGTAGTCCAACTTCCAACGAGTACCCCCCCCCTGATATCTAATATAACCAATTCTGACAGAACGCAGGTTCAAATACGACCACCTCGTCCAGAGTGAGTACGTACACAATTTTAAAATTGTCAGTGAAAATGAACCGCTCCTCAAACAATCTTTCATCAAGGAGAAGATGCATAAGGTTGCTTGCGAAAACACTTGCACCAACAAACTAAGTTGAAGCGATCCACATGAGTTTGCTTAATGAATACTTTTGTTGGCCCGGCAAACAAGTTTTAGATTCCAAATTTGCTGCATATACGATCGCATGGTTCTCGATTCGTTTTTTTCCATGAACCTAATTGTCCATCGTTTCTACTTTATTGACTTATTTTTCACCACCATGTTAATCAACTATTGCGCTAGTCCTCTTCAATCTTTCAAGAAAACCTTGCATACATTTTTTGATTGAATAATACGAAAGCCTCTGTTCCAGGATACGCAAGCCATACAAACCGGTTATAGAGTGCGGAACCTATATGCAAGTCGGTGGTGTGAAGAAAAGCTCAACGTTTCCAAAGGTCACCAAGTTCGTTGTAACCAGAGGTTTTCCACGTTCACATACTTCTTCCGTTTAGTTAACCTCATTTAGGCGACGAGTTAAAGTTCATCCCATGCACCCAATGTATTTTGAAGGGCCTAGGACTGATTTGCGTTGTCAACTCATCAGCGTACGCAGAGGCGTAGGAAACCAACCATTTCCTTTGATCCGATCAACCGAGCAGTTTGTGATTGATAGTATTAACGGTTGAATTGTAATACACGTTTTATTTTGCATATTTAAGGCGCTAGAGCTGATGATGTCTATCTCACAAGTAAACGTCATAAGTTGTAGGGTGTTTTGCATGCAGATAATGGCATGATGAATCTACATCCCTGTGCACATTAATTGAAACAAACTACGATTGTGTCTCTTTTTCTATGAATATCATGTTTTTGTACATGAAAGCTGCCGTTTTGCATTTATTTTTTATTTTATTTTGAGAATAGATATTTATCATTGTTTGTGAATCAGACGATGTAATAACTGCGCATGTCTAGTCGTTACATCGCCCACGATTACATCATACTTTTATGGTTAGTAAGGTTTTTGTTTCAACTTCTTGTTTTTTATGATTCAGTCATTGTTTGTGATGGACGTAGCTCCCAGAAGGCGCAAGAAGATCGTGACCCTGCACGAGCACACAGACAAGATCTACAGGGACATAGCAAGAATAGTAGGCGTCAGTCCGGCAACCGTCAGCCGTGTGGTCAAAAAGAAAAAGGAAACGGGATGCATTTCGCCAAAACGCAAAGGGAAATGTGGTCCTAAGAGGAAAACCACTGCCAGGGATGACGCTTACCTAATACGGGAAAGTATTGAAGATCCTCGAAAGACTAGTGACGCAATAAAACGTGATTTGGGGGAGAAAGGAATAGAAATCAGTTCTTCAACGGGATCTGGCCTCGTGCCACACATCAAAAACCGTCAAGATTTTTTCAATACTTATCAAATAACCATCTTGGACTGGCCTGGAAATTCATCAGATTAAACACCATTGAAAATATGTGGTCTATTTGCAAGCAACGCCTTCGTGGCATGGACTGTACGACAAAGGAGAAAATTATTCAAGCTTTAATTCAAGTTTGGTACAGGGACCCATGATGTTGAAATACACCAGATCCGTCAGGAAATGTCTTTTTTAGTTCTGGAACAGCTCTTCTTTGGAGAACTTATATATATTGTGGAGAGCGCATCATGCCCAGGACTGGATGCAAGGCGCCAACGCTGTAATAACTGAAGCACCCCCAAAACATCTGCTTTTGTGGGTGTTTCACAAAGTGGTCAATGTGGGAATCACGAACCATTTCTCCCTTTGACCTCCGAACATACTGACTTCTCTGACCATGAACATAGAAATGGCTTTCATCGCTGAATAGGACGTTTCTCCACTCTTCTTTTGTCCAGTTTTTGTATTTTAGTCCCCATTTGTAACGTTTAACTTTCATTACTTTTGTAAGAACTTGTTTTTTCACAGGCCGTCTGGCTTTCTGACCAACTTCCAGGAGTCGCCTGCGAACGGTTGAAGAACTGATTTCTATTCCTTTCTCCCCCAAATCACGTTTTATTGCGTCACTAGTCTTTCGAGGATCTTCAATACTTTCCCGTATTAGGTAAGCGTCATCCCTGGCAGTGGTTTTCCTCTTAGGACCACATTTCCCTTTGCGTTTTGGCGAAATGCATCCCGTTTCCTTTTTCTTTTTGACCACACGGCTGACGGTTGCCGGACTGACGCCTACTATTCTTGCTATGTCCCTGTAGATCTTGTCTGTGTGCTCGTGCAGGGTCACGATCTTCTTGCGCCTTCTGGGAGCTACGTCCATCACAAACAATGACTGAATCATAAAAAACAAGAAGTTGAAACAAAAACCTTACTAACCATAAAAGTATGATGTAATCGTGGGCGATGTAACGACTAGACATGCGCAGTTATTACATCGTCTGATTCACAAACAATGATAAATATCTATTCTCAAAATAAAATAAAAAAATAAATGCAAAACGGCAGCTTTCATGTACAAAAACATGATATTCATAGAAAAAGAGACACAATCGTAGTTTGTTTCAATTAATGTGCACAAGGATGTATAAAACCAACATTTCCCATCCGGCTTTTCTTTGGCGTGGCGCTCTGCGAATCTCAAAGGGCCCTATTCTTATATTCGTCGCTCAAGTTCATCTCGGAACTGTTTATGCTTCGGCACAAAATTTTTTCCCACACCCGATGACTGTTGTAACCCTTCTGTGCAATTTGTGATTGAATGCCTATCCAACTAGCGGCACCATAAAGAAATAAGCTCTGAGTGCGTGAATATTTCAATCTACTCATTGAGGGCCAGGTGAAATAAAATACAAACAACATAGGGCTTCAGATAGCGCATGTAACGAAAGAATTTAAGCAGCATACACCTTGTATTCTTCTTTATTTCTACCTTATTTTGTGTTTTTTTTTACTGAAATTGACCTGCACTTTACCACTCAGAGTTTTATACACTTCAATTGCCCTATCCACCTTAAACAACCTACTCACCGTCATACGCAACTCAATGCGAAAAGTCAAACAGTTGATGGATTATTTGGTACATGGGCTCATAAACTCATAGAATAAAGACCTCTGAACATAGAACAGATTACGTTCCTTATACCACAGTGTCATTCGTTCCGCATTCATCGACACCAAACCTACATTCTACACAAGCATACAATTAAACTAGTGCTAACTGCTATAAATATGTACGTTATTTACCTGGCCGCAAAACATGAATAGCAATTGGGCCAGGCTACTGAGATGGTTTAGGTGTGTTTGATTGGTGTACGAGGAATAACCTATCCCACGGAAACGTGTTTCTTCTGTTATAAATGCATGGGAAGGAAAATCGCTGCTGTCAGCAGTTGCGCTTTGCGATGTTTCTACAAATACAAGTGAATGCAGAGCTAAAACGCTCTCTACAGAGCTACTCATTCTTGCTAGTCAAGCAAATTAGTTTGCTCTTAGGAGTCCATAAATCAGTCAAGAGATAGATAGGCACCGACTAAAATATATGGAAGAACCAGGCAGATGAAGCATTTCAGCTTTATCTTACAGAACATTATCGGGTGCTCTGAACATGCAATGTACGGTGCCTCTACCCCTACTGTACTGATAGTGGGGTTCACTTCCGCGTTAGGTTCAGAAAGAGCACAGCTATCGGCAGTGGTTTGGTAGGGGTGCATTTCTATCATCGGTTGACTTGTCGGAGTTTTCCTATAGTTGTCATCTGTGAAATTTATTTGAAGAAGTTTCTGTTGTTGTGCACCCATAGTTCTCCCGAAGTTGACAACACTCCCCTGAAAGCATTGCAGCTGACACTTAATAGAATAGCTGAACCACTAACGAGATTCTTCCAAAGATGATTGGAAGAACAGCAGATCCCTAGCATGTGGAAACAAGGCATAATTGTCCCGATTTTCAAAAGTAGAAGACATTTAGAGCCAGCCAACTATCGGCCAATGATTTTCCCCCCGGTGCTCTCTAGTATGATATAATCGATCATAGTTTAGACTGTAATGGGCTACTTCGAAATGTCTAACTTCAAAGCACGGGAGCAACACGGATTCCGTCAGCATCGATCATGTACTACCAACCTACACCTGCTCATAGCAGTTGGACCGTGATAGAATGCAGTGGGATCGGCATTGTTGTCATCTACCTAGACTATTCCAAAGCATTCGACCGAATAGATCACCATATCATTCTCCAAAAGCTGCAAGCATACGGAGTTGTGCACCTTGTCCTTGGAAGGATCGGAAAATTCCGCTTTCAGCGGCGCCGCCAGGTTCAATGTTCATTTCCTGACGCAATTGATGTGTACTGCGGAGTTCCACAAGGGTCGGTGTTGGAGCTGTGTTTATTCATGTTCATCATCAACGACCTTGCGAGTGTCTTCAAGTTAAATTATTTTGCTTGTTGCCGATGGTAGCAAGACATTGCGGGCAATCGAGTGTCAGGAAGCTCACGATAGTTCTCGATGGGAAAGAGACTTCGCATTTGAATGTTCAAAGGTAAATCTACATCCCTTTAACACGGTCAAGTGCAAAACCGTGCATGTTCGGCACAATTTCACGTACGTAAATAAGCTTAGAGCGATATTCTGAAAACCACCACGCAAGGGCAAGACCTTGGGGTGATGATCCAGGACGAGCACGGCTGTTCCGCGCAGCCCTTGGAGGCGTCCAAAACCGCGAAACAACATGTTGCTCTGTTACGGAGGGCGTTCGGGATGTTCGATCCCTCTATCGTCCATCAAGTGTTGCAGGTGTGTGTGCGGCCCCATGTAGAGTACGCATTCCAGGCTTGGCAATCCCGGTTAAAAGGCGACCTGGTTAAACTGGATACCGCACAGCGACGGGCAACGAAAATTGTGGAGGGTGTGTACCATCTGCGATCCCATAGACGACTGAAAGCCCTTGGAGTGAACGGTTGTAGTTATCGCCATCTACAGGGTGAGCTGCTGCTGGTGTTTCAGATGTTTAAATGCTACAGTCACACTTGCCGCCACCACTTGAAGGTTAGCTGTAACAGATTTGTGGGGTCATAATCTAAAATTTGCCACATAATGAAGTCAGCTTGAGAGCTGATGATAATATTTTTCCCTCTGATTTTGTCAACTGTGGAACGCTGTTGCGAATTCTTTTATTTCCGAATCCGCAGTACACATTTACCAAAATGACAGTACAATGTTTTACAATATTTACTTTACTTGATCTGGTTTCTATTCATTGAATAACGGCAAGATGCAGACAAAAATTGTGCACAGCAACCCCGCGAAACCCGGGTGGGCGGATATACTTATGTTAAGGTAGATGATATGGTGAGTCCGCAGATGCGTTTTTACTTTTGTGTAACTTTATAGAACCAACGTTATTCCCACAAACCATCCCATAGGACTTGTCAAGCATTGGCTTTATTATCTGTAATATATCCTAGTTCCATTGCTAGGGATGGATAGGTGGGCGATAATGGTTGGACAGGGTGTGATGCGGTCTCCGTTTTAGGCCCATCTGTATTTCAAAATCGGCCAAATCCTGGTTAGTCGACCCGCTGAAGATAGAAAACTTACGAGATAATGCCATCGTTCTAGTTCCCCTTAAACCTGAAATTGAAATTTTCCCAACCACCGCCTCGTAGTTTATGGCCCAGACCATGCTTAAATTTGGTGCATAGTTTTGCGGCATAATAACAGGGTTTTTCCACCTGCAACTAACGTGTACAATGATGATGGTGGTGAATAATTTCGTCAGTCCGCAGTGTCGGTTGCAAGCACATAACTTGGATATTATGACATTCAGTTTAATGGATACAACAGTCCAAAATCCTGCAACAGAGGTCACAGAACTTAGGTAACTCAAACCCATAATCGACTCAGGAGCAGCTGGCTGCAGCCTTGCTCAGGATTGAAGAACTAGAACAAATGATACATGCATTTGAGCTGAAGGATGAGCCAAGGGCGTTTCGCGGACGGGATATGTCGGATAATTGCATCTCGGTGACATTGGTGGTCACAAGTCTCGAATACCAATGGTTGACAGAAGCATTATAACGCTGCAGGATGCTAACATTGGTTCCGTCATCTAGTCGTTGGGCAGCGCTCGAGTTTTCGCCGGTTCGTGTCCCTCCAACTTTATTGAACAGACCACTCGGTAGCAGAAGGAAAACAACACTGTGGATAAACAAGAGCTCAGGCGCATGTAACAAATCAAGCCATCAAAATTTGAAACCGGAGTGTTGTGACTCCGCTAAAGTTGCAACGCTGTTCTACTCCTCACTGGTATGAAAATATAGATAATCTAGTGCAGTACACAGCTCGTTAATGACACATCTCTAATCCGCCCGCGCAAAGCTACGCGTTAGGAAATGAGGAATGTTCGTTATTTTATCGTATGTTAATATTAAGCTTGTATTGAACAAAATGTGTGTGATATGCAACAACGAACAATAAATGGGTTAGATTTATACTGAGTAGCAACACCATGCGCGTGACCTACAACTGCTTGTAAACGTCTAGTTTTATTGCGAACAAAGGTGCAAGACGCCAAAATCAAGTGTCTTAGATACGATTCCGTAGCACGCATTCTATCAGTTATGAAGTGGTTCGAGTTCAGGTCTTCGACCGTGACCAGCCTATGTGTGACTACAACAATTTATCCACACAAATTTTGCTGATTAATTGAACATACCTTGTACAACGCTTTGTTGGATGGATCTGGCATTTTTACCCTAATCTTCATCTCTGACACAAATAGTAAAGCAACTTTAACTTGTGTCGGCTTACGAGTTGCATAACTGTCATCATGCGTCTATGTTACTTAAGTTGTTACTAAACAGTTTAAATGGATCCGTGACGAATGCACTCAATCTTTATTGCAAATTAAAAGAGTTAAGAAAATCTTGCTCAATTCAAATAGGCACATGAATTGCCATGTCTATGAGACGTAATATGCTCGTTCTAATCAAATGCGTCACATAATGTTCACACGACCCTTTTTATTGGTGTGCAGTAAAAAAACTATGTGACGCCACATCAAACACCTGGAGTCATATAGTGCCATTTATTCTGTGTGAATTGCAGATTGTAGGTGTCGTTATGGTCATGCATTGCTTACCTGGTATTCGCTTCTCTTTATAATGTCAGATGTGTAATGAATGTACACTTTTCGCCTCATAAACACTTACCCTCAATCTAGTAGGAGGCAAATATAATTGAAACTCATGGTTTTTCAATGCTTACTCCATGAACTTCTGCTGATCAAATGCTAAAAGAATCCTTACATGCATTTAAATGTTCATGCATATAGCAACGATTTCGTTCAAGTAACCATGGTTTCATCTGTTTACTTCTTAATTGGACGTGATCCAGAGTGCAAAAGTTAAAGATGCACGGAGCATTCCATGTCACTTCGAATGCAAATGAACGGGGAATGCTAGCGTGGAATCTTACCAAACGAATTGTGCTAGAGTGTTGTTAAATTTACGAATGCAATTTTTTGTCCGCAGCAAAGCGCAGACTCTAACCATAGAGAACCACGAAATTGTGTCACTTTCATCGAAGCTTAGTAATTTAACCGAAACATAAAATGCATGTTGATAAGTAGCGCCAACAGCATGGAAAGATCATCAACATGCGCGTTCTGTTGTTCTCTCCTCCTTTAGCAAACGTTTCAAATCACCTACCGTCAGCAGCTAGCTATCACTATTGTATCTATTACCAAAATGTAGCACCATTTGCGGAGTGAAAGGTAAGCTGCGAATAATGTGTACAAATATTGACCCCCAATTCATTTCACCAATAGTGTGGAAGTCGCCTTATTGCTCACCAGTGAGATATCTCAAACATGGGCAATAAAACGGAGTGGGCAATTAAGGATATTGTCATTCTTTCCTAAAGGGAAACCTCCACTAGATTATTGTACAGTATACCGCCTAAAGTGTAATGTGCCAAGAAGGATATATTGCATACCTGTAACTAAAGCCTACAGAAGACTTTTATTCCGAAGAACATAACCTATAATTTAAAATTATAGCATAATTCATCTTACGTGGATAGCCATAGAGAGTGAGGTTACTGCATACTTTTGCTGAGAATGCAATTCAATGCCAATTTTACCTTATGTTGAGCTGCTACTCCAGTCAATTTTTCACTGAAAAAGTTCAAATTGGACAAGAAATCGTTGACTAGCTCATGCAACTTCCAATCCGTACAGATTATTCACACATTTATTGCACTTGAATGATACTCGCTCTGATTGCTTTTGCTCATGATGGGTTGCGGTACGTCATACCCGAACTCGATGCCTACTTACTCTTCTAGTCGGTTCTCTACAATGTTACTGACGAGTTCACTTCCAACAGTTGTCTGATATGAGGTATGTTCTACATTGATGTCAATGACGATGAACACTTTTGTATTGATGACTGGGACTGTCCAAGCGCTGATCTTGTTCTCAGTAATGACTGTGTCATCCGGAAGTGCACAGGATGCCAGTCGACTGAAGCCAGCAAAGCGAAAGCGAGACTTTATTTTTGCACCTGTAAATTGGCTTCAACTTTTTGAAACGAACAGTAGTGCATCGAGCACAGAAACCTTGGTGCTGGCATCCACCGCCGACCACGAACAACATAACACATTGTTTTCTAGGTGATAAAGAATTCGGTCCACGATTTCCTTTTGTAACGGATTTCCAGCTTCATAATCACAACTTAGTCCATATATTGAAATACACTGGTCGTATCTATCGGCAAAAATTCTAATTGAAGCCATTTTAGGCATTCTACCTGTGGATGCGCTGTGCAATTATCCAAATTCAACACATTTTGCGGTCACATTCAGCCAATTATCCAGACTGCTCTGTGAGAGGAATTCTTCTCTTCATGCACAAGTTAATACACAATTTGCTTTCTATTATTTCATATTTGCAACCAAGCTTCTGTTGTAGCAAATGTTTTTCCAAGGTTTTCCCCGAATTCTTCTGCCTTTTTCTTCAAAAGCTGGACTACAACTGTTTGGTTGTGCCCTCGAACCATTATTATCTGGTCATTCAATGCAGTTTTAAACACTTCATCATTTCACCATCGCTTACTTTCTTCTTAGTGTAATGCGACAAATGCTGCTTGAGTTCGTTTTCGATGGCAATCAAAGTGGCAGGTTGTAAACGAAAAATGCGCAAACTACGTGACAACTAACACGCCAGATGCCTAATGAATATATTTTACTTTTGTCAACAGCGTCTAACATTTACTTCAAGAACTAATCCTTGGTTTTGTCTTTTGTAACCATGCAAGCTTCATCTATTCGTGTGAAGAAAACATAGATATTGTTGACAGATATACAAGCGTATCTGACGGGCTATTCGAAGAGTGTGCGCAAATAGTTGTAATCGAATCACCTAAGCCGTTAATGTAGCCAACCAGAAAGGTGTTTATTGCCTTAGGTGAGAAAGTTTTAAACGAGCTGTAGCGTGTTGCTACTTTGGGTGTAATAGCCAAAGTTGTGGATCCGACAGATCTGGTTAGCCAGGTGGCGATGCTTATTAAGAAATCCGAAGAACTACGCATGTGTACTGAGCAAAAACCACTTAACGCCGCACTCAGGCGGGAGTATTAAACGCTACCGACGCGAGGCGACGTACTTCCCTTGCTATCCAAAACTAGAATATTCACTAAAGTCTACCTTGCTTCTGCGCTTTGGCATGTAATACTTGACGAAGAGTCAAGCCACCTGACCACGTTTGGGACATTTTCGGGCGTATCTGCTGCCTTCTTTTACCATTTGGACTGAAGGTATCTAGCGTGATATTCCAGCAACGACTGTTGCCGTCTTTAGACGATTTACCAGAAATGGTCTGTGTAGCAGATGATGGTTTGTTGTTTGACGCAACGCGAGAGGAGAACGAACAGAAACTTGACTAATTTTTGCAGTATGTTTTGAAAGGAATATCAAGCTAAAACGAAGGAAGATTGAGTTGCGTAGGAAGGAATTGGTGTTTCATGGACACGTGTTAAGATCTGAAGGATTGATACCACATTAAGGAACCAACAACTGTGTAGCAGGAGCTAAATGTTGTTTTGACCCGGAATGACCAGGCCAATACGTGACTACGTCTCCAATTATTTATCATGCAGGGCACACGAAGTAGGCCAGCCCCACGAACCTATGATGCTAGGTGACGTTCCTGACAGACAATAGCAGATGGTTGCACTAGAACTTTTTCTCACGATAGAAGGAACTGTTTGATTGTGGTAGGTTACTTTAATGACTAGTTTGAGATCGGTGGGCTTACGACGACTAGTACGCAATCCGTGGTGAACAAGTTGCGGTGCCGATTCGCTCGGCATGGAATACCCGAGATGGTGATTTTCGACAAAGGGCCGCAATTTGATAGTGCACAGTTTCATACATTCAGCAAGAAATGGGATATTCGTCACTGGTTAACCAACCCATACAATATCCGATCAAACGGTAAGGCTGAGTCCGCAGTGAAGGAGGCGAAGAAAGTGCTTATAAAAGCTAAGGTGACTGAGCAAGATCCGTACATAATGCTACTGGATCGCAGGAATACACTATCAACTGATATCGGAGAGTCCTTCACAGGATTGCTTCAGTCGCCGAACAAGAACGCTAATACCGACCGTTACAACTCTACTGCATCCCGAGATAGCGTCGTCCGACGTTCTACGCGACCGACTACGGAACCGCATGATAAGGCAAAAAGGTACTATGATGGCGGATCGAAAAGCCTCCTACCACTAGGTACAGGAGAATAAGTATGGGTGCAGCCATTATCGGAATCCGGTGGATGCTGACGGAAGGGAGTGATCGAAGGCCGGAAGGGAGAGGGGCGCTATGAAGTCAAGGTTGGGGCAATGTCATTCGACAGAATCGGGTGCAACGGAGAAGAGTGTCAGAAGCGAACACCGCAGAGAGAGGGTCAGCAACAACAACCGGAGAGGAATGCTGCTACGCAATTCCAGGACATCAGACGCACACGAAGTGGTAGGCAATACGGTGCATATTGCAACGCCATCCTAAAAAACGAAAAAGGAAGGGATGTGATGGGGGCTGGAAATGCTGATGATTAGAAGTGCTGTAATGTCGATCGAACGTCACAGGGCAGACCGATAGGGAGTGAGCACGTTGTCGGAAGCAGATGGGTCAGCAAATCAGGAATTAGTTGGCCCGTGATCGCATCCAGCATACAACCATCCACTGAACGTACAAGTGAGCAACCAGACGCCAGCAGGCGAAGGAGCACATACTGGTGCACGATTGAGGCAATGCTTCTGGCATTGGACCGGGGGAAGAAGTGTGCGGGCCCAGTCTTGCCAATCGTACATCCACTAAGAAAGTCAATGTGATTTCAGACAGAGTGAACGTGGCGAGCAAGCATAAACCAGTGGAAAAGTCGCCAGCGACACAATGCAAATAACAGGGATGAGCCCATTGAAACGGATTGTTTTAAATGGAGTATATACGCTGTTAATATTTGAGCGTAATCTTAATAAACTACTTCGTGATAGAAACCAGTCTTCTTTCTTCCCGGAGGGAAACTCCGCGACCTCTGTCAACAAAATTTGTCGCAGTTTGTTGACAGGATTATGGAGGTGAGCTAGGCAAGCGTACACGGGAGGCAAATGAATATGGTAGAACGCAGTACCGGAGTAATCACAACGGGCATTCACCGCGAGTAACACACACAGGCATGGAACAGTCACCCGATTCGTAGCATAAAAGGTGCGACGCGAAGCGAACAAGCGGACGTAGGACAAAGACGTTTATCAAGCTGAAATGGAATTTGTACGTGACTGTGTGGCCAATGGTAAACAAAGCGATAATGTCAAATAGTAGGTGAGTTAAAAAATGGTTCAGCATGTATCCGTGCGTCCGCAGGTTCCCGCAAATATGTAAACAAAATCCTAAGATGGAGATCATATATGTAGTGTTTAAAACGACTCAAAGCGGTTTCGATTTCGTTAGAATTGGGAAGTTTAATTTAGGCGCAATTTTAAGACTATTCCTGAAGAATAAATAAACAGCTGCTTTATTTCCTTACACTACGAGATACTGTTCACGCATAAAGACAGAACAACAGATGCAAATTTATATTTCACAAATAAAGTCATCGAAAAATAGGCTGGCAAAAATGACTCCAGCATTTGATATTTAGTTGTATCCAGGTTATATCAGGGTGTGAACTACGTGTTAAGTTCATATCAATGGCTCAGCAGTCTCAAACATAGACCGGCAAAAGTGGAGTTGAGTGTTCAAGGATGTGATGTTTGCTAAGACTGGGGGTGAATGGACTCAATGTATTAACGATGGACTGGAAATAATCAGACGCAAGTGAAGATCGCAAGGCTGGTCCATTCTAGCGCAATGGATAAACAGCACATGGATTGGTAGGCCGTACGGCGTGTGAAAGGCGTACACCTGAGACTATCGTAGCAACGCACGTAGATGAGGCAGATGGTCAACAGAGGAAGCATCACCCGAATAGACGAGTGATCAATCAGACGCCACAGTGCAGTCTATTCGTGCTGCCAACAGATAGGCCCAGAGTAATCGTGACCGCTGTGTGCCAACCGGCATGCAGAACGAGCACAAACCAAGCGCTACAACGGACGTTACAGACAAGTTAACGATGGCTGGCCAGTGAACGAAGACCATCGAAATACTGTGGGTACTTTATCAATACTCAGGAGTCCACATGGTAATGATTCAGAATCGCTGCCTAGACCTGCTTACCTCTTAAACGGAAACACGACAGAACCCTGCATGGATAATATGGTATACGGACTAATGAACGTTAACGAAAGCGTGAAACGGCCATAGCTTGCACCTCCGGGTGGGTGACACCTTTATTACTTGGGACAAGATGTAATGAATTGCTACCAAAATCCCAGCTTAAGCACTTATCTTTAGCAAAGTTTTCATATGAAATACCTACATAACTCGAAGCAATTTACAGTCTTTGCATCCTTCACCATATTTTGTGGTAAATATTTCGAAACCATAATGAACTTCACATCAGCACATAAATGCTTGATTATGAAGGTTTTCCGCTTTGAAACGGTTTCTGCATTCGGGGATGAGTGTTATTAAAAGCAAATTCTCCAGCTTTTATGCCGGGTATAATTAGCGTGAAGAGTATGTAGTTGCTGAAAAATTTTTACTTTGCAAAGTTTACTATCTGGTTGTAACGAATCACGTACACTGTTGTTTAGTGCAATCAATGAGTGGGTGGAGACTTCTCACGCATCTGGTACGCTAAACAATCAGTAGTATTTCCTTAGTCGAAGCATGAAGTGGGGAGTGCTGTGCTTCCACCGTCCGCGCGAAAGCAACACATGAAATCGTAGACTATAGTGACACTGGTATCAAGCTCAAACTTGACTGTAGATTACAAGACAGGATGCTAAATGACAGTACTGACAAGTTAAGAGTAGTTCACTTTGTTTAGCATTATCTCACACCACTTAGTTTCTTGATTCTACGATTATGTGTACATTGCCAGCCGTCGGATACTAACTCTAATAGTTATCCGAACGAAGAAACTGATATTTGCGTCCATTTATTTTATACGTTTGTTTGTACAACATTTCCTCCTTTTTTGATCATAACCTGAGCCGAAACGTTTACAGTCCTTTGGATTAGTGCGCCGTGTTTAGATAGCTCTCTTTACTGACGCTGCTCGAACATAACTGGATATGTATTACATCCGTCTACAAGTCTATTCAGCTATTTGTTACTTTCATGTGTATATTTGCTTAAAGCGCCTGTATATCGCAAGTTAATCACTACAACTTATTCCGCCACTGCCCTGGTATTTTATGGCCCAGACTGCGCATACATTTGGTGATTAGTTTTATCAGTCGGAAGTATCGGTTGTAGCTGCATAAGTTGAAGACCATGACACTCACTTTAATGGATACAAAAGACCAAATTCCCATAGCGAAGAAGTCCCAGAACCTAGGTAACTAGAACCCAAGATCAATTGAAACATTGATTTCATATGGTTTGAAAAGATTATGCTTAACTGATCCCGTAGGATGGTTATGGTGAAACATCAAAATATAAGAAATGTTAGCAAAAATGGGCTTACGTCGGTTAACTTACTGAAGTATATGTAGTATAAACTGTTAATCCATGGCAACTCCATAAGGAGTGACGGTAAATGGGATGCTGGTGAAAATCGTGTTACCTTCTGGTCTATACATAAAGGAGGTGAAAAAGTAGAACGAAATCTGGGACCACCAGTGAACGCTCTCACAGATACTTGTGTTTATCCATGGTTACTGGGTCATGTAAGGTGGTGCAGTGAAATGAGTGCATGGTCAACATGGGCTTTGAAATCTACCAGCGTAGGAACATATATGACAGATTCCGGTAGGGAATTCCACATTCTGCAAACGCGTACGGAAACGAATTGCCGACAGCTTTCCAATCGACTGTGCTGCTCTGCCAGCTTGAGCTGGGAACCTCTCAAATTGCTGTTTTGACTGAGCTCTAGCAAGTAGCGACACGTGTGTTTTGGATCTCACAAAGTTAAAATCGGCTTACCGCGAAATCGCCGATACTGCCTGCTCTAGACCCCGAGCACTTGTAGCCTTTGTTCATGAAGCAACTTATACAGACTATTGTCATTCTTGGTCGCCCGGCGCTGGAGTATCTCCAAGACGGTGGGATCTTTCATTAGCCATGGCTGCTAAACCTGTATTTCGTATTCCACGTGTGGACGCAGGTATGAGCCAAGAAGTTGTGGAAAATGACGAGGGTCCAATCCTCCAAATGGACACTTCCGGAGGCTCAAGTCCTTGATGTTTCTTCTTGACGCTGTTTCACCTTGGTCCGAACATCCAAGGTAGATCTGTAACAAACCACCCAGCTCCTTCTCACCAGAACGCTGTTGAGGCTCCTAGTAGCGAGTTTGTAGGAGTACACTAAGTTGCGCCGTAGGTGCAGCACTCCATACTTGTCCACATTAAGTCTAAGTAGATGCTGTATTGAGCAAGTGTATACTCTATCCAGATCAGCTTGAAGTACTGTGATAATCTCTGGTGTATTCACCGTCTTCCACATCGTTTTGTCATCAGCATAAAGTAGGCAGTTTGAGATTATGAGGCGTGTGATGTCCTTAATGTACGTCAAAAATAATCGTGGTCCAAGTATTGATCCCGTGGTACGCCACCTTAAACTCGGATTGGATCTGACAGAGATTCACGCACTCGTACTTACAGCCGCTGGTGTAGATGCAAGCTTCTGATGCATCCTAGAAGAGGATCCCCAGTACTAAAGGTCTGGACTTTAAAGAGCAGCATGTTATGGTGCAACCGGTGGAAGGTCTTTGAGAAGTCAAGAATGACCACATCAACTCCTGTGCCAGAGTCCACTGTTTCAGTGGAGCTGGCTCATGCTAGTAGTAGATTTGTAGTGCACGATGGATTTCATCGTAAGCCACGCTGTTCCGTCGCGAGATACTTAAATTCTTCCAAGTAAACTATCAGTGCATCAGAATTGATAGCTTCAATGACCTTTGTAAAAATCGGAAGTAGGATCACGGGACGGTAGTTGGCTGGAGTGAAACGATTAAGTCCATTGTGCATAGGATCAAGCATCCCATGTTCCGCATTTCGGGCATGTATATTTTCTCAAAACAGTACTGGAAGAATCGAACTAAAGAATAATCTAAACTCTCTCCTACCTCTGCTAGCAGCATTGTGTGTTTAGTACCAACACGAGAATAGCTGTGGTTGCGCATACTCAAAATATTTTTAGTCGTTTCTGCCGTAAAGTATATGTGAGTGACCGACTCTTGGAAGATACTTGGAACCGACCGAGTAGTCATGCGTTCAGAGAGGTTTGGTAACAATCGGTTTGTATAGTCGTTTGGTAACGTTTCGCTCTTGACACAAATGATTCGTCAGACCAGGTGAATCAGTGTGCAGTTGGTGACATTTTATAGCGAACAGGAACGATAACCATGTTACCCGGGATTTGAACCAAGCTGTCATTACGGTCACAGCTCGTCATGTCCCCATAAATGGTTCAAGCGCAGTGGGAATAGTCCATGTGTTCCTTCGTACATCATGGCATTGACGAATAAGCCCAAAATGGTGACAATGAGAGTAGTGTTGCACTTTCAATCTGACCCACGCACGTCAGGCTGACTGGCTTTAAATCGCTCACCACGCAGTAGAGATTACTACTCCCTCCGTTCTATTGACACAGCTGGTAATTTCAAAAGCCTCAGCAATCAGCCGCTGGGGCTTTGGTCGCATACTCCTCTTAATGACCTCTACGTTACATAAGTTGATCTGGAGACTGATGTCTAATGCATGAACAGCCACGGTTGAGTGTCTTAATATTGTCTGGTATTCAAAAGCATTTGGCAGTGGTATTGAAATGCGCATCCTGTGATCTAAAATACACGTGCGTAACCCTCGCGCTGTTTGACCTATGTACACATGCGTACAGTCCTTACATGTAATGTTATAAACACAGTTACTTGTCCTATCTTTGGGGACGGGTCCTGCAGGTGTACCAGCGTTGAACGTAGCGTTTGACCTTGCTGAAAAATCACTCTTATATTTTTCTTGTTTAGTGTCCTCCGAATTGCCTCCGAAATGCCTACCTTGTACGGAATTCCTACCGTCCCTATCCACTCGGTAGTGGATCTTGACTGTCGGTTTAGCACTTTAGGTAAATGGCTTTTGACTAGCCGCCGTGGGATACACTTTCCAATAGTTTACGCATTGCCAGTTACTGCGCTGCCTTTTATCCTCCTCCATTAGGCACAAGGTTTGGGACTTGTAGAACAGCGCTGAGGCTTTCCCAGCGTAGATCAGCTTTGGATGACCCGAAGTATAGTGGAATACGCCGTCGGTATCTGTTGGCTTGTGATATATGTTCCACTTTAAATTTCACCATTCCAGTTAGCCAGTAGTCAAGAAATGGTAATGTACCTCTACATGATTGCACCTCAGTAGTAAACTGTATCCTCCCATCAATGGAGCTTGAGTGTTTAAGCAACACGTCATTCTTATGCCGTTTAACCAGTAAAAGGTGTCGTCTACATAGCACCAAAATACTGTCGGTGAGTTACTGGTGGTTTTTAACGCAATGTTCTTGAAGTCTTCCATATAATGATTTATGCTGATTACATCAACAGGTGGAAGACGATGAATACACCAGAAGATTTCACAGGAGTTTAAGCTGATCTGGATAGAGTATATTCTTGCACAATCCAAAATCTGCCTAGACTCAATGTGGACAAGTGAAAAGTGCTTACCAACAGCGGTACCTATGGCCTATTCCAATCGCATTTGTGATCACTCGCTTAGCGACATGATGCCCACAGCGGTGCCGTGCACAGAAGACAACAAATATTCCTCTGATTTATAAACTAGTGTATTCCGTTGGCTGTCTAACTATCTCTACAAGGCCGATGTCATGTTGCTTGAATATGAGGTGGCAAATAACGCTGCCACTTATTTTATCGTTAAACGTCTCACTTGTTATACAAAACTTGGTACTAGCTAGTTTAAAATGGAAACGTCATCCAAACTAACTGAATTGGATTTCATAGAGACTTGGTCTCCTTACCATTCAAATTTTATTAAAGTTATTGTTATTATTATTTGTCACAAACACAGTTGCGATGAGAAATAAGGGGTTGTTCGAGAGTAGTGGTGCTGTATTTAGCTTCGGCAACGGTAAAGTGGAGTCGCTAGTGCCAGGATTCAAGCTGCTGCTTAGAAAAGCCAAATCATACCCCAGCCATGCGTATTAGCTTCTCTGCTGAATGGCCGGCGAATGGTTTACACATCCCGTTTCTGTCGGCTGTTGCGTATATTGAAGCTGTCTTTTAGCCACGCGTATTACATGAAAGACAGCATAATTGCAAACGCAATACAAGCGGCGAGATCTATTTATGATTAAACACATGTTGTCATGCAGTATTGCAGTTATCATCATTTTTCTGATCAATACTTTACTAGTATCGAGGTAGGTCGAATACAGCTGACAGCGCAAAATCAGTTTGAAAGAATGGATGCTATGTTCTAGTAGCTTTAAACCCTTATTCGACAAAATGTGCATACTTTAACGGTTGCGCTTGCCATCAAAATTTACACAAAGTCATGCACTAGATACCTGGCAGTCCTGAACGGTGATCAGGTGATGCTGATGACATTTCGCCAAGAAGTATTTCAAACAATAAACTCGCAATCATAAACTGACAGCCAATGTAGTGATAATCAGATTTCCCTTGATCCCAGTACAAAACGAAAGTGGAGTCATCTCTGTAATTTTCTGATGGGATTAAATGTAAATGATAAACCTGAGAACTACAGATGGGCTATTTGCACATGGTGCAAAATCGGGCTTTTGCAAATTCAGCACTTCACAACCTGCGCCAGGCACTTATTCATTGGCGCGTGCAGTCTGGCTCTCTGGATATTTAATGGCCAGTCGTTATCACATATTCAACCATTTGTCACTAAACCTCCGTCAACATTGTGGTGAGTTAGGAAAAAACTGCAAAATGCCGTGCGATTATCAACTTGCCAATGAGCTCTTTCATACGCAGTAATGTAACCTCGTCTCTTTCACATTGGATTCACCCCACACATAACACCCGAACCCGGACACTACGAAAGTACTCAGATTGAGCAGCAGCAGAAATAACGATTTCCAGATCGCTATGCAGGGTGTTTATTACTGCTGCACTACTGGCTTTCTGTATTTCTCACATCTTTACAGAGGTGATGCGTATATAAGTTGCAACTCAAACACTGATGTTTCCAACCTGTTAAGCCAGGTAAAGAGTGTTTATACATCGGCGAATTCCACCATGGAAAGTGCAAATTATGGTAAGTCAGCATTGCTGAACGTGTTGCTGAGCTGAAGAATTGACGGCTAATTGGAAAGATGGGTTGTTCAACGCTGAAGTTGGAGAAGTGTAGCCCGTAAGGCCACACGGGTAAGCAAACATACGCAGTTGATAAGTTTTCTACCTTTGATGTTCTAACGTACTCTTGCTCCCTGCTTGTATTTTTTTGATACGAATATTTTCAGCCAAAAGACGTTGGAAGCTAAAATTTCCGTATTTTCAAGACGCTGCAAGAAAATGGTTACTACGTCCTGTCATCAAAATGCATGCAGTGATCCGCGATAGCCATGAATCTATTGCAACTGTTCCTAAAAGAACGTGTTCCTATCAGGTCCCTATAAAAGTATTTTGCTTTTCTGACCAGATTAATGTCCACTGCGTTGGTTCGAAACTATCCGGCCGCCCATCCACACCTCCTTGCGGAAACCGCTCCCTTTATGACCCAACATCTCAAAGACAGAGTTCCGTTCCAGTCCAAATACTACCTTCTATATCAGCCTACCTGCATCTTTTGCGTGAAGTAGTGGGACACACTATCATGTGTCCGTCTAAACGCATAGCGCAGCATTGTCCAACTCCTTTGCGGAGAGTCATTGTCAGTCGTATTTGCAGTCTCATATTCGGACATTTGGTCAGAATCCGACACCAAATTAAAGCCGCTGACGCCTTCAGTGTACCTTATGTAATACAGAAACGGTAGCCAAATATCTTAGGAAACAAATCTTACCAACGACCGAGGCAATCGCAATTAGGAACAAGGGTTTATTCTATTTTGGCTTTAATTTATTTGTTAACATCTATCACTTCGTGTTCTGACAGCAATCAGATGATGCGCTGGGCATTCCGCCGATCGACGAACGCATGCTGTACCACTTGAGAATATAGCCTATGTTAACGAGCAAGACATTTGAATTTTCGACTAGCGTGCTTTCACTATTCCTACTTTTGCTTCATCACCTATTTGTACTCTAACATGCTGTTTTACAATTGTAATTGACTGAAGTGATTTCTCCAAAACTTGCGACCTGAGTTTTTATATGGTTAAGCCCAAATAAAAACGCCATCGATGAGTTTAGACTAAACAATTGCTTTCAATTTATTCGTCATCAGGCTCAGTACAGAAACAAACCATAAAATAGCTAACAAACCGCTTGTGGGTACAACGAGTAAAAACTGATCACAAACATTCGTATCGGGTTTATCGATGTGCGTCTGGCGATCATGCGATGGAAGGCACGCAGGATTGCTGCCTTAGGTCGGACTCTTCATGCCTGGATAATAGCCAAGGGAGATGCAACGTTTGGATATGTTACTTTTGTATGCATAGGTTTGGGTTTGCTTACCTTATGAATTTCGCTTTCGCGGTAGCACGTAGTCGCGCACTCAGCCGAGCTTTCTGTTAGGAAAGGCATTTACATATGATCTCAAAAGCAGTCTGCTTTCGAATTGATTGCCATTGCTGATCAGGTGGTTTGTGATCGCAATTATGTTGATTCTATCATGTTGGTTCATGAGCCCAGTTGCTAAAGGTTCCTTGATTCATTTGCACAAATGCCTGCTCGTGCATCCGAGGTACCTAGTCGCACAGTGACATTTAACTGGATAGCTGACCATAGATTGGAGATGGCCGGGCACTTTGTCTTTGAACTTTTGAACAAATAGTGACATGCTCGTGAAGAAACGTTTTAACTGGGCGACGAATGTTTTCTCTCCAATTCGCACACATACTTCTGACGCGTTTTCGCATCTGAATGGAAGGGCGGGGAACGGGTATTTCTTTCCGACCGTGTGCCTGGCGAAGTACGAACTGCTTGGTTTCATGTGAGCCTCAATGAAGTGTTCCGGGTAACCGTTTCTCAAAAGTATCACCTTGATTCGCTTCGATTATTCTGCGATGGTGTCTTCGCCGCACCTTCGATATGCACAGTTTGCTCAATTGCAAACCAGAATTCATATTCCAATCAATATTTTGGAGAACGTGAACATCTACCACTTATCGATCTCCAAATATTTCTTATCCACTGCTTTATGTAGGTGGGGCGTATTAAACAGCAAAGCTTTCAGGGCAAATCTTGTTTATGCACTTGATTAACTTGAACACGAGAAAAACCAACGTTTCTAGTTATGCACCGACATATTTATTTCTAAGCAGTAGTAGCTTGCTTTGGGATCCAGGCTTCATCCTGGAGCGGTTTGTTTTAACTGACAACGTTAAAATATTGTACGTATTCACTCTGGGCGAGGTGGTCCTATCTAAACCTGCGTTCTGTCAGACTTGGTTACATTAGAGTTTTGGAGGTAATGGTTGGAATTTGAACTACCTCAATAAGAACTGTAATGCGTGTAATCTCATTCTCAGGTTAAGCCACACCCTTAGTTCCATATGTGACACAGTTCAACACATGGGTTTGTGATATTCTGCCTCACTTATTTTTCATAAGCAAATCACATCACGTCAGCTAATTCATCAAGGTCACTCAAAATCAGCAGGCTTAGACTAGCCTGGAAACGCACCAAATGCCGGCGTTTCGACCGTCTGGGTATCGTCATTGGTGCGCCGTCCAACCGACTCTATGAACTCCGGATGCTAGCAGTTAGTGACAATTTGCCATGGGTGAAACCTGCGGATCTGCATGATTAAGATTTGACTATGAAATAGTTCCGTTCATCTTGCACTGCCATGCCAGGTCTAAACTGTGCAGAGGACAATGGCTAGCTTCACAAGCTAGGTAATTCCACTTAGCGTTACGGCACGACACAACTTCTTGTAAGCTATGCAGACAGATTGTGTATAGTACTTGCTTTATGGCTTCTCAATTTGCTTGTATTTAAAAATGCACAGTTCGCGTGACAATGTGTGCTGCATCCAGAACAAAAACTGCCAAATCGAAGGTTTTAAAGCCGCGTCAGATGCTGCTTGGATGTGTCTCTCTAGGTTTCATCATCCAGTTGACTTCGTTTCTCCTCATTTTTACATTTGGCTGTCTGGCCGACATCTTAGATTACTCATCTGAGGGCGTAGAAACGTGGTCTCGTGCGCCTTGATTTTGAAATCATACGGTGATAGTGTAGCAATATCTTTATGCTTTCAAGTTCAAGTCGGCAGGTTGCGGCATTTCTGTCTTGCAGGCACATTGCTATATTTATCGCAAGTCGGGGTTACTTAGATTCATAGTGGGGTTTACTGCAGAGCAAACGAGGATTACTCTGTGCCTGTTCGACGCGGTGCTGGACTGGAGCGAGTCAAAGATTGCTCGGACGATGTTGAAATGCCCTATCGAGTGAGACCAAACTTGGATTTTGACGATTGTATTTGCGCTAGCTCTGCAAACGATATGGATGAACCACTGCCCAGAGTTTCAAATCCAAGTAGATTTGGGACTCACAATAGTGTACACGAGAAAATGGTATTTCAAATTAGAGCTTGTAAAAACCAGACATACGTGTATAAATCCATTGTTGTGCGACAAAATGTCACTGAGAAACAGCGAACTAAATACATTGGGCACAAATGCGCGATCAGCACTCTCGTTCGTTCAAGGTCACAACTTTGCCAAGCTTATCGACCCCGCCAAATGCAAATATAGGTATAGAGTTGCCCATAACAACCTCTGGAAATGTCAACTAAATGTTTGCAACGTTAGGTAAGTGTAGACTGGTGTATTGACATAGGGTGTCGGGAACTAACAAAAAGCACATCCATCGGGAATTATTGATGTGTCAGCCAGTCGCTATACATTTTGCCTATTAACAGAGTTAACTCAAAATTAGTAGAAAGCGCTTGCTATATAATGCATATACTTATGGACAGCATGACCGACGTGCAATTGTGTATGTTAAAAGATAGTCAATTTCGACCAAAGTTGATATACTGATATTTGTTTTTGGACATATATATACGTAGGTAAATGTATAGATAAGGACATAAACGGATTGGTATTATCAATGCATATAGTTAACTACATAAAGCAATATTTCTACATATATATCAGGCAACCAAAAATTCATTACCAGGACATGCTCAATGAAAGCCTCTCACGTTCTAATCTTGATTGCAGGTCATGGGAATCGAAGGCGGTTGAGCGGGCTGCATGTCGATCTAATTACGAAGGCCCTTGCAGAGGTACAACTAAGAGTCCTCGTGCATGCGGAGAATAAGCGGTAAGTGCGAAAACAGCAGGCACCGATGGGTCGTACTCCACTGACAACAAGCGCATGGTGCTGTAACCCATGCGGTCGCGAATGCCTAAGTCAGGCAGGCCTAGTGAGCCATGAGCGAGACAGCTCTGGGCCAACAAATTTACGACGAGGTGTTCTGCTGAAAATGTAAGCAGAACCGGCGTAGTGTTGGTAGGTAGGTCGCATGCGATAAAATAACCGCGTTCATGCATGCAGACTTTCTTTATTTCTGTTGGAGTTTTCGATATATTATCCTAATGCTTCTTATGTCTTTGTGTACGTGAACTATTTTCTATTAACGTGCACACGTCGCTTAAGCTAGTTGCGGTTAAGTTCCTTAACATTTTTGAGTTCGTCGCCTAGTTTAAAAAGTATTTTCTGACCTATTGAACCTATCGTGGATTTGTTAGTAATCCATTTATTTCATCTGCTCATTCAGTGAGTAGTTATCTCATCATATATATATGTGCATCATTCGACTTTTTTATTTGATCTCGTCGTCTCGCGATTGGCTGTTGGTTGATATGCTCAGTGTGGCTACGCTTGATGTGCATGTTGACAAGGTACATATCCGTCAATTACCCACTAACTTGCCCATACTGGATCCAGCAGCCAGTTGGTCGTCGCAAGAGAGGACAAGGTGCACAATCCTTGCGTCCGTGATAGACCCGAAGAGTGGTTTCATGCACCCAGAGTGAAGTGGACTACGTTCTAACCACCGCCTTTTTGTGCGTTGGATTTCCAAAATGCAGAGTTCCTGCATTTGCCTGTGCAGATATGCAGGCAGACTCTGTCGATGAAACGTGGCTCCCATCCACATGCCTCGTGGTCTTATTCGTTTGGAATTACACTGCATATGGTGTGCGTGGATGGACATGTAAGTGAAGCAGCACAAGCCACCCATGGTCTTTTTGCAGGCGCAGTCGTAAAGTGACTGACCACACTGACAGACATATCCGAAACCGGATGCCGCCAACCATGCACACAACAAATATCGTTATTCCAGTTAGCACCATATTTCAGTTGTATATCCGACCCGGACTCATTTCGGTCACCCAAGAAATGATGCGTTGATGCCTAACTTAGTAAATATATTCAAGAACGTCATATTATTGACACGCGAAGCTGGCATTTATCATATTTATTTATCATCAAATAAATGTTCTAATCTGTTCATTACCAAATAAATATCTTAGAAGTGTTACTGTTCTTAAAAATTTGTAACTGGATTACTTTGGCTCTTGCAAAGCGAGCGCATAAGAGCTGGTTAAAGTTGCTCTAGGGGCGTGCTTATCGTGTTGTCAGCATGACGGAGGAGCAGGTATAACGAAACGTGGAGGTTGTCATTCTCACACATAAGCAGTTTTGAAACTTTTTGGGCCGTTTCTTCTTGGTGTTGTCGTCAAAAATCCCTAGAAATGCGAATAAGTATTTCTATAAATGACTGAGAATTACACACTACATAGGACTTCTAAAAATATGTTTTATTTTCCTGTGTGAATTAAAGGGCCTCTACTTGGAATTTTCTACCACAATCGAAATCTCTTAGCGGTGTTTATATCAGAACCCAAATAATATGAACCAGCTACGGCGTGAGAAGCATTCGGATAGATACTTCCTCCTTCTTCGTCCTAAACTGGCAAAGTCGGTGTAGATTTATACTGTGGAGAGAAGGTCTCTGATGCTTTCGCAGTCGGCTTTGCTCATTCTCTTAAACTCTGTGTTTGGGTAGTAAGAGTCTAGTACATCGAATACGTTTCAGTGCGTGCAATTTGGTACACGCATGTCATTTTCGGTGCTATCTTATTTTCAAAAACACAACGTTGCGAAGAGTACTCTTTTCGATAAATCTCCTCAGACATTTACAATTATAAAGTGGAAAAGCACAAAGCAAACGGCTGATGAAGCCAAAGTGGTAGGAATAGTGGAATCACGACAAACAGAAACTCAAATTATTGATCAATAAAATTCGTTATACACATATGTGACATAGCACGTGTTAGTTGATCTGTGGGATGCCAAGTGCATCATCCGACCACTGTAGGCGCCTGGAGTGGTAAAAATTAGCGAGCCAACTAGGGCCAGGGTAGAAGAAGCCCTTGCAGCAAGGCCTTCGGCTTACATAATTCCGGTTGCAATATTCTAATCGCAATTGCTTCGGCCGTCCGTAAGATTTGCTTTCTAAGCCCTTTAGTGTACCGTGGTTTTACTAGATAAAGTAATTGGAAGGCATCTGCGGCCCTTATTCGGTGTCCGCTTTCCACCAGATGTTCCAGGATTAAACTGTTGGGGCGACTGAAGATGCCTTTCCGCAAAGCCGCTGGGCAGTGCTCCGCAATGCGTTTAGACAGACGCCTGGTTGTGTGTCCCACGTACCTCGCACCACAAGCGCAGGTAAACGGATATAAAATGTAAGATTGGGACTGGACCGGAAGTCTATCTTTAATGCGTTGAGCTATAAAGGGGGCCGTTTCCGCAAGGACGTGTGGGCATGCGGCTGGGAAGGTTCTAGCCGCTGCAGTGGAAACACTTCTGGTCAACAGATCAAAGGCAACGTCGCCTTTAAAGGGAACTGACAGAAACACGTCCTTCTTAGGGACAGTAGTAATCACTTCAGGGCTATCGCGAATCACTGCATACTTTTTGATGAATGGGGTCGGAAAACCGTTAGCTTGCAGCGTTTTGAGAATACGGATCTTTTCGGCCTTCAGCGTCTCTTGACTGCAAATTTTCGTAGCACGAAAATACAAGCAGCGAACAAGAGTACGTTTGTAACTCAAGAGTACAAAGCTCAGAAAATGTGTATATTGGCCTACCCAAGTGGCCTTCCGGAATACACTATTTTCCAATGAACCATCATTTTTCGGTTGAACAACACGTCCAAGAAGGCTAGCTTACCATCTCTTTCGGTTTCGATAGTAAACTTCAACGATGGATGAACACGGTTTAACTGGTTTAACAGGTTGGAAACATTGGTGTTTGAATCGCAGATTATAAACGTATCATCCATATAACGCAATAGAAATCAAAAGAAGCGATGATGGGTCGTATAGCTTCACGCTCAAACATAGCGAGGAAAATATCAGCAAGGAGTGGTCCTAGAGGGGACCCCATCGCGACACCGTCAATCTGTCTGTAGTAGACTCCATTAAATAAAAATTGTTTGTTGAAGGTACACCGTAAAATTAATTCCATCAGTTTTCTCACCGGAATACCCACATCTATGTTCTTTTCATTCATGTAATCACACACAAAATTGACAGTTTCCATCAATGGAACATTAGTAAAAGTGACTCAACGTCCAAAGAGAGCATCAATTTGTCATTTACTTTCATGCATTCTACTCGTTTCACAAATTCAAATATGTCTTTCACGGTGTATCTGCATAACTCCTTGCGTACTAGTTCGAGCAAACACGCAAGCCATTTCGCAACCGAGTGAGTAGCTGAGGCTGACATGTCGATTATCGGACGCAGAGGGACTTGTGGTTTATGTACTTTAGGTAGTCCATAAAGACGTGGAGGATGGGAACCCACTGGCGATAGCTGTTCCAGTAGCACGCTATCTATTTGGTTCATACGCTTCAGCTCCTTCAACACTTGAATGATTTTAAACTCATCCTGCGCGGTTTTATCCTTCTGTATCGTTTCACAAAAGAACTTACTCTTATCTTGCAAAATGGATTGCATTTTGGAAAGGTAGTCGCATCTCTCCATCAGTGCCCATCCAGAGACTTTGTCGGGTCTAGAGAAAATTAAATCAGGATTTGATCTTAAATCCTTGATGGCTTCTCTGTGTCGGATGATGCACTTGGCATCCCACAGATCAACTAACACGTGCTATGTCACATATGTGTATAACGAATTTTATTGATCAATAATTTGAGTTTCTGTTTGTCGTGATTCCACTATTCCTACCACTTTGGCTTCATCAGCCGTTTGCTTTGTGCTTTTCCACTTTATAATTGTAAATGTCTGAGGAGATTTATCGAAAAGAGTACTCCTCGCAACGTTGTGTTCTTGTATTTCCATGGGTATCTTATTTTTGTTTTACCTACTTCACTGTAAGCCATCGTACAATTGCTTAGTTAAGCCGGTCCACACTTTTCTATAACTTCACATCTCTCAATTTCTCATTTTCGACGTCCAGGTATTGTGAATCCAGTCTTGAGCCGACTGGTTTATTTGTACTTTGCATTGACGGACGCGCTTAATGTGTTAACATCTTTTCCGGTGGTTTGCAAGGTGTTGCTTAGAGTTAATGTTTTCACGAAGCATGCACCGGTCTGATTCCGGAACAGAATATTCCTTTAGTTTTCAACGAAGATTGTCTCTTTGGTTGTGTCACGAAGGTTTGTGTTAGTTCCCTGGATTCCAGACTAGCAAACATAGGACACGTATTGTCTTCATTGCCGACTTCATTGGATGGGAAAGTGGACGAATATACAAACCTACTTCACTTATCATGGTACATTTTAGGCTTAGTGGCACGGCGTCATCTACCGATTACGACGAAGTTTGTTTACTTGCAAAAACTATACAAGGTAGTTGTTTTGCGAGTCCCCGTTACCAGACATTTACCCATATAATAGAGATTTCATTGGATTTCTTTCGGACGGAGTTTCCATAGCTTGGGATCAGATGTACACACTTCTGCGTGAAACAAATCCCACCAAAGGTGCTGGGAAGGACGTCGTAGCGATCCATATGATAAGGAGGTGGTTAAACCGCAATTAAACGCATCTATTCTTTACTCAGCTTCTTAACTCACCGTTTTGTTTACAGCCATCATCCGTGCTTGCTTCCACTATACATACGGCTCACGCTCGATAGCCTATGCAGTTTGACAACTGCATCAAGCTCGCTACTACGTGGTCTCTTACTTAGTTGATTGTGACAAATGTTAGTCACGGATTGGCCTTGTTCAGGAAGGTGAACAATCTAATGAGACCGATTTCATAATCACGAGTGGACTGGTGTAGGCCGATATCTCATCATCCAGTGTGTAATGCCCTTCAGGGATCGAGTGACAGTAGGATATGCTTCAGTTGTCGAACGGAAATTTCACTAATCACCTTGTGTAACAGATCCCATGCGAATGAATCCCATCTTACCTTGGCAGCAGTGCGTGCTGAGGCGAACCACGCCAATGTTTGTAGCTGGTCTTGCTGTCCTCCTCTAACAGGGGAGATACTTTGCTTACAGCTAAACACGTAATAACGTCTAGCATTTTCATTTCAATCACCTGAATGTTAAATCACTATTAAAGTCAGAAACTACTGCTTAGAGATTGTAGAGGATGGGACACATTTTGGGTTGACTATATCTACTTTTTTGAACCTCAAACATAGGAAAAGAAGTTATATCACTGTGGAGTACGTGTTATAACCTAATACGTGTCAAGAATGCGTTACCACACGTCAGCAACCGCGTTGGTTTGGACATTTCGCTCTCATCTACTTTACATCCTGTACGACCTAGACGACGGCTAATTACAAACGTTTCCGAATACTATGGATGATCCGCAGATTGTTCGGGAGCTTACTAAACGTAACGTTTGTTATGTTATTGGTCTCAGCCTTTGTTAGATCCTACTGCGTACTGGCCTGATCCTCTTGCTTGGTCCTTGGCAAGATGACAATTGAGCGACTTCTGAGAATTGGTAAGCAAATTACGCATGGGTTGAGTTATCGTTCGAATTCCAGCAAGTCGCTCTTGTCTAGATGCTTATTGTGCGACCAGTTCCTTAAGTCCGCGCTAGCTGAACATTTACGAGTGACATTATTTGTGCTACTCTGAAGTAAGAAAAGCCCTGATCTGCTTGGTTTAGAGCTGACCATTCTTTGTCACAGGCTTGCCACTTATCATAACGCGTAACCAAAGGACATGGGATTAGCACCAAGTTAAGGGTTCGAAAGTCTAGTTGCTGTTTCAAATCTTCTATTTTTGCTTCTGACCCGTTTTCATTCCTTTGAATTCTCATTCTATATAGTTATTAATAGCTCACTTTACGTTTCCGTACTTACGTTCTCACATGGCAGGTGTGACCGAGAAATATCTGCTGGAGTGACCGTAGGAGCATATTGTTTGTCCCCAACTTACCGAGGTTGTCATGATTTATACTTTGAATGTATTTTCCGAGTCACAGATGTCGTTAAGACATCAAAACTCGATTTCCAAAACGTGTTGCTGTGCTGCAACGTTTTCCTTATTCCCGTATTGTCTGCCTCATTTGTGTCACTGCAGCGGTAAATGGCACGAAATACAGTCGCTCACCCGAAGCATCTGGGTCACTCGCGCTGAGTGAAAATACGTTTTTTAAGAGTTACAGACGCAATATTCATGACCGTATTTATACATTTTACGGAAGTTCCTTTTCTTTTCCTCCTGCATTGCCTGATTATATTGTTAAATGGGACGCTAATTCGTCCATTATTTTTCTTCCTGTTTTTCCTTCACTTAGCGTGTAATATTATTTCACCTTACTGGTACAAGAGGGACTGATAGCACTGGTCATGCAGACACTGATTGACTATGTTGTGTATCCCGTTTAACTTTTATTCACACTTCAATATCAAGTTGAGCCGTAAGCTTTTTCCTTATTGAACGACACACTTGAGCGTTCTATTCCTACTCTCCCGTCCAATTTGAATTTGACCAGCTGAAATCCCATTTCTTGCATTCCCGTTTAAACCGCTGATGGATGTGCGAAGCCACATCTGACCCAAATGCACCCACCAACCACCATTGAATCACGTAAGTAACTTGGTCATTTCTTTTCAACAAATCTATCATTTTTAGGCTCTTATTTGCTTTCGGTGGAAAACAACGCACTTGAAGACTCTTTGTGTGATGACATGTAGCTTAAAATCCTGCAGACGACGCAGAGCAATATTTCTATGTCGTACGACGTGTACCTGAAATCGTTTACGAATGCACATACACCTTTGCACCATTTACAATGCTGCTTAAAGCAACCAGGGAAGCTGATAATTTCCGCTCCAAATAGCCTTGTAAGACGATGTGCTTCTCAACTAGGAGGTTGATCATCCTGCTTCATGCTAATTATGGTAGCACATCATTTGTTTTATTGCATGTGTTACGTGGTGTTTTAGCTCCAGTTGGCGGTTTAAATGTTTCGCAATATGTTCTCAACACCACATGATCGCCTCCCTGACCAACAGTCTTGTTAATAAACTGAATTGCCGAGGTGAAAGGGACAAATATCGCTAACCCGTTATGCTCTTTATCGCGTTGTTGACAATAAACTTCTTGCGTACGTAATCCCTCCTCTCACAGATTCCGTCAAACTTTTTGATGGCAGCAATGAGTCCGGCAATGGATCAGATTAGAGAAAGTGCGATGGCGTTGCGCAAACTTCGGAAATACTGTTGGGTCGAATACAGTAAAATGAGAATTAAAATCCTCCTACTCATTTGGAATACATCAGTATCAGTTAATATGTAATATACTTTAACTTGAAAACCTGTACGTTCCGAAAAATTGACTACGGCAAATTGGCAAGCATGTCGGCATTTAGCGTAGGAAATGGAGACGGTGATGCTTTAGTGTAGGGGCAGTCCGATGAAATGTATAAGCATGAGCGTACTGGCACTGTCAAATAGTCTCTGAGTGAACGAAGGGTTGCAGAAAATTGTCTTTCACGGTTATCTAACGTTCACATATCGGACGGACTATGCTGATCTATTTGTCACATACCGGCCAGCCGTCTTTAATAAGTATATATATTTTTATGTATATACATACCTAAATATATAAAATTTTATACATCTGTTTATATTTATATATAGCAAGTGTCGTTAAAGTGTACACATAAATTCATACAGATAGATACAAGTATAAGTATTTGGATGATATCAAATCCAACACCTAATGGTAACTATAATTACGACTCAGTCGCTTTATCCATGTATATTTCTTACATGCTCAGACATTTCAACTCGCCCTTACATTAACACTTCATAAACAACATATTCTGATCCGAAGATGTACATTCCGTCTGCAATTTCCTGTTACTATACGTCCATGGAACAATCTATATATTCTTAATATGTCAAACATTAATTATACCTATCATTAGCTCAGTTAGTAAACAAATATATGTGCACCTGTAAATTGTGTGGAGGTTAACTTGTATCTGTAACTTTACCTCAAATTATTATGAATTAAATAGCTGGATTGAGCAATTTATTCAAAACATATTACGGCTATTATCACAAATATCCTGTGAAGTTCTTAAGAACAGTACAAAAATGAGTTCTGACTATAGTTTCTAAGACAGTGAAAAGGAACACTGCAGAAAAGAAAGGCATAGTAAAAATATTGTTAGAGGTATTTTTAAACATATGGGTGAATACATATGGTTGGCGGAATCCAGTTCCGGAGATGCATCTCATTGTGGAGAACCACAAGACGCCCGCACCTACAGATGGACCATTGGGTGGCTTGCGCTGCACCACCCACAGCCCCAAACACACACACACTATCCATTGTAAACCAGAGGGACTAAGAGCGGGAGTAATGTGGATGGGATCCACATTGCATCAGCTGAGCCAGCGCACATTCCCTCACAGGCAAACACAGGCACGCTGAATTCGGAGAATCCATCGCACACTAGGTGGTGGCTGAATCGTAGTCCACTTCATACTGCGTGCATGAAATCAAACTTCAAAAATAACACGGCCAATAGGGCTATGCACTTCGTCCCCTCTTGCAACGAACTACTATCTCCTGGAGAGAGTATCGACTAGAATGTGGGTGATAAACAGATATGCACCTGTCAACACGCACATCAAGCGCAGCCCACCGGGGATGTTAAATTACTGCCAAAGCATAAAATTAAAAGAACAAATAATATATTTCGATTACTCGTACAGAAATGACGACCTAACTCAACGAGAAAGATTCATATGTACTATGTTGGTCATTAATAAATTCGCGAAAATTTCGGATGTCAGAAATTATATCTTTAAAATATGTCATAAAAGCGAAAACGTTAATGAACTTATTTACAGTTAGAGTAAACGACGTATGCATTTATATAGAGAGTTACTTAAATAGACTTGAGATTGAGGTCGAAAAGGAGCCTTAAGAGAAGATAGCAAACCCAACACCTGAAATAAAGAAACTCTGCATGCAAGCACGTGGTCAGTGTATTGCAAGCAACTTACGTACCAATGCTTCACCGTTTCTGTCTCTGCTGTCAGCACCAAATGGATCCCGAGCGGATCCCGATTGGCCTCTTTCGTGACTCACTAGCACTGCCTGACTCAGGTGTTTGCGACCGAATGTGCTACAGTACCATGCGCTCAATGTCGATGAAGCACACCCCATCAGTGACTGTTGCTTCGGCAACCGCCGATTCTTCTCTGCAAGCAAAAGGCCATCTATTGCACCTCGGTAACATAATTCGTGATCAGATCTACCCATACACGCCTTCGATTCCCATGACCTGCAATCACCATCAGAACCTGATAGACTCATATTGATCATGATGAGTGCTGATGAGTAGTAGTTAGGATTTTGGTATAATTCGGCTAACTTATCATCGTTACTCCTAATCAGCATCCTAAGGCTAGTCTAGAAAAAGCACCAGACGCCGGCGTTTCGACCATCTAGGTCTCGTCAGTGGTGCGCCTCCCAGCGGTCCCCTGCCGGGTTCCATCTACATGACTTCAGGATGCCAGCAGCTAGTGCCACTTCGCCATGGGGGACAGCCGCAGACCTGCGTGATTGACTTCACTTCCACTGCCTTGCTAGTTAAGAACTGTACAGATGACAATGGCTAGTCTCAAGAGCTAAGCCTTGCCGCATAGCTCCGATGTAGCACACAGAACTTAGAAGCTATACAGAGATTTTATAGTACTGATGAGTATTGATCATGTATTGCTAATAAAGACTCCGTTTCCCCGCATCTCTCTTCCATACACTCAGCTGACCATATTAAAACTGCTTCAGTATCCGCGTCAAATCCATACGAAAAACTTGACCCAGCCACCGCTCTAGATACCACACAACACCAGGTTAGTGCAAAAGGTAAGCTAGTGCGTGTCCCAAACCCGGAAATCAAGCTTTCTGAATACCGCCACTATTGACAATACACGGATACGAAGCTCTCGGTGTAGCTGCTGGTCAGCCAACACCAGGCTCCCAAGGTAGCAGAGCGGGAAGTTGTTATTCGATGACACATCAACAATGCTGATTCGCCTCACCATTTCAAACTGCACCTCGTTTGAAGGTTGAAAGCGACAGACAGTTTGCTTGTGTTGATGATGAGCCCGGATTTCGCCGTTGTCGAAGCCAGAGCTAGTCATGTAGAGCAACTCATCCGCCCTGTGTGCAAACCGCGCACAGTCGACAGCAACCAGCAACATCCGCATACCTGTCTCATAGAATATTGATTTCACACGAAAACGACGGATGTTTAGCAAACCAGCATCACTACGGTACTCTTCACGAACATAGTAAACACAACCTGAATCAAAAGTATTAGACATCATTTCATAGAAATATTAGACGAGGCAGGAGCTAAGACACGGACTTACTTCACACCAGACAAAATCAAATTAATCCAACGTATGCGCACTCAGCTGTAGACCGCCTAAATACCAATGCGCAGACAGACAGTAATACAACCAGCTAACTCAGAAAAAGACTTAACTAATTCCTCGCAGAAGCCCTATTAGTTCGAAGCTACCGGTTTGCAACATCGCTAGCAACATGAGTACATAAACGCATTTGGCAGTGTTTATAATATTAATGAACTTTGTCTCTTTTACCAATTAATCAAATGACGCATGAAATTGATGACGTCCATCGCGTGCAAACTGAGCTGCAGCTATACAGATTTAACCGAACCGCTTCAGTTTGATTTTGAGTAAGTTACCATATCCGAAAATGAGGGTTCCGTTGTAAGAAATAGGGTCAGTTATGAGATAATCGTAAGTTAATATAAAATAAATAGCTTTAGGTTGAATGTCGGTACACGATCGGTAGCTTTGAGGTGCGTCACCCACAGGGAACAATTACATCGTGGCTTTTTTTAGAAGCACTCGTAACAGGTAATGGATTAGGCGCGTGGTCGCACTATAAACCTGAATGCACAAATAAATGAATAGCTATCGTTAACTCACTTAAAAGCTCAATCACCTATCAAACTACGGTTATCTACGTAGTAAATTTTCCGCAGTAGTTCACTGCCGCCACATTGCCAGCTCCTCGTGTTTCACAATTTCGAAACGCGCTTTTAGGCGGCGCAATGTATTGTTCCACATCAAGATGAGTAACGGTTTGGTAAAGTGTTTGTGAATCAAAAGTTCAACTGAGGTGAAATATGTGTAGTACGAACTAGCGCAATTCCAACGTGAAATACAGAGCCGGCAAAAACGTAGGGGAATCTTGGTGATATCTCCAGTATTAAAAACGGGGTGTCATATGCTAAAACAGACAATCCATTTATAAGCAAATGCCACTGTTTTTGAAATGTGCAAACAAAAATTAGACGAAAATTACCTTTCCTTGCTCGACCATATGCATAACGTGCATTAAGAAAACTAGGATATATTGTATGACAGCATTCTTATGGTTAAAGGATATGTTGAGGTGGATTGTTGAGAGTTATATACAATGGAATGCTTATCATTGCCTCCTCTACCAATATCCCTATCACTGATGACGTGAAGTACTTGTGACTAACAGGACGATATTTGTATGTGTTTAGACGTGCGCCAAGTCTATGTAGCACACTCTCAATCAGCGGGAGTGGCATTACTTAAATAAGCATGGCGAATTATTTTCGAGGCAGGGTAAGAATAGGTGGGGTAGCAAATATATGCACGGTGACAGAACGCCATATGCTCAATGGAAGTCAGGCCTATCTTATGTGTTAACTGTGTAAGAGATGGTTCGCAGGCCAAATTCACTGAGATGTTGCCCATTTACTGCCCGAGGTACCGCTACTGCACAAGCTGACAAACCTCGTCAATATGAAGCAAAACCTGCGAAAAATTAGACAATTTTATGAGTATAACACCTGTGTTTACTGCCTCCGATATGCGCATGGAGGGGTTTCACGCATCTGGTAAGTTAAGCAACCAGTATGTTCCTTATCGAAGGACGGAGTGTAGAGTGCTGTGCCACCTGCTGCTAGGTCAAAGTAATTATGCAGCCGTAGACTAGTGCCGCTGGTATCGAAATCTGCAGTTGCAAGGTTTTACAAGCTAAGGAGAATGAGACAAACGTACAAAATTTGAAGGAGATACGTCAACGCTGCTTGGTAGTCACGACAGCGCACCACAGCATTTGAAAATTGCATTTGCTACTATTCCTGAAAATCATTTTCATTGGAGGAGATCCCGGCTGCCTGGTGAATCGTTCGATGCAAATCAGATGTGTCAATCATTTCGAAGCTTGTAAGAAGGTAGGAGTTTGATGGGCACGCAAAGAAACCTGCACTCAGCGTTGGAAACATGTCCACTGGGCTTCTTGTGAGGTTTACTTCTTATACCTGCACATGGAAGGCGGGCAGCTGCCCAGTTACGAAAATCGCAAGTGACGTTGCATCAAGAGCAACGTGTGGCTAGTAATGTAAGCGCTGCACACGCATAGGCGAAACAATCTTTGCAGCATATCTGACAATCGTTGTCGAAATTCTTATGGTATGACTGGTTACGGTGCACCCAGCGGTGTCTCAAATAACGGTATTATCCGATAATTTCAATAGAAAGGGTCGGGTTTCCAGCCGAGAGGACCAGAATAATACATGTATTTCAGGGTCATCGAGTGTTTTGGTGACCATGGTTTCCATATCGATGGCAGTGCCATACTCGGCATAGATCACGTAAACCGTTTGAACGTGCGTCCACGATGGCGCTGCGGTCACGCGTGAAATCTTGTACACTGGTATTAAAGGAAACCGTTTTATCTTTGGAATGGTTCTCTAAGATAGCATCGGCCAGCTGGCGAGCTCAGCAAGTAAGTCAGCTGTATTTAGTCGGTGAAGATGGCGAAGACGTCGAAATTAACAAACGGCTAGTTAGAAAATTAATATTGTTCTACGAAATGTGTTGTGACGAGATGGGACAGGTTGCTGGCGTTTAGAGAGAAGTGTC
>OX104063.1:254448228-254549467 GCA_944474145.2 Dicrocoelium dendriticum
AGGTTATTTGCATATGATCTCAAAAGCAGTCTGCTTTCGAATTGATTGCCATTGCTGGTCTGGTGGTTTGTCATCTCAATTGTGTTGATTCCATCATGTTGCTTCATGATCCCAGTTGCTCTAGGTTCATTGATTCGTTTGCACAAATGCCTGCTCGTTCGTCCAAGGTACCTAGTCGCACAGTGACATTTAACAGGGCAGTTTACCATAGATTGGAGATGGCCGGGCACTTTGTCTTTGAACTTAGGAACAAATAGTGACATGCTCGTGAAGACATGTTTTAACTGGGCGACGAATGCTTTCTCTCCAATTCGCACACATACTTCTGACACGTTGTCTCTTCTGAATGGAAGGGCGAGGAACGGATATTTCTTTCCGACCATGTGCATGACAAAGTTCGGAATGCTTTGTTTCATGTGCGTGTCAATGAAGTGTTCTGGGTAACCGTTTCTCGGAAGTATCAACTTGAATCGCTTCGATTGTTCTGTGATGATGTGTTCTCTGCGCCTTCGATTTGCACGGTTTGCTCAATTGCGAACCAGAATTAATATTTCAATCAATATTTTTGGAGAACGTGAACATCCACCATTTATCGATCCCCAAATATTTCTTGTCCACTGCTTTATATAGGTGGGGCTTAATAAATAGCAAAGCTTTCAGCGCAATTCTCGTTTATACACTTGATTAACTTGAACATGATAAAAGCCAAGTTTTATAGTTATGCACTGATATATTTCTGTCTAAGCAGTAGCAGCTTGCTTTGGAATCCAGGCGTCATCCTGGAGCGGTTTGTTTTAACTGACAAAGTTAAACTATTGTACGTACTCACTCTGGGCGAGTTGGTCCTATCTAAACCTGCGGTCAGTCAGATTTGGTTACGTTAGAGATCTGTAGGTACTCGTTGAAATGTTAACTACTTCAATAAGAACTTTAATGCATGTAATCTCATTCTCAGTTTAAGCCACACCCTTAGTTCCGTATGTGACACAGTTCTACATTTAGGTTTGTGATATTCTGCCTCACTTATTTTTCATAAACAAATCCTATTACGTCAACTGATTCATCATGGTCACTCTCAAGCGGCAGGCTTAGGCTAGTTTAGAAAAGCATCAGATGCCGGTGTTTCGACCTTCTGTGTATCGTCATTGGTGCGCCTACCAACCGACTCCATTAATTCTGGATGCTAACAGTGAGTGCCACTTGGCCATGGGTGAAACTTTCGGATCTGCATGATTAAGAGTTGACTGAGATAGTCCGGTTCAGCTTGCACTGACATTCCAGGTCTGAACTGTGCAGAGGACAATGGCTAGCTTTACAAGCTAGGTATTTCCGCATAGATTCACCGCACGACACAACGTCTTGTAAGCTGTACATATAGATTTTTATAGTACTTGCTTTATGGTTCCTCAATTCGCTTATATTTAAATATGCACAGTTTGCGTGACAATGTGTGCTGCATCCAGAACACAAACTGTCAAATCGAAGGTTTTACCGCCGCGTCAGATGCTGCTTGACTGTGTCTCGCTAGGCTTCGCCATCCAGTCGTATTTGTTTCTCCTCATTTATATATTTGGCTGTCGGTCCGACATATTAGATTACTCTTCTGAGTGCATAGTGCGCGCCTTGATTTCGAAAGCCTACGGTGATAGTGTGGCAATAACTTTAGGCCTTCGATTTCAAGTCGGCAGGTTGCGGCAGTTTCTGTCTTGCGGGCACATGAAGGGGTGGTTTTCGGATTAACTAACATTGCTATATTTATCGCAAATCGGGATCACTTAGATTCATAATGGTGTTTACTGCAGAGAAAACGAGGATTACTCTGTGCCTGTTCGACGCGGTGCTGAACTGGAGCGAGTCAGAGCCTACTCGAACGATGTTGAAATGCTCTATCGAGTAAGACCAAATTTGGATTTTGACGATTGTATTTGCGCTACCACTGCAAACGATATAGATGAACAACAGCCCGGAGATTCAAATCCAAGTAGACTTGGGACGCACAATAGTGTACATGAGAAAATGGTATTTCAAATTAGAGCTTGTTAAAACCAGACATACGGTCAGAAATCCATTGTTACGCGACAAAATGTCACTGAGAATCAGCGAACTAAATACATTGGGCACAAATGCTCGATCAGCACTCTCGTTCGTTCAAGGTCACAACTTTGCCAAGCCTCTCGACCACGCCAAATGCAAATATAGGTATGGTGTTGCCCAAAACAACCTCTGGAAACGTAAATTGAATGTTTGCAACGTAAGGTGTGTAGACTGGTCTACTGATATGGGGTATGGAGAAGTAACAGAAGGCACATCCCTCTGGAATTTTTGATGTGTCAGCAGTTCGCTATACATTTTGCCGATTAACAGAGTTAACTCAAAATTAGTAGAAAGCGCTTGCTATATAATGCGTATACGTATGGACAGCATGATCTACGTGAAATTGTCTGTTAAAAGATAGTCAATTTCGACCAAAGTTGATATACTGATATTTGTTTTTGGACATATATACACGTAGGTAAATATCTACATAAGGACATAAACGAATCGGTATTGTCAATGCATATAGTTAACTACATGAAGCAATATTTGCTACATATATGTCAGGCAACCAAAAATTCGTTACCAGGACATGCTCAATGTAAGCCACAAGCATTCTGATCTTGATTGCAGGTCATGTGACTCGAAGGCGGTTGAGCGGGCTGTATGTCGATCTAATTACGAAGGCCCTTACAGAGGTGCAACTAAGAGTCCCCGTGCATGCGGAGAATAAGCGGTAAGTGCGGAAACAGCAGACACCGATGGGTCGTACTCCACCGACAACAAGCGCATGGTGCTGCAACACATGCGGTCGCGAATGCCTGAGTTAGGCATGCCTAATGAGCCATGAGCGAGGCAGCTCTGGGCCAACAAAGGTACGATAACGTGTTCTTCTGAAAATGTAAGCAGAACCGGCGTAGCGTTGGTAGTAGGTCGCATGCGATAAACTAACCGCGTTCATGCATGCAGGGTTTCTTTATTTCTAGTGGTGTGTTCTATATATTGTCCTAGTGCTTTTTATGTCTTTGTCTATGTGAACTAGTTTCCATTAACGTGCACACGTTGATTAAGCCAATTGCGGTTAAGTTCCTTAATATTTTCGAGCTTGTCGCCTATTTTAAAAAATAATTTCTGACCTATTGAACTTATCGTGGATTTGTTGGTAACCTATTTACTTCATCTACTCATTTAGTGAGCATTTATCTCATCATATATATATAAATGCATTATTCGACTTTTTATTTGATCTCGTCGTCTCGTGGTTGGCTCTTGCTTGATATACTCAGTGTGGCTGCGCTTGATGTGCATGTTGACAAGGTATATATCTGTCAATTACCCACTAACTTACCCATACTGGATCCAGCAGCCTATTGGTCATCGCAAGAGAGGACAAGGTGCACAATCCTTGCGTCCGTGATAGACTCGAAGAGTGGTTTCATGCACCCAAAGTGAAGCGGAATGCGTTCTAATCACCGCCTTTTGTGCGATGGATTTCCCAAATGCGGAGTGCCTGTATTTGCCTGTAAAGTTATGTAGGCAGACTCTGTCGATGAAACGTGGCTCCCATCCACATGCCTCGTGGTCTTATTCGTTCGGAATTACACTGAATATGGTGTGTGTGGATGGACCTGTAAGTGATGCAGAAAAAAGCACTCATGGTTTTTTTGCGGGCGCAGTCGTCCTGTGACTGACCACAGTGACATACATATCCGGAACGGGATGCAGCCAACCATACACACAACAAGTCTCGCTATTCCAGTTAGCCCCATTTTTCACTTGTATAATGGGCCCGGACTCATTTCAGTCACACAAGAAATGATGCGTTGATGCTTAACTTTATTAATTATACTCAAGCATATCATATTATTTACACGCAAAGTTGCCATTTATCGTATTTATTGCTAATCGAAGAAATGTTCTAATGTGTTCATTACCGAATAAATATCGTGGAAGTGTTACTGTTTTTAAGGACTTGTAACTGAATTACTTTGGCTCTTGCACGGCGAGCGCATGAGAGCTGGTAAAAGTTGCCATTTGTGCGTGTTTATCGTGTTGTTAGCATGACGGAGGAGCAGGTATAACGAAACTTGGAGGTTGTCCTTCTCAGACATAAACTTTTTGAAACTTGGTGGGCCGTTTCTTCTTGGTGTTGTCGTCAAAAATCCCTGGAAATACCAGCAGGTATTTCCATAGGAAACTGTAAATTACATACTATATAGGACTTCTGGATATATGGCTTATCTTCCTGTATGAATTAAAGGGCATTTACTTGGAATTTTTTACCAAAGTCGGAATCCCTTAGCGCTGTTTATTTCGGGACCCAAATAATATGAATCCGCTACGGCGTGAGAAACATTTGGATAGATATTTCCTCCTGCTTCGTCCTTAACTGGTAAAGTCGGCATAGATTTATACTTTGGAGAGTAGGTCACTGCTGCTTTCGAAGTCTGCTCTGCTCATTCTCTTAAACTCTGTATTGGCGTAGTAAGATTGTAGAACATCAAATATGTTTCAGTGCGTGCAATATGGTAAAAGCTTGCCTTTTTCGGTTCTGTCTTATACTGACTTTGCGAACTTCATTTTAAGCCATCGTACAATGGCTTAGTTAAGCCGGTCCAAAATTTCCTACTAATTCCTGTCTCACGAATTTCTCATTTTCGACGTCCAGTTATTGCGATCTCGGGTCTTTAGTCGACTGGTTTGCTTGTACTTTGCATTGTCGGGTGTTCTTAATGTGTTAAAATCTTGTCGGGTGGTATGCAGGGTGGTGCTTGGGGTTAATGGTTCCACGAAGCACGCACCGGTCCGATTCCGGAACAGTATATCCATCTAGTACGGAACGAAGATTGTCTTTGTGGCTGTCAGGAATGTTTGCTTTAGTTCACTGGATTTAACCTGGAAAATATGGGACACGTATTGTCTTCATTGCCGACTTCATTGGATGGGAACCTAGACGACAATGCAATCATACTTCACCTATCCTGGTACCTTTTAGGCTTAGTGGCACTGCGTCATCAACCGATTACGACGAAACTTACTTATGAATGGAAGGATTTTGGTGAGTATTTTGTTCGTCGCAATCAGCCGACAATTCAGATATGTCGACCAGCTGTCCGGAAAAGCACCAGACGGCCGTTTCGTCCTATTGGGGCTCATCAGTGGTGCGCATCCTTCGGTCCTCTGCGGAGGATCGAACCCATGACTGCTAGTGGCTCTTGCCAAATAGCCCGCAGCTTATGCAACTGCGCCATGGAGGACGGTATCTAACTATCGTGAATTGTTAGCTAAATGCGATATAGCCCGACGCAGAGGACAGAAGGGTGCGCACCACTGATAAGCCCCAATAGGACGAAACGGCCGTCTGGTGCTTCTCCGGACAGCTGGTCGACATATCTGAATTGTCGGCTGAATGCGACGAACAAAATACGACGAAACTTGTTTACTTGCCAATACTATACAAGGTCGTTGGTTTGTGAGTCTCCGTTACCATGCATTCCATTGGAGTTCTTTCGGAAGGCGTTTCCATAGCTTGGGATCAGGTATGCACAATTCGGCATGAAACAAATCCCACCAGAGTTGCTGGGAAGGACGCCGTAGCAATCCATTTGATAAGGAGGTGTTTAATCCGCAATTAAACGCCTTTATTTTTTACTCAGCTTCTTAACTTACCGTTTTGTTTATATCCATCAATCGTGCTTGCTTCCACTATACACACAGCTCAGACTCGATAGCCTATGCAGTTGGGATAACTGCATCAAGCTCGCTACAACGTGGTCTCTTACTTAGTGATTGTGACAAATGTTAGCCACGGATTGGCCTTGTTCAGGAAAGTGGACAATCTAATGAGACCGATTTCATGATCCCGATTGGACTGGTGTAGGCCGTTGTCTCATCGTCTAGTGTGTAATGACCTTCAGGGATCGAGTGACAGTAGTATATGCTTCAGTTGTCAAACGGAAATTTCACTAACCACCTTGTGTAACAAATCCCATATGAATGTATCTCATCTAACCTTGGCAGCACTGCGCGCTGAGGCGAATCACGCCGACGTTTGTAGCTAGTGTTGCTGTTTTCCACGAACAGGTGAGATATTTTGTTTACAGAGAAACGCGTAATAACGTCCGGCATTTTCATTTAAATCACCTAAACGTTATATTACTACTACAGTCAGAAACTACTGATTAGAAGTTGTGCAGGATTGTATACATTTTGGATTGACTATATCTATTTTTTGAACTTCAAACATAGGAAAAGAAGTTATATCACTGTGGAGTAAGTGTTATAATCTAATACTTGTCGGGAATGCGTTACCGCACGTCAGCAACCGAGTTGGTTTGGACATTTCGCTGACATCGACTTCAGCTCCTGTATGACTTAGACGACGGCTAATCACAAGCGTTTCCGAAAACTATGGATGATCCGCAGATTGTTCGGGAGCTTACTAAAAGAAACGTTTATTTTATTTTATTGGACTCAGCCTTTGTTAGATCATACTGCGTGCTGGCCTGATCCTCTTGCTTGGTCCGTGGCAAGATGACAATTGATCTACTTCTGAGAATTGGTAAGCAAATTACGCACGGGTTGAGTTATCGTTCGAAGTTCAACAAGCCGCCCTCGTCTAGATGTTTAAGGTGCGACCAGTTCCTTAAGTCCGCACTAGCTGAGCACTTACGAGTGACATTATCTGTGCTACTCTGAAGTTGGAAAAGCCCTGATTCGCTGGGTTTAGCGCCGAGCATTCTTTGTCACAGGCTTGCGACTTATCATAAAGCGTAGCAAAACGACATGGGATTAGTACCAAGTTAGGAGTTCGAAAGTCTAGTTGCAGTTTCACATCTTCTATTTTTGTTTCTGAACCGTTTTCATTCCTTTGCGTTCGCATCCTATATAGTTATTAATAGCTCACTTTACGTTTCCGTACTTACGTTCTCACATGTCAGGTGTGACCGAGAACTATCTGTTGGATTGACCGTTGGAGCGTTTTGAGTGTCTTAATTTCTGACGTTTCCATAATTTATGCCTGGAATGCCATTTCCGAGTCACAAATATCGTTAAGACTTCGAACCTCTATTTCAAACGCGTGATGCTGTGCTGCAAGGTTATCCTTAGTACCGTATTTTCTACCTCATTTGTCTCACTGCAGCGGTTAATGGCACGAAATACAGTCGCTAACCCGAAGCATTTCGGTCACTCGCGCTGAGTGAAAATACGTTTTATTTAAGAGTTACAGACGCAATATTCATGACGGAATGTAGATATTTTACGGAAGTTTCTTTACTTTTCCTCCTGCATTGCTTGATGATATGGTTAAATGGGACGCAAATTCGTCCATTATTTTTTCTTTCTGTCTTTCCTTCACTTAGCGTATAATATTATTTCACCTTACTGGTACAGCAGGGAATGATAGCACTGGTCATGCGGACACTGATTGACCATGTTGTGGATCCAGTTTAACTTTTACTCACATTTCAATATCAAATTGAGCCCGAAAGCTTTTTCCTTACTGAACGACGCACTTGAGCGATCTATTCCTACTCTTCCCGTCCAATTTGAATTTGACCAGCGGAATCTTCATTTCTTGCGTTCCCGTCCAAACCGCTGATGGCTGTGCGAAGCCACATTTGACCCAAATGCACCCACAAACCACCCTGAATCACGTAAATAACCTGGTCATTTCTTCTCAACAAATCTATCGTTTTAGGCTCTTATTTGCTTTCGGTGGAAAACAACGCACTTGAAAACCCTTTGTGTGACGGCATGTAGATTGAAATCCTGCGGACGACGCAGAGCAACACTTCTGTGTGTCGTTCGACGTGTACTTGACATCGTTTCTGTATGAACATGCATATTTGCACCATTTACAATGCGGCTGAAGGCAACCAGGAAAGCTGATCAATTCCGTTCCAAATAGCCTGGGAAGGCGATGGTGCTTCTCAACTAGGAGGTTAACAAACCTGCTTCACGCTAATTATGGTAGCACATCATTTGTTGTATTGCATGTGTGACTTGGTGTTTTAGCTCCAGTTAGCGGTTTGAATGTTTCGCAATGTGTTCTCAAATCACCTGATATCCTCCCTTACCAACAGCCTTGTTAATAAACAGAATTGCGGAGGTGAAAGGGACAAATATCGCCAACCCGTTTTGCTCTTTATTACGCTGTTGACAATAAGCTTCTTGCATACGTAATCCCTCCTCTCACAGCTTTCGTCTCGCGATAACGTTTTGATGGCAGCAATGAGTCCGGCAATGGATCAGATTAGTGAAAGTGCGATGGGGTTGCGCAAACTGCGGATTTACTGTGTAGCTTATGATCTGCTGGGTCGAATACAGTAAAATGAGAATTAAAATCCTCCTACTAATTTGAAATACATTAGTATCCGTTAATATGTAATATACTTTAACTTGAAAACCTGTACGTTCCGAAAAATTGACTACTGCAAATTGCCAAGCATGTCGGCATTTAACGTAGGAAATGGAGACGGTGATGCTTTAGCGTAGGGGCAATCCGATTTAATTTATAAGCGTGAGCACACTGATACTGCCAAATAGTCTCCGAGTGAACAAAAGGCTGCCGAAAATTGTCTTTCACGGTCATCTAACGTTCACTTGCCAGACGGACTGCGCTCAACTATTTGGCACATATAGGCCAGCCGTGTTTAATTGGTATACATGTTTATATATATATATATATATATATATATATACGTAAATATATAAACGTTTATACATCTATATATTTATACATAGAAATATCGTTAAAGTGTGCACATGAATTCATACAGTTAGATACAAGTGTAAGTAACTGGATGATAGCGAATGCGACACCTAATGGTAACTATAATTACTACTCAGTCAATCAATCCATGTATGTATTTCTTATGAGGTCAGATATTTCAATTCTTCCATACATTAACACTGCATAAGCAATACGCACATGAACAACAGGTCAATCTATTCTGATCCGCAGATGTATATTCCATCTGTAAGTTTCCGTTACTCTAGGTTCATAGACCAATCTATACATTCTTAATATTTCACACATTAATAATACCTATAAGTAGCTTGGTTAGTAAACAAATACATATGCACCTGTAAGTTTTATGGAGGTTAACCTGTAAGTGTAATGTTTGCCTTTATTTATTATGGATTAAATAGCAGGATTGAGCAATTTATTCAAAACACATTACGGCTATTATCATAAATATCCTGTAAAGTTTTTAGAAGCGGTACAAAATGAGTTGTGACTATAGTTACTAAGACAGTGACAAAGGAATATTGCAGAAAGGAAAAGCATAGTTACTATATTGTTATATATATATATGGATGAATATATATGGTTGGCGGCATCCAGTTCCGGACACGCATATCATTATGGAGAACCAGGAGACGCCCGCACCTACTGGTGGACCATTGGGTGGCTTGCACTGCACCACCCACAGCTCCAAACACGCATACACACCATATCCAGTGTAAACCAGAGGGACTAAGACCGGGAGTAAGGTGGATGGGAGCCGCGTTTCATCAACTGAGCCGGCGCACATTCCCTCACGGGCAAACACAGGCACGCTGAATTCGGAGAATCCATCGCACACAAGATGGTGGCTGGATCGTATTCCATTTCACACTGGGTGCGTGAAATCACACTTCAAAAATAGCACGGCCACTAGTTATCGGAAATCAACCATTTCTTTTGATCTGAGTAACCGAGCATTTCGCGATTGAGTGCATTAGCAGTTGAACTGTAATACACGTTTTATTTTGCTTATCTGCGGCGTTGAATTTGATGATGTCTATCTCACAACTAAGAGTCACAAGCTATAGGGTGTTTTCCATGCAGATATTGGCGCGATAAATCTATCCTATCAGCATCTCCCCTCCGGCGCTTCTTCGGCCTGGCGCTTTGTGAATGTCTAAGGGCCCTATTCTTATGTTGGTTATTCATGTGCTTCTCAGAACTTGTTTTTACTCTTACACCAAATTTTTCGCACACCCGATGACTGTCGTAATTTGTGTTTGAGTTGTTATCCAACTAGCGGTGTCATAAAGAAATAAGCTCCAACGGCGTGAATGTTTCAAAGTACTCATTGGGCGCCAGGTGAAAGAAAATCCAAACAACAGGTGGCTTCAGATAGCAGATGCAATGAAAGAGGTTGAGCAACATACATCTTCTATTCTTCTTTATTTCGACATTACTTTGATGTTCCATTTACTGAGATTGACTTGCACTTTACTACTTAGCTTTTTATATGTTTCAATTGCCCTGTCCACCGTAAACAATTTGCTCACCATCATACGCAGCTCACTGGAAAATGTCAAACAGTTGATGGATTAGGTGACAAATGGGCTCATAAACGTTTAGAATAAAGGCCTCTGAACGTAGAACAGAGTACGTTCCTATACCACAGTGTTATTCATTCCGCCTTCATCGACACCAACCCTACATTCTGCGCAAGGATACAATTAAAATAGTGCTAACTGCTACAAATAAGTACGTAGTTGATCGGGCCGCGAAACATGAACAGCAATTGTGCCAGGCTACTTGGATGGTTTAGATGTGTTTGATTCTTGTAAGTGGAACAACCCATCCCATAGCCACGTGTTTGTGCTGTTATAATTGTATGGAAAGGAAACTCGCTGCTGTCAGCATTTGCGCTTTGCGACGTTTCCACAAATCCAAATGAATACAGAGCTAAAACCCTCTCTACAGAGCTACCCATTCTTGCTAGACAAGCAAAGTTAGTTTGCTCTTAGAAGTCCAAATCTCGGTCAAGAGTTGGACAAGCACCGATTGAAATACACGTAAGAACCAGGCAAGTGAAGCAATTCAGCTTCACCTTACAGAACATTATCGGGTACGATGAACATGCAATGTGCCGTGCCTCTACCTCTACTGTGCTAATAGTGGGGTACACTTCCGCATTAGGTTCAGAAAGAGCAGATCTGTCGGCAGTGATTTGGTATGTATGCATTTCTATCATCGGTTGACTCGTCGGTTTTCCTATAGTTATCGCTTGTGTAATTTACATAAACAAGTTGCTGTTGTCGCGCACCCATAGTTCTCCAGGAGTTGACAACACTCCCTCCGAAAGCACTTCAGCAGGCACGTACGAGAATAGCTGAACCACTAACGAGATTATTCAAAGATGACTGGAAGAACAGCAGTTCCCTAGCATGTGGAAGCAAGGCATAATTGTCCCGATTTGCAAAAGTAGCAGCCATTTAGAGCCAGCCAGCTATCAGCCAATGATACTCCCCCTGATCCTCTCAATGATGATGGCATCGATCATAGTTGAGGCTGTCATGGGCTAATTCGAACTGTCTAAAATCAAAGCAGGGCACAACACGGATTCCGTCAGCATCGGCGATGTACTACAGACATACACTTGCACATTGCAGTTGGACAGAGATCGCAGACCGTTGGATCGACATTGTTGTCATTTACCCAGACTTCGCCAAAGCATTCGACTGCATGGATCCCCATGTACTTCTCTAAAAGCTGCAAGCATACCGAGTTGGGAAACTTGTCCTTGCATGTATCAGAAACTTCCTTTTTCAGCGGCTCCGCCTGGTTCAATGTTCATTTCCTGATGCAGTTAATGTGGACTGTGGAGTTCCACAAGGGTCGGTGTTGGGACTGTGTTGATTCATGTTCTTCATCAACGACCTTGCGAGTTTCATCAAGTCAAATTATTTTGATTTTGCTGATGATAGCAAGACAATGCGGGCAATCGACTGGCAGGAAGCTTACGATGTGTTGCAACGAAACTTATACTGCGCTTTTGCATGATCAAAGTAAACCTACATCCGTTTAACACGGCCAACTGCAAAACCGTGCCTGCCCACCACAATTCTACATATGCATTGAAGCTTAGAGCGACATTCTGAACAGCACTTCGCAAGGGCGAGACCTTGGGGTGAGGATCCAAGCCGACCATGGCTGTTCCGCGCAGTCCTTGGAGGCGTACATAACCGCAAACCAACATGTTGGTCTGTTCCGGAGGGCGTTCAGGAGGTTCGATTCTTCTATCTTCCATCAAATGTTCAAGGCGTATGTGAGGCCCCATGAGTACATAATTCAGGCTTGGCAACCCTGGTTAAAAGGCGATCTGGTTAACCTGGATACCGCACAGCGACGGGCAAAGAAAATTGTGGTGCGTATATCCCATCTGCGATACCATAGACGACTGAGAGCCATGGGAGTGTACAGTGGAAGATATTGCCATCTACAGGGGTAGCTGTTGCTGGTGTTTCAGATTTTGAAATACCCCGGCCACGCTTGCCGCCACCACTTGAAGCTTATCATCAACACAGATTTGTGCGGTCATAATTTAAAATTTGTCACCTAATAGAGTCAGTTGAGAGCCGCTGATAATATTTTTCCTTTCGAGTTTGTCAACCGTGGAATGCTCTTGCGGCCTGTCATTACCGCATCCGCGCTGTTAATTTGCAAAAACGACAGGACAATGTTTTACTCTATTTACTTTACTTGATCAGGTTTCTATTCATTGAGTGACGACAAGACGCAGACAAAATTTGTGCACACTGATCCGACGAAATCAGGGTAGAAGAATATACCTGTGTTAATGTAGATAATATGGTGTGTCCGCAGACGCGTTTTCACTTTTGTGTAACTTCATAGAATCAATGTTATTCCCAAAACAATCTCACGGGACTTGTCCAGCCACGGCTTTCTTATCCGTATTATGCCATAGTTCCATTGCCAAGGAAGGATACGTGGGCAATAAAAGGTTGGACAGGGTAAGGTTTGGTCTTTGTTTTAGGTAATTCTGTATTTCAAAGTCGGCCAAATCTTGGTTCGACGAGCAGCTGAAGAAGGAACACTTATGGGATAATCCTATCGTTCTAGTTCCCCTTAAACATGAACTTGAACTTATCCCAACCACTGCCTCGTAGTTGATGGCGCAGACCATGCCTAAATAATGTGTACAATGATGATGGTGGTGATTAGTTCCCTCAGTCGGCAGTATCGGTCGCAGCTATATTAAATAAATATTATGACCCTCAGTTTAATGAATAAAATAGTCCAAAATCCAACAAAGGAGAAGTCACAGAACCTAGATAACACGAAGCCATATTCGTCTCAGGATCAGCTGGCTGCGGGCTTGCTCATGAATAAAGAACTAGAACAAATGATACATTCATTTGAGCTGAAGGATTGGCCAGCTGCTTTGCGCGGATGGGATACGTCGGGAAATTTATCTCGTAGACATTGATGGTTACATGTCTCGAAGAACATCGGTTGACAGAAGCTTTATAACGCCGTTGGATGCTGAAAAATTTGTTCCATCTTCTAGTGGGCGGAACCGCGCTGGTTTTCGCCTGTTCGTGTCACTACCTCTTTGTTGGACAGACCACTCGATTGCAGGAAAAACAACACGGTTGATGAACAATAGCTCAGGCTCATTTAACAAATTATGCCATCACAATTTGAAACCGGAATATAGTGACTCCGCCTAGGTTGCAGCGATGTTCTACTCCTCATTGGTATGCGAATTTAGCTAATCCAGTGCGGAACACAGCTCGTTGATGGCACAGCTCTTCTCTGCATGTGCAAAGCTATGCTTTACGAAATAAGGAATGTCCGTTATTTTATCGTATGCCACTATTAAGCTGGTATTGAACAAAATGTGTGAGATGTGCCCCAAAGAACAACAAAAGGTTTAGACATTTACTAAGTAGCAACACCCTGCGCGTCACATACAAATGCTTGTAAACCTCTACTTTTATGGTGAATAAATGTGTAAGACACTAAAGTCAACTATCTTAGATACGATTCCGTAGCACGCATACAATCAGTTATGGAGTGTTTCGGGTTCAGGTCTTCGATGTTTGCCAGCCCGTACCATGTGTGACTACAACAATTTATCCACACACCTTTTGCTGATTAATTGGACCTATCTTGCACAACGCTTTGTTGGAAGGATCCGGTCCGTCAGTTAAATAGCTGCCTATTTTAGTACCCCTATTTTCATCTCTGATAAATCGAAAAGCAACTTTAACGTGTTGGATTACGAGGTGCCTAACTGCCGTCATGCGTCTATATTATTTAGGATTTATTGTATAGTTTAAATGGATCCGTGACTAATGCACTCACACAGTATTAAAAATTAAAATACTTAATTAAATCCTGTTCAATTCAAATATGCACATGGATTTCCATTTCTAAGGGACGTAATATGCTCGTTCTAATAAAATGCAGCACATACTGTTCACAGGACCTTTATTATTGGTGTACAGTAGTAAACTACGTGACTGCACATCAAACAACTGGGGTCATGTAGTGTCATTTATTCTGGGTGAATTGCAAATGGTAGGTGTCATTATGGTCATGCAATGTTTGCGGTACGGTTGCTTCCCTTAGAGTGACAGATGCAGTTCCCTGTATACTGTACACCGTTTCGCCTCATAAAACCTTACCAGCCATCAAGTAGGAGGCAAATATAATTAAAGCTCATGATGCTGCAGTGCTTAATCCATGGGCTTCTGCTGATCAAATGCCAAAAGAACCCTTTCATCCTTTACAACGCTCAAGCATATATCAACGATTTCGTACAGGTAGCCATGTTTTTGGTTGTCCGGTTCTAAATTGCACGCGATCCTGGGTGCAAAAGTTAAAGATAGGCGGAGCATTCCATGTGCAAATGAACGGAGATTGTTAACGTGAAAGCTTACCAAACGATTTGTGCTACACTGTGGTGAAATTTAAAAAGCCAAATTTTTGTCCGCAGCAGAGCGCAGATTCTAACCATAGCGAACCACGAAATTGTGGCACATTCCTCGAAGCTAAGTAATTGGCCAGAAACCTAAAAGGCATGTTGATAATTACCGCCAACAACAAGGAATGAATATCAACCTGCCCGTTGTGTTGTTCTCTCCTCCTTCAGCAAACGTTTCAAATCACCTACCGTTAGCAGCTAGCTATCACGATTGTATCTATTAACAAAATGTGGCACGATTTGCGGAGTGAAAGGTAAGCTGCGAATAATTTGTACAAATATTGACCCCCAATCCATTTCACCAATAGTGTGGAACTCGCTTTATTGCTCAACAGTGAGATATCTCAAACATGGGCAATAAAAAGGATTGGGCAATTAAAGATACTGCCATCTGTTCCTAAACGGAAACATCCACTAAATTATTGTACAGTATATCGCTTAGACTGTAATGTGCCAAGAAGGATATATTGCATACTTGTAATTAAAGACTACAGAAGGCTTTATTCAGAAGAACATAACCTATAATTTAAAAATTATAACATAATTCACGTTACGTGGATAGCTATAGAGAGTGAGCTTACTGCATACTTTTGCTGAGAAAGCAATTCGACGTCAATTTTACCTTATTTTGAGCTGCTACTCCAGTCAACTTTTGCACGGACGAAATTCAAATTAGACAAGAACCCGTTGACCAGCCCATGCAAGTTCTTATACGTACAGATTATTCACACATTTATTACGCTTGAATGAGACTCGCGCAGATGGCTGTTAATCATGGAGGGTTACGGTACGTCATACCCGAACTCGATGCCTACTTACTCTTCTAGTCGGTTCTCTACAATTTTACTGACGAATTCACTTCCAACAGTTGTCTGTTCTAAGGTACATTCTACATCGATGTCAATGACGATGAACACTTATGTATTGATGACTGCGACTGTGCAAGCACTGATCTTGTTCTCAGCAATGACGGTGTCATCCGGAAGTGCACAGGATGCCAGTCGACTGAAGCCAGCATAGCGAAAGCGAGACTTTATTTTTGCACCTGTAACTTGACTTCAACTTTTTGAAACGAACTGTAGTACATCGAGTACAGAAACCTTGGTGCTGGCATCTACCGCCGACAACAAACCAGATAACACATTATTTTCGAGGTAAGAAAGAATTCGCTCCACAATTTCCTTTTGTAACGGATTTCCAGCTTCATAATCACAACTTAGTCCATATATCGAAATGTACTGATCGTATGCATCGGCAAAAATTCTAATTGGAGCCATTTTAGGCCTTCTACCTGTGGATGCGCTGTGCAATTATCCAAATGCAACACACTTTTGCGGTCACATTCAGCCAATTTCCCAGATTGCTCTGTGAGAGGAATTCTTCTCTTCATGCACACGTTAATGCACAATTTGCTTTCTATTATTTCCTCTTTGCAACCAACCTTCTGTTGCAGCAAATGTTTTTCCAAGGTTTTCCCCGAATTCTTCTGCCTTTTTCTTCAAAAGCTGGACTATACCTGTTTGGTTGTGCCTTCGAACCATGATCATCTGGTCATTCAATGCAGTTTTAACCTCTTCATCATTTCCTCATCGCTTCCTTTCCTCTCAGTATAATGCGACAAAAGCTGCCGGAGTTCCTTTTCGGTGGCAATCAACGTGGAAAGAGTACGACGAAAAATGTGTAAATTACGTGATAACTAGTCCGTCAGATGCTGGTGACTATGTATTTTGTCCAAAGCGTCTAACGTTTCTGTCATGAACTAATCTTTTTAGTTACTGACCCTCGTTTTGGGTAACCAATAGAATAATGACAAGGGCTGAGCGGAAAGATTACCTGACTTTGCTCAGTTACCGAGTTTTGAATAGGACCGAGGTTTCGCCCCCGACATGTGTACATTTAGCTTGCTCGTGTATTAAATGACGTAGGTAACTTTTCTGGTATGCCAGTAACGCCGCCGACATCTTTATTGTTTTTGACACCATCGAGCTAGCCAAGTAGGGGATATTTGTAATAAAGGATAGTCGTAGGAATGGCGTAAAACTGTCAATACCACAACAACACAGCCAACACAGCTAGGCAATTAAGCGGCGGAACCACCCGGGCAATGAGCAATTAGACGGAGAATAATTGGCATCTTTGTGAGAAAAGAATTGGTATCTGGAAAAACTGGGCAATACAGCAGGTCCCACTGTGCTTGTTTTGTTGGAGAATGGATGTGACCGGTAGCAAAGGTTTTAGGGAAACCAACTTGCCGAGATACGCGTAGATCAGTTGACTATTTATGACGCGATTAAATACTGAACACAGAAAGTATAGAGCTACTTGATATATATCAATGTTGCTCCACTGTACTTAGATTGGGTACCTGCTCGGAATTACATCCAGTGCAAAAGCGCTCAGGCAACCATTTATCCCGTTCGGAATTGCCGAATTTGGGGAAGGCTTTTAAAGAAATGTTCTGAAGAGAACTGCGAACATGTCTACTGATTCTTCCGGAATCGATGTACGAATCGTGAACTTCTGTTTGTACATAACCGGTGCTTCTTGCCTTCAGTGAACAATGAACAATGCATTTATAGGTGTTAAGAAGCTTTGCTTTACAAGTTCCATTGGATATTTTCTAGCGATATCGAACTAATAATATTATTAGGCAACCTATTATTATTATACATCTGAGAATAAAGACTTATTGTTTGTTCCGTAATAGTCCTACTATCCGCTTAGATCCACAGCACCCGCAGTAGACGTTAAAGTACTTCATGGTAATCTTCAGATGTAGGATGGAGATGTGGCGCTAATTGACAAAGTGTAAGTGGACAGCTGTGTCATCCAACCGTCATTTAAATACTGTTAGTATCGTTGCAGAGACGACCTATTCTGGGAGAGCACGGGTGACAGACACGAATGGAAAAGAAATTTCTGCCGCAATTCAGACGGCTATACTTTTCTGCGAGTTTTCAGGAGTGGCCCATCTTTGTTGTATTGGTGCTGCGCGGCAGTATAGGGTGTCACATATGACGTGGGTCTCGCAGAATCAAGGATGCCATAAACAGGTCACCACGCATTCTTCGTGAGGTTCCGCTGAAGACCCCCAATCGTTGCAGCCTATCCCGGTATGAAAGATTGTATATTCCACTTAATTTCATTTATGCTCCAAGCTGTCGCTCCTCAAGTGCATTAAGGTCGAGTTTAAGCCATGGATGCCAGGCTTGAGATGCGTATTCGACATGGAAGCGAACATACGCACTGTGCGCTTGTCGACATAATCTCCTGTATTTTTGTCCAAACGTCCGACGCAACAGGCGGCGTAGCGATCCTAATATTTCTGATGTTGGAACCGTCGGAGGTAAATCAGTTGCGCAAAAAAACTAGTGGCATGCTCATTCAAGTTCCCGGGGACATAAGAACCCATGTATTTTCAGGAACGTTGGAGATATAAAATGACAAACCGAACTCCCAATTATTGAAAACATCGCAGGGACATAAAATTGCGAGTAGCCTCGGTGCTCAAGAAAAATCCAGTAATATGGCGTAAAGGCACTTAGCCAAGGGTTCGCATTAGAAAGTAGGACTTCATTATTTCCTTCGTCATCCCATCTCGTTGAGGGCGGCTGAAAATGCTGGTGATTAGAAGTGCTGTAATGCCGATCAAACGTCACAGGCCAGATCGATACCGAGTGAGCATGTTGTCGGAAGCAGACTGGTCAGCAAATAAGGAAATGGTTGGCCTGTGATCGCGTCCAGCCTACAACCATCCACTAAACGCGCAAGTGACCAATCAGGCGCCAGCAGGCGAAGAAGCGCATACTCGTGCACCATTGAGGCAAGGCTTGTGACATTGGACCGAGGGAAGATGCGCGCGGACCCAGTCCTGCCAATCGTACATCCACTAAGAAAATCAATGTGATTTTAGGCAGGATGAACATGGCGTGCAAGCGTAAAGCAATGGAAAATGCGCCAGCGACACAATGCAAACAACAGCGACGAGCCATTGAAACGGACTGTTTTAAAAAGTGTAGATACTCCATAAATATTCCAGCGTAATCTTAATAAACGTCTTCGTGTTCGTGGCCCAGCCGGATTGCATCCCGGAGAAAAACTCGACATAGCGACAAAGGAAATAAGCCGACGCAGCCGAACCCTCTGGTTTTTAGTGGATAGCCGACAATCACACGGCCTGCCGCTCTGCAGATGACTAAAAGCATTATACCAGAGAACTGGAGAATGTAGAAATCAAAGTGGAGGGATTTCGTCACGGTGACCGAGATGGATAAGCTCACTGCTCCAAAAATTATAGAAGAATAGAAGAAGGAGTTGCATGGTATAGGTAGCAATTCGTCACATCTAGACTCACTCAGACAGCCACCACACGCCCGGAAAATCACTGTACGCAAGTTTCTTCCGTTCGGAAACCATCGGCAGTGCGCATTCCCTCGGAACCCTGGTATGCCTTGAACCCGCAGCTCGATTGTTGCCAGACCGTGGTTGAGACCGCTGAGCTACGGGGGACGGCTACGACCATGGTGAATAAGTTACTAGATGTGACATAGCGCCGCTCAATATCCACTTACCTACACCTTACTGCCGTGCAGTAATGAGGCTGGACCCATCACCAAGCGACGAGCTTACCGAAATTAAGCCGCCAATTAACGTATGGCATTATAAGCATTTTGGTCTGCGTACTGATTACCGAAGAGTAGTATGGGGAGTTGAATGGTGTAGGTAGAAAATCGTCACATCTGGACTCACTCAGACAGGCACCACACGCCCGGAAATGCACTGTACACGAGTTTCATCGTTTCGCGAATCATCAGCAGCGCGCATTGCATCGGACCCCTGGAAGGGCTCGAAACCGCAACTCGACTGTTGCCAGTCCGTGGTTGAGAGCACTGAACTACGGAGGACGGCAACGACTATCGAAAATAAGTTACTAGATATGATATAGCGCCGCTCAGTCTCCACAGACTTTAGCGTTACTGCCGCGCAGAGGACAGCGTAGCCACTCACAAAGCGACGATCTTACCAAACGTATGCCACCAATTAACTTATGGCATTATAAGCAGTTTGGTCTGCCTACCGATTAGAAAAGAGTAGTAGGGGCGTTGAATGGCATAGGTAGGAATTCGTCACGTCTTTTCTTACTCATCGAGACGCCACAAGTTATGATATGAAGAATTTCTACCTTTAACATTCAACTCCCCTACTACTCTTCTCCAAGCTGTAGGCTGAACAAGCTGCTTTTATTGTCATAAGATCTTGTGCGGCTTAAGTTTGTAAGCTCGTCGTTTGCTGAGGGGCAACCTTGTCCTGGGCACCGCTGTAACTTATAAGTCAGTGGATATTGAGCGGCGCTTTACCACTTTACATAAGCTATCCACGATGTCCTTTCCGTCCCCCGTAGCTCAGTGGTCTCAACCACGGACTGGCAACAGTCGAGTTGCGGTTTCGAGCCCTACCAAGGGTCCGATGGAATGCGCACTGCTGATGATTCCCGAAAGGATGAAACGCGCGTACAGTGCTTTTCCGGGCTTGTGGCGGCTGTCTGAGTGAGCCTAGATGTGACGAAATTCTACCTATACCATTCAACTCCCCCTACTACTCTTCTGTAATCAGTACACAGAACAAACTGCTTATAATGCCATAAGATAATTGGCGGCTTAAGTTTGTTAAGCTCGTCGCTTGGTGAGGGGGCTACCCTGTCCTCTGCACGGCAGTAACGTGTAAGTCAGTGGATAGTGAGCGGCGCTATATCACATCTAGTAACTTATTCACCATGGTCGTTGCCGTCCCCCGTAGCTCAGTGGTCTCAACCACGGACTGGCAACAGTCGAGTTGCGGTTTCGAGCCCTACCAAGGGTCCGATGGAATGCGCACTGCTGATAATTTCCGAACGTAATAAACGCGTGTACAGTGCATTTCCGGGCGTGTGGTGGCTGTCTGAATGAGTCTAGTTGCGACCAATTTCTACCTATGCAATTCAATTCCCCTACTACTCTTCTCTAATCAGTACGCAGACCAAACTGCTTATAATGCCATAACCTAATTGGCGGCTTAATTTTGGTAAGCTCGTCGCTTGGTTAGTGAGCTATCTTGTCCTCTGCACGGCATTAAATTGTAAGGCAATGGATAGTGAGCGGCGCTATATCACATCTAGTAACTTATGCACCATGGTCGTTGCCGTCCCCCGTAGCTCAATGATCTCAATCACGGACTTGCAACAGTCGAGTTGCGGGTTCGAGCCCTAGCAGGGGTCCGATGGAATGTGCACTGCTGATACCCGAAAGGAAGAAACTTGCGTACAGTGAATTTCCGGGCGTGTGGCCGCTGTCTGATTAAGTCCATATGTGCCGAATTTCTACCTACATAGTGCTGTACCAGTTGACGATTTTGGCATGCTGTTAGTGATGAAGCCAAGAAGTTCCTCGAAAAGTTCTAGCTCAGTGAGCCAGGTTGGAAATTCGAACTTTAAAAGTGCTTTGGGTATTCGATGTTTCTGCGTACCACAGATAAATGAAATGTAGCATATTTATTTAATTTTGTGCGCAATCTCTCCTCAGGCGAATCGTACAACGCTTACATATCAGAACTAAAACTGTTGGCGCATAACTGCAAGTCCTGCAATTGCATGCGAGGCTCCTTTATACGTGCTCGTATTGGCATTGACATAAATAGTAATGAGCTCACTCGGCGCCTTCTGAGACAAAGGAACCTGTCGTCTAAACAATGGGTGGACATCTGCTTGAGTGAAGCAAGGACGGCGCAGCAGTTCGAGCACGTGAGAGCCGAAACAAACCCCGATCTGTGCGCGGTATCCCGAACCAGCAATAGTTAGTCCCAAACACCCAAAGGACAGGGTCCGAGTTCTGAGTTTTGCGGTCGTGTACATCCAAGAGAAAAGGAGAGGTGTCCGGCTGGGGTCGGACGTGCACAAAATGTTCCAAGAAGAACCATTTTGCTCGCGCTTGCAGATCCTTTAAGGCCAGCCCAGTAGTCTAGAGCATCAGCGAACAGTTACAAGAATTTTCGATAAGCAGCTTGGAAAAGCGGGGAAAATACAAGTGTGATTTTGCGACGCTTTTGCTTCCAGGACGACCGGGTTCCTTCCATCTGGACTCAGGGGCAACTGTCAACAGCCTACCTGAAAAACAATGTGTGGTAATGGCACGAGACGGGACGCAGAACTGCCTCAGAATGTGGAATGGTTCAAAGCTGCTGCCGGAAAGTACTGCCTCGTTGAAGGTCATCAATCGGAAAAACGGCACAGAACACCAACTCCATTTCTTGTTGGTCTCAGGAGACTTTATGCCCATTTTGGGTATTGACCCTATTCAGAGTCTCGGTTTTTCTCTTGTAACCATTCGTATGAAGATAACATAGATATTGTTGACAGCTATCTAAGCGTGTTTGACGGGGTCGTAGGGATATTCGAAGCGGGTGCACAATTATCTGTAATCGAATCCGCTAAGTCGGTAGTATTGCCAGCCAGAAAGGTGCCTATTGTCTTAGGTGAGAATGTTTAAACGAGCTGCAGCGTTTTGTTGTTTTGGGTATAATAGCCAAAGTTGAGGAGCCGACAGATTTGGTTAGCCAGGTGGCGATCGTTATGAAGAAATCTGGATAACTAAGCTTGTGCATTGATCCAAAACCACTTAACGTCACACACAGGCGGGAGTATTAAACGCTACAGACGCGAGGCGACGTACTTCCCATGCTATCCAGAGGTAGTACATTCACTAAAGTCGACCTAGTTTCTGCGCTTTGATATGTATTACTTGATGAAGAGTCAAGCCAATTGAACACGTTTGGGACAATGTTCGGCGTATCTGCTGGGTTCGTTTACCGTATGGACTGAAGGTATCTAGCGTGATATTCCAGAAATGACTGGTGCAGGCTTTTGACAATTTACCATGAACGATCCGTGTAGCAGACGACGGTTTGGTTTATGGCGCAGCGCGAGAGGAGCACGACCAGAACCTTGACGAATCTTTGCAGTCTGTTTTTGTAAGGAACATCAAGCTAAAACGAGAGCAGATTGAGTTGCGTAGGACAGAATTGGTGTTTCGTGGACATCTGGCAAGCTCTGAAGGACTGAAACCAGACCCAGCGAAAATCAGGCAATCAAACAGAAGCCTCCTCCTACTGACGTGAAGGCCGTCAACAAGCTGAATGGGATAACGAATTACTTAAGTCGATGCTTGCCCAGATTAGCCGATGTAATGATACCGATTCGAAAACTGACGCATAAGTATTATAAGTGGTACTGGGACGCCGAGCAGAGGAGAGCATTTCAGAAATAAAGCAGTTGATCACAAGCCCCCGTTCTTGAATACTATAACCGAGCCAACACGTTTGAGATCCAGTGTGCCAGCAGTTAGTATGGTATCGGATCCGTACTCATGCAGAACCGTAATCTTCTCGACTTCCGCCGCCGGCCGCTGAGAGAGACTGAGGGTCGCTACACGCAACTAGAGAATGCGACACTTACAGTGGTTTACGCCGTGCAGCTTTTCCACGACTATACGTTAGCCGCAAATCCAGCGCCTTTAACCACCACAAGCCTCTGGTGTCGTTCGCCAGCAAGCCGGTCCATGCTGTTCCACGCTGCCTGCAAAGGACGCTTATCCGTCTGCAGAAGTAGGATCTAGAGCTTATCTGCTGCACATTGCGAACGCGCTGTCAATAGAACACCTTCCGACATGCCAGGAAATGAAGCAGATGTAGATTTTGTCCATGTAACACAGCTGATCGCCGTCATTGAGGAACGTTCGCAGAACCACCAAAGCTACATTGAGGAGGACGAATTGTGCAGGCTACTGAAGCACTCGAAGACAAGAAAAACCTACCTAAGGAGCTGACTCTATTCTTCCATTTTCGTGACGAACACGTTACTCAGGATGGATTAATATTCAAAGGCAACAAAATAGTGGTTCCAAAGGCACTGCAGCGTTCGATGCTGGGGCTGATACATTATGCACATTTAGGAACCAACAACCGTATAGCAAGAGATCAAGCGCTGTTGTTCTGCTCCGGAATGACCAGGCAAATCCGTGATTCCGTCTCCAATTGTGTAGCATGCATGGCACACGAGGTACGCCAGCCAAAATAACCTATGATGCTAGGTGACATTCCTGACAGACAATAGCATATCGTTGCACTAGAACATTTTTCTCATGATGGAAGAAACTATTTGATTGTGGTAGATTATTTTAGTGACTAATTTGAAATCGATGTGCTTACGACGACTAGTACGCAATCCGTGGTGAACAAGTTGCGGTGCCAATTCGCTCGGCTTGGAATAACCGAGGTGATGATTTCAGACAACGGGCCACAATTTAATAGTGCAGTTTCATACATTCAGCAAGGAATGGGATTTTTGTCATGGGTTAACCAGCCCTTACAATAGCCGATCAACCGGTTATGCTGCGTCCGCAGTGAAGGGGGCGATGAAAGTGCCTACAAAAGCTAAGGTGACCCAGCAAGATCCGTGCATAATGCTATTGGATCATAAGCATACACCATCTACTGATAATGGAGAGAGTCCTGCACAGCGTTTATTCAGTCGCCGAACAAGAACGCTAATACCAACAGCAACAACACCTCTGCAGCCCAAAGTAGCGTCGTCCGACTTTCTACACGACCGACTACGGAACAGAATAGCGAGGCAAAAAGGTACTATGATCGCGGATCAAAATGCCTCTTAACACTACGTACAGGAGAAGAAGTATGCGTGCAGCCAATATCGGAATCCGGTGGATGCTGGCGGAAAGTAATGATCGAAGGCCGGAAGGGAGAGAGGCGCTATGAAGTCAAGGTTAGGGACAATCTCATTCGACAGATTCGGATGCAAAGGAGAAGAGGGTCAAAAGCGGACACCGCAGAGAGAGGGTCAGCAACAACAACCGAAAAGAGTACTGCTACCCAAGCTCAGGCCATTAAACGCGCACGAAGTGGTAGGCGATATGGAACATTTTGTAACGCCATCCTAAAAAACGTAAAAGGCAAGGATGTGATGTAGGCTAGAAGTGCTGGTTATTGGAGGTGCTGTAACGCCGATAAAACGTCACAGGCCAGATCGATACCGAGTGAGCATGTTGTCGGAAGCAGATTGTTCAGCAAATAAGGAAATAGTTGGCCCGTGATCGCGTCCAGCCTACAACCATCCACTAAACGCGCAAGTGACCAATCAGGCGCCAGCAGGCGAAGAAGCGCATACTCGTGCACCATTGAGGCAAGGCTTGTGACATTGGACCGAGGGAAGATGCGCGCGGACCCAGTCCTGCCAATCGTACATCCACTAAGAAAATCAATGTGATTTTAGGCAGGATGAACATGGCGTGCAAGCGTAAAGCAATGGAAAATGCGCCAGCGACACAATGCAAACAACAGCGACGAGCCATTGAAACGGACTGTTTTAAACAGTGTATGTAGTCTATAAATACTCGAGCGTTATCTTATTAAACGACTTCGTGATCGCTGCCCATTCTTCTTGCTTCCCGGAAGGTAACTTGACAAACTCTGTCAACAAAATATTTCTCAATTCGTTGACAGGAGAATGGAGGTTAGCTAGGCAAGCGAACACAGGAGGCAAATAAATGTTGTAGAACGCAGCATCGGATTAATCCCAAGGGTCAAACACTGCGGGGAACACACGCAGGCAAGGGACGGTTACCCGAATCGTATTACGGAACCTGTGCCGCAAAGGGATCGAGCGGACTTGGGAATAGGACGTTTATCAAGCCGAAATGGAATATATACGTGACTGTGAGGTCATTAGTAAACAAAGCCATAAGGTTAAATAGTAGATAGGTTAATAAAATGATTCCGCCCCTCTTCATGCGCAAATTTGTACATGTAATCGTAATATTGGGATCATTTAGGTAGTGTTTAAAACTACTCAAAGCAGCTTCGTTTTCGTAAGGATGGGGCACTATAATTTAGGCGCAATTTTAAGACTATTTCTGAAGAATAATTAAACAACCGTTTTATTTCCTTACAATGCGAGATACCTTTCACGCATAAAGACAGAACTACAGATGCAAACTTATATTTCACAAATGAAGTCATCGAGAAATAGGTTGTCAAAAATCACTCCAGCATTTGATATTTGGTTGTATCCAGGTTATATCAGGATGGGAACTACGTGTTAATTTCAAATCACTGGCTCAGCGGTCTCAAACATAGACCGACAAAAGTGGAATTGCACCTTCAAGGATGTGATGTTGACTAAGCCCGGGGGGCGGATTGAATCACTGTAGTACCGATGGACTGGAAATAATCAGACGCAAGTGAAGATCGCAAGGCTTGTCCATTCTAGCGCAATGGATAAACAGCACATTGGATTGGTTGGCCTTACGGCGTGTGAAAGGCATACACCTGAGACTATCGTAGCAACGCACGTAGATGAGGCAGGTGGTCGACAGAGGAAGCATCAGCCGAATAGACCAGTGGTCAATCAGACTCCACAGTGCAGTCTATTCGTGATGTCAACAAATAGGCCCAGAGTAATCATGACCATTGTGTGCCAACTGGCATGCAGAAGGAGCATAAACCAAGCGCTACAACGGACGTTACAGATAAGTTAACGATGGCTGGCCAGTGAACGAATACCATCGAAATACTGTGGGTACTTTATAAATAATCATGAGTCTACATGGTAATGATTCAGGATCGCTGCCGAGACCTACTTACCTCTCGAAGGGAAACACGACATAACCCTTCATGCATAATACGGTATGCGGACGAATGAGCATCAACGAAAGCCTGAAACGGCCGTAGGTAGCATCTCCTGGTGGCTGACGCATTTCTTACTTGGGTCAAGATGTAATGAATTTCTATCAAAGTCCCTGTTTATGCACTGTTCTCTAGCAAAGTTTTAATATGAAGTAGCTGCATAACTCGAAGCAATTTACAGTATTTATATTGATTGTATCCTTCGCCATATATCGCGGTAAATATTTCGAAACCATGATGAACTTCACAGTATCACATAAATGCTTGATTACGTAGGTTTTCCGCTTGAAGGGGTTTCTAGGTTCTGGGATGAGTGTTATTAAAAGCAAATTATCCAGTTGTTATCCCGGGTATAATTGGCGTGAAGAGTATGTAGTTGCTGAAAAATTATTACTTTGCCGAGTTTAACACCTGATTGTAACGAATCACGTACACTGTTGTTTCCTGAAATCAATGAGTGGATGGATACGTCTCACGCAGCTGGTACGCTAAACAATCAGTAGTATTTCCTTCTTCGAATCACTAAGTGGAGAGTGCTGTGCTATCAGCTGTCCTCGCGAAAGCAACACATGAAATCGTAGACTATACTGACAGTGGTATCAAGCTCAAACTTGACTGTAGATTACAGGACAGGATGCTAAATGACAGTACTGACAAGTTAAGAGTAGTTCACTTTTGTCTAGCATTACATCACGCCACTTAGTTTCTTGCCTCTACGATTACATGTACATGGCCAGCTGTCGGATACTACCTCTCATAGTTATCCGAACGAAGGAAGTGATATTCGCGTTCATATATTGTATACGGTTGTTTATACAACATTTCCTATTTTTCTCATCATAATTTGAGCCGAAACGTTTACAGTCCTTCGGATTAGTGTGCCGTGTTTAGGTAGCCCACTTTACTGACGCTGTTCTAACATAACTGGATATGTATTACATCCGTCTACAAGTCTATTCCGCTAATTTTTATTTTCTTTTGTATATTTGCTTAAAGCTTCTGTATATCGCAAGTTAATCACTTCAACTTATTCCGCCACTGCCCTGGTATTTTATGGCCCAGACTGCGCATATATTTGGTGCTTAGTTTTATCAGTCGGAAGTATCGGTTGTAGCTGCATAAGTTGAATACCATGACACTCAGTTTAATGGATACAATAAACCAAATTCCAATAACGAAGAAGTCCCAGAACCTAGGTAACTAGAACCCAAGATCAATTGAAAAATGGTTTTGTACAGTTTGAAAAGATTATGCTTAACTGGTCCCGTAGGATGGTTACGGTGAAACATCAAAATGTAAGAAAGGTTAGCAAAAATAGGCCTACAACGGTTAACTTACTGGAGTATATGTAGTATAAACTGTTAATCTATGACAACTCCATAAGTAATGACGGTAAATGGGATGTTGGGTAAAATCGTGTTACCTTCTGGCCTATACATAAAGGAGATGAAAAAGTAGAACGAAATCTGGGACCGCCAGTGAGCGCTCTCACAGATACTTGTGTTTATCCATGGTTACTGGGTCATGTAAGATGGTGCAGTGAAATGAGTGCACGGTCAACATAGGATTTGAAATCTACCAGCCTAGGAACATAAATGACGGACTCTGGTGGGGCATTCCACATTCTGCAAACGCGTGCGGCAACGAATTACCGACAGCTTTCCAAACGGCTGTGCTGCTCTGCAAGCTTGAGCAGGGAACCTCTCAAATTGCTGTTTTGACTGAGCTCTAGCAAGTAGCAGCACGTGTGATTCGGATCTCACAAAGTTAAAATCGGCTTACTGCGAACTCACCGATACTGTCTGCTCTAGACCTCGAGCACTTGTAGCCCTTGTTTATGATGCAACTTATACAGACAATTGTCTTTCTTGGTAGCCCGGCGCTGAAGTATCTCCAAGACGGTGGGATCTTTCCTCAGCAATGGCTGCTAAACCTGTATTTCGTATTCCAAATGTGAACGCATGTACGAGCCAAGAAGTTGTGGAAAATGACGAGGGTCGAATCGTCCAAATGCACACTACCGGAAGCTCAAGTGTTTGATGTCTCATCTTGAGGCTGTTTCACCTTGGTTCGAAAATCCAAGGCGGATTTGTAACAAACCACCCAGCTTCTTTTTACCAGAACGCTGTTGAGGCCCCTAGTAGCGAGTTTGTAGGAGTACACCAAGTTGCGCCGTAGGTGCAACACTCCATACTTGTCTGCATAAGTCTAAGTAGATGTTGTATTGAAAGAGTATACTCTCTCCAGATCAGTTTGAAGTACTGCGATATCATCTGGTGTATTCATCGTCTTCTACATATTTTTGTCATTAGCATAAAGTAGGCGATTTGAGGTTATAAGGCGTGTGATGTCCTTAATGTACGTCAAAAATAATTGTGGTCCAAGTACCGATCCCTGCGGTACGCCACCTTAAACTCGGATTGGATCTGACAGAGATTCACGCATTCGTACTTCCAGCCGCTGGTGTAGATGCAAGCTTCTGATGCATCCTAGAAGAGGATCCCCGATACTAACGGTCTGGACTTTAAAAAGCAGCATGTCACGGTGTAACCGGTGGAACGTCTTTGAGAAGCCAAGAAAGACCACATCAACTTCCGTGCCAGTATATACTGCTTCAGTGGAACTGGCTCGTGCTAGTAGTAGGTTTGTAGTGCAAGATGAATTTCATCGTAAGCCACGCTGTTCCGTTGAGGGATACTTAAATTCTTCCAAGTAAACTATCAGTGCATCAGAATTGATAGCTTCCAAGACCATTGAAAAAATTGGAAGTAGGATCATGGGACGGTAGTTGGCTGGAATGAAACGACTAAGTCCATTGTGCATGGGAGCAAGCATCCCATGTTCTGCGTGTCGGGCATGTATATTTTCTCAAAACACTATTTGAAGAATCCAACAAAAGAATAAGCTAAGGTCTCTCCTACCTCCGCTAGTAGCGTTGTGTGTTTAGTACCAAAACAAGGAGAACTGTGGTTGCGCATACTCAACATATTTTTAGTACTTTCTGCCGTAAAGTACATGTGAGTGGCCAACCCCTGGAAGATACTTGGAACCGACCGAGTAGTCATGCTTTCAGAGAGGTTTGATAACATTCGGTTTGTATAGTCGTTTGGTAACGTTTCGCTCTTGACACAAATGCTTCGTCAGACCAAGTGAATCAGTGTGTAGTTGGTGACATTTTATAGCAAACAGGAACGATAACCGTGTTACCCGGGTTTTGAGCCAAGCTGTCATTATGATCCCAGCTCGTCGTGTCCCCATAAATGGTTCAAGCGCAGGGGCAATAGTCCAGGTGTTCCTTTGTACATCATGGCATTGACGAATAAGCCCAAAATGGTGAAAATGAGAGTGGTGTTGCATTTTTCAATCTGACGCACGCACCGACGCAAGTCATGCGGACTGGCTTTAGATCGCTCAACACGCAGTAGAGATTTCTACTCCCTCCATACTATTGACACAGCTGGTAATTTCCAAAGCCTCGGCAATCAGCCGCTGGGGCTTTGGTCGCATACTCCTCTTAATGTCCTCTAGGTTACATAAGTGGATCTGAAGACTGATGTCTACTGCATGAACAGCCACGGTTGAGTTTCCTTATATTGTCTGATATTCCAAAGCATTCGGCAACGGTACTGAAATGCGCATCCTGTGATCTGAATTGCGTGTGCGTAACCCTCGCGCTGTTTGACCTATGTACACATGCGTACAGTCCATACATTTAATGTTATAAACACAGTTACTCGTCTTATATTTGGGGACGGGTCCTTCAGGTGTACCAGCGCTGAACGTAGCGTTTGACCTAGCTGGAAAATCACTCTTATATTTTTCTTGTTTAGTGCCCTCCGAATGGCCTCCGAAATACCTACCTTGTACAGAATTCCTACCGTCCCTATGCACTCGGTAGTGGGTCTTGACTGTCGGTTAAGCACTTTATGTAGATGGCTTTTGACTAGTGGCCGTGGGAAACACTTTCCAATAGTTTATGTATTGCCACTTACGGCGCTGCCTTTTGTCCTCCTCCATTGCGCACAAGGTTTGGGACTTGTAGGTCAGCTCTGCGGTTATCCCAGCGTAGATCAGCTTTGAATGACCCGAAGTATAGTGGAATACGCCGTCGGTATCTGTTGGCTTGTGATATATGTTCCACTTTAAGTTTTCTCCATTCCAGTTAGCCAGTAGTTAAGAAATGGCAAGTACCTCTACAAGATTGCACCTCAGAAATAAACTTTATCCTCCCATCAGTGGAGCTTGAGTGTTTAAGCAACATGTCCTTCTTATGCCTTTTAACCAGTAAAAGGTGTCGTCTACATAGTGCCAAAAATTGTCGGTGAGTTAATGGTGTTTTTTAACGCACTGTTCTTGGTTTTCTATATAATGCTTTATGCTGAGTACATCACCATGTGAAAGACGATGAATCCACCAGAAGATTTCACAGGAGTTTAAACTGATCTGGATATTCTTGCTCAATACAAAATCTACTTAGACTCAATGTGGACAAATGAAGAGTGCTGACCTACAGCGGCAAGCATGGCATATTCCAATCGAATTTGTGATCACTAGCTTAGCGACTTGCTCCCACAACGGTAAATAACCTAACCTATTTCCTTGGCTGTCTAACTAGCTCTATTAGGCGGATATCAGGTTGCTTGAATTTGAGGTGGCAACTAAAACTGCCACTTACTTAAGAGATAAAAGTTTCACTTGTTATACAAAACATGGTACTAGCTAGTCAAAACTGGAAATGCTCTCCAAAATAAGTACATTAGATTTCTTTGAGACTTAGTTTCCCTACAATTCAAATTTTATTAAAGCTAATAACAATTTGACACAAACACAATTGCGATGAGAAATAAAGGTTGTTTGAGAGTAGTGGTGCTGTGTTTAACTTCGGCAACTGTAAAGTGGAGTCGTTAGAGACGGGATTCAAGTTTTGCTCAGCAAAGTCAAATCATGCCACAGCCATGCGTAGTAGCTTCTCTGCTGAATGGCCGCCCGACGGTTTACACATTCCTTTTCTTTCGGCTGTTGCGTATATGGAAGCTGTCTTTTAGCCACTCGTATTATATGAAAGGCAGCATAACTGCAAACGCCTTACAAGCGGCGAGATTTATTTATGATTAAACACATTTTGTCGTGCAATAAAACAGTTATCGTATTTTAGCTGATCAATATTTTACTAGTATCTAGGTGGACCGACTACAGCTGACAACGCAAAATTAGTTGGCAAGAATGGATGCTATGTTTTAGTAGCTTTATACTCTTATTCGACAAAATGTGCATAATTTACCTGAGGTGCTTGCCATCAAAATTTAAGCTGTCATATACTAGATAACTGGTTGTCCTGAACTTTGATGAGCTGATGCAGATGACATCTCGCCAACAAGTATTTCAAACAATAAACTCGCACTCATAATTCGGCAGCCAAGATATCGATAATCAGTTGTCCCTTCGTTCGAGTACTAACCGAAGGTGGGGCCATCTCAGTTATTTTCTGAAGGACTTACATGTAAATGATAACTTTGAGACCTACGGATGGGCTGCTTTCACATTATGCAAATTTGGACATCTGCAAATTCAGCACTTTGCAACTTGCGCCACGCGCTTTATCATTAGCGCATGCAATCTGTCTCTCTGGATATTTGATGACCAGTCGTTTTCACATATCCAACAATTTGTCGCTAAACTTCCGTCACCGGTGTGATGAGTTACGACAAATTCGTAGTGCAAATTGCCGTGCATTTATCAACTTGTCAATGAGTTCTTTTGTATGCGGTAATGCAACCGCGTCTCTTTCACATTGGTTTCACTCAACACATAACACCCAACCCGGACACTACAAAAGCGCTCAGATTGAGCACCAGCGAGACTGATACATATATTTCGGCTAATAATGATTTTCAGTTCGCAAAGACCGGTGTTTATTACTGTTGTACTTTTGGATTTCTGTATTTCTCATATCTTTACAGAGGTGATGCGTTTATAATCTGTAACTAAAACACTGATGTTTCCAACCTGTTAAGCTAGGTAAAGATTGTTTATACATCGTCGAATTGCACCATGGAAATTGAAAATTATGGTAATCCAGCCTTCTTGAACGTGTTGCTGAGCTGAAGAAATGACGGCTAAATAGAGAGAAGGGTTGTTCAACGTTGAAGTTGGAGAAGTGTAGACCGTAAGGCCGCACGGGTAAGCAAACATACGTAGTTGATAAGTTTTCTACCCTTGATGTTCTAACGTACTCTTGCTCCCTGCTCGTATTTTTCTGATACAAATATTTTCAACCAAATATGTCGGAAGCTAGCATTTCCGTTTTCTCAAGACGCTGCAAGAAAACTGTTACAAAGCGCGGTTATCAAAATGCATGCAGTGATCCGCGATACCAATGAGTTTATTGCAACTGTTCCTAACAAGATGTGTACCTATCAGGTCCCTTTAAATAGTACTTTGCTTTTCTGACCAGAATAATATCCACGGCAGTGGTTCAAACCTATCCGGCCGCCCACCCACACCTCCTTGCAGAGACCACTCCCTTTATGACCCAACATCTCAAAGACGGAGTTTCGTTCCAGTCCAAATACTACCTTTTACATCAGCTTACGTGCATCTTTTGTGTGAAGTGGTGGGACACACTACCAGGTGTCCTTCTAAACGCATAGCGAGGCATTTTCCAGCACCTTTGCGGAGAGTCAACGTCATTCGTGTCTGCAGTCTCATATTCGGACATCTGGTCAGAAGCCGGCACCAAATTAAAACCGCCGACTTTTTCACATACCTTATTTAGTACAGAAAGGGTACGCCAAATGTATTAGGAAACAAATTTTACTGACGCCCGAGGCAATCGCAAGTAAGATTATAATACTAGAACTACGCAAACGGAGGTCTTTTCTGCAAAGGTTTATTCTATTTTGGCCTTACATTCTTTGCCGACATCTATCACTGCGTATCCTGACAGCAATCAGATGATACGCAATAAATTCCGCCGATTGGTGAACACGTGATTTAACGCTTGAGAATATAGCAGATGTTTACAAGCAAGACAAATTAACTTTTGGCTGGCGTGCTTTCACTATTCCTACTTTTGCGTCATCACCTATTTGTACTTTAACATTCTGTTTTACGATTGTAACTGACTGAAGTGATTTTTCCCAAAATTGCGTTCTGAATTTCCATATTGGTGATCCCAAATAAAAACGCCGTCCATGATTTTAGCGCAAACAATAGTTTTTAATTTATTCGTCATCAGGCTCAGTACGGAAACAAACGGCAAATAGCTAACAAATCGCTTGTGAGTACGACGAGTAAAAACTGATCACAAACATTCGTATCGGGTTTATCGATGTGCGCCTGATGATCATGCAATGAAAGGCACGCAGAATTGCTGCGTTAGGTCGGACTCTTCATGCTCGGATAATAGCCATGGGAAATGCAGCGTTTAGACATGTTTCTTTTGTACGCATACGTTTGGGTTTGTTTATCTTATGCATATCACTTTCGCGGTAGCATGTAGTAGCGCAATCAACCGAGATTTCTGTTAGGAAGGTTATTTGCATATGATCTCAAAAGCAGTCTTTTTCGAATTGATTGCCATTGCTGATCAGGTGCTTTGTGATCGAAATTATGTTGATTCTATCATGTTGGTTCATGAGCCCAGTTGCCAGAGGTTCCTTGCACAAAAGCCTGCTCGTGCGTCCAAGGTAACTAGCCGCACAGTGACATTTAACTGGATAGCTGACTATGGATTGGAGATGGCCGGGTACTTTGTCTTTGAACTTAGGAACAAATAGTGGCATGCTCGTGAAGACATGTTTTAACTGGGAGACGAATGTTTTCTCTCTAATTCGCAATCATACTTCTGGCACGTTGTCGCTTCTGAATGGAAGGGCGAGAAACGGATTTTTTTTCCGACCATGTGCCTGGCGAAGTTCAGACTGCTTTGTTTCATGTGAGCGTCAATGAAGTGTTCCGGGTAACCGTTTCTCAGAAGTATTACCTAGATTCGCTTCGATTATTCTGCGATGATGTCTTCGCTGCATCTTCGAGTTGCACCGTTTGCTCAATTGCAAACCAGAATTCATATCTCAATCAATATTTTGAAGAATGTGAACAGCCAACCTTTATTGATCCCCAAATATTTCTTTTTCCCTGCTCTATATGGGTGGGGCGTATTAAATAGCAAAGCTTTCAGAGTAAATCTCGTTTATACACTTGATTAACTTGAACATGAGAAAATCCAGGTTTATAGTTATGCACCGACATGTTTCTATCTAAGCAGTAGCAGCTTGTTTTGGAATACAGGCTTCATCCTGGAGTGGTTTGTTTTAACTGACAACTCTAAAATATTGTACGTACTCACTCTGGGCGAGGTGGTCCTATCTAAACCTGCGTTCAGTCAGACTTGGTTACGTTAAAGATCTGGAGGTACTCGTTGGCATTTGAGCTACCTCAATAAGAACTGTAATGCGTGTAATCTCATTCTCAGCTTAAGCCACACCCTTAGTTCCGTATGTGACACAGCTCTACACCTGGGTTTGTGATATTCTGCCTCACTTAACTTTCATAAGCAAATCTTATTACTTCAGCTAACTCCTCATGGTCACTCTCCATCAGCAGGCTTAGGCTAGTCTGGAAACGTACCAGATGCCGGCGTTTCGACCTTCTGAGTAGCGTCATTAGTGCGCCTTTCAACCGACTCCATGAACTCTGGATGCTAGCAGTTAGTGCCACTTTGGCGTGGGGGAAACTTGCGGATCTGCATGATCAAGAATTGACTACCAGATAGTTCGGTTCATCTTGCACTGCCATGCCAAGTCTGAAATGTGCAGAGGACAAGGGCTGCTTTTCAAGCTAGGTATTTCAGCATAGCTTCACCGCACGACACAAACTCTTGTAAGCTATACAGATAGATTTTTTATAGTACTTGCTTTTTGGCTACTCATTTCGCTTATATTTAAAAATGCACAGTTTGCGTGACAATGTGTGCTGCATCCAAAGCACAAACTGTCAAATCGAAGGTTTTACCGCCGCGTCTGATGCTGCTTGACTGTGTCTCGCTAGGTTTCGCCATGCAGTTGTATTTGTTTCTCCTCATTTTTACATTTGGCTATCGAGCCTACATCTTAGATTACTCTTATGAGTGCTTAGAAATGTGGTCTCTTGCGCGCCTTGATTTCGGAAGCCTACGGTGATAGTGTGGCAATATATTTAGGCCTTCGCGTTCAAGTCGGCAGGTTGCGGCAGTTTCTGTCTTGCGGGCACATGGAAGGGTGGTTTTCGGATTAACTAACATTGCTATATTTATCGCAAGTCGGGTCACTTAGATTCATAGTGGGGTTTACTGTAGAGAAAAGGAGGATCACTATGTGCCTATTCGACGCGGTGCTGGACTGGAGCGAGTCAGAGCTTGCTCGAACGATGTTGAAATGCTCTATCGAGTAAGACCAACCTTGGATTTTGACGATTGTATTTGCGCTACCTCTGCAAAAGATATAGAGGAACCACTGCCCGGAGATTCAAATCCAAGTAGACTTGGGACGCACAATAGTGCACATGAGAAAATGGTATTTCAAGTTAAGTTTGTAAAAACGAGACATGCGAGTATTAATCCATTGTTGTGCAACAAAATGTCATTGTAGAACAGCGAACTAAATACATTGGGCACAAATGCTCGATCAGCACTTTCGTTCCTTCAAGGTCACAAGTTTTCCAAGCTTCTTGACCTCGCCAAATGCAAATATAGATATGGAGTTGCCAAAACAACCTCTGGAAATGTAAACTGAATGTTTGCAACGTAAGGTAAGTGTAGACTGGTCTATTGACATAGGGTGTCGAGAACTAACAGAAGACACATCCATATGGAATTATTGGTGTGTCAACAGGTCGCTATACATTTTACCAATTAACAGAGTTAACTCAAAATTAATAGAAAGCGCTTGCTATATAATGCGTATACGTATGTACAGCATGACCTACGTGAAATTGTGTCTGTTAGAAGACAGTCAATTTCGACCAAAGTTGATATACTGATATTTGTTTTTGGACATATATGTACGTAGGTAAATGTATACATAAGGACATAAACGGATCGGTATTATCAATGCATACAGTTAATTCCATGAAGCAATATTTGTTACATATATGTCAGACAACCGAAAATTCGTTACCAGGATATGCTCATTGTAAGCCACACATGTTCTAATCATGATTGCTGGTCTTGGGACTCGAAGGCGGTTGAGCGGGCTGTATGTCGATCTAATTACGAAGGCCCTTACAGAGGTGCAACTAAGAGTCCTCGTGCATGCGGAGAATAAGCGGTAAGTGCGGAAACAGCAGACACCGATGGGTTGTACTGCACCGACAACATGCGCATGGTGCTGCAACACATGCGGTGGCGAATGCTTCAGTCAGGCAGGCCTAGTGAGCCATGAGAGAGGCAGCTCTGGGCCAACAAAGGTACGATAAGTTGTTCTGCTGAAAATGTAAGCAGAACCGGCGTAGCGTTGGTAGTAGGTCGCATGCGATAAACTAACCGCGTTCATGCATGCAGGGTTTCTTTATTTCTGGTGGAGTGTTCGATATATTGTCCTAATGCTGTTTTATGTCTTTGTCTACGTGAACTATTTTCTATTAAAGTGCACACCTCGCTTAATCCAGTTGCGGTTAAGATCCTTAACATTTTCGAGCTTGTCGCCTATTTTAAAAAGTAATTTCTGACCTATTGAAGCTATCGTGGTTTTGTTGGTAACACATTTACTTCACCTACTCATTTTGTGAGCAGTTATCACATCATATATATATAAATGCATTATTCGACTTTTATTTAAATAAATAAATAAATGGTGTATTCCTCGGTGATTCGAGGTGCAGTCTAACTATGTGGTCTGATCAATGTGTACAACAGGATCGCAAAAAAATAATCAATTTGTTCACGCTGTTTACAATGGATCCAACACAGGTACTAAACTAATTGGCAGGATTAAGGCATTAAAGAAATTAAAAAGCAGGAACAATAATGTAAGCAGATTTAAACAGATGTCCAGTTAAATTAATACGGCCACTCGTGGAATCATCCTCAGGGGACCTGCTTCCATGCAAGGTATTCCCTCGAAAGGTTTCGCTCGCCCTTCATGCAATAACTGGCCGTGTGTCGGTGTGGCATAGTAGCATATGAGCCATCACCAGTTTATCATATGCTCTGTTCTTTTTAGAGCTGATTTTGTTCATGTATTATGGGCCATGAAGGCTCAGCCCAGTCCGTCATGCGGATCATTCTATTATGGCACTTTTTATACGCCAGTAAGTTGGTGGCAATTTGCCTTGCATAAGTAACGTCTTATATTATCTGGAAGCTGTAATCCGTCACCACAGGAGATCAGTCTAGTCGTGGCCAACTATGAAATAAGTAAGAATATAGAAAAGAGGAATTATGTGAAAACTAAATCGTTAGTGTAAAAAATAGGCAGGTATGTTTTGTACATCGGAGTAGAAATCGATCGAGCCGATCATTCGATAAATTGTGTAGCGTGACAGCCGGAGACAGATGACTGTACGAGTTGTCCATAGGCAAAGTCGCGTAGGGAATCAGTTATTGCCATCACTGAATTCAAGTATATGTTTCTGGACCGTTAACTTCAGAAAAGAAGGGGAAATGATTAGCACTGGAGAACAAATGTAGCAAAAGAGATCGCAGCACAATATTACGAATTAATCAATTTGTGGGGAAAATTACGAAAATAGTTCTTGACGTTACACCAGTAAATAATTTTGCTCTCAGTTTTAAACAGGAGACAGTTGGAATGAATTAAGCTTAAAGGGAGTAAAACCGCATGGGAGGTAGCGTTAAGGAATAGCATAAGAAGCGGTTTGTAGCAGCTCATCCTAGCTTATCAAGTTTTCGTTGGTGCAGTGGGGTTGATGTTCTCCGGTTTCATACATGATTCGGCCCTTCTTCATACAGCTTTTCATCATCAAGTTGAATGTTTAAGATCCATTTCGCTCTGTCCGTTGACAGCTAAGCCTTTATCATTTTCTTGAACATGCAGAAATGTTCAATGCATCTAATCTCTTTTAGCAGCTTATTCCAAATGTAGCCATAACTAAGAAGATAGAAATTTCTTCTTAGACTGTTCTTGAATTTAGGTAAATAGAATATGCATTCATCATCTCGCAGTTCATAAATGATGTTTTCCCGAAAGTGCAATTGATAGTTTTCAATATATGCTTTCCGCCACGCGAGTTTGTGGTGGAAGCACAGAGTTAATTGCATTCTTCCTAACCACAGAGTTTCAGGATTCAACTGCTTACACCTATCTCGGTATGAAAGAGGGGTTGAACAGCCAAATATGCGCTTCATAAAGTCGCGTTGGACGTTTTCAATGGCTCTCAAGTCAGCCTATCGCAAGTTACTGAAAACAGCATAGCAATGTTCAAGCAAAGGCCAGATATTGATTTTGAAATCAATTAGTCTGGTTTCTTTCAAGGTTAGCAGGCGGCATATGAGCCCGACCGACTGCTTAACCTTTTTTACGATATGATTTGTATGTTGGCTAAAGTTTAACGACTAAGAATATCTTAAACCTAAGTCACGAACAGACTGGCTTATGGGAATGACTTCATCATGAAGACTGAACACTTCTGCTGCTACCTAACATCCATACGATAGAATACTACACTTCGATGTTGCAAATGTCATCTGCAACATATCAGCCCATCTCTCAATGGCTTTCAAGTCGCTTTGGATATTGTTAACTTCAGCGGTACGCTGAGAGCCTGGGAACGTGCAAACCACCTTTAAATCATCAGCAAACAAATAAGGCTTCCCAAATTGTATGACAGAAACCAGGTCATTTATATACAGTAGGAAGAGTAACTGGCCTAAGACATTGCCCTGTACCACTCCACTGGTAACCGAACGAGGTGAAGAGATATAACCATTGATATCCACAACTTGCGACCGTCCTACTAGGTAAGATTGAATACAATAGAAAAGCGGATTAGTGACACCGTACTTACTTAATTTACATAACAGCTTTTTGTGTGGGACTCTGTCAAAAGCCTTTTGCATGTCGAGGAAGATAACAATGCATTGAAGACCTGAGTCAATTGTTTCACTTAGATGGTTAAGGAAGTCAACTTGACAGGTAACACTAGAGCGAGACTTCAGAAAGCCATGCTGTGAAGGTGAGAGAAGTTTGTGCGATATTAGGAACGAAACCAAATGTTCCTTAACAATTCTCTCTAGCATGCGTGAGAGAATGGCTGTGTGACTAATGGGGCGGTAGTTCCGGATGTCAGTTTTCGACCCGGACTTGTGTCGCGGTATAACGGTAGCCGTTTTCCAATGTTCGGGGTATTCACCAGACTGGAGAGACAAAGAGAAGATATTTAATACTATAAGAGGGATATCATCTCCACCGTGTTTGATTAAAGCAGAAGAGATCTCATCGGGGCCAGGTCTGTAGGATGGTCGTTGACAAGTAATCATACGTTTTATCGTAGCAACACTAAGCTCGATCGCTGAGATTTTTTCAGAGAAGTAAAACGAGGTTGATAAATCTAGGGTTTCTTTTTCAACATTAAATGGTCTAGCAAAGTATGAGTTAAAGGCTTCTGCCATGGCACTTGGGAAATCAATGCAATCACCTTCGAGCATGACGATGGGGGAGGGTAGGTCAGTTTTGCCACCTCTCCTTTTCCTCAGTAATGCAGTCACCAGTTGACTTGTATTACTACTATTTACAGCCCGTCGTTCTTCCTGCATGAGACGAGTTCGATGTTTCATGTCCATCTCAATTATAAGGTGTTGGAGTCTCAGTCATACACTAAAGTCATGAGTACGTTCAAATGTTTGAGTTAGCACTCGAATTTTCCGCTTGCGCTTTGCCTTGTTAGCGTACTTAAAAGAGGTTCTCTTATTATCACAGGAGGCAAGTGTGCTTAGGCACATAGCCACATTGTCATAGAAGAGATCAGAAGCTCCCTTAATATCAGACGAAAGAAAGAAATGGTCCTAATTTTGGACCCTAAGCAAAACTGAGAAATCTACCCAATTAATATTTTGCAGGAAGTGTGGAACCATCGCAAACCTTACATACGACGACTCAGCTATAAGCTTACATCTGACTATTTTGTGATCACATCCAGGGAGACCCTAAATTACATCAGTAGCTATCTGGGAGGTGCCTGAGGTAAAAAGTAGGTCTAATACATTTTTCCCCTGGTAGCTACGAGAACATGTTGCTCCCAACCACCAGTGATGACGGAGGTTATGAACTCTGCATGTTTCGCGTTTGTTACTAAGTTTGACCAACAAATATCTGGTAGATTGAAATCTCCACCTACAGCTTTATCGAAAGAACCAAGATCCGATATGTAATTGAAGATGTCAAACAACTGGTTCTCATTACTGAAGCTGGCCCCGGGTGAGCGGTATATACAGCCTACAAGAGTTCTCTTAGTACCAAAGGACAAGAGTAACCATGCGGAATCAATAGTGAGGCATATAACTGGAAGTGTGAATTCAGGCACAAGGAGGTACTGTGAGTAGTAAATTATGCAACCACCTTCCCTGCCTTGTTTTCGATCACTTCTAATAAGCTTATAACCATCGATAGAAAGCAGCTGGCTGGGCATAGAATCATGACACCAGGTTTCAGTGAGTAAAATCATATCAGGTTTATTCAGACTTGTGAAGGTGCGGAGTAAATGAATGTTATTCAACAGAGAGCGGATATTAATTATCACTAGTTTTAAAAACTTCTGACGTTGTTCAGCACTCTGTCTAGTATTTATTCTTGCAATCACATCAGTTCTAGAGCCTTCCACAGCAAATCCCTTACCGTGAGATTCGCCTGTCCTCTTGGGATTAGGGGGGTGGGAGAATGGGTGGGGGAATACAAAAAGAATACTGTGGTAATTTAGGGCGATCGAGCTTAATTGGATAGGGTGTAATTGCCATAGGGCTCACAGAAGGCATTGTGAGAGAAGGAGGCGGAAGAGAGTATGGATAGGGGCATAAATAAGTGGTCTGTGATTCAGCAAAACCATGTACAGGCCTGCCAGGAGAACAGCCTTGGCACATCGCCGGAACAATGGGGAATTGTGGCCTGCCACTTTGTGCAGCTGCATTATTATTCACGACTGTCATTGGGACACGGGGATTCACCTTTCCAGCACGAAGGCCCCTGTTTGATCTAAGACGCTTAGGGCGCGAACCATGACCACTGCTGCTATGTGTAATCATAATGACAATGGGCCGTAACGTACCTTCACTGGAGCTATCGACAGCCCCGTTTGATGTTTTTGGACTTGTATCTGTTTCATTAGTGGTGTGGGGATTGACCCCAATCTCTGCTGGTTTTGTCAGAACGTGGTGCATCGAGTGAAGCTACACTATTTCCTATGTCCACAAGGCTAATGTGGTGTGGAGGCGTGTGCATCTCAATTTCCGCTACGCTGTCGCCAGCCTTAGCATCGTTCGTGTGGAGAGTGGCCTTGCTAACATTATCTGCCTTTTTAGAAGGGGAGAACCAAACACTGTTGAACGATCTCTTTCTTTGCAATCCAGGAAGCGTGCAGGGAGGATGACTCTGCTTCGGCTCAGGCGCGACATTAGTTTCACTCATGCGTTGAAGCTCACGTTGCAAAGGTGACCTGTCTACGAATGGAATAACTTTGCAAAATTTCGGGAAAGATCTTAAAGTACTTTGACTTTTGATATACGAATTTGCGAGACTTTCGCTGCGGAAGCTGAACAGAGTCGGACAAGGAAAACTTAAAGATTTTTTCCTCAGTCTTCTACATTTAATATCGGTTTCAGCGATGTTGCTCGCTCTGGAAACAGAGCGCATAATGTTGCCAATCGCGATATCGTTAGCTATGTTGAGGGCGATGACGTTTTTTCCCCTTCTGCATGTTTGAGTAACCTCAGAGGCGATTGCATTTAGAAAGTTTAAGGCTCCAATTTTGTGCTTTTGCGCTGGATTAGCGGGAGACTAAATTAGGTATGAAACTGACATTAGGAGATCTCCGAATGAGTCAAACAAATTTAGTTTCTCCTTTTGTTCCTCTGACTGTTTTTCCAACGTATTTATTTTGGCTGACAGTGAAGATATAAGGTCGAGAACACTAACTGAAATTTCTGTGATTTGCTCTTTGGACTTATTTACCTGCTCTTGTGTCCCAGGCTCGGAATGTGTGCAGCAGGACACAGGTTCCTCGACACTCATGACCGCAACGTTGTTTACCGTGGTTATTCGGTTTTCCACACGCTTTTTCCTCATTGCACGAGTGTTAATGGCAGTCATCAATCTTTTAAATGAGAAGATAAAAGCTACCTATAGCATATGCTATAGCCAAGAGTGAATTCTTGAGGAACCAAGGTCGCTAAGATCCAGTGATTTACCTATTTAAGTCAACAAACAGGCCACTGTTTCAGATGCAACCAATGATACAAACCAACTGACCGGGTAACGGATTATCCGCGTGGTCGCTCTATGAACCTGAATGCACATGTAAATGTATAGCTATCGTTAACTCACTTAAAAGCTCAATCACCTATCAAACTACGGTTAGTTACGTCGTAATTTTTCCGCAGTAGTTCACTGCCGCCAAATCGCCAGCGCCTCGTATTTCAAAATTTCGATACGCGCGTTTAGGCGGCGCAATGTATCGTTCCACATCAAGATGAGTAACCTTTTGGTAAATTGCTTATGAATCATAAGGTCAACTGAGGCGAAATATGTGTAGTGCAAACTAGCGCAATTTAAACGTGAAATACAAAGCCGGAAAAAACGTAGGGGAATCTTGGCGACATCTCAAGTATTAGGAAGAGGGTGTCTTACGCCTAAACAGACAATCCATTTTTGACCAAATGCTAATATTTTTGGAGTGGGCAAACAAAAAGTAGATGAAAATTACCTGTCCTTGCTCGATCACAATCATCAAGTGCATTACGAAACCTACACTACTTTGTATGATAGCAATTTTATTTTTAAAAGATATGTTGACATGAATTGTTGATGGTGATATACAATGGAATGCCTATCATTCCATTCTGTAGCAATATCACTATCACTGGTGAAGTGAGGTACTTGTGACTAACAGGACGATAATTGTATGTGTTTAGACGCGCGCCACGTCTATGTAGCATACTTTCAATCAGCGGAAGTGGCATTACATAAATAAGCATGGCGAATTTCTTTCGAGGCAGGGTTTGAATATGTGGGCTAACAAATATATGCACGGTGCACAGAACCCTATATGCTCAATGGAAGTCAGGCCACTCGTATGTGTTAACTGTGTAAGTGATGGTTCGCAGGCCAAATTCACTGAGATGTTGCCCACTTACGGCCCGAGGTACCGCTATTGCGCAAGCTGTCAAACCTCGTTAATATGAAGCAATACCTGCGAAAAATTAGACAACTTTATAAGCATAACACCTGTGTTAACTGCCTTCGATAAGCGCATGGAGAGGTTTCAGGCAACTGGTAAGTTAAGCAACCAGTATAGGTTCCTTATCAAAGGACGAAGTGGATAGTGCTGTGCCACCTGCTGCCCGGTCAAAGTAATTATGCAGCCGTAGACTAGTGCCGCTGGTTTCGGAATCTGCATTTGCAATGTTTTACAAGCTAAGGAGAACGAGACAAACGAACAAAATGTTTAAGAGATACGTAAATGCTGCCTGGTAGTCATGAAGGTGCAGCACAGCATTTGAAAATTGCATTTGCTACCATTCCTGAAAAGCATTTTGCAATGGAGGATATTCCGGCTGCCTGGTGAAGCGTGCGATGTAAATCAGTTGTTGTGTCAATCATTTCGAAGCTTGCAAGAAGGTAGGAATTTGATGGGCTTGCAAAAAAAGCCTGCATTTAGCGTTGGCAACATATCCAATGGGCTTCGCGTGAGCTTCAACTTTTGTACCTGCACATGGAAGGCAGGCAGCTGCCCAGTTTCCGAAATCGTAAATAACGTTGTATCAAGATCAACGTGTGGCTATTAATGTAAGCGCTGCACACGCATAGGTGAAACAAAGTTTGCTGCCTATCTGACAATCGCCGTCGGAATTATGGTATGACTGGTTACGGTGCACCCAGCAATGTGTCGCAAATAATGGTATTATCCGATGCTTTCAATAGAACGGGTCTGGTGTCCAGCGGAGAGAACCGGATTAATACATGTACTTCAAGGTCATCGAGTTTTTCGGTAACCATGGCTGCCATGTCGATGGCCGTGCCATACTCGCATAGACCACATAAACTCTTTGAAGGTGCGTCCGTGATGGCGCTGCGCTCACGCGTGAAATGTCGTAACTGGTAGTGAAGCAAACCGTTTTATCTCTGGTATGGTTCTCTAAGATACCATCGGCCAGTTGCCGAGTCCAGCAAGTAAGTCAGCTGTATTTAGTCGGTGTACATGGCGAAGACTTCGAAATTAACCAACGGCTAGCTAGAGGATTAATATTGCTCGAGCAAAGGGGTTGTGAGGAGATGTGGAGGTTGCTGGCGCTTAGAGAAAAGTTGCAACGGTAGCTGAGAATCGCCTGTATGTATCAACAATACAGCGTTTAATTCCACATGAGAGGCGTTGGCTATGAACAACCGGTGAGTTGTAGGGTCACTTGACACAAAAAGGGCTTGCGAGCGAGATCCATTTTTAAGTTTTGTACGCGATGCATGCTGCAGGAAGATGACTCAAAGTTTGTTAGCCTCCATCGGCGATGGGCTGCATAGGTAAGGAACAATAAGGCATAAGGCAGCAGAAACATTTGGTGAGCTATTCGAAATAGCTGTGCATTTTGAAAGTATGAGGCATGGAGTCGACGGTAATGCGCTTAACGTTATCCTGCATAAGCACTATGATACCTCCATATTTTTGTCGGTTCTGTATTTCGCGTTTGAAGTGCGCTAGTTCGCACTACACATATTTCGCCTGCGTTCACCTTTTGATTCATAAACACTTTAACAGAAAGTTAGTCATGCTGACGTTGATGGATACAGGGCGCTCACTAACCGCGCGTTCCGCATGTGAGATACACGAACCGCTGGCGATGCGGAGACATTCAACTACTGCGGAAAAATGCGACGGAGAAAACCGTAGTTTGATAGATGAATTGAGCTTTTAATTGAGTTAACAATAGCCATTCATTTACTTGTGCATTCAGGTTTATAGTACGACCTCGCAGATAATCCGTTACCTGCTACGAGTGTTTCTAACGAAAAACCACGATGTAAGACTTCCCTGTGGGTGACGCACCTCATAGTTACCGATCGTGTACGGGCATGTAACCTAAAGCTCTTTATTTTATATTGAATTACGCATATTTTCTGATTGACCCTATTTCTCACAGCGGAACTCTCATTTGCGGATATCGTAACTTACTCAAAATCAAAATGAAGCGGTTCGGTTAAATCTGTATAGTTTCAGCGTAGTTTGCACACGATGGACGTTATCAATTCCATGCATCAGTTGTTAAAGTGGTAAAAGAGACAAAGTTCAGTAATATTATAAACACAGTCAGATTCATGTATGCACGCATGTTGCTAGTGAGGTTGCATACTGGTAGCTTCTATGTAATAGGGAATCCCCGGTAACCAAACATTGCACTGCATATTTGTACCTGTATTTTTCCTCGCTTTTAACCTTTTTATCGCGCTTCCGTGAGCATTTAATCGTATTGCGGATAGGTTTCTGGGTATAGTCCAACATTTTGCTCATCAATAAGCACACACTTGAAAACAGCGAATGTTGTCCAAAGCAATTTTATTATGTCGTAATTTTATAATGCTTAGGTGAAACATATTTCGGACTGATGAAATGTGATTTATTTATCCGAAGAGTCCGCATATTCTAAACGCAGGCATCATCGATTGCAGATAATTAACGCAGCTAATTGTTTGCAAGTTTTTGCAATAACGTCCGAAATTTGCGTTGTACGATGCCGCGATTTCATTGCATTTAGTCTGAGGACTCTGAGCCTTGATATCCGTTTGCGACAGCAGAAGGAACACTGTCTGTTGATAAGAACATTGCAGAAAAGACAGTTGTTATTGGACAACGTGAAAAATCAATTTTCACTCTATTGGGTAGTTCATGGCTAAATTTGTAATATACGGAATCACACAAATTTTCGTAATGTGCACACAGTTAATACTGAAGATTTGACGTTATAGTTTGAAAAGCGAGGTTGAATTTAGTTTGACTTTATTATCGGAACTTTCGTTAAGAGGAAGAGCTGTAGTTGAATTATGTCGTCAATCTATGTGATTAATGCAACAATTTTAACAATGTTTTTAAAAAAATCTAAACTCGACCAATTTCTTACTAATACGTTGGCAATCAGTTGACTACCCATTTTGGGCGATCAGTTACGATTTATCTGCTTCTGTACGCACAGGTAGACTGAAAAGCCGCATTACGAATTCTGTTATGACTCGCATACAAAGGGTCAAGTAGGTAGAATTCTGCACTTGGTATAACGGACAATCGTGTAACTCAAATGTAACAAGTCATAGATTATATCACGTAGCTTTATAGGACTGTACTTAGCTGCATAACTCTAGTGGTATTGAGCCTCAGCGAACGTACAAGGCTATATATATATATATGTAAATAAATATGAATATTGCAGTAGTTCGCCTTTTAGACATTCACCTCGTTTGAGTTTGGCAACTGCATCTGCTTCATCATGGGCACAGCCACTCATTCACGGCCCATCTCTAAAACCTTGCTTCAAAAGTTTGGATTTGCACAGAAGATTCATCGTTTTCACGCAAAAACAAAAATAGCAACGAAATTATATATTGAAATCCTTGGCGTTTAATGTACACTATGGGTGCTATGCACTTATCTACGTGACGAGCATTGGTCTGTTCTATGTGCATAAATTGTGAGTTCTTTATAAGATACGTCCTATTCATTTATGCAAAATATGTATATATATATATACCAACATACCAGCAGAATGTTTGCACGCATTGCCATTGAAAACGCAATCCGCCTCCTGGATTATTAATCCTTGCCACAACAACCAAATGCTACGTTTTCATATTATTTTCGTGGATGTCCATCCCAACTGACGACCAATGAAGCCATAAGCATAAATGTTGTTGTCGAGGCTGGTGAGTTGGTTGGCTACCCTGCATGCAAGTTTGCAAACGATGATGTGCGCAGAAACATATTTCGCTAGTTGTTGGACAACTGAACTAGCATCCCAGTGACCTTAGTGTAAAGCGCATACTTGTGTTGGTTTTTTCTTTGCATTTGACCAGAATCTGAGTCCGTGTACTTGTTTATGTAACAAACATGTGGGAATGGCACTCCAAATTGTAATGTTTTAGAAACTTTGCCTAAAGGCCAGGCCGGACTATCGTTTAGGCAGTTTGTATGCGAACTACTAATTCCTCGAATATGTAAAGCATTGACGAATACCGCTTAAGACGCAGAAACAAATTCCTACATGATCACGATAGTAGCTGTAGAATCTGAAGCAAACTGCGATTAACTCCATCGCTTGAACCAGGTTCGCAATTTTATTTGCGAGCCAATATTTCATCAAATTTTCCGTTACATTCACAATAATGAAATATGGTTTTACGTATTGCAATTAGTTTTCCAAGTGCCCACTGTTAATTCTGGTGCATATTTATTGGCGCAGCCCAGACATATGTTAATACCTCGTCTACATAAGCAAGCTTCTTTGACCAAAGAGTTAGTACCGCACACTGATAGAATCCCGTGTCACTATGGACATGTTGCGTTCTGACAGCCATTAACATTTCCTCATCTGACGATATCAAGCAGGTATGATTATATAACGAAATATCGTTCAGTGTATGAAAGTGTATATTCTGCTTGGCGGCCTAACACATTAAAGAATGTCAGTAAAATAGCGCAACTGAAAAACGGTAGCTCAGCCGCATTTAACAAAGCCATCAGAATTTGAAACCGGAATATTGTGACTCCGTTAAATTTGCAACGAGGTTCTACTCCTCATTGTACGGGGAGTTAGCCCATCCAGTGAAAAACATAGCTCGTTGATGCCACAGCATATCTCTGCATGCGCAAAGCTACGCTTTGGGAAATACGGAATATCTGTTAATTTATCTCATGCCACTATTACGCTGGGATTGAATAAAAGGTATGTGTGATGTGCAACAAGTAAAACCACATAGTTTAGATATTTAATGAATAGCGACACCATGCGCGTAACATACCAGTGCTTGTAAAAGTCTAGTTCTATGGCGAACAAAGATACAAGACGCCAATATTAACTGTCTTAGATTTAAGTCCGTAGCGCGCATATACTCAGTGGTGGAGTTGTCCGAGTTCTCTTCTTTGATACTGCACAACGAAAAGTGTGTGTAATTAAAAAACAGCGACACTTTCGAACACTTAGTGGGCAGACATTACAGCAATTTGAGCTAAACTTCAGTTATGAACTGTGAGATCACGATGGCCAATTCTGTCCGATTGGCTTGAGAGTGGTTTATGGAATACGTTAAGTTTCCACTCCCTATATTCAACTTATGTGGAAAAGAGATTTACGGGCACAGCCTGCATGGATAGAAACCACAGTCAAATACTTTCTCAAGAAACGGTCTCCATACTGTCAAACCTACCAAGCATCTCCATCAGCAAGGACCTATGATAGTCTTCCAGTGTTTAGAAAAAATAGAAGATATCATAGGGCCGCTCGTTGCCAATTCCAGCAGGGTTCTGCTGACACTGCCGCATCTAATTCAAAAAATATATTCTTATGTAAATGACACTGTATTTCATCTTAGGCGCTCACTAAATTTGAGAACTTTCGGTATTTCTGGTCGCATTTTTACAGAAGTATCTGCTTTCCTGTAGGGGAGGGAATAGCTTGTACGCGTTGGGTGTTGCCTTGCGCTTAGGCAAGCTGTCTTTAGCGGCATACCACAAGGCTCGTTGTTGGGGCAATTGTTATACGCGACCTATGAGAAGGACTTGCCGAGGGCGCTTGGAGTGTCCTCTCTAACATTTTGTGACGAAATTTGTCTCTGAAATATGGAGAATATACAGGTGATCTTAAGACAATTCAGTGTGCTCTGTCCGGGCATTGAGAATTGTATACCTTACCGTTGATGATCATGAAAAGGGAAACCCCTTTGTTCTCCGAATGGGAACTAAGAGTCGTTTTACTCAATAAGTTGTCTGCTGTATTGAAGTCCCTGTTTTACCCAGCAGGTTGATTCATGTGTCATCCACTCACCAGCAATTCATACTGGCAACAATTGGAAGAAGGCTGCTTGTCGGAGGTTTCGCATAGTGTGGTTGGTCCACTGCTATATTAGTGTCCTAATGGCCAGTTTCTTTTTAAGCTATTTGCAGCTTTCGTACGACCCAACTTGGAATCATTATCCAGGCATGTCCACCATGTCTTATCCTAGACATAATGCACTTAGAGTGGGTATTAGTAGTGTGTATAGGTTAATGCTGGGTTCACGGGGACAGACGCATCTAGAACGCTTGCTTAGTTTAAGGATGTACTCCATACTCTACCAAAGGAGAAGTGCGGACCTGATTCTCACTTATCGTACTTTGACGGGCAAGATCGGCCCGGACTTGTCATGGCTATTTAGTCCCGCCAAGTTATCTTATCTCCACGGTCACTCACCGAAGCTGCATAAACCACGGTCTGATTGGCTTGGGACGGAAACAGTCGGTAGCACCGAGTTATAGTGCGTTGGAATTTGTTTACAGAACATGTGGTTAGGCACTTAATAGTTAAGGGTTTTGTGCCTCTTCTTGCTTCACTTGGGTTGCAACACCAAAACATTCCTTTCTCCTGACTGACAGCTTTTAATTGCCGTCCCTTTATAACGACTCTAAAAGCATGATATTCTACTTGCTTAGCTCTTTCCTCTTTCTCTTCTTGCCCTTTGAGTTTACTATCTTCTATTTCATACTTCACGTAACCGGTCCAACAAGGACGAATCTGTATCCAAAAGGACACCATCGACTATATATATTGACCAGCTGGTCGTTTTTCTTCAGCCAGCGTTGCAAGGAGTATACCAGCGGTAGCGTGCACCAAACGTTCAGAATCATTGTCCAATTATTTAAAAGGAAAATAATCCGTTGACGTGGACCAGTGGAACTCAATATGTGGTACGATGGGTGTTTTAACTAAGCCCGTCAATTTGACACGCGTTAATCGTCACCCAAACTTACGATAAGACTGTGATGCAAGACTTCTCCATTTTGTTGACCGCTGCCACTGAAGCAGAAGCTGTCCTGTTATCCACAGCTAGCCTCTGGAATGAGTCATATTTCATCCGATTATTCCCGAATATTCCGTAGGGCGAGTACAGACAGGCGAAACACTTAACCATTTCTCAACGAAGTTGTCCTCTTATGCAACAACATTAATCTAAGCGGCCAAAGAGTTGCGCTGTGGGGCGTAAAAGATGGGCGTGTACTCACGTACTTTGAGCCGTGCGCACGTGTGCACTTGTGTAGGTGTGCGTGAATAGCCCGGCGCCTTCAGCCAATTGGACCTCAGGCAAACTAAGTCATAGGGGGTGCAGGTAGGCTGCTTTAGCTCTTATCAGGTACAGTGTCATTGGCCGACGCACCATGTGGGCCTTTGTTCCTCTGTCCTAGGAAGCAATTCCCACCATTTAGAACAAGAGTAGGGATTTGAATGACGATTGAGATTTTAGAAAGAGCCACAGCCAAATAAGTTTGCTCAATGCTTTTGTACGCGCTGTTCAGCTAAACGCAATAGTTGGCTCGTGTGTTCGGCATTCGATGGCGCGCAGAACGTCATAATGTAAATGTACGAGGAAGGCGACGATTGGAACTGGGTCGCTTACATACTGAAGATGAAAGTGAGACCTTGCCGCAACTGGGTACGGGCGTAAGAATCCACGGAACCGGTGAGGCATCACGGGGACTCCGTTGCAGTGCACTGGGAGAAAGCCACGTTGACTCTCTGGTGGAGTGGGTTTCTGCTGGCCTACCGTTATCATTGTACTCCTTCGTTTGCGGTTGAAGGAGGAGTTTGAAATTTCAGTAAGTACTAGTACCGTCTCACGGTACTTGGATGGTAGACTGATAACAAGGAAGAAATTGCACACCAACATGGAGTTCATGAACACGCTGGAGAATAAGAAGCAACGCAGGTCATTCGTTTTGCAGCTCATGGATTACTAGGTAAAAGGAAGGCAACCGTTGTGGATTGATGCAACCAACTTCAACTTATTTTACTCCCGCACTCGTGACCGCTCACCACATGGTAGTAGAGCGCAATGTACACTGAGGAACAGCCGAGAACCGACTGTTTATTTTGTCGGCGCCATGACAAACAACGGCTTGATAGCGTGTTCGGTTCTGAGAGGAAGTTACAACAAGCTAAGTTGCGCTAAGTAGCTTTGACAAGTGTTTAATATTCCCGGGGCAGGGTTTGTGGAAAGATGTTTTTTGATTTGTGACAAGGCGCCCTGTCACACGCACTTGGAGCTAGTCTTCCTAAAGAAACCGACCGCTCTGGGTGACTTATACGCCTTGCGCCGTACTCTCTAACTTGCAATTATATCAAGAGAATCTGGAGTATTGTAAAGACTCAGGTAAAACTAGCAATGAGGGGACGGTATTCCGAAATGCTCCTGGGGATCATGAAGGCGTTATGAATAAAAGCGAATAGGGGATTCGCGTTTGGAGCACGCGGTGTCTGAAGCACGGGCATTAGTTGGCAGCAGCATTGCCAACAAATGGTTCAGCATGTCAGTAAGAATTATGGACGTGTTGTTCATTTAGCCAATCTGTAAAACATTCAGTTGGCAGTAAACAACCTGTTCTAAGCGAGTGTTTTTCTTACTTTATTATGATGACGGGTCAGGGTGCACTTTATACCCTGCTAGAGATAGCCCGTTCTCTATTCAGGACCACATCGTGGATTTCTAGTAAGTTGGTTTTTATGGTCGCGTTGCGCACACATTTTAGTTGCCGCGTTGCAGAACAATCATGTGAGAGCTTCACCAACAGATACCACTCTAACACGGTTGTGTAACAAGCAATTATATTCTGCCGCTTGTCGTTGACTGTGTTTGGAGAGCCAGTGGATAAGAGCTTTGCTAACGGCATAATAAAAAATAAACTGGAACGATGCAGACTTGACGGACATGGGTAGTGTGTGTGGCCGTTTGTCGGATTGCTTAAGCCGCCAAACCAACGTAGGTAGCTGGACGCTGCATGCGGAAACGCAGAGCATGTAGGGCAAGCAAAACAAAGGTTTATCACGCTCTCTAGGGAAATATTGACGAATGGGTATTTGTCAGTTGTGGACTGTATTCGAACACACCACAGGGCTGCGGCGAGTAGGTGCTTTGAAGCTGCAAATAAAATGTACTTGCTTCAGCGAAGCACAATTACTAGTTGGGTTGTAACGTCTGCACAGGGATGAGTGGCTCCGCATGACGCAAACCAGTCCGTGGGTTTAGATGCCATTTGCAATTGCCAGTGGAAATTGCCGTTTCGCTCCATCCCAATTCTACGTGAGTAAATGAGGCGGTAATAACCGGACATCTGTTGCAATCATATCTCGTGTGTGTTATCGTCATACATCTACACACCTCAGGCTCCGTCCCCCTCGCCAGATGTGACTACAGATGGCAGTAAACCACGAGATATAAATCAGGCATACACACCATCCACGTCGTGCTCCTAGTAGGTGGTTGATATGAAACGGTCCAGCCACCTATCAAGTATCTGCTTTGCGTTTCAACTGACTAGGTCTTTGACAACCCAATATCCGCCCGGATAAGAAATCCCTGGGCACTCTTGACATGATATATATTGCATTAGGCACACGATTTGTTGGTTTCTTTTCACATGATTTACTGACAAATTTAACCCGTCGTTTCATCGGGAACGTCATCCACCTCGTTGCTAACCTGTTGATGCAGCTCCGGTGTAAGCGGTTTGGTTTTCAGTGCATTCTGCTTGAGTTTGGATGAGCAACTATCGATGATTGAGCTATGGTGTCATTGCTGAACTCACAACACGTGATCGTTCTTAATGACGTGGGTTTGCATTATGTAGACGAAGAGATGACTAATCCGCTTTAAATGCGTTTACTTTTTTCGTTTGCAGAGAATCAGTATGCGGACGCGTAGGCTGTCAGCCCAGGGCGGCACGTAACACGGGACTGCAAATTTATTACCGTCGTATGTTGGATACCAAATATGAAGGGCAAATTGTCGGAATAAGCTGTGGGTTGAATATTTTAATGTTACTCTGTATGATCAACAGCACATGTGCGCCATGTGTCACATTTGTGCAAACTTTCTTCCCAATGATACTCTTACTTGTTCCGTAGAGGTCATCTTCAAAACCTTCACTTCAAGGTCCCAACCGCATATTAATCTGCATCGAAAACAAATATGCTCTTTACCGATCGTAGGGCGTTCATGTGCTTATGTTACCCTCAGTAAGAGTGATAACGTCACCACTCCCTCAGGTGGCAAAATTAGTTGCCACTATCCGCAGTGCCAATTGGTCCATCAACGGACGGTATATTTTAGGCTGGTGAGAATATTTGAGAAAACTGTGAGCGTGGGGCGCCAAAAAGACAACCTGGCCTCGCCTCATCAAGGATAACTTCCTGCTTGTGTGATTATTCGAGAGGTGTCCAGAAGCTGCGATCTAAGCATGCGTAAGCTCGCCCAGCATTATGACACCACCAGATGTGCTGTCCATAGGGATTTGAAGGAAAAGAAATTCCGGAAGTATAGCGCCCGTCAAGTGCAGGTTTTAAAACCATGTGATTCGGAGAAGCGGCTTCAATTTTGCCGCAGGCTTTTGAGTGCCATGGACATCCATTCAATTCTTTTTACTGACAAGGCCGCATTTGTACCCGTTGCACGATTTGGAGAAGCAAGCGTTTTGGGCAACGTGTAATCCACGTTGATGCAGCGCTTCAAGTATACAACATGGCGCAAAGCTCATGCTATGCGCTGGTTTATCTGGCCAAAGAATTGTGCGGCAATTTTGTTTTTTCGGTAATGTGAACGGTAGGTTGTTGTTTCGCAGTACTAATGCCTTACGCTTTCCAGCATCATCGTACAAGTAATTACTGGAAAATGGTGGCATTCCTGAACTGGAAGCCGCTGGGTTACTAAGTACCGTTTGGTTGCAACCAGATGGCGAATCTGTGCATTATGCACAAACCGGGAGGGATTTTCTCAAGCAGATGTTCTCTTGCCGGTGGCTCCAGCAGGGTGGACCAATAGAGTGACCTGCTTGGTCAACAGATGTGAACCCTTTTGATTTCTTCATCTGGGGTCACTTGAAACAGCGTGTTTACAAAACGAAGCCAAACACACTTGAGGAATTGAAGCGGAGCATTTCTAATGGGCCATCTGACATAAGTGATGCAGCCGTTGAAATGGATAGAGCACACCATTTCGTCTAGTCGCTTTTATACCGTAGGCCCAGGCAGTAACCAGTTAGGTTGTGGCGCAGTACAATATGCACACATAAGCTTGGACTTGTAGGTAGCGCTTGAAACTGTGTAGATAGCATACATTAACTGCTAACGTTTATGGTGGGTTGCTCGGGGTGGTCGATAAATATAATCGAGTACAGGATGCCAACCAATTGTAATACTTTCCGCAATCTAACTTTTAGAACTTGGTGAAATGGTTTGCACATATTTGCAACGCAATTGTCAGCATCAGCAGGCATTGTTATATGTTTAAGAACGTTCATTTGGAAATTTGCACCTAACCAGGTCCGTAGGAAACCATGTGTTGCTTAATTGATCAGATATTTCAAGAATAAGAAACCTATCATCTCATTTTAACTATTCGCTGTTGTTCCAGACAAATACATTTTGATATAAAAAGAGGCAACCCGTACGTTTGTCTCTTGCGAAGCGTACACGACAGTGTAGATTCCTTTAACTTCTCCTGGATGCTGAAAGTCTACGTATATTCTAAGTCGAATAAGTTACCCACGACTGGCAACGCTATTTAAAGCGCGGCCTGGCTGCGCTCAAACAACGCTGGGCAAGGAAGATTGCTAGGGGCTTACGGCACCTCCCGTATCCGAACAACTTCAGAAAGTGATTGCTCAGTGGACGCCACGGGGAGACGTCGTAATGGTATACAAATTACTACTTGATTTCTGTCATGTACGCGGACACCTATAACGGGGATCACAATGTAGTATACCGTTACTTTACACAGTATCATGCCATTTCAACAACCATGTTGGATCTGGGTCAATCGCTTACATGTCCTGCGGTCAGTATACACCTTGTAAGGGGAGACCGTGTCTTTCGCCCATGGGTTTGCAACATTGCCTGTTAGTTGCTCTACAATTTGTAACCTTGTCAGGTTTCTGTGTTCCTCATATGTTCCCCACCTCCACTTCCTCCTGACAATCGACCCTAACCACCAAGAGTTTTAAAGCAACGTTTCTACTGCATCTCTTGACTACCTCATGCTTCATGCTGGCCTTGTACCTCTTTATCAAATCCCGTGCTTATATGGGTTAAGTGCACACTGACTGTAAGCACGGCAATCCTGTGCTTTGTTCTCATGCAGGTAGCGAATCACAAGTATCACTTGCGCAGTGTTTTTAATCACTTGATGGGAAAGAGGTTCCGTACTTTAAGGATCCTACCTGATTTTCTATATTCATCACGAATGATTTTTGTTAAACAATGCACAATCAACCGCATCCCATTGCCTGGCCAACGATCACCCCTTACTCATTGCCATCAGGCTTGCATATTTCAGTAGTCAGTCCAGGTGTCAACACGTCATATTGCTCTATCATCGACTCATGCTAAGTACGCCTATTCGGCCTTGTATGTGCGTTCCGGTCGCCATATTGATTTCGCATGCTTTGGTGCGACATAACTGTCCACGACCAACTGGACGAGGCAAGTTGCGGACTTTGGTATCCGATGACAACAACCTGCGTTATGCACAGCAGACACTGATAAGTGTCTCGCAAACCTGTGCTAAGTTACAAGGGTAGTGTGTGACTGATGTAAAACAGAAACAATAAATTCCTCATCCTTTCTACTTGCGGATCCTGCTACTGTAACCTTGTAACGAGATGAAGAATCCAAACTCGCAGATATCTTGGACAACTTGGCCGAGAAATGGTATAGTTTCAAATTAAATGCAAATGCGAGCGTCACTTCTACGCTGTCAAAAAGCTCATATCTAACCAAGCGGTCAAACCCAGTTCATCGGCTTCCATTCGGACCGCTCGATCCTCCTTGAGATTGGCATGCCTAAATGTACCCGCGTTGCTACATATCGGTCAACTGGCAGCGCATGCCCGAGCCATCGATATCTGCTGCCTGTCGGAGCCCCGCTTGCAAGACTCAAGATCGATTCTCACTTTACGATCCATTTCATGTGACATTTGTAGTGCTTGTGCATTGCGCCTATCCGGTGGCAATGAAGCTTCAAGCACCGACCAAGCTGGTGCTTGTATTGCACTTATTCCCCCTTGCTGAACCTGCTCTGGTTGCTTGGATCCCAAGCAGTAGCCGAATGTGTGCGGACCCATTGGTCGGCTCCATCGAAGTCGCGCCGGGCTAGTAGGTGGCTATTCGTCAATGCTGCCTACTCGCCCACAAATTGTAGCGATGATTCGGTAAAAGACAACCTCTATCGCCAACTGAACGAGCACTTTCGCCATAGAAGGGACACGGAGACGGTTATGCTGGCTGGGGATCTGAACGCTAAAGTTAGAAAATTTTCCGTTGATGAATTGCATCTTGGCGGCCAAGATGATGCAGCCTACCGTACTGATAACGGTGAGCTGTCACTTCATTTATAGGAAGGTGCCCGCTTATTTCTTGCGAGAAATAATTTCCGACACATCACCCGCCGGAGGGTGACTTCGCGCCCACCAGCCTCCAACAAGGCGAGAACGCATCTCTATTCCATTGCGGTCATGTACCGCTGGAGAGCCTACGTTCAGAACTGTCACTCGATTTGAAACACATGTATGCACCATGACCATGCACTTGTATGTTCTGAACTGCGGATGTGATTTGGCGGACGCTGACGGCGAGGCAGGAGCGCATGAACACCAGCCAACTGGCGAACCCAGAAGTTCTGAACGCGTTTCATAGTACCTTGACATGCGGGTTGCATAAGCACAGGCGTGATACAAGCGATGGTCACTGGTCTCAGGTTCACCAGGCCTTACTAGCAACCTGTAAATTTTCTTGTCTAATAGTGGAAAGGACATTGGGTCTCTTTGTGGTCACTGAGACTTATCGATGCTCGCCGACACATTCAGAGTGGAAGCGAACACAATGAGACTCGCGAAACCTTCAAGCAAAACTCCGGGCTAGCCTGAAAAGAGACTGCGAATGCTGGTGGTCTCTTCGTGCATCAAAAATGGAAGTTGCCGCTGCCCTTGGTGACTGGCATAAGTTATTCAGTCTGATATGGGAAATAGGTAGCAAAAGACCTGGTGTCAGTGAAACTATAAGTGACGAGACAGGACAGCCTATCCTCAACTTGTCCAAACCTTCGGAGTCTTGGCATAAGCATTTTGAAAGTAATTTAATTTGCCGGAATCGTCAGCTTGCTTGCCAGCCAATGGTTGCTCTGCTCTCTGGGCTGTCCCTTTGGATCCGCCCACTTCCTAATAAATCGAACGTGAGATTGGACTGTTAAAGTTGAATGCAACCGCGGCAGGTGATCTACTTCCAGTTCTCTTCAAATTGGCGCGACCTGCTCTCGCAGATGACATACACGAGTTGTTAGTGAAACTGTGGAAACAGGAAACTGTCCTAATCGAGGAGAGCCACACCGTCATAGTCCGAATTTTTAAGCGAGGCTGACGATCGGAATGCAGCAACCATAGAGGAATCAGTCTGATCTCCATCGACTCCGAATTGCTTGCCACTGTAATCCTTCAAAGACTGACGGCACCCATGAAAGCCAGATTCGTGAATAGCAAGCGGGGTTTCGTCGAGATAGGAGCTGCACCTATTGGAGTACTATTACATATAATAGCGGCCCGCCGTTTTCATGTCTCTAGGCATCAAAGGTGCCTTCGATTCGGTCCATCAATTTACCCTTCGGAACTGTTCATTCAGCAAAGAAATGCCCGAGAAAAGTCTAAATATTATCCGAACATTATATGCGCGTAGCTCGGGCAGAGTGAAGGCTTACGGCAAGCTGTCACAGCTCATCAATATCTCCAGCAGTGTGAGACAAGGATGCTCGCTGTCATCTTTCCCCTTCAACTTCACCATTGACGAAACCATAGAGATCGCGTTCGCAAGACACGACGTAGAAGGTGTGTAACTACTCCAAGGCAAACCACTAATTGGCTTGAAATAAGCTGACGATATTGCCTTCAAGTGTGACGGCTCCCATACGCCTCAAGCGGAACCGGATCGGCTAGCACTGGCTGTCAATCTTTTCCATCTATGTTTTGCTGCGTCGAAGAGCAAAGATTCTCTCCAAGCTTGTCAAGGCTCGTCTCTTGCGCTGCCCATTGGTAAGGACCAGCTGGAAGTTGTTTAAAAATGCAACTATCTCAGAAATCGCATCAGCGCCCTTCGGATAGAAGAAGGGACAACCCACCGCATAGCAAAAGCACGGGGCGCTTTTGCTAACCTTCGCTACCTACAGCGCCGGCGAAACATCACACTCGCCTTGAACGGTAGTGTACAATGGCGGTTGAACTGTTCGCTCAGCTTGGCAATGTTGTTGCAACCGCTTTGTCCCCAATCGAGGTGACGTCATCAGTGCGTAGTTGCGGGGCGCGAAGTAGCGTAGAGTAGCGTAGAGGAGTCTTGGTGAGAGTGCGCTGAGCATGCGCTTTTTACACCGCCGTGGTTGCCCGTGGGGACGAGCAATGTTATTGGTTGGAACTTCGATCCAATTTCAGCTTGGTTGATGGGCAGATGACTTCTGCCGTTGTCTGCTTGCTCTTGTGAGCGAGTCTGTATTCACTACTGGTTGTCTAGTCACATGTTCCACCGGATGCAATCGATCGAGTTAACGGTCGTTCGCCAGTAGCGTTGCGTATACTGCACTCAGTTCGGTGTGTCGATCGATTGAATCCATTTTACAGTACCAGGCTTCCAAATACTCCCTCGTAGTTTTGGATTACGATGTGCTAGGATCTGTGCATTTTCTAGATCGAAATTGTGGCCTGCTTGATCTTCATGCGCAGAAATCCATGAGTGCAGATCATGTCTTTTGACGGCCGCCATGTGTTCGGTGATTGGTGTATAAAGATTTGTTCCAGTTTGTCCGAAGTAGTTTTATCGCAGTCGCTGCAGTTTATCTGGTAATGACATTGCATTGGTCGGCTTGAGCAAGATCTAAGTTCAAAACTGGTCAACCAGATAAACGCAACACTGAAGAAACTACAAACAAAGAACAAGCTCACCGCCAAGGAGAGATGTAGAATGAAAGCTGACGGTTCAAACAATGCACTGTTCTATGGACTACCAAAAGTATAAAGGATGGAGCCCCACTACGACCAATCGTCTCCTTCCACGAAACCCATCATGTAAACAAGCGAAGGATTTGTGGAGAAGGTTGAAACGTTTGCTTGCTGGATCAGAAAGTATCCCCAACAATGCTGAAAAATTCCTCAACAAACTGCAGGTTGTCCGAATAGAAAACGACGGAACTATGATTTCACACGATGTCAGCGCACTGTTAACTTCATTCGGTCACGAATTGCTTAAAGAAACTATGATGGAACCACTTGAGAATCAAGTAAGCCCAATGAAAAAATACGACATGAAAGCATTTTGGAAATCCTGAGTCACTGCAAGACCACTTATTCGTATAGATGGAGAAGTGTAGCAACAACTGAGAGGAAAAATCAGGGGATCCCCAATTTCGGGTATAAATGAACAAGCAGTAATGAAACCCCGTCATTAAGAACGATCACGTGTTGTGAGTTCAGCAATGACACCATAGCTCAATCATCGATAGTTGCTCATCCAAACTCAAGCAGAATGCACTGAAAACCAAACCGCTTACAACGGAGCTGCATCAACAGGTTAGCAACGAGGTGAATGACATTCCTGATGAAACAATGGGTTGAATTTGTCAGTAAATCATGTGAAAAGAAACCAACAAATCGTGTGCCTAATGCAATATATATCATGTCAAGAGTGCCCAAGGATTTCTTATCCGGGCGTATATTGGGTTGTCAAAGACCTAGCAGGTTGATAAGCGAAACAGACAAGAAGTGTTTCAAATGTCAGGAAAAATACAAAGTCAATGCAAGCCACAGTTTTGATAACACTCAATGGCACTATTTTCAGTTTAGCATGTATTATCACATTAAAATCGCTTAAAATTAGGTATATTGGTTCAACCTGTCAATGATTGCAATTTGTGAATATGACGAACCTGCAGATCTAATTTTCAATTAAAAGAGCTATTTAAAAGGACGGTCAAATTAACATTTGTACATTTTGTCGTTTCTGACTCGGAAGAGATACGCAAAGAAGTTGTCTTCCATTAAACTGAAACCTCTGTTAGTTCTTTATCAATCTGCTGCTCCCGTTTGACTAAATCTAGCCGTAATGGTTACCAATTATTGTTACCACCAGATTTATTGTCTAGAGTATGCTGCATTTTCATGACGACTGGAAATGCATGAACAATTACCGTGTTATCCGGGCGTATCTATAGGCAGTGAGGAAATCGAAAATAAATCCAACAAATGAATGAATCGAAAGAAACGAAAGATCAGAAGTTCAGTAAAACGAAGGATGTGGGACAAGCGGTTTTGCTAAAACGCGCTGGGAAGCATCTGACGATTTACTATTACAACCACTTTGACTATGTTTTCTTAAATTAATTTATATAAAACAAAAGTTTTCGGGTCTTACCATAGAAGATTTATTTTGATTTTCTCGTCTAATTGCCGTGTTACTTGGTGAACGGGAGCACACCGTAAGTTCATATTCTGTGCATTTGTCGAGTAATTTGTATTTTTCGTATTTTCCTATCGCAGGCCAAGTAATGATTAAAAAAATTGTATATAATATATACTCAATATTTATCCGGGGTAAGTAAAACCGTTTCTGCCAAGTGCGATTACCTTTCGTGTTAATCAGGAAAAGTAAATATGAAGGATGAAAACATCCAAGTTGCTAGTTTTTAGCCTTCCTTTATTTGACTTATAACAACGTGTATTCGCCAATTAAGCGTTAGTGCAATTTTGGACATCGAAGCGGACACATTCGTAGGTGAAGTGGCTCCGAGGATCAGAATTACTACAAGATGCTGTGATAAGAACAACAGTAACTGAGCATTCTGTCTTTATTTTCTCGAAAACCTTACCCAAACTCTTATCAGCCTTGAACCTTTTCGTTCCCTTCACGTAATCCGAAATAAAAAGCACAGAAATTCTGTTTTTGCTTGAAACCAATTTCGACGTATGTCATATAAAACTGACGTCAATTTGTGACATACAAACAGGACCATCGAATATGAAGATGTACTCGAGAATCACATCTCCATTTGCCATCTGCAACAATCAAAGCACTATCGATAAGCATGATAACAGGTACACGACAAAATTATTAGGTGAGGAATTGCGTTCAAGTCTGGAGTAGACTTGTCGCTGGAAATAATGGATGTTACTGCTTGAGTTCAGCTAATGCTACACTGACATGCGCATACTCAACTTGGATCGGCCTCCACTCCTGTAAACGTATCTTTACTACTTGAAAGATGATTTCTAACCTTCCAATTTTTGATAATTTGATTGCAAAGTTACAAAGTCGGTGGTCCCCAAGACGCTCCAAATGTTCTGGACTCTCCAAACGACCCCAGACTTGCGATGTTAAATTCCTGCTACAACTAGGGCTGTCAACAATACCTGAAGAATAAGATTTAAACATTAAACGGTTAGCTGCAGCTAGAATTGAGCAAAATCACTGCCACCTTGGTAACTAATGCAGAAGTATACGTGAATCAGCCGTGAGGGACTGGTACGTCAGCTCACGGGACCAGGATACATACCAATCATTCCGGATCTGAAGCAACATTTTAGGATCCACTAAACAAATTAGTAACCACTGCAACACTGTGCCTTGCTACGTGCACCATATTTACTAAGCAAGCTAGAGACTGCATGTGAACTGGCATATTCATGAAGTCAAGGGTGAATATAGAGCTGCCTGTTATCCGCAGTTTGATAGCAAAATGCCTGTGCTTGGTAGCCTCGCAATTACATTCAAATGCGACTGTTCAGCTACGGAGTATTTTGCGTCTATTGCTGATCAGCTGTATTTTGTCTGTCAAATCAAGTACACGAACGGTTATAAAACTATCATTGGCAGAACAAAAATAAAGCTTGCTAGAGAACAAAGCAAAGCTCACAAAAACACTACACATGTAATAACTCCTTAGCGATTTACGAAAACATGGGTGTACTCCTTCGTCGACCTCATGGAATAAGAAACATCTCAAAGCTCAGTTCATGGGTGTAAATTACAAAACTCCTTAAAGAAAGTTAATGGCAGCAAGGTTGATGCACGAACTCACTGCACTTGTACTGATACAACGAATTGTGACCAAGAATGTCAAGTGTCTGTTTCATCCCGTTTAGCATCTGAGGTTGAAAACTCTCGGGATTTACAGTGGACAATATAGTCGCATACAAGGCAATTTGACAATGACATATTCGATCCTATGGAACTCATACTGTGCTTTTAGTCATCTTCAGAAGCTGAGTCACAAGACTACTCTGAGATGTCACCTACAAAACGTAGCCACACAGTATATTCGGTTGAATCGTCGCCCGAATTTCTTTTCAATTCGCATGTGCCAACCATGGAACCCCACTACAATTACATTCTCCCTTTTCCAAACTAACGCTATTCAAAAAATCTCTAGAAGATGCATTCATACCTACATGCATTCATACCTTTTTATTACGTCATGTAATGTGCTCTATCTGGGCGTCAGTCTATCACTAAATGGCAAAGTGCGCATGTTCACTTTCGGCACATAAACTTTTAAACGCTGTTACTAGATTTATGGATTCCGTCGGCCCAAGAAAGCTGCACACGAGTGAGCGTTGCCATTTTCCTCACTTATTTTTCACGCACGTATTGCGTGAACCATAACAACTCCTCATATTGTTTTATGTGCGCACACAACGCACATTTTAAACTACCATTATACAGCAGTGCAGATAAATCAGTTGTCGCTTAAACCGACGATTCACCGATACCTTGATGTTTATTTCCTACTCTAACCACCATCCGGGACTTGTCAATAACCTGCTTTTTACACGTGCTAAATCAGTGTTCAAAATTCATGGTACGATTGGAGTACAACTTCGAACAAATCTCCATGCAAAATCTTACATTTCAAACAAAACTACAACAGACTCAAACGTAAGCAAGTTGAGATCACAGGAGGTTTCATGTAAGTTGCGATTCGTCAGTCCAGTTGTTTGCATAGCAATCACATCAAAGCGCTACGTGATTTGGTAACTGACATTTTGATGGTTTTCAAACCGGATAAAAGTACTAGAATGATGTTCATATTTAAGTCGGATTATGCACACAAGAAGGAAGATATGCTGAAATATAAGTCAAAATTTTATGTGGATAAAATTAGAACCAACACAAACTGAAAAGTTAGTAACCAACCCGTTGCAAATATTGCTGCTTTATGAAATGACAAGACAAGTGATTTACAACACTCTTAAAGCATTGGGCACTGACACCCCCCAGAGGTATTGCCTACGCAAGGTTTACAAAGATAATGTCCCGCTCAGACCAATATTATCCATGTCTAATTTACTGTCATAAACTAGCATGTTAGTTGATTGAACTCCTGACACCTGTTAGGAAGATAATAAATAACAACACCTTAGAGAATAACTTTGGGTTGATTGAACATCTGAGCAAACTTAACATCGCTAACAAAGTGGTGTCCCATGGACATCCAGTCTCTGTTACTTGACGTTCCTCTTCGCGAAACAGTGAAGTGATTTTGTGGCTAGGTCCTTAGTGAAGAAATACTTCTGCCGTTCCCGGTAAAATTATACCAAATACTTTTGCTATTCAGTACGAAAATCTGCACTTCATGTTCGAAGAAAAGACTTGTGGACAGGTATATGGCGTGATTATGGGCAGTCCACTTGGTTCCGATACTGACGACATATACATGCCGAAGGTCAAGTGGCGTTGAGAACCAGAACTCGGTCGAATATTCCTCCACAAGTGGTAGGTGGACAACACCTTTGTACTCGCACTATCCGTAGCGGCTGTGCAATCCCTTCTCAAAGTTATAATTGTTGCATAACAAAATGCTAGATTTACCAGTGCAATTGAGAACGATGGCCACCAACATCTTTGGATGCAATGTTGACGAAATGCAAAGATCACAAGATAAAGCGTACTGTTTACCGGAATGTTACGTGGACCGTTTTGTATGAACACATCAACAGGTTTAGACTGGAAAAATAAAAACGCTGCTATGTTGAAACGTTAATCAATAGGACCTGTAAGATATGCAGTACGTACTTCTTTGGAGCTGCAGTGCAATTCATTACGCAAACTTTACCAACAAATGACAATCCAGAAGCCTTTATTATATTTCCTGACATCATCCGGAAATTAGACAACTGGTCATTAATTCCGCACTAAAATGTCTGTCCGTCTGCAACTACTCTCCAAAGATGATATGTCTAAGTAGGTGGAACAAGACACGGCAGTTGTATTACAACTTGCCTTCAACGCTGCCATATACTGTTCTCTCTGGTAGATAAAGAAGCTATCACTTCCCTAAGTCAAGTCTACTGAGCTGGTCTCCAAAACAGTGTATTGCTATTATTGTTCTGTTCGTAACTGTGGAGGCAGGTATATTAACACAACAGACCGTAGCTTGTGTAAGTGGTTTGGGGAGCGTATCAATACCATAACAAGACAGACACAAACGGGACCTGTGTCGGCAAACAATATACCAGCCTCATCCATTGCCAAACACCTGGTGGAACGAGTGAACCCAACTCGGCGGTTATTGTCATTTATGTTAACACAAACACCACAGTGCTTATGGTTGCCGATGCAGTGGCCATAAATCTGCATCGTCCGCATCGTCTCATCCAGGAGCAACTTTCACCGTGTTGATGCACAATAAATTGCATTAGTCATCAGACCACACGATGGGAATACTTTGAAACAGTAAAACCGCTATTATTACCGTTGTTCAATGCTTCCTTTGGTAACATGCAAGTTCAACGCACTTAATATAGGTATCAATGATAAACCTGAAATACTTTATCTGCCTAGTGCCTCCGCGTAGCACATTTTTGATTATTTATTACTCAACAGACGTATACGCTTATGAGTGGCAGAAATGTTGCTTAGCTAGCGCGAATTGACGCAGGTTTGATGCGTGTAATAGGCCTGCATTTCTTTGTATTCACAATTGTATTATGTAACGCAAAATCTAACAGCAATGTGATTTGCTCCATACTAACCGGTATCGAGAATATAATTGGTTATGAGCTAAGTTAATCCTCGAGTGCTAATTAAAAGCGTCTCCAGCATCTAGCCAAATTGGTCTAATTGTTGCTTGTGCACTGCGGCTAGAATGCTAATCTACACTTTTGTAACAGTTAACATTATTGCATGTGATTCAATGAAGCAAACGGTGGATTCGGTGTGAATGAACACTAGGTGGATGCTAATGGAGTAATTGGGACATTTGCTTTTACCGTACACGAGTATACATGCCACTTGTTGCAGCAACACGTAGACTTTCCGCAATGAACTGCCTCTGAGGGTGAGTAAAGTGTTTAAGTGGGACAATGCAGGCAAGATAAGAAAATTAAAACAAATGTGATATGAAGGAGAAAATCAGTGACTATGACACCAACGGTGATACTTACTTTGACATAAAATGTGGGACCCTGAGAAGATCAAACTAAGGAATACAAAACGTTGTATACTGTTCAACATCTTTCTTTGCATCCGTTAACTGCTTTCTTACTTGCTTGGAATTTATTTCAAATGGTATCCAATGTGCAGGTGACAAATGCCGCACAATCGGGCATCGGCCTACACGACGCGACTGTTTCGTGAGACATGCAATGGTATAGAAGTAGCTTCGCTGGAAGTTAAATCCGGCGCTGAGGCATAGACAGTTCGGAGAAGCACAGGACTGAGGAATAGAAGACAGCCATATTACACGTACAAAGTAATACAGTTAGGAAGTGCTCAGTGTCGATCACAGCGTTGCGTGCTGTCTGTGTAGAGGACAATGGTAAACCTCACGAGGTAAGACTTACCAAGTAGCGTCTCGGCACGGCACAAGGACTTGAAAGCAATACGGAGTGATGTTGTACCACTGGTGATGAATTAGTTGAATAATACAAAAATGCGCACAGCTTATCAGTAATATAAATTGGTGCATACATCTTCTAAGGTTTAATTACGCTATCTCCATAATTGTTTTGAATCTGTCCTGAGCCTTGTTTCCTTTTACTCATCATTCTATCTTCATATTCTCTTAGCTAAATGACCCATTTTGCACCAACCCAGGGTACACGACTGTAGTCATGGTGCTGCTGATTCTATTTGTACAATACAACTAGGCACGAAACTTGCTGCGCAGCGCAGAAATATGAATAGGAAACCTAAATGATATTTCCATCCCAGATGTAGCCCCGTTGACGAACTGGTTGGGAGTATTTCAAAATTGATTGCAGTCTCAATTGGCATCGCAGTCGCATTTAACTCACAATTTAAGTGATTCAAAACGACTGCCACTAAACTCGTTGATGGTCGTGGTCACTGCTACCAGAAACCGTAATTTGATCCAGAAAAATTAGATCAGTTATGATCGACGTTACCCAAGCAGAGCTCAGACGATCACTTCGATGTACTTAGCTTGCGGAAGAACCAGAAGGGCGTGCTAAATTTCCTAACATATATCCTGAATTATTTGATTGCTTTCACCTACTAAAATTTGTGATATGAAACCAAGAGATTGTTGTAATGTTCCATGAGATTGTAGGAGGGTGACTAAGCAGTAAGTGAGTAATGTTCGTTTCAGAAGATGCCAGTTTTAAACTACCGGTTAGTAACGGACAAAATAAGGTGAGGCTGACTGCTGATCCACAGAACCTAATGAAGTTATCTTGAATGCATATGCACACGAGCTCGCGAGATGTTTAAAATTTTCTACCACAATTTCCGGCACCAAGATAAGATGCTATTCAGGGAGTGTGAAAATATGTTATGCTTTCAAAAGACATCTTGCCGCTTACCAAGCGATTTCAGTTCTACATTGATATTCTTGGCGGCTTACATTCGCGCAATCGTATAAAAACTTTCATATGCTTCCAAGTCCTACACTTTTGCGAAACTTGTCTTCCAGATTACAGCGAACCGCCCCAATGGATTACATGCATATACAGGGAAATAGGTAACATACATCCGATAACGTGGAAGTCCATTACGAGTGTTCACTTGTGTATTTTAGCTGTCAACGATAATGCATTTAAATAAGAACGTGCGCCAACACTGAAGGTAACAAATACTATCGAGTTCCAGGCCAATTGACTTGATGTCAATTGCCAGTCTTCCTTGATGTTGTGTAATGTGCTAAAATGCGGAACCCGTCTTTCATATACAGGCGAATGTAGAAACTCACTTTTAACCATATCGCTCTTTGGCGACAGTTTCATTTTACACTTATATAAAGGTCTACCATATCGTCGAGATTAACCTGTTAAGCAATACTTACCCTGCCAGCAAATGGATAAACATAAATATGGCATGTACATTTAGCAGACTATGTTGTAATTACATTAGGAATGCAACAACATTGTCCCACTAATTTCAAAGAGGACTGGAACTGGTAGTATGGTTCATTTAGACCTGGCTTGACATCACCATACCAGCTTTATTTACGCTGCGAAATGCGTTGGAAATAAGAGCACGTACGTCAACTACGTGAGGAAAGCAGCCACAATGTTGCCATAAACTTTGAGGCAGCTTCCTTGTATTAAGCTTATAACCACACCCACTATAATTCTCAAGAGATTGGATAAGCACCATTCGATCCTCAACATCAGTACAGCAAGCCGGTTAGCTAGTTCTACCACGATGTTCCGCGTTCTGTTGATGGACGGTAAAAATTTGTCGTGTCAAATTGTTGACACCATCAAACTAATTGCCATGTCCAGACATACTAACACCGGACAAGAGGTTATCTCCAGTTTTTAACTTGGGTTAGTGAGAGCCGCTTTCTTTGCGTCGGTTTGCAAACGGTTCTCTTAACGGCTGGGCCCCCTTGCGTGTTACATCGACCCATTCACTTGGCTACCGGCAAGGCAGGTCGCATAGGAGCATTATATTTTGCAGAAAGTGACACGTTCGCACTTCTCATGGATGGCAGGAGGACCAGCACTATGTTGTTGGACGCATGAGAATACCATCCGAATTGTCCCCATTTGTTGTCTAAAATCGCTAGTTGTCCACTTCCATCTGCCTATCAGTCAACCAATAACTTCCAGGAAGCTGATTAAATTGAATGGCATCGGTGAGGTACGGCATGCTTGCGAAATTTTGGAAATGCCATGATAGGACACGACTCACCGAAGTACAAGGTGAGCATTGCCGAGCAGGATTCTATGTCGATAAGTCTACTATGGTACACAGCGGAGCGAATACGGTATCATCGAGGCCCTATTTAATCTTGCTGTATCGGACTGGTGCTGAACACTCTCCATCAGCTTCAGTGCTCTTTCCGGTAAGCAAAAGATATATCTAAAACAGTCCCGTTTATCTAAAACTACACCGCACCACTGGATCAGAGATAAACATGACACTTCGTACGCCAACAAATAGGGGCTGCATAAGGATGTTTGTAACAGACACCAGCTTTATTCATGCATTCCGATTGTTTACTCAACGCTGTCTTATTTTGGGCGCATTTCGCACAATAGAGAAACAGAATGGAATGATGGTTTTCTCGCAAAATCAAGATGGAGTGTTCCATGCAACGCATCCATTCCTAGATACAACAGCCAAATTGGGAGCCAGTAATAGAATCTTTATCTCCATAAGGCACCTATCAATTGTAGTGAAATGCATGCGTGCTAAGTTTAAACAACTTTCATCCGCCTGCCTCTGTCTAACTGCGACGAACCTATACAAAAAGCTAACAAATTCCCCCACTACTTACAAACTTTCGTACGTGTAAGGAATCTGCATTTTCACAGACACAGAACTTATTTACAATTGATCCAGAATCCGAAAGATGGGCGTATCTCATTTTTATCCATGGTAATCTTAGAGTTATTTATCTGTCTCTTGACAACGTTATTGCAGACCTTTCTTTGCCCAATTGGGCATGACGGGCTACTCAAAACAGCAGACCACGAAATTCAACATATACTGGAACCACTACAAATGGTTATGAACAAAATATTTGCCTGCTCCACATTGTCTGACTACTATAACTCATAGAATAGTATAAGATGATTATGTATAAATAAACAGTAATCCGCAAATATCGGTAGTACATCTCGGACTTCATTTTGCCTAACAGAATATTTTCCATGTTATGTAACATTCAAATGGCATTGCTGATCAATCGCTTATCGACTTGTTGACCACAACCGTGCCGTGCACAGAAGACAACCTTTATTCCTCTGGTAATAAAATAACGCATTCCGTTGGCTGTCTATCTCTACTTGGCCGATGGCAGGTTGTTTGAACATGAAGTGGCAACTAAAACTGTCACTTACTTTAGAGTTAAAAGTTTCATCTGTTATACAAAACATGGTGCTAGCTAGTCAAAACTGGAAATGCTCTCCAAAATAAGTGCATTAGATTTCGTTGAGACTTAGTTTCCTTACAATTCAAATTTTATTAAAGCTAATAACAATTTGACACAAACACAATTGCGATGAGAAATAAGGGTTGTTTGAGAGTAGTGGTGCTGTATTTAGCTTCGGCAACGGTAAAGTGGAGTCATTGGAGCCATGATTCAAATTTCTGCTTAGAAAAGTCAAATTATGCCACAGCCATGGGTACTAGCTTCTCTGCTGAATGGCCGCCCGACGGTTTACACATTCCGTTTCTTTTGGCTGTTGCGTATATGGAAGATGTCTTTTAGCCACTCGTATTATATGAAAGGCAGCATAACTGCAAACGCCTTACAAGCGGCGAGATTTATTTATGATTAAACACATTTTGTCGTGCAATAAAACAGTTATCGTATTTTTGCTGATCAATATTTTACTAGTATCGAGGTAGGCCGTATACAGCTGACAGCGCAAAATTAGTTAGGAAACATGGATGCTATGTTCTAATAGCTTTATACTGTTATTCGACAAAATGTGCATAATTTTCCTGAGGTGTTTGCCATCAAAATTTAAGCTGAGTCATATACTAGATAACTGGCAGTCCTGAACTGTGATGAGCTGATGCTGATGACGTCTTGCCAAGAAGTATTCAAACAATAAACTCGCACTCATAAACCGGCGGCCAAGGTATCAATAATCAATTTTCCCTTAATTCGAGTACTAACCGGACTTGGAGTCATCTCTGTCATTTTCTGTTGGAATTAAATGTAAATGATAACTTTGAGACTTAAAGATGGGCTACTTTCACATCATGCAATATCAGACTTTTGCACATTCAGCACTTTGCCACCTGCACCATGCACTTATTCGTTGGCGCGTGCAATTTGTCTGTCTGGATATTTAATGACCAGTCGTTTTCACATATCCAACAATTTGTCGCTAAACTTCCGTCACCGGTGTGATGAGTTAGGACAAAATTGCCGTGCATACTGCCGTGCATTTATCAACTTGTCAATGAGTTCTTTTGTATGCGGTAATGCAACCGCGTCTCTTTCACATTGGTTTCACTCAACACATAACACCCAACCCGGACACTACAAAAGTGCTCAGATTGAGCAGCAGGGAGACTGATACATATATTTCGGCTAATAATGATTTCCAGTTCGCAAATACCGGTGTTAATTTCTGCTGCACTTTGGATTTCTGTATTTTTCATATCTTTACAGTGGTGATGCGTTTATAATCTGCAATTCAAACACTGAAGTTTTTAACCTGTTAAGCTAGGTAAAGATTGTTTATACATCGTCGAATTTCACCATGAAAATTGAAAATTATGGTAATCCAGCCTTCTTGAACGTGTTGCTGAGCCGACGAAATGACGGTTAAATAGAAAGAAAGGTTGTTCGACTTTGAAGTTGGAGAAGTGTAGCCTGTAAGGCCGCACGGGTAAGCAAACATACGTAGTTGATAAGTTTTCTACCCTTGATGTTCTAACGTACTCTTGCTCCCTGCTCGTATTTTTCTGATACAAATATTTTCAACCAAAAGATGTCGGAAGCTAGCATTTCCGTTTTCTCAAGACGCTGCAAGAAAACTGTTACAAAGCGCGGTTATCAAAATGCATGCAGTGATCCGCGATACCAATGAGTTTATTGCAACTGTTCCTAACAAGATGTGTACCTATCAGGTCCCTTTAAAAAGTACTTTGCTTTTCTGACCAGAATAATGTACACTGCAGTGGCTCGAACCTATCCGGCCGCCCACCCACACCTCCTTGCGGAAACCGCTCCTTTTATGACCCAACATCTCAAAGACAGAGTTCCGTTCTAGTCCAAATACTACTTCTATATCAGCTTACCTGCATTTTATGTGTGAAATATTGCAATAGTGATTTGATCGTTGCAGATGGCAAATGGAGATGCGATTCTCAAGTACGTCGTCATATTTGTTGGTCCTATCTTTCTGTCACAAATTGACGGCAGTTTTATGGGACATACGCAGACAGTGATTTCAAGCAAAAACAAAATGACAGTGCTTTTATTTCGGATTACACCAAGAGAACGAAAAGATTCAACGCCGATTAGAGTTTTGGTAAGTGTTTGGCGAAAAGAAGACAGAAGGCCTAGTTACTGTTGTTCTAATCGCAGCATCTTTTAGCAATTCCGAGCCTCGGAGCCAGTTCACCTACGAATGTGTCCGCTTCGATGTGCAAAAATTGCACTAACGCCTAATTGGTGAATACACGTTGTTATTAGTCAAATAAAGGGAAGCTAAAAACTAGCAACTTGGATGTTTTCATCCTTCATATTTACTTTTCATGATTAACACGAAAGGTAATGGCACTTGGCAGAAACGGTTTTACTTACCCCGGATAGATATTGAGTATATATTATATACAATTTTTTATCATTACTTGGCTTGCGATAGCAAAATCTTTGTAAAAGTAACATTCGACAAATGCACAGAATATGAACTTACGGTGTGCTCCCGTTCACCAAGTAACACGGCAATTAGACGAGAAAATCAAATATTCTCATCTATGTGAAGGTCCGAAAAGGTTTGTTTTCCATAAATTAAGAAAACATAGTCAAAGTGGTTGTAATAGTAAATCGTCAGATGCTTCCCAGCGCGTTTTAGCAAAACCGCTTGTCCCACATCCTTCGTTTTACTGAACTTCTGATCTTTCGTTTCTTTCGATTCATTCATTTGTTGGATTTATTTTCGATTTCCTCACTGCCTATAGATACGCCCGGATAACACGGTAATTGTTCATGCATTTCCAGTCGTCATGAAAATGCAGCATACTCTAGACAATAAATCTGGTGGTAACAATAATTGGTAACCCTTACGGCTAGATTTAGTCAAACGGGAGCAGCAGATTGATAAAGAACTAACAGAGGTTTCAGCCTAATGGAAAACAACTTCTTTGCGTATCTCTTCCGAGTCAGAAACGACAAAATGTACAAATGTTAATTTGACTGTCCTTTTAAATAGCTCTTTTAATTGAAAATTAGATCTGCAGGTTCGTCATATTCACAAATTGCAAACATTGACATGTTGAACGAATACACTTAAGTTTAAATGATTTTACGGTATAATACATGCTAAACTGAAAATAGTGCCATTGAATGTTATCAAAACTATTACTTGCATTGGCTTTTGCTTTTGCCTGACATTTGAAGCATTGCTTTAAAACGTTGGCGGTTCAGTTAACATTTTGCCAGTTGATTCCACTCATTTTTACCCATCAAAATTATTTAACTGAATTATACTCTACGAGGGTGTTTATATTTCCTGCTTTCCTTGTTAATAACAAACACTCATATTTATGAACTAAGCTTGAAATGTTTTCGTCTAGGTACGTTTCCTTATGTTGTCTGAAGCACTCAGTGCATCCTGTATACTTGTGGAAGGTTTACAATGTTAATTTTAACTTCTTATCTAGTTTCACGACTATCAGACACTAAGTCGATTCTTTTGATCATTGGAGTATAAAACTTTGTCAGCGTGATGAGCGTACGACTGTATCTATTTCCGTAGGCGTAGTTGATCATATGAACCCAAAAAGTGTGGCACAGCGTAAAATGCTAACTAAGCCAAACGGAAACATCTTCCACACGCAGAGTTTTCTGACAGGGCTGCATGGCTGCAGTTTGATTCATATGTTGCCCTAGTATTGATTAAGGAACGGCGCTTTTCCAGCAAACCTTTTGTTTCTTTAGTTACAGCTGGTACACTACGACGTGTTTTGTCCTCCTCTGGACTCAACTGCTGGAGAAATCCTGAATTGGGAGCGGAACATGGCAATTGGTGGTTGCCGGCTATCATCCTTAGCACTAAGCAATTCGGCTCCACTAGCACGGCTTGGTACATCAGTTGATTTTCGAGTTTTGTATTATCTGCCGTGTGTCTTGGGTTGTGACTAACAATCTCCATTGTGGCAGCATTTGACATGTTAGTCAGGCTCTACCGATCCGAGTACTGTGACTGTCGCCAAAGTGGATGATTTCGAATTTGCTCTCGCTCACCTCGCCCCCCCCCCACGGTTACTCAGACCGCTTCCAAACCCGAAAATAGACTTCTACTCGAAAGCAAGCTTTGGTCGCGACGCTCAATGGCGTAATGCCCAACACGATAACCGCCAATCACTATGTGCCAAGTCCCATCCCTGCACTGGCTATCCCACCTTGAAGAGTCCAAACCAGGACGAAACACGTTGTGGAGTGTAGCTTTAGGAGAGAGCAATACCGAAATTCTCTACCTAACTAATCCATTTATTCTTCAGTTACAAGTCGCACAGTGCCATTAAGTGGTAAGCAATAAGATTTTCCGTTTTGCAATGCATGATTTGGTTGATTGCTGAAAAACTGCCCCAGGAATGAGTATCACGCAACTGACTGAAAGGCTACATGGTAGCATTAGTGGAAAAAATATGATTAACATATGTTAACTGTGTATATATTTTCCCTTCTGAAGGTGCTCCGCTATTAGGCTAGTTTAACCTAAAACATATATTTTACATATATATTGATCCTTTTTTTGTTTTGCCTGAAGCATTCTGATTCAGCAACCTAATTTTTTTGCTCCTTGAACAGCTTTTGTACCACTGAATGCATAAATGACCTTGGTGACAACGGCTAATAAAGCACAACTAACAACAGCAATGGGCCCGATCGGTAAAGCTGCTACCTGGAACTCCTTCGGACTTCAAACTGTGGTTAGACGTCCTGTATTGTGTATTGAGACACAAAGTTAACGGAAGCTGTGGAACATGGGTATACACTTTGGTCGCTGATAATCCAGCGATTCACAATGTACCGGTTTCTAACACTTTAATATCGTACTCTATAAATATCGCTGGCTGGCATTAAACATGGGCTTTCCTACTCATCGTATTCAGATAACTGTGGTGGGCAATTGTACTGAAGCACTGGAGAATTCTCATTCAAAAGTAACGGAAGCAAGAATGCCTTGTCTATCTGGAGAATCAGCGTTAATATGGAAAATAGTGTTCATGTACATTTCATAAATCTTAATGTATGTCGTACTTCATAACCTATAAGGTATAAATGTACTCATCCGAAACCAGTTTTCCGCTTCCCAGTTTTCAAGATAGGCTAAAATAATGAACGATTTTTTCAAATACCTGTACTTTCCACTCACATCAGGGCCTACATATTACACACTCATAATGTGAGTGGGGTCAAATGGGTTACGCTATCTGCATTGTTTCAACTTATTTGTCAGCTGGATTAAACCTTTGTTTGGCTGCGTGTGTTAGATGGCGATAACTGTGGGGCTTCTGAAGTGAAATTGCTCAACAAATTGGACGAGTTTAGGCCATACAGTTTTACCCCTACCGTTACGGTGTTGACGGTAGTGTTCGCCTCCGCATTAAGTTCAGAAGAAGCGGAAGTATCAGCAGTCTCTTCCATAAGTAAGTAATTATCCCGTCCACCGTGACTGAAGTAGATTTCCTTTTATTTCCAAGGGGATTTTACTCCATCTACATGTGCACACATAGTAGCTCTTTGTTTAACAATTCAGCTTCATTTACAACTAACACTACTCATAATGGATATCTCGGAACCACAAGCAACCACAAGCATCGGTCATAGTGTGACCTTTCGCTACGTTACTTAGGTATTATCGGCTAGATCCCAACCTGTTGGATGCTCAGTGACAATATATGTCTGTGTTTGTGTAAATGATATAACATCCAGTAACATTGAGCTTCAGCTTTCATAGAAATACTATTGACCACTGCCCTATCCGTATTACTGACGAGACGAATTTTGTGTTTCTGCTTATCATTTTCCAACGCAATCGCACACAAGCAAAAATATGAGGTCCTATTTCTGAGTTTGCAGGATAGAGCAGTGATATAGAATTCCTTGACATATTAAGGTTGGAACAGAATTGGTGGTTTTATTATTCAAACTATCAATATTTTCGTTGGTAACAGCAGTGTTTATCCAATTGATGCAGTGCAAGCGTAGCAAATACCCTGATCGTTCGCGTCATGCCCAAACATATTTTACACCATATAAATTGGCATTATTCCCCCATATTCCCCATACATCTCATCCTTTGCGCTAGTAGCTTTATAATTCTACAGTTGATCCAGCCGAAGCTTGAGCAAGATGTTATTCGACCTCACTGATATACTCATCAAAAATTTCTATGTATGCCAAGGTGCGTTAACTGCTGTTAATCTCAACTATTAAAAAGCATTTACCTATTGGGAAGCGTAATTATATGTACACCGGATGCAAGAAATATATGAACTTCCTTGTGTTACAAAACGACGAATCATACTCTTTATGTGTAAGGCAATGGTAAGTTTCACAAGTGATGTCTTTAGGTGCACACTTGGGAATTAGGGTGAGGAATGCAAAGGTAACATTTAACATGTCCAAACCAACGTTGTCTAGTGTGTAAGAACGGTAGAAATTGCAACGTCATATGTGTATCGGACTCAAATGATGCGATACACTTGTGATAGCTTCTGCTTTCATAGTTGCTTGGATCAGCTGTACAGATAGAGACAGTGGAATGCCGTACTATTTTGATCTGCTGTGTGAAATCCATGCAGTCAGGCGTTGATTACTGAGTACACAGCATAGAGGTGGCGAAATCTTCATATCTAGGAAACAAATGAGTCGGATAAACCAATATTCTGTCACTTTATCCGACGAAGAAAGGATAACATAGCGGCAACGATTAACGCTGTATTAAAAAATTTTCACTTAGCTGCCATCGGTCCCGCTGCTTGAGCATTACATTTCCTAGTGGAAGAGCATGGGTACAAATGGCTACTACGGGATGTCACCTAGTTCTTCTCACACAACCTGTACACTCACCTCCTTTGTATCATTTACTGCAATTACAACAATTACTATCTATCAACCATTTGTTACTGTCTAAGTGTTTAAAATCATGTTAAGGCATACCAATACTTACGACCTGCCAATCGCCCACGCCATCGCGATGAGGTGGATGGAGCCCACATATTGTGTACAAAACAGTAGTAGACTGCCATGGAAACAGAGGTGTTGCACTTGTTCTCCCTTCCTATCTCAATTTCACGGTCTCACCGTACCTGTAACCAGGTCTATTCACTTGTCTTTGCATGGACACTTAGAAGACAATATGAAACTTTCACAACTGCCAGCGTCCTTCTCCTCAATGTGTCAGCTAAACTGCTAAAGTGAAGTGATGGTTTCGATTGTCAAAAGTTGCCGATTTATGGATAGGTTCTGGAGTATCGCCATTTAGTAGATTTACTGTATGCTCTATATCAGAATGCAACCAACTTTTTTGCAACATCAAATAGTCCGCAATAGTGTAGCCAATTTAATTTGAAACATGTGGAAATATCTGCAGCGTTGTCTTCATAATACTTTAGTTTTCTTACGCTCGCGAACATCTGCCTATTCAGGTGTACTTTTATGCTTCACTTTTCACTAATTATTGTGCAATTTGTTTTACTTTTCTATACCCATACACACTTCCTTGAATTTTTCTCAACTTTTATCTCAGTTCGCTGCACATGCTTTCTGAGCGATTCTTCACACTGTCGCTGGGCATCTGGTTATCAGAGTTATTTGTGCGAATTGCATTGTTTTCACCTCATGACATACAGCCAGAGTCAGGAATTTCGAAGGTTTAACACTAAGAAAATATCACTGACCAATTTTTCAATTTTCATCAAACATTTTGGATAGTATTTTCCGATACACTTACTATTACTATTCAAAATGCACAATAACTAGTTCGCGTGTGTAGTGCTACTGTTGCAATTAAATTTATATGGTCAACGTGGACATTGTTGACTGTGACATATCGGACATCCATATATCTTCAATAAGATGTCCAAAGGCAATTCGGTTGAGTGCATAGCTTGATAGTAAACCTCATTTTATTGTTTTGCATTTTTGCTGGGCAAGCGCTCGAAATCTAATAAATTGGATATGTGTATTGTGGCAGAACACGCTACGTGTATCTCTGCACCGGGGATTATTTATATGAGGATGGCTCCAACCAAGTAACCACACGCTTTAATCAGATAAGTTCTCAAAACCTCTTATGGTTAACACGAAACCATAATCGTTCCAAAGCATTCAGTTGTAGCGCTAGGAATATTACCTTGAATATATCCATGTCGTCTTTGAAATCTTCCGCCTTCTCGATATAACACACGTAATTCTTCTTATCAATGCTTGAATTCCTAATTTCAACAATCTTACTGAGTTGTACAGATCTACAAAACAAGATGGCAAGAGTAGCCTTACCTTACGTCTAGGTGCTTCCTTTTAATCTATTTTTCTTCAGCGTTAGAGAAAACTGCTCCGCCTTTGGGACAAAAATCTACCATGAACTTATTCAACCAGGAAACAGAATCAGAAAACACGAACTGTAGAGCATTTGGGTAAACAAACGGCCATCTAAGTTTGCTTTCTTAACACTTGTGTGCTACTACTAAACACTTTTATAAGAAAGTTATCAAGGCTTCAAAAATCCAACAAGGTCCGTAATACGTATTAACGATTTGAGCGGTATGGCCGAACAAACTAATCAATATCCCTAACGGATGTAACAGTCCTCGACAAAGTTATCACACACGGCGTAAACCTTTACTTGCCTTGTCCAATGGCTGTCTTGGCATTATAAAATGGTGCTTAACAGATGAAATAGCAGGCCATTTTGCATGTCCATCATAGGATATGCTTGACCAATGTGAGCCTATTCTAACCCGTTAGGCAAGGTGGGATGGAATTTTCCCAGAATTAAGAAATGCTGGTCACAAAGAGTAAGCAGGTGTTGGAGGCGAAAAACAGCTACGCTAGGAGAATACACGATGGATTTTTACCCTGTTCTCCTTATTAGGCCCACTTCATGTCTGAAGACGGAGATTATGCAGCCAGTGAAAAATGCGTAACTTGTAGCTGTGTATGTCAGTGTTTTAATAACATAGCATTAGATAAAATATGTTTGAACCAACCACCTCATGCTCGACTTAAATAAATACGACTAGGACCTAGGAGACCCAACGTAGTGTCCTAAAATCTTAACCCATGTTGACACTAGTTTTGACTGGAACCTACTGGCTGCCAAGCGCACCCGCAAATCCAGGTTCTCACTGGTCAAATTCCTTGTTACGGCATCTATGTCAATTAGCCAATACAAGAGGCTGTTTTATTCCATATGGCGCCACGGATGAGAACGTTTTAATTGGGCAGCAGATGTCAAAGCAAACGTATAGGTGGCTAATTAACTGGTCGCTATATTTCGATAGGTCGGTATCGTAAAATAAACTGAAGTATTTGATGGCATTATTTTCACGCAGTCGTTAACTGTTCTGTGGGGGTCATTATCTCTGCTTGAAATTTTGATCTCCGCAAGTAGTTAGATCCTTATGGTTCGTTTCGCTACAGATAACATGTGATTACTTTCGATGGCATTATCAGAGCTCAAAAGATGCGTACGATTTCAAACAGAAAACACTTTCACACTGTTAACAAATACCACGCCAAATACTGCATTTAATCTGGCGGGAGATTGCCTGCCATTCTTCAGTACAAGATACGCAGTAAGCTAGAGTCCGTCTTGATAAAGTCGCCGGGAACTGTGCACTAGGAAAGTTCCAGGTATTCAATGATTGCAGCTGTAAATCCGACATAAAATTCTTCGCCTTCGACAGCAGGGAGGAATACAGTGATTACCCAGTGGAATCAAATGATAACCGCTCAGGATACCTGGTATACCTTGCACAATCAAATAAATGAGGTGTCACAATTTGCGGCGCATACTGTTTTTAATCGATCTGCATCTTAAATAATTACTGTAAATGAATAAACAAATATAAATGAAAGGTGTTTTTCTTGAATTTGCCAGAAGCCGATCAAATCAAGCTCAAATCTAATGTATTGCAGATGTTTCATTTGCATGCTTGTTGTTAAATATAAATGTCTAATTGGAGAGGTTGAGGTATGGGACGGAGGTATCAAAAGAATGAAAGTAAGTGTACATTCTTCGGTTTTTTACTGATATTTAGAATTAGACGTCAGAGCAAGCGAACATATTTTTTCGGTCATTCATCTCCAGGCTCATACAATTACATGCAAATCAAAATGTGCAGAGACGTTACAAGTCGATACTATTGGAGCAAGTTAATTGGATGCTAACAGCGCCGTCTGTTAAGCCACGACAATCGACCGCGTGTGACCTCGTGAGTCAGAGGTCACCGGCCGTTAGGGCCAGGGCAGTCCCAAGCCTTTGGTTAGTTTCTTCTGAACACATAGCTCCGGTTCATCCAGCCGGATCGCAATTGTTTCAGCGGCTTCTAATATTCGCTTGTGGACGTAGTTCGAGTGGTGCTTTGGGGCCTGATAGATAAGTTTGAAGGAATCAGTGAACTCCGCGGCGTACTCTGTATCGGCTAAGTGCGCGGCTACTGAAGAGTTCGCTGTATTTCCACTTCCAAATTTAAGCCCGACCGGATGGTGTTCCTTCATTCTCCCAGATAGACGCCGTGTCGTACGACCAATGTATTCCGCCCCACAGAAGCATGAAAACGAGTAGATACACATTGAGTTGATGTGGACAGGCCTCTTCTTCCTTGAATTTAATCTCACCATCGGAATGCTAGTGAACGGCATTTGCATCTGCGCTGCTGGATTGGTGCGTCTGAGTGCAAAGGAAGGACGACGAGCTAGAGGTTTCGTCGCAACCTCGCCCTTGTATGGCAGATGTAAGAAGCTTGGCTTACGTTCTACTGTCAAAACCACAGGCTTTTTGTTCATATGTTCCATGTTGGCTCTGATGAAGTTTTCTGGATAGCCGTTCTCCCTTAGCACTAAGCGAATGCACGCTAATTCTTCTGCAAGCGTGTCATTCGAGCAGATACGTTCAGCTCGGCTCACCACGGTATTTATCAAGTTCCGTTTAAACCTAAGTAGCACAAAGCTGCAGAAGTTTGTGTGCTGCCCATCCACGTACTTTTCCTATGGACGCAGCGCTGTAGCGTACCCCCATCCAGTCTTTTCATGGCGAAATCAAGGGAATGAAAGAGACTCTTTTCCTCAACTTCCCACGTGAACTTCATTGCTGGATGGCCTTGGTTGAACGTGTTTATTAGTTCCTCGATACTTCGAGACGACTGAAGCAAGACAAAAATGTCGTCCACGTGACGGCAATATAAACCGAGACTTGAGATGGTTGGCTTTAGCTTTCCCTGGTCCAGCATGCCCATGAAGACGTCGGCGAGGAACGGACCCAGTGGGGAACCCATCGCAACCCCATCGCACTGCCAGTATGATTCGTCATTGAATAGAAACAGAACACTGAACGTGTATCTGAGCACTAGTTCCTTTAGGTATGCCAACGTTAATATGGTTTGCATCAACATACTCACATATGTAGTTTATGGTCTCAACTAATGGTACGTTGGTGAAGAGTGAAGTAACGTCGAGGGAGCACATGGTTAGCTTGGAAACATTTACATCACGCACGGTATCCACAAACTCAAACTATCCTTCCCACTATGCACAACAATTCGCTCTCAAATAGGCGTAAGAATGAAAACGAGCCGCCGAGCAATCGAGTGATACGGGGAGTTTTTATATCCAAGACGGGACGAAGAGAGACGTTAGGCTTTTGAGTTTATGGTAGCCCATATAGCCTTGGAATAACCGTTCCTACCGGCCGAAGTTGTTCATAAGTGGCTTCGTTGCGGTAACCATCCTTTCGGATTTTGGATTGTTTTCTTTTTTGAAAACTAACAGTTATGGTGGGTCTTTGAATGCGCATGTTCTGTCCAGTACATTCTGAGACGGTATCAATGGTAAATGTGAAGGAAGAAATGACCGAAGTTAACAGAAAACGAAAAGATGGTGTATCGTCGGTATATCCATAGATCAGCAGAAAATCTTAAGTAATAGCTTTATTGGGGGTCATCACGAATAGGACACAATACGTCGGGATCCAAAACTTTATGCTTAAACTAACGTAAATCTAGGTTTCTTACAAGTGAATGATGCCAATGCGAGAATACTTGGATATTGAATCCCAATTTCCCGGTGTAGTTTTCCAGGTAGCGACCGAATATTCGCACTGAGTAAAATAGCTAGGTTCATAGATGCTATCTTTGGCTATTTAAGTACAGCAAGCCAACACGCAAAGCTTTTGTAGAGAATAGTATTGTTTCTTTTTGCATTATTTTATGTTGTTTTGCATGGCTTAACCAGGGAAAAGCATCCAATGTTTAATAGTTCAAAAGGGTTTGATGGGATAAAATACATAAATTTACAAGCCCACAAGATGGAAAATGCACAAGAAAATTAAATCAAAATATTGCAAGATAGAATGTGGATCATCAGACGTAAATACGTTGCACTTTATCACACTGTTGTGTAGCCTATAACACTAAGATGAAAGTCTAGTAGTCTCTGGAATGTCGCAATGTGTGGTTCGTTCTCCACATGTGTTGGTAGTGCATTTCAGTGGGAACAGATGCTAAGTGAGTAAAAATACTTCATATAATCCAAACCTTAATGTTTCGTCATTAGTTTCAGATGGTAGCTTAGCATTATTTGTAAGGCGTCAGCATGTATGTATATGGGTGCTCGCTTTCAGTTAGTATCAGGTAGGTGAAGACAAGATCCCTGCGTGCCGTCGGCATTCTGAAGTGAGCACACCGAGTAAACAAAAAGGCAGTTCGTAAATGAAACCGGATATTCTATGTGATTTTTGGTAGCTCTAATTTGGGCTGCTCCAAGAGACGAATATCTTGTTTTAACTAAGAGTGACAGGCCTGAACCGCATATTCAACATGGGGGCGAAGATATGTGCTTATCAATCTTGGTACTAGCCGTCGCTCAAAGATACCGAGAGCTTGCCTCAAAAGCCGCTAGTTCAAGTTCACCAATTCCGCTGCTTACGAGCATTGAAGTGAATTGCCAACACTTTCTTGTACGATGACATTGAAGCCCGTTCACTAGTCACTTGTTGCAAAACAAGCTGTCCAAGGAGATATGCGCCGTTGTAGCTGCTACGCACCCCAGCATATGGCTCTTTACAGGGTTCATTGGGAGCTGCTTCCTTTCCACCAATTCGTTAATCCAGTCCAGATCGTTCTGGAGATAAGCACTGTCGGATGCTGAGCGAATTGCTCTTCATATTTTAACATCATCTGCAAATATCTCCATTAGGGATAAAATGTTTTCTGGAAGATCATTTAGGTAAACTAAAAACAGTAACGTGAGGAGGACGGATCCTTGCGGGATACCACTGTATAAGCATAGGCTTTCGGATTGAGTACTGGTTACTTGTACCATGATGGTTCAGTATTGTAAATAATCTGCTAACCAGGTGGGCAGGAAACCGTTGATAATGAAAGCATCAAGCATTTAGAGGAGAGCGAAATGTGTGACCCATTCAAGTGCCTTAGAAAAAGTTAACCACATCTAGACTAGCCGCCACATTTGGAAATGTGCTTTATAGATGGAAGGAATAAGGTGTAGTCCTTGATGCAGTCCAGGAAAAATGATAGGAGAGCATTGTAGCGCATATTCTTAGCGTACTTAATCTACATGCAAACGCACGGAACTTAGGTACATTGTGATCTGATCAATTGCGTGCACAACAACAAGCAACAGGCTAAGAATATGCCTTATTTTATTTAGTGCTTTATTTACTGCGGTATCTTTGTATACTTCTCAATACCACCCATCAAATCTAGTTTCAAAAGCTCTGTATGCCACTGTCATTTTTGTCATTGCCTGATTCCTTTCATCCTGCTTTACTCTCTTTCGTGCCTTTTATTCAGGCTTTTGAAGTTGGAATCCATACATTATGTGCAATCATTGTCTTTATAATTTATTGAGGCATTATCTCGCATTACGTACCTTTCTGGACCAATTTCCTATTTTGCCTTTATTGTCGGACTTTTTCCAACACCCTCCAATGGCGTAGCCCTGACCGTCCTCTTTCATTACAGTTGCCATCTTTAATCTATCTAACGCTACCGGTGTGTTTCACTCCCGCTTGCTTGACCCTCTAGTTCTTACTAGAACACTTCCTTGTTTTCCTAGACGCACTACACTTACAATAAGCTGATATGTTAGCAGCAGCCTCGTCTGCCCCTACTAATTCGTTAGGGACTGTTTCGCTTCTTCGGGTTTGCCCTTCTTTGTTCACTATGGACAAGTCTTCTGTAACGGTGCTCACTACCGGTCATCCCGTCAGGCCCTCCCCAAGCTGTTTAACGTGCCTTTCATTTTTCAGAACTCATCTGATCCATTTCCTATTTTGTCCATGATTTATGACTTTTCGCGACACCAACTTCCTGCTCTTTCTTGACCATGGACTCTCCTATCATGGTCTTCATCTTTCATCCATTCTGCACCTAGTTACTGCTGATATATGGCTGACTCCCTTATGCTTGCTTGACCCACTGATAATTTCTAGACTACTATGATTCGGCTCTAGACATTACTAATGGCTTCTCTTCACATCTGTTGGCAAAAGCCACATATGTCCGTAAGACTTTGATCCATGACTGATTACTTTTCTACTCCTTAACCCGCTTCTGACCATTACTAAAGATATCGCATTGGTTGTCGCTACAGGCTTTTCTTCAGGGGTCACTTTTCTATTGAATCGGCCCCACACTCTTATGATCTACAAGATCTTTTTTCTATTTTAACGTTGTTTGTTGACTGGTTGCTACCCCTTGTGTACCAGTTTCCTAATACAAATAGGCTTTTGCCTGTGGGGTGTCTCGGTACCCCCGAGGATAAACTTCATTCATTCTGTGGTTAGTATGGGTCTACACAACTGACTACACCTGTGCTCTTGGACTTGCGCAGTATGCTAGTATGTAAACACTACATTATGCTGAGCATGCCCAAAATGTGTGTCTTGCTTTGCCGAGCATAAAAATTTTATTTATTTATGCTGTGGTCCTTGAACACTTTCCCTCTGGCTTCATGTCCAGCACCACTGCATGCGTCCACCTTGCTGACCTCAGCTGGATTGACTGTAGTCTGCATGTTGCATTCATCTCGCATTTCCGGACTTGGCTCCGCCGTTTCCTTCCCACTCTTAGACCAGTGAGGCTTAAAAGCCTGGTATACAGCAGGCTCATCCGTGGGAACTTGCTACCCTTAATCTAGTTTTCTTTGCTTGCCAACTCCACCATACTCTATTGTCCGGCACCTTTGCTTACCTGCCTGCGTAATCTTCTCCTATTCCCAACTCATCCTGACTCCTAAATCTTTGCTTGCCACTTTGCTCTAGTTCCATATGGACTGGCAATCCTACTACCCTACAGCTTTCAGAGTGCTTAGATACGAGCGAGTCAGCCTTGGCAGATACACCACACCACCCATCTGCCGTAGCTCTGTAGATTGCTTTTAATGAGAAATATAGATTTCCTGTTCTGAACCTTTGCTTTCGTCCTCTATTGTGACCAACAACTTGGCTGTGCGCATAGTCGCTTCTTTCTGCTTAATGCAGGCTCGCCTGAACTGTTGCGCCTGCTTTCTGCCAGCTTCCAGAAGATTGAGGTATAGTTACTCAGCTTTATTACTGCCGCCGAGCATTTTATCTTCCTCAGCTTGAATTATTGCTCCTCCTCACCATTTTCCTAACTCCATTGCAATTCGGCCATAAGCCTGCTTGGTTGAATCATTTATCCAGCCACTTCACCTAGACTACGTATTGCTCGCATGTTGCCTTTGGCTTGGATTGTCTGAATTATAACTTCTTTTTCCTTCCCACGTTAAGACGGTGCAAGCGTTAACGCCTGGTCTACAACAGATCCAGCACTACGTTTGCATTCCCTGACCTGGCTAAGGCTCCTAGTCACTACCTTTCCAAGCTTTGCCCGCGTGTACTATGCTTACCATCCTGCTTGCACTTCCCTTAAGTTCGTCTCATCCTGACTTTGAGCCTCTGCATACCGCCTTGCTCTAGCTCAGTATGATCGGTTTTGCCTAATTTTTGACTGCTTTGAGACTACTGGGATCTAAATACTTTAGCATCAGTAGATACACGGAAATTACCAGCTAACTTACTTCTGATTGTTGCTCCTATGCACAAAGCTCCTGCTGATTTGGGTACCAAAGCTCTGACTGAACCCTCTTTTCTTACTTAAAACTCGATGCAGTAACTTGCCGGAGTTACATACCTCAGTACATAAATAACGACATATTTTTCAGTCTCGAATTCTTCGAGGCACACCATAGCAAGCAGGATCAAAATATCACATCAAGTATGTTGCGCAACAGCTAGGTTACAGTGCCCCTATTTAGCAGTAACCAAAACTTTTACAAGTTGCATTCACAGAAGAAGGATTCATGAGCGTAACATGGTCTGCGTGATGACGACGAACTGGATTCGCGAGTGCAAAGTAAACACGAAAATCAAAATAGTTATTGTGATGCTAACGTGTGAAGACTGCGAGTGTCATCGTTGCACGCGTTAGTAATTAGTGAAAAAGGCCTATATTCAAAATGCCAGTGTGCAATGTTGGACAGTAATTTTACTCAATGCCGAGTCACATCCGTCAATTCGCAATGTTGATAAACGGACTATTTTGACTTCTATAAGGAGAAAGCTTGCTAGGCAAAACACACTAATTCCTGGAACACTGTCGTCGGTTGTTTTAAATAGTCATGTTCATCTAACAAAGTTTCTTATCAACCATTTGTTCATTCAGTTATTCACAGTTGAATGACTTCCCTGTTGGCTGCTCAAATAGCTCAGTCAGGACCCGCCATAGATTTTGAGGCCGGTCGAGTAAGAGGAATAATGGTGCAAGTAAGTAAACGTGCTAGAACATCTGGGTCTCGCTTTCTACTTCAGTATACTTGCTGATGTGTGAGAAATTCGTGTTCAGTTATCCTCACTGGACATCAGTCGTTGAGTTGTTGGGTGCAGTTGGTTGGTAGTTATATAAGGCCAAAAGCCAGGTAAGTCTTTGTTGATTATTTCGTCCCATCTCAGACGGAGGCAGTTCCTCAGGCCAATCCCGGATCTCAAGAAAATTCCGGACCTCGGAGGAAAGGGAAAGAGAGGAACAGGCAGAACGAATACCGAATAGGAGAGTAATGGAACCAAGCAGTGTGAAAACCTTATCTTAAACATTTTGGCTTCGCACAAACTGACGTACAATGTGTAACAGATAATACGCCGAAAATGCACTTTAATCACGCAACAAAAAGCGTGGCCCTACGTGCAACTTACTAGGATGCACATAAGGGTCAAAAGCACGGTTCCGGTAAGCAGTCAACAGGGTATTAGTGTATGTTGTGGGGCAAATGTATGGGAAAAAAAGACGGTGTAACCACCGTGGCCATGGATTGGTGCACAAAAGTCAGGAAATCAGCCTATAAACCAACAATTATATATAAGGATAGCGTATCGGCGCTTCAATAGCTTAGGTGATTCGATCAAATGTGGGATGCTACGGAGTTAAAAGATAATTGACACAGAGAACAATGAGGGTAAGAGTCAAATTAACTACTTTGGAGAAGCCGCTCCTTGTTAAGAGATTACTGTCGAGCAGTCAATTAACTGGAGGAGAGTTATTGTGAAAAAATGCAGGCCGTAGCAAAAACGAGGATTTGGTTGCAGAACAAGCAATACTGTGAAATAAGGAGCGTAGCATTGGGTGACACAGCGGTGCTTCAATAGATTTGGTAAACCACTCAAATGTGGCGTTATCGAGCGGCAGCGGCAGCCGAATAGATGCAGTGGGTAGTGAGGGTAAGATCTGAGATACTGCTACCTATATCTTTTATTTCCCTGCAGTCTGTGATCCTACCGATTTTGATTCACAAGTGATTAAGGATTTTTACAAATTTCATCATGTTTTGCTGCATACCTCGCTAACGTTGTATGCCAAGTGAAGCTTGGTATGTTAGTCAGCTGCAATGCGACTGGATCTTAGCGTGGTGCAAATGTTTAGGTACCCATTGGGACCCATTGCGTTATACTGGGTGCTGCCTCCGGCCCCTTTGCGAGCTACTCCTAACAAGTTCATCAGCATGAAGAAGTCCGAAAACTCAGTCTCTTGGTCCTCTAACTTAGGGATTAGATTGAGAAAGTGTCCATTAATGTTAAGCTAACTAATTGCTACCTTCCTACTGCCTTTCGGACATGCTCTTGATCCAAAGGCTTTACTTGAGTACCCTACTCATTTCCCAGTCTATGTCTGGGCGTCCTGGCGGTATCTCAGCCCAAGCACAACTGTTAAATTTTTTAAACTTCATTCATATCCTTCCTCGACCGTCGCGCAGGTTAGCAAAGTTCGCCCTACCTGCTACATAACGCAGGCAGTATAAGCAAAATCATGCCACTGCTAGCGCTTGCTTTTATCTTTTCAAACCGTTTTCGTTACTCCCCGTTCAACCCCATTATTAACCATCCTTCTATACTTCTGTGCTCACTTGACAGCGGTCGTAATGCTACTGAAGTGGAACCAACTGCTGCTATCTCCCAATATCAGTCACAAGACGCCTACCGGCAACATTCCTTATAAGACCACGCTGTCCCGTTTTCTTGGCGGTGTTCAACATGCTGTAGTTCTACGCACCTTAGACACACGGGGTATAGACATGTGTTCTGTATTCGAAACCAGGATCAAGGACTCGTATAGGGTTGTTTAAGCAACTGTGTCCAGCTTGTCCTCTCGCGACAGGTTGTAAGCATCGGGAAACTCGGATGCGAAAACGCGCGTCAAGCTGGTGTGGACATTCTCAGATCCAAAGCTGAGTCCACGTTGGTTGATTGGATTCCCTTGAACAGCCGTTTGTGTTCAGCCCGGTTGACGGCATCAACTAAGGTTGATTCACGTAGTGGTACAAGATGCTGTTTGTTTGCGACTTCCGCTTATGCCCACAAGGACTACAGTTCTGATGCTGCCAACGGCACATTCTATAACAAACTAAAACTGCTACTACGCAAAGTTATTAGTTCAGCTATCGTCGTACCCGCAAGGATGTGAATGCACAAGTAGGTCGCCTGTGCTTTTCGGAAGCGCAGTTAGGTAGTAATTAGGAGCTTAACTCCGAATGGGCTGACAGCGGACAGCAACTGTGTGGGGAGCACCAGCTGTGTCGTACACCATGCAGTTGCATGTGCTGATCTGCAGGTGAGTGTTGGCGATCACCCTCAACGGCCGTGTGAGCACATAACAACCAGCCAACTGACGAATGCAAATATCCTGAATGCTTATCCATGTAAACTGGCATTCGGGTTGAGCAACCGCTCACTGAATGCACTTGACGATCACTGGTCGCATACTCACCGGACCTTACTTAAAGCAGGCCCATCCATGTAAAAGCACTAGCCAAAATAGGCATTGGATCTCTTCGTAGCCTCAGGAACTTCCCAAGGCTCGTCGACACATTCCGGCTTTAAGCAAACAAAGAATGACTCGCAAAGATATCAGCACAGCTCTGCATGCTAGCCTAGAGACAGAAAGTGAAGCGTGGTGCTGTAATCGCGTATCAGAGATGGTAAGGATCATTGCTCATGGTAACTGTCGGACGTTGTTCCGTACTCTACGGGAAACGGACGGCGCAAAACCTGATGTTAGCGTAACTGTATATGACCAGAATATACAGCGCAACCACAAATTGCCAAAACGTTTGGAGCGTTGGGCTTATCATTTTGAGAAGCATTTTACTCGTCTGGAATTGTTAGATCCCTCGCCAGCCAGTTATCGCTGTGCGTCCTGGGCTGTCTCTTTGGATCCACCCTCTCGCTCAGAAGCAGAAGCTGAGATGGGACTGACGCAATCCAATAAAACTGCGAGCTTAGATGGTATTCAACCAGCCCACTACAAACGCGGGGGCTCTGCTCTGGTTGATGATTTACACGAATTAATAGTGAAAATGGGAGAAGAAGTCTGTCCTACCCAACCGGAGCCGCCCGTTATTGTCCCGACTTTCCAACGGGAGGCTCAAGTTCCGAATACGGCACTCATAGAAAAACCAGTCTGGTCCCCATCGCCTCCAGATTACTTGCCTCTGTACTCGAGCAAAGACTGAGTAACACTCGTGAAAGCCATATTCGTGAAGAGCAAGCCGGGTTTTGTCGAGGTCGTGGCTGCATTGACCATGTCTCTACTTTGCGTCAGTTTTTATAGCACCGGCATATATATTAGGGGACCCACCGTTGTCGTGTTTCTTGAAGGCAAAGATGCCTTCGATTCAGTGGATCAACGTGCAATTTTGGACTGTTTGTTAAGGAAATGTGTGTCCGAGAAATACGTAAATATTATGCGGGCGCTTTATGCGCTTAGCTCGGGCTGAGTGAGCGTTAACGCTAAGCTGTCGCTGCCTTTCAATATATTTAGCGGTGAAAGACAAAGATGCCCGTTGTCACATTTCCTCTTCAACTTCGCTACTTACCGTCATAGATCACGAGTTAGGAGACGTAGAGCTGCTTGCATTCGAAAGACATCTTGACTTGTAGTAGGCTGACGTGATTGTCAGCAAATGTGACAGCTCGCAGATGTGAAAGCGGAACTGGACTGATTCGCATTCCTTGTCACCCGTTTCGTTCTATGCTTTGCACCCTCCGAGTACAAAGCGTTCCACCATGCTTGGCCTGCACCGCCTCCTACACTGACCCGTGGTGGGGATCAACTAGAATCCGTCCAAACGTTTAAATACGTTGTTAGTTGCATCAGCGCAGTTGGAATAGAAGACGAGGTCAGAAATCGTATAGCGAAAATTGAGGCGCTTTTGCGAACCTTCTTCAAACTACCTTTCAGGGAAATTATACAATGCAGCCGTACGTTCGACCTCAATGTAGGATTGAGAAACCTGGCTCCTTAGATCAGGTCTGTTAATCCAGGTTGAATTCGTGCCAACACAATCGTGGTTGATCGCAGGGATAGTATGAGAATGCTTTAGAGACGTCCGTGGTGAGAGTGTGGTTGGTTGATTGGGCAATCATATGGCCGTGACTTTAGTTAGAAGCACGTCACATCCGCCTCTTCGCAGTGCTGTTAAACAGACATCAGTGGCTTTATGTAAGTTGAACGCTTGTCAGGTGAAATCCCACCACGTACAGGAGCACTGTCGCTACACGTTTGCTTTAACAGGGTAGCCGCGAACCATGCAGTTGGTGGCACGAGGAAGTCATGTTTTCGTTGTCGATAAACCAGCCTGCGATTACTGACAAGCCAGAAGCAAGCGATTGGACGCTTTTCAGGAGGGACCAAGGGTTAGGTAGTTATGGAGTCCTTCAGGTAGTTTGTGGTAATCAATTGTTTTGAAGGCTTTTGTAGACAGGCCTCGGCTGATCCAATCCGCTGGATAAGGACTCCTGGATCCAATTGTCCAGTGCTATTAGACCACCATAGGAGTGAGTGGGTTGGAGACCTGTATTGATCCACGTTTGTCTTTGTAGGTTTATTCGGCCACAGAAAACAGGCCAGATGGGATCCTTGTTAAGTTTCTTTTGATCACTTCAGCTCACGAGAAAGAGAAGAGAAAGGTAACGAGAAGGAGAGCAGCAGAGACTACCAAGGAAACCTGTGACAACATGTGGTGTGAAGGTAAAGTCAAATATGTTACAACATGGTAAAGGTGCTACATGCAGAGCAAAGAAAATATTTGGTATTTTGTGTTCTGCGACCATCTAAATTCTCTATGCGGGCGAAGCTGATAACACCGAGTGAGCAACCGGCGTGTTCGAGGTTTGGTTCATGGCGCATGAAGATGAAGCGAACCGTGTTGCGCATTCCAGCCGATCGACATCCGCGACGCGTACTGTTTGTGCGCCAATGTGTGGAAGGAAGGAGAGGAGAGGTAGACAAGCCATGACTGGGTAAAGAAAATTGAAGGCCCTTACTTCGAAGTTGGCCTTGGTTGGTGCGTCTCCTCTACCTGCTTTGGGATCTAAGGACGCTTAACACGTTTGGTTAGACACACTTCTTGACATGGCTAGGAGCAGACAGTGGCACATATTCAAACTCGTATAACAGATAGACACATGCACTCCCACATATATGTATCAACTCACAGTTCCAAAGTTCCTGGCTAACTCGCACCATCTTTTATACATTCCTCGATATTCAGTTGTATCTTTAAAATGAGCATGCCTACATAGGCGCTTCTCACATTGCACGAGAATAAAGAATTTATTTATTTATTTGTGTTGTGAGGTCCTTTTCCCACCTCATCCGCTTAGAAACCCCTCCAACCACGATATCAATTAAGAGAAACAATAGTTGTCTGCTAGCTCCCCGAAATGATGTCCATCCGTTACTGGTGACATAGTTTGCATGCCCACTTCATGTTTTTTCTTCTCTTTTGCACTGCGGCAACATAGCTCTGTCTTTACATCTGCAGCTAGCGTATGTAATGAGCATGATAATGTTGTTGGCTTTTTTAATAGCACCACTTTTTGATACATTGGCCGCCGAAGTGTCACTTGTGGCCCACCTATAGCTGACTAGCGATGGACCCAGATTGAGCTAATAGCCACACGTTACTTGTGGCTTAGTTCCATCCTGGATTTCCGCTTATACTGAAATACTTGCTTCGACGTTACGCACGCCTTTGTACTCTTTCGTTTTTCCTTTTAACTTTGCCTTGGCGTGCACCAAGCAATTCCCTGACTGGCAACTGAGAAATTGTCCCAGCCCTCGATCTGGCAAGCCTGAGTGGGTGCAATGCATACCGATCTTTGCTGCCTTGTCCTAATGACACTCAGCTTCAGGGTAGTAGGACGTCTGCCGACATGCACGACGCCAAAGCGTCCGCTTGCAGTACTAGCAATCGTCCATCGCTAGGAGGCTGCACCTCACCGTGGTGCGATGGTTTTGTAGCAGTCTGGAGATTCCCCGGTTTGCCTATGTAAAATTCTATCTAAAATTCTCTCATTTTACACCTGGGCAACCCGTGTGGATTTTGAATTGACTGCTGAGTTGGAATTTTTGACTTGTTTATCGCCATTTTTGCTTGACGCTCGTTTCGGTTGCAACTCGCGACTGACCTGGGGACCAGGACTCTCACATCTGGCGGGAACGGGTATGCGGGCCAAGATCAACCGGCACAGTCGGGAGTATTATGGTAGCGTAGGATGCTGCAATGTAGTTAAATAATTGGTAAATACTATAAATAAACCAGTAGCGGATGTATAAAGAATCGGGGTCCTGTAACTTTTATAGTACCATAGGTTACTGTAACCTTGGTAGCAGTTGCCCGGAGTTTCCGATCGCATAAATGTGTCTAAATTGGACTTGTTATTGGATAAGTAAAGAGTGTACTCGAATAGTCAGTAAATGAAAAATAGCCACTATAATGGGGAATATAAAGAGTGATACACTTAAACTGAAGGGGAAATGAATAATTTGCTTACCTCATATGCTCCTATGTGATTTCCTTTTTGGAAAAATACTGGGCAGAATGGTTAGCGTACTTCAAGAAATAGGTGGACAAGAACGGAAATAGCTGTGAAAATAATATGCAAATAACGGCGTGAACGGATGTGGCACGAATAGGCAAATAACCATGCGATATGCGCATACATATTTACCTATGGGACTTGTTACGGAATGCGTAATTACAAAGGAAAAGTAACGCAAAAGTGTCAGTTGCATATATGAATGCCTGGGAGCAGTAAGTTAAGTGATCTAAGGTGAAAGAGAAGTGAAAATGCATGGCAGTCCCTGGTCAATATGTATAGAGAGTTGCCTATTCCGGGAGCCCAGAGAGCGATTCCAGAAGACAGATCAAGTTGCAGGGAAACTTTTATTGGTACAGTAAAAGATTCCCTGTTATCTAACTATAAAAGAACGACACCGTGGACGCTCTAGCTAGGGGAACGGTTCAAACACAGCACACAGGGCAGTTGCGCGTTGCAACCGAAACGAGCGCCAAGCAAAAATGGCGATGAGCAAGTCAAGCATTCAAACTCAGCAAGCAGTTCAACAAACCACACTGGTTGTCTAGGTGTACAATTATAGAATTTTGGTTAGAATTTTACACAGGCGAACCGGGGAATCTCCAGACTGCTACATAGCCCTCTCCCAGAAGGGACTGTGTAAGCAGTCCTTCGATCTACGTGAGGACTGTCCGTCGCGGGCCAGCCTTCTGCGAGACCAGGTTGTGAAGCCTGATGCAGTTGCTGGGGGAGAACCATGCAATCGGACCCTAGCGGGCTCCCACCCGTGTCCTCCCTACGGTGTCGAAAAGGTAAAAAATCTGTTTGTGGGGGGGACAGTTAGTAAAGTTCACGTGTGCGGTTGAGCAGGTAGTTCGTTCCACTTGCAGTTGACGTGCAAGGACCCAGCGGAAAGTGAAGCGGAGGTGCAACCAACCGACGGTGTATATGGAAAGCAAAATGAAAAGCAGCATAAATGCATAGCCATACACAAAAGAGTGCAAAGCGAAAAACGTGCAAAGATGTTTTTGGGTTTTCAAAAGGTTTTGCTCCTTTTTTAGTAGTTTCAAAACGTTTTGGTCTTTTTTGTGGATTTTCAAAAACGTTTAGTAAGAGCAGAAAATTTCGAAGGCACGTTCTATGTAAAATAGTAAGTGCGAACGAAGTCTGAAAAACGAATTGAGTGTTTGAGTTTCCTACCGCGGCGATTGATAGCAGGGCGAGTAGAAGTGCTGTCGGTTGTGGTTGTCGGTTCTGCTGGAGCGGACTGACTCGTCTGAGGTTGCGGTGCGTGCTAGGATGGCACAGGCTGTGAAGGTGCTTGTTGCACCGGCGAGTCAGACTTGTCGAAGAATGCTGGCTTGAGTCGATCGATGATGATCGTCTCAGTGGTGTTGTGTCGTAGCTTGCCTATGTCGAGATCAGCTTGTTGGGCAGCAGCCGTAGCGGCTAGATCAATGTTGGTGCCAGGCGATAAGCTGATCTGTTGAATGCGTGAAAGCGCATCCGCAACTCGATTGAGAGCACCTGAGACATGTCGTAAGTCTGTCGTAAACTGAGAAACGTAGTCTAGGTGTCTAGTTTCCCGCGGAGAATACTTGTCCGTTGCGCCATGGATTGCGTAGATCAATGGCTTGTGGTCAGTGAAGACTGTAAAATTTCGACCTTCGAGATAATGACGGAAATGTCGGATACCTAGGTAGATAGCTAACAGTTCCCTACCGAAGGTGCTGTAACGCAATTCGGCGGGTTGTAAGCGTTTTGAGAAGGAACCTAGAGGAATCCATCAATGGTCGATGAGTTGTTGAAGAACTGCACCGACGGCAGTGTCGGATGCGTCAGTCGTCAGGGAGTGTAGTGCAGATGTGTCTAGGTGGGCGAGAAGATCTATGTTGGAAATAGCGTCTTTGAGCTTCTCAAAAGATAGTCTAGCGCCGTCTGTAAAGTGAAAAGACCGTTGTTTACCGCGGAGCAAGTCAGTCATTGGTTTAACAATGCTCGCGCAATTAGGAATAAAGCGTCTATAATAGTTAACCAGGCCAAGGAATCGGCGTAACTGCCTGAAGGAACTGAGAGCAGGATAGTCCTTCACTGCCTGGATTTTGTCTGGCAGGGCTTCAATACCAGAGGCGGATATGCGGTGGCCAAGAAAGTCGATGGAGCTTTGGCCAAGCTCGCATGTATCGGGGTTGACGGTAACCCCATGCTGGGTTAAGCGTTGGAAGAGAGCGTCAAGATGATGATGATGTTCGTCATTAGAAGAGCTGGCGGTAAGAATGTCATCTAGATAAGGATAAACGCCTTCGAGTCCACGCGTTACCTCATGAATGAAACGCTGAAACGTTTGGGCAGCGTTGCTGAGGCCGAAAGGCATTCTGAGGTACTCGAATAGACCAAATGGCGTGATGACTGCTGTTTTGGCAATGTCATCTGGCGCGACGGGTATCTGGTGGTAGGCACAAACTAAGTAGACTTTGCTGAAGATAGACTTGCCAGCTAGAGCTGAGGTCAAGTCGTGCATGTGCGGAATAGGGTATTTATCCGGGACGATAACTTTGTTAAGTGCCCTGTAGTCACCACAAGGGCGCCAGTCACCGGATTTCTTAGGCACCATGTGTAATGGTGATGCCCATGGACTTTTGGATGGGCGGATTATTCCCAGTTCGAGCATTTGCTCGAATTCCGCCTTAGCAGCCTTGAGCTTGTCCGGGGCTAGTCGGCGAGGGCGGGCCGAAACAGGAGGGTCCTTAGTGCAAATGTGATGCATGACGTTTGGCGTCACAGGAGGGAAGTCGTTCAGGACGCGAAAAAGTTTAGGGTGCTTGCTGAAAAGTTCTAGAAAAGGCTGTGAAGCTTGAGGTAGGACACGAATGGGAGTGATAGCAGCCACGTTGGCGGTAGTCACGATAACCCTGAGCTGTGTCCTAGAGTCGATAAGCTTCATCCTTTTAGCGTCGACGATGAGGTCGAAGCGTTGCAGAAAGTCTATGCCTATGATGACGAAAGGCACAGCAGCGATTATGAAAGGCCAGCGAAAGGTTCGCCGGAGGTCTAATTTGAGCGTTAGCAGCTTTTCGCCGAAAGTTGCGATTGGCGTGCCATTGGCGGCACGCAGCTTGGTCGGCGATGGTAAGACGACCTCATCTGAGCTATGGGGTATAACACTAACCTCGGCGCCAGTGTTTACTAGAATCTCGGTGCCAGAATTTAAATCCCTAACGCGGATAAGGCGACTTTGGTGTTGGCCGGTCGCGTCCGTCGCCGTTACGGACCGGCCGCAAAGTTTTCCCTGCTTCTCGGCGAAGTTGCAAGGCTTTACACATTTATGAGCTGCAGTACCAAAGCGCTGATAATTCCAACAGCTAACTTGCCTGTTGCGAGACTGAGGACGTTTGAAGGGCGATTTTGAGCGGCTAGGACGACGACGGGTCATAGTAAGCTGTTGCACCTTGCGACTAAGTGTCGCAACTTGTGCTTGCAAGGCTTCTATAGTTGACTGTAAGCCAGTGATAGAAGTGCCCTGGGACGCGACGACATTCATCTTGCTGGCGTCGACTTGTGGCTGTGATCGTTCAATAACTCGATCTGCTAAATCCGCCAGTTGAGTGAGCGAAACGGAGCTCACTGTAGCGAGAATCGCTTACGTGTTTTCCGGTAGCCGTTGTAGCCATAATTCGCGAAGTAAAGTCTCGTCCATGGTTGAGGAACCAAGGAGTTCCTGCATCTCACGTAGCAGAGTTGAGGGCAGTTTGTTGCTCAGCTGCAGATCCTTGGAAAACTGCTGAAGGCGAAATTTCTCAGACGGCATAACACGCTTAATCGTGGCCTCTTTGAGAGCCTCATAGCGGTTTTCGGTCTGAGAAATGATGACGTCACGAACCTGTATTGATATCACCTTGGGGCGATAGGACAGGAGCTTGCAATACTTCGCGTAGTCGGAAGTGATTCTGTGGTTGTACAGCTCAGCTTCAAGATGAGCGAAACACAAAAGAGGATCCATGTCCCAAAACGGTGGAACGGAGAGAGATACAACGCTAAGCAGAGACTCTACCTTATGGTCTACAGATTCCATGGCTTAAATAATGATGCAAATAGGCTACCGTATGCAAAAAATGAACCGGGAAATATGAAAATTAAATGGAACGAGCTTACCAGAGAAAAGTTCCAAATATCCGGCGCGGAGGTTGATCCGGATTCGGGGTCACCAATTTAGAGGGGTGCCTATTCCGGGAGCCCAGAGAGCGATTCCAGAAGACAGATCAAGTTGCAGGGAAACTTTTATTGGTACAGTAAAAGATTCCCTGTTATCTAGCTATAAAAGAACGACACCGTGGACGCTCTAGCTAAGGGAACGGTTCAAACACAGCACACAGGGCAGTTGCGCGTTGCAACCGAAACGAGCGCCAAGCAAAAATGGCGATGAGCAAGTCAAGCATTCAAACTCAGCAAGCAGTGCAACAAACCACACCGGTTGTCTAGGTGTACAATTATAGAATTTTGGTTAGAATTTTACACAAGCAAACCGGGAATCTCCAGACTGCTACCTATGTGGTGGCTAAATGCTCACAACGGCGAATTGAGCTTTCTTAAGGTACATACACGGTTGATGAAGCCTTATATATATATATAAATATATATATATATAGTTGCAAAATCAGAATGCATATATTTGTAATTAAATTTATGCATTTCCTTTCAGACTGCATTATGTATATATAAATGTACCCATTATTAACCTTAATCCCATATATATATATGTATATATACTTATATATATGTATACGGATATATAACATATGCATTCTTAATTTTGCGACTTTAACGTGACTAGAAATAGCAATGCTCCTCCAAACTATGCATGCTTATATCCTCTTGTAAAAAGACCTTTGTACGCGTGTTACTGTAACACTGATCATCAGTACTATGCCATTTAAGGGGATGGCACGTTATTAGTCCCCGCTATGATTACCTAATGCAAATACCCGCAACTGGACGTCAGTGGACCAAGGTATACTTTCTTCCATTACAGAGATATAAATGACCTTATCCGTACTTAAATGAGTTAATAATTAAGTATACGCCTGTCAGCTTTCATTGAGTTTAACCGGGATCTGTAATGGTGCATATCAAGGTGTCAGGAGTAAAGTAAGTAAGTTACGAATTTCATTATTAAGTTAATACCGTTTAATGAATAATACTAACGGAAATTTATCACACCCAGTATTTGCGGAAGTTATAGTAAGCATACGGAGTAATAGGATGGCAAAATGAAGAAGGAAAATAATCAATGAACTTTTTGCGATGTTTTCATACAAGTAGCCCACATAGGCAGGCCCATAGGTAGGTTTATGTTCCTGCAAACGTGACGGGTACATAGTAAAGCCATATGATTGCCTCACGGGTGGCATTAGTTTGTTCACTGAACCACCCTCCAGTGTTGGCCGCGATTGGTTGCACGAGCGATGCATGGAAAAGTATCATGGGTTCTAAAGCAGCGGTGTCACAAAGATCATTAAACAGGTAGATATTTTTGACTTCACTGCGGTAAAGGAACGGTGCTTAGTAAGCCTATGTATGATCCACAGGGAAGCATAATTATGGCCTACAGCGATAATTATGTTATCTGCACCAGGAGCCTACATGAACGGCCTTCACTTGTGCTAATTGGGTTCCATGATATTTGCATCCTTATGGGCGGCGTTATAGTAAGCGTTGCTAAAGAATGAAAACATCATGCATCTACACGCCCACTGCAATGATTTTAACTGTTCTCAGCGCAGCTTCAGCAATTCTGCCACCATGGAATTAGTAATGATTGGTCTCATAGGCGTTCTTGGCTGACAGTACATAAGTCTTCGTAGGTCTCACGTTGGTGGCAGCATAATAAGCACGGAAGAGGACTGCGCTATAGGCCGAATGCGCCTCCATAACCAGTGGTTATGAAATGCATATAGGTCGCATAGAAGGCATTATTGTTGTTAGGAGGGAAGCCACAGTGGTAACCTTAGGCGTTGCGACAAACAAAACGTAAGTAATGGGCTTTGTTAACTCTACTGATACAACTGGAATGGAGTCACATAGCTTTTCATCTGTTTCCGTCATTGTATGCAACTCCGTTGAATGCAGTATGCTGAGTACTTGTTTGAATATAGAAAAGGTAAAGAAGAAGAGGCACGAATGGAGCGCTGATGTCTGTATCGATTCTGAATATTCACGTCATCATGGGGAACGTGTGAGGCGCTTTGGACCCACAATGCGCGAACAATGAGGAATGGTAAATAAAAATTTATTCCGTAGACACACATGAAAGCGATATGCATAGATGTAACACGGGGTTGACTTAACAATCACCTGGAAGCGATGTAGCGCACCTCCCGATAGTGGAGTGTATGGTTCACGTCATTAATGTCTTAGACAAAATTACCAAGAAGTAAAAAGTAACATAGTTCGGTGGTAGACGTTTGATAATTTTTTATTGCGGTGCCACCCATCAACAGGAGAAGAGAATGCATACAGGCGACTGACCTACCGAAGCTACGAATTCCAAATCTTTGGTCTGGCATTGTCACCTACCTTGGCCTGAGGCATGAATTCTACGAAGACAAGAATTAGGTAACAAGAAAATGTCGTGCAAGCAGTAAAACAGGGATGATGCGTTCACTTACGTGACATGCGTAAGGAATGTAGGGAAACCTAATTCTACCGCGCAGTATCATATCCATGCACCTTCTGAAGCGGGTTCCACAGTATTACCTTACTACAGTGCTGCCTTGCCAAACATTCTTTCCCGAGTGCCCAACGTGCCATAAGGCACTCGTTATTGTGTATCATTTCACCCGCATTGGTACCGCTGCCACCATGCTTGAGAATCTACTTGCGGCACTATAAATCGTCACTGCACCGGTCACCACATATCCGACAGGTTGGCGAACGTTTTGCAAATGGGAAAAATTTATCCGTCGAGTTTTAGAACAATGTGACTGCATGGGCTGTTCCAAAGGGACATGAAGCCAAGCCTAATTACTGACAAAGAAGCCTGTAGCAGCGGTAAGGCTAACGTGACCTACGAGGCTAGGATGACCGCACAACAAGTGAAGTCAGTTCGCGCACTGCACAAGGTGGAAGGGACTTCTTAAACCCGGCGGCATCTTTGGCGACAGAAGGCATTTTCCATCCCTTTGAAAGGACGTGTATGCAATGGTCATATCAATATAGATGCAGGTGCTACACTGAAGCTACTACTAGAACTGAACTCATCTTCCATACCAGGCCCAGGCGTGCTACACCCAAAATTACTCAAGATGGCTGTAGAATTGATTTCCGTCCCACTTTGACAAATCTTTCAGCTCTCTCTTAAAGCTGGCCGACTACCTGTCGATTGGAAGCCGGGTGTAGTTACGCCGAAACACAAAGGCGGAAATATCGGCCAATTAGCTTGACGTCGGTCGCCTGCAAGATCATGGAAAAGCTGATTAAATGTGCTATCAGCCGACACTGCGAAGATCGGA
>OX104063.1:254549964-254646231 GCA_944474145.2 Dicrocoelium dendriticum
CGTAGGGCGAGTGCAGACAGGCGATGCATTAAACCATTTCTCGGCCAAGTTATCCTCTTGGGCAACAACACTAATCTAAACGGCCAAAGAGTTGCGCTGAGGGGCATACAAGATGAGTCTGTACTCAATTACTTTCAGCTGTGCATGTGCCATTTACTTGTGCATGTGTGTAGGTGTGCGTGAATAGCCCGGCGCCTTCAGCCAATTGGACCTCCGGCGTACTAAGTCATAGGGGACGCAGTTGGGACGCTTCAGATCCTACCAGGGACGGTATCAATGGCCAACGCACCATGTGGGCCTTTGTCTCTGTCCTAGGAAGCGATTCCCACCAATTAGAACGACAGTTGGGATTTGAATGACGATTGGGTTTTTATAAAGTGCCACAGCCAAATAGGTTTGCCTTATGCTTTGTATGTGCAGTTCAGCTAAACGCAATGGTTGGCTCGTGTGTTTGGCATCTGATGGAGGCGAAGAACGTCGTAATGTAAGAGTAAGAGGAAGGCGACGATTGGAACTAGGTCGCTTACATACTGAAGGTGAACGTAAAAACTTGCCGCAATTTGGCACGGCGTACAAATCGACGGAACCGATGGTGCAGGACGGGGGAGTCCGTCGCAGTGCACTGGGAGAAAACTAAGTCGACTCTCTGGTGGAGAGGGTTTCTGCTGAGCATGCCGTTATCTTTGAACTCCTTCGTTTGCGGTTGAAGGTGGAGTTTGAACTTTCAGTAAGTACTAGTACCATCTCACGATAGTTGGATGGTACTCTAATAACAAAGAAGAAATTGCATACCCATCTGAAGGCCATGAACACGCTGGAGAATAAAAAGCGACACAATTCATACGTTACGCAGCTCATGGATTACGAGGTGGAAGGAAGGCAACTGTTGTGGATTGATGAGACTAACTTCAACTTATTTTGCTCCCGCACTCGTTGCCGCTCACGACGTGATAGTCGAGCGCAGTGTACACTGATGAACAGCCGGGAACCGACTGTTTATCTTGTCAGCGCCATGACAAACAACGGCTTGATACCGTGTTCGGTTCTGAGAGGAAGTTACAACAAGCAAAGTTGCGCTCAGTAGCTTTGACAACTGTTTAATACTAACGGAGCAGGGTTTGTGGAAAGGTGTCTTTTGTTTTGTGACAACGCGCCCTGTCACACGCAGCTGGAGCAACTTTCCCTGAAGAAACCGACCGCTCTGAGTGACTTATCCGCCTTGCGCTATACTCTCCAGCTCTCAGTCGTATCGAGAGCATCTGGAGCATTACATAAGGTTCATGTAAAACAAGCAATGAGGGGACGGTACTGCATAATGTTGCTGGGGATCATGAAGGGGTTATAAATAAAAGCGAGTGGCGGATTCGCGTTTGGAGCATGCGGTGTCTGAAGCACGGGCCTTAGTTCGCAGCAGCACTGCCAACAAATGGTTCAGCATGTCAGTAATAATTATGGACGTGTTGTTCATTTAGCCGATCTCTAAAACATGCTGTTGACAGTAAACTACTTGTTCTAAGCGAGTGGTTTTCTTACTTTATTATGATGACGGGTCAGAGTGCACTTTATACCCCGCTAGAAATAGCCCGTTCTCTATTCAAAGGCACACCGTGGATTTCCAGTAAGTTGGTGTGTGTGGTCGCGTCAGACACCTATCTTAGTTGCCGCGTTGCAGAACAATCATGTGCGAGATGGACAAACAGATGCCACTCTAACACGGTTGTGTAACAAACAATTATGTTCTACCGCTTGTCGTTGATTGTGCTTGGAGAACCAGTGGATAAATACTTTGATAATGGCATAATAAATAATAAACTTGAACTATGCAGACTTGACGGACATGGGTAGGGTGTTTGGCCAGTTGTCAGATTGCTTAACTCGTTACACCAACTCAGGCGGCTAGACTAGGCATGCGGAAACGCAGAGCATGTAGGGCAAGCAAAACTAAGGTTCATCACGCTTTCTAGGGAAATATTTCCGGACGGGTATTTGTCAGTTGTGGGCTGTTATCAAACACGCAACAGGCAGGCGGTGATAAGGTGCGTTGAAGCTGCAAATAAAATGTACTCGCTTCAGCGAAACACTATTATTAGTTGGGTTGTAACGTCTGCACAGGGATGAATGGCTACGCATGATGCAAACCAGTCCGTCGGTTCAGATGGCATTTGCAATTGCAAGTGGAATTTGCCATTCTGCTCGATCCCAATTCTACGTGACTAAATGAGGCCACTGTAGCCGGATATCTGTTGAAATCATATCTCTTGTGTGTAATCGTCATCCATTCACACACATCAGGATGCGTCACTCTCGGCGCCTGTGACAACACAGTGCAGTGAATTACGAGATATAAATCAGGAAAACTTCCCATCCACCTCGGACTCCTAGTAGCAGAAAGATATGTAAAGGAACCAGCCACCTACCAAGTATCTGTCTCGCCTTTCAAATCGCTAGGTCCTCAAAGACCCAATGCACGCCCGGATACGGAAGCCCTGGGCACTCTCGACATGATACATAATATATTAGGCGATCGATCTGTCGGTTTCGTTTCACATGCTTTACTGACAAATTCAACTAGGCGTTTTTCATCAGGAACGGCATCCACTTTGTTGCTAATTTGGTGATGCAGCTCCGGTGTAAGCGGTTTGGTTTCCAGTGTACTCGGCTTGAATTTGGATGAGCAACTATCGATGATTGAGCTATGGTGTCATTGCTGGACTCATAACACGTGATCATTCTTAATGACGTTTGTTTGCATTTTGTAGACGAAGAGATGACTAATCCGCTTTTAATACGTTTACTTGTTTCCTTTGTGGAGGCTTAGTATGCGGGCGCGTAGGCTGTCAGCCCAAGGCGGCACGGGACACAGGGCACCAAATTTATTACCGTCGTATGTTGGATACCAAATATTAAGGACAAATTATCGGGATAAGCTGTGGGTTGAATATTTCAATGTTACTCTGTATGATCAACAGCCTATTTGCGCCATGTGTCACACTTGTGCAAACGTTCTTCCCATTGATCCTCCAATTTGTTCCGTAGTGGTCACTTTCAACACATTCAACTCTAGGTCCTAAACGCTTATTAGTTTGCATCGAAAACTAGTGTGCTCTTTACCGATCGTGGGGCGTTCACGCGCCTATGCTGCCCTCAGTAAGAGTGATAATGTCACCACCCACTCGGGTGGCAAAATTAGTTGCCACTATCTACAGTGCCAATTAGTCCATCAACGAACGGTACGTTCGTAAGCTAGTGAGAAAATGTGAGAAAACTGGGAGTGTGTGCGGTGCCAGAAACGACAAGTGGCTTTGTATCACCAAGGATAACTTTCTGCTTGTGTGATTATTCGTGAGGTGTCCAGAAGCTGCGATCTAAGCATGCGTGAACTCGCCAAGCATTGCGACACCACCAGATATGCTGTCCATAGGGCTTTGAAGGAAAAGAAATTCCGGAAGTATAGCGCCCGTCAAGTGCAGCTTAAAACCCATGTGCTTCGGAGAAGCGGCTTCAATTTTGCAGCAGGTTTTTGAGTGCCGTGGACGTCTATACAATTCTTTTAACTGATGAGTCTGCATTTGTACCCGTTGCACGGTGTGGAGAAGCTAGCCTTTTGGGCAACTTGTAATCCACGTCGATGCAGCGCTTCATGTATACAACATGGCGCAAATCTCATGGTATGCGCTGGGTTAACTGGCGAAAAATCTTGTGACAATTTTATTTTTTCGGTAATTTAAATGTTAGGTCATTGTTTCGGAGTACTAATGCCTTGCGCTTTCTAGAATCATTGTACAAGTAATTCCTGGAAAATTGTGCCATTCCGGAATTGGAAACCATTGGGTTATTAATTACCGGTTGATTGCAACAAGATGGGGCAGTTGTGCAATATTCAAAAACCGTTCGGGATTTTCTCAAGCAGACGTACTCTTGCCTTTGGTCCGGCGGGAAGGACCAATAGAGTGGACTGCTCGGTTAACAGATTTGAACCCTTGTGATTTCATCTTCTGGGCTCACTTGAAAAGCGCGTTTAGAAAACGAAGCCAAACTCACTTGAGGAATTGAAGCGGAGCATTTCTGATGGGCCATCTGACATATGTGATGCAGCCATTGGAGTGGATACAGCACACCATTTTGTCTAGTTGCTTTTATACCGTAGGCCCAGGCAGTAACCAGTTAAGTTGTGGCGCATTACAATATTTACACACAAGTTTGGACTTGTAGGTAGTGCTTAGAACTGTGTAGATAGCATACATTGGCTGCTAATTTTATGGTGGCTTACTCAGAGTGGTCGGTAAATATAATCGATTACAGGATGCCAACCAATTGTAATACTTTCCGCAATCTAACTTTTAGAACTTGGTGAACTTGTTTATGCATATCGAGATATATATTTACAACGAAATTGTCAGCATCAGCAGCCATTGTTGTATGTTTAGGAACATTCCTTTTGAAACTCGCATCTAACCAGGCCTGTAGGCAACCATGTTATGCCTAATTGATCAGATATTCCAAGAATAAGAAACCTATCATCTCGTTTTAACTAATCGCTATTGTTCCAGACAATTATATTTTTATATAAAAAAGGCAACCCGTACGTTTTTCTCTTGCGAAGGGTACTCGACATGGCAGATTCCTCCATCTTCTCCTGGGTGCTGAACGCCTACGTACATTCTAACTCGAATAAGTTACCCAGGATTTGCAACGCTACTTAAAGCGCGGCCTGGCTGCGCTCAAACGAGGCCGGGCAAGGAAGATTGCGAAGGACTTACAGCACCTCCCATATCCGAACAACTGCAGAAACTCAGACTGCTCAGTGGACGCCACGGGGAGACTTCGTAATGGTATACCAAATACTACTTGATTACAGTCATGTACGCGGACACCTATAACGGGGAGCACAATGTAGTGTACCGTTACTTTACACAGTATCATGCCATTTCAACACTCATGTTGGATCTGGGTCAAGCACTTACATGTCCTGCGGTCAGTATACACATCGTAAATGGAGACCGTGTCTTTCGCCTATGGGTTTGCAACATTGCCTGTTAGTGGCCTCAGCATTTGCAACCTTTTCAGGTTTCTGTGTTCCTCAATTGTTCCCCACTTCGATTTCCTCCTGACAATTGGTGCTAACCACCAAGTGTTTTAAAGCAACGTTTCAACTGCATCTCTTGACTACCTCATGCTTCATGCTGGCCTTGTACAACTTTATCGCACCCCGTACTGATATGGATTCAGTTCACGCTGACTGCGGGCACCGCAATCATGTGCTTTGTTCTTATGATTGTAGCGAATTACAAGTACCTCTTGCGAAGTGTGTTCATTCATTTGATGGGAAACAGTTCCCGTACTTTACGGATCCTACCTGACCTTCCACATTCATCACGAGTGATCTTTGTTAAATTATTCATAATCGAGCACGTCCAACTGCCTGGCCAACGATCACCCCATGCTTATTGCGATCAGGCCTGCCTATTTCGGTGGTCAGGCCAGGTGTCAACACGTCATATGGCTCTATCATCGACTTATGCTAAGTACGCCTATTCGGGCGTGTATGTGCTCCCCGGTCGCCATATCAATTTCTTATGCGCTGATGCGACATAACTGTCCACGAACAACTGGACGAGGCAAGTTACGGACTTTGGTATCCGATGGCAACAACCTGCGTTATGCACAGGAGACACTGATAAGTGTCGCGCAATCCTGTGCAATGTTACAAGGGTAGTGTGTGACTGACGTAAAACGGAAAAAATAAATTCCTCGTCCTTGCTACCGTAAACTTGTACCCAGATGAAGCATCCAAAATCCTAGGCGTCTTGGACAACTTCGCCGAGAAATAGTATAGTTTTAAATTAAATGCAAACGCGAGCCTTACTTCTGCGCTGTCGATAAGCTCATATCTAACCAAGCGGTCAAACCCAGTTCATCGGCTTCCAGTGGGGGCGCTCGATCCTCCTTGAGATTGGCATGCTTAAATGTACGCGCGTTGCTACATATCGGTCAACTGGCAGCGCATGCCCGAGCGATCGAAATCTGCTGCCTGCCAGATCTCCGCTTGCAAGACTCGAGATCAGTACTCAATTTACGATCTCCTTAATGTGACACTTGCCGTACTTGTGCATTGTGCCTATCTGATGGCGATGAAGCTTCAAGCACCGACCAACCTGGTGCTGGTATTGCACTGAGTCCCCCGGGCTGAACCTGCTCTGGTTACTTGGATCCCAATCAGTAGCCGGATGTGTGCGGTCGCATTGGCTGGCTCCATCGAAGTCGCGCCGGTCTAATAGGTGTCTATTCGTCAACGCTGCCCTCAAGTGTGAGGGCTGCCATAAGCCCCAAGCGGAACTGGATCGGCTAGCACTGGCTGTCAACCTTTTCCGTCTATGTTTTGCTCCCTCGAAGAGCAAACGTTCTATCCAAGCTTGGCAAGAATCGCCTCTTGCGCTAACCATTGTTAAGGACCAGCTGGAAGTTGTTCAAAAATTCAACTATCTCAGTAATCTCATTAGCGCCCATTCGGATCGAAGAGGGATAACCAACCGCATAGCTTACGCACGAGGCGCTTTTGCTAACCCTCGCCACCTACAGCGCCGACAGGACATCACACTCGCCTTGAACGGTAGTGTATAATGGTCGTTGAACTGTTCGCTGAGCTTGGCAATTTTGTTGCAAACGTTCCGTCAACAAGCGAGGTGATGTCATCAGTGCGTAGTTGAGTGGCGCGAATTAGCGTAGAGTAGCGTAGAGGAGTCTCGATGAGAGTGCGCTGAGCATGCGTTTTTTTTACACCGCCGTGGTTGCCCGTGGGGACGAGCAATGTTATTGGTTGGAACTTCGATCCAAATTCAGCTTGGCTTGTGAGGTTGACTGCTTAGGTTTCGTAGCCGTTGTCTGCTTGCTCTGGGCGAGTCTGTCTTCAGTACTGGTTGTCTAGTCACATGTTCCACGGGATGCAATCGATCGAGTTGGCGGTCGTTCGCCAGTAGTGTTGGGTATACTGCATTCAGTTCGATGTGTCGATCGATTGAATCCGTTGTAGGGTACCAGGCTTCCAACAACTCCCTCGTGTGTTTTGGATTATGATGTGCTAGGATCTGTGCATTCTCTAGTTGGAAATTGTGGCCTGTTTGATCTTCATGCGCAGAAATCAATGAGTACAGATCATATCTTTTGACGGCCGTCATGTGTTCGGTGATTCGTGTACAACGATTTGTTCCAGTTTGTCCGACGTAGTTTTTATCGCAGTCGCTGCAGTTTATCTGGTAATGACATTGCACTGGTCGTCTTGAGCAAGATCTAAGTTCAAAACTGGTCCACCAGATAAAAGCAACACTGAAGAAACCACAAAGAAAGAGCTCACCGCCACGAAGAGATGTAGAATGAAAGCTGATGATCCAAACGATGCACTGTCCTTTGGACTACTAAAAGTATACAAGGATGGAGTCCCACTACGACCAATGGTCTCGCTCCACGAACACATCATGAAAATTAGCGAAGGATTTGTGGAGAAGGTTGAAACATTTGCTTGCCGGATCCGAACGTATCCCCAACAGTGCTGAAAAATTCTTCAACGAAATGCAGGTTGTCAGAGTAGAAGACGACGAAACTATGCTTTCACACGATGTCAGCGCACTGTTAACTTCATCCGGTCAGGAATTACTTAAAGAAACTTTGATGGAACCACTTGAGAATCGAGTAAGCCCAGTGACAAAAATACAACATGAAAGCATTTTGTAACTCCTGAATCTCTGAATGACCACTTATTCGTTTTGATGGTCAAGTGTAGCAGCAACTGAGAGGAAGATTCAGGGGATCCCCAATTTCGGGTATAAATGAACAAGCAATAAGGAAACCCCGTCACTAAGAACGATCATGTGTTATGAGTCAAGCAATGACACCATAGCTCAAGCATCGATAGTTGCTCATCCAAACTCAAGCCGAGTGCACTGAAAACCAAACCGCTTACACCGGAGCTGCATCACCAAATTACCAACAAGGTGGATGATGTTCCTGATGAAAAACGCTTAGTTGTATTTGTCAATAAAGCATGAGAAACGAAACCGACAGATCGATCGCCTAATATATTATGTATCATGTCGAGGTGCCCAGGGCTTCCGTATCCAGGCGTGCATTGGGTCTTCAAAGACTTAGCCATTTGAAGGGTGAAACGGATAATTGGAAGTAGCTGGTCCGTTTCATTTCAAACTCCTACTAGGAGTCCGAGGTGGATGGGAAGTGTTCCTGATTTATAACTCATAGTTTACTTCTTCTCCACACCGTGCAACGGGTACAAATGCAGACTCATCAGTTAAAAGAATTGTATAGACGTCCACGGCACTCAAAAACCTGCTGCAAAATTGAAGCCGCTTCTCCGAAGCACATGGGTTTTAAGCTGCACTTGACGGGCGCTATACTTCCGGAATTTCTTTTCCTTCAAAGCCCTATGGACAGCATATCTGGTGGTGTCGCAATGCTTGGCGAGTTCACGCATGCTTAGATCGCAGCTTCTGGACACCTCACGAATAATCACACAAGCAGAAAGTTATCCTTGGTGATACGAAGCCACCTTGTCGTTTTTGGCGCCGCACACACTCCCAGTTTTCTCAAATTTTCTCACTAGTTTACGAAGGTACCGTTCGTTGATGGACTAATTGGCACTGTAGATAGTGGCAACTAATTTTGCCACCCGAGTGGGTGGTGACATTATCACTCTTACTGAGGGCAGCATAGGCGCGTGAACGCCCCACGATCGGTAAAGAGCACACTAGTTTTCGATGCAAACTACTATGCGTTTAGGACCTAGAGTTGAATGTGTTGAAAGTGACCACTACGGAACAAATAGGAGGATCACTGGGAAGAACGTTTGCACAAGTGTGACACATGGCGCAAATAGGCTGTTGATCATACAGAGTAACATTGAAATATTCAACCCACAGCTTATCCCGATAATTTGTCCTTAATATTTGGTAGCCAACATACGACGGTAATAAATTTGGTGCCCCGTGTCCCGTGCCGCCTTGGGCTGACAGCCTACGCGCCCGCATACTAAGCCTCCACAAAGGAAACAAGTAAACGTATTAAAAGCGGATTAATCATCTCTTCGTCTACAAAATGCAAACAAACGTCATTAAGAACCATCACCTGTTGTGAGTCCAGCAATGACACCATAGCTCAATCATCGATAGTTGCTCATCCAAACTCAAGCAGAATGCACTGAAAACCAAACCGCTTACACCGGAGCTGCATCACCAAATTAGCAACAAAGTGGATGCCGTTCCTGATGAAAAACGCCTAGTTGAATTTGTCAGTAAAGCATGTGAAACGAAACCGACAGATCGATCGCCAAATATATTATGTATCATGTCGAGAGTGCCCAGGGCTTCCGTATCCGGGCGTGCATTGGGTCTTCGAAGACCTAGCGGGTTGAAAAGCCAAACAGACACGAAATGTTTCAAATGTCAATCAGAAGACGAAGTCAATGCAAGTAATAGTTTTGATAACACTCAACGGTACTACTTTCAGTTTAGCATTTATTATCCCATTTAAATCGCTTATAAGTAAGTATGTTAGTTCAACATAGCAATGGTTGCAGTTTTTGAATAAAATGAACCCGTGGACCTAATTTTCATTTAAAAGAGCTTTTTAATATGACTGTCAAATTGGCATTTGTAACTTTTGTCGTTCCTGACTCGGAGAAATGCGCAACGAATTTGTCTTCCCGTACGCTGAGTCATCTGTTAGTTCTTTATCAATCTGCTGCTTCCGTTTTTCTAAATCTAGCCGTTATGGTTACCAATTTTTGTTACCAACAGAAGTATTGTTTAGAGTACGCTACATTTTCATGGGCGACTAGATATGCATCAACAATCACCGTGTTGCCCGGGCGTATCTGTAGGCAGTGAGGGATTCGAAAAAGAAATCGCGCAAATGTAAGAATCGAAATAAACGAAACAACAGAAGAAGTTTAGTAAAACGAAGCATGTTGGACAAGCGGAGCTTTGCTAAAACGCACTGGGAAGCATCTGACGCTATACTATTAAGACCACTGACTATGTTTTCTTAAATGAATTTATAGAAAACAAAAGTTTTCGTGCCTTACAATAGATGGGTTATTTTGATTTGTTCGTCATATCGCTGTGTTATTTCGTGATAGGGGGCACACCGTAAGTTTATATTCTGTGCATTTCTCGAATATTTCGTTTACATAGTTTGTCCTATCGCAAGCCAGGTACTTATAGGAAATTGTATATAATATATGCCATATTTATCCGGGGTAAGTAAAACCGTTTCTGCCAAGTGCGATTACTTTTCGTGTTAATCAGGAAAAGTAAATATGAAGGATGAAAACATCCAAGTTACTAGTTTTAACCTTCCTTTATTTGACTTATAACAACGTGTATTCGCCATTTAAGCTTTAGTGACATTTTGGACATCGGAGCGGACACATTCGTAGGTGAACTGGATACAAGGACCAGAATTGCTACAAGGTGCTGCGATCAGAACAACAGTAACTGAGCATTCTGTCCTTCGTTTTACTATAAACTTACCTAAACTCTAATCGGCGTTGAATCTTTTCGTTCTCTTCATGTAATCCGAAATAAAAAGCACTGTCATTCTGTTTTTGATTGAAACCACTGTCGGCGTATGTCCCATAAAACTGACGTCAATTTGTGACATACAGAGAAGACCATCGAATATGAAGATGTACTAGAGAATCACATCTCCATTTGCCATCTGCAATTGGGGGTGAAGAAGAAATTCATGCTTAATAGAAGGTGTTTGGATTCCTTCTAGGAGTTGCTCTAGTATTCGTTTGTCACGCTCGCTTGCTGACTCACGCTCGTATGCGATGTCGGCCATCTTTCGGAGTTCGCGCACATACCTGCCCATGCTCTCTCCGGGCAACTAGTATCGGGAGTGGAATTCTCTGCTTAGAGGAGTTGGTAAAGCAGGAGGGTCCAGCAGGCGGTGCAAGGCAGAGAACGTCGCGGTGGTGACTTTTTTTTCCAGAATTTTGCTATCAGCAACCATATCAAAAGCTTCACCTGACAACAGGCCGACGAGCACGCCTGAAGGTTGATTGACTGGAAAATGACGGAGGTAAAGCTGGACTTGCTTCTCCCATCTGGAGTACGTCATCCCGGGAGTGTAGCGTTCTGAAGGAGAGGTTGCATGCATGCAGCCTGACGAATTTGAGGCTGTTGATAATTCCTCCAAAGTACGGGACGAAACATCCAGTGAAGTGGAACGTCTGGTCGTGGGGTCAACGATATCAGAATGACTTTCGTCATCAGACTTTTTGGTCGTTTTCTACATGAACCTCATTAGACTAATAATGGTGGATTCCTGGTTCTTGTGACTTCGCGGGGTTGCCACTTGTGTAACGCTTCTTCCTAACAATGACGATGCCACGTAGAGCTGATGGGATAACTGACTGCCAGAAATGGAGCGAAGCCAAGACCATACAACGGTGACCGAGGGAACGACCCCTAAAATACCTTGTGTAAGCCGAAGGGATAGCTTTCCTAGCAGTCAAAGTAACCTTATTTAACCGAAATGGCTGGGGTGGTCATTTAGGCAAGAGTATCTAGAAGCGGCACCAAGGGTCAAGGAAACAATAAACTGTTCAGTCCTGGGCAAAATGCTCACGCCCGTATGGGTGAGGTCATGCACACTCATCCCCACGCGGAGGATCACTAAGCAGCTGGGAAGTAAGATGATATCACAAATGCAGTGTGACCGCAAGGAATGAATTTACTGCCGATGGAAATTCAAAATCACTGCTTATCTTTTCCATAAATGTTATCCTAATGCTTGGCAAAGTACAACGGTTCTTCAGGTTGATTAAAAGATGTAGTTGTAATAAAGGAACATAGGAGAGAATGTGTGTCATCACGACGCAGCAGAATTGCGGATGCTTTTGATGTCCTTAGGTACACCTGACCACTCCCATCATGTGTGATCCCGATGGCTAGGTACGCATACGTGCTGTAACCGTCAAGTAGGTGAGCCACCGCATTGAGGAGTAGTGGGTGTACCTAACGATCAGGCGAAAGCAATGGCGTGGTAGTAAAGGCACGAATAATAGAATCATGAAAAAGGCGGACTTACAAACACCGATGGTAGCTAAATTGCTCCTGTCCATTGGACGACGCGCACAGCTGTTGATACCAAAGGTCGCTGTCGGTGCACATGACCCAGTCAACCACCCGTCCAATCTGTGCCTCGCAGTCTGCTGGGAGACACACTTGTCGTTGTCGTAATTGGCTGAAAGGTTGCAACATTGCACTTGAAATCTACCATTGGATAAGTAGGTCACTGTTACCTTTTCCCTTGTGTAACGGCATCGCAAACGCATTCTAGCATACCCAGAAAACTGATACCAGGCCTGTCCAATCCTATCAAAGCAAGAATCTAATGCGTGCTCAGACAAGCCTGTTTTACCCATCAAAGCTTGCCACTGGGATTGAGCAACAAGCATGCGGTTAACGACCGCGGTGAACAGATCTAATAACGACGTTCGTTCCGAAAGACCGCCCTTTAAATGCCCATTTTCGTTCCTCATCCGGTTCGTTGTGTAGCAGCTGAACAAACGGCTTGACGGCAAGCGGTGCACTGCCCATGATGAGAAAAACGGCAACCAAGTCTTTAACAAGTACTTGTGCGCCTCGGCGTTTCGCGCTTTAATGGCTGTTAAGCACCTGACAAACAGCGAGTAGCTCTTAGTATACACCAAAATCCGTACCCACTGCTTAATAAGCAACCTGCACATTGCAGTTTATGCGGCTGATCGGTTGCAGCGACGGATGATATCACGCGGTAAATGGAAACGGCAAAATACAACTTGCGTAGAGGGGTACACGGTTTGAAAACATGGACCTGGTCCATGCATTTATTAATCGTCACTGGTCTTGCTGTCTCAGTCGCTGATAATATGAGACGCATGTCGCGCACAGCCATCACATACCATGCGATTGTCTCATTTGGAAGCAACGCGTAGAAAAATAAACGCCATACACCAGTTACCTCCACCAACATGCAGTGCCACAGTATGAAGCCACCGCAGTTCACCTGGTGTGTCGCGTCCGCCAGCATTACCTGACTGTAAAGAACAACGAGGTCAAGTAGGTACCTGGGAATGAAAAATAAGAACCGTAGCTCCGATTCCTCATACTCCACATTACATTGAGCGACACTTTCCAGCAACTGTACCACCGCTTCCACTGAGTTCCCGTCCACCTAGCCTCTCATCTGATGTCTTATGTTCCATAGGTCGTAACGCTTCAATCTTCTACCGTAGTGCGTAAGCGCCTATTTTCTGAACTCGCGTGTATCCTTAATCAACTGCATCACACGATACACGTCCTCTTCCGCGTGCCGCGGGAGCCGTCTGTTGGTCACATAGAGAAACGGCTTTCCTACATGTAAGGTATGGTCGTGCGCAACGCTGAATGAATACTATGTCGTAGCACCAGCTGTTATGACGTATGAGAATATGCGCCTTGCAGTCATAACTTTTGTACCTACAGTTCTTAAACGTTTCAAAAGGATTGCACGTCAACTTACCTCTTGCATGTGTACCCTCTTCGGCGATAATGAACGCACCTATTGTGTACGGATCTGTACCGCACACCCAGAGGCAAATCTTTACCGGTTCTCTTCCGATACGCCTCAGATGTTAGACTATCTGATTTGAAAAAGAACATGATGCATTTCGCAATTGAAAGCGCTTTAAGTCGCTTTCGAAATGCTCAACGGTGCGGTACACACGCTGAACGTAGACAGCAAAGAAAGCAGCAGTATCGTCGACAGCCAAGACATCGACTGAATACGCCAACGCACTTTACGGTGCATTTAAATTATCATCATACTCATATAATATTATGTTTGCGTTGCAACCCATAGCATTTTTCCACATTAACAGCTCTTAGATTCCAATGTAATCTTCGCTTTTACTTCACCAAGGCACAATAGCATGCTGTCCGTTACCGCAATCTCCAGTCGCCTGCTAATCACCGACCGTTGTGGAGCACGGTCCCTTCTCAAAGGCTTCAAGGCAGTCGAAAAAGTAGGAGCAACCGGTCATAGTGAGCTAGACGAATGTGACAAGCAGCCATTCATGGGTCAGGATGTGGCGGGGTTATGAAAAGACTAATCAGGGTAGTAAACAGGTCGCAGATGCTAGGTCTTGGAAAGTCAAAGAGAATGAGCCGTCAGACGGAGAAGGAAGATTTAAGTAGTAGTGGGTATGCTCTCAACCATGCATCTTAACTTATTGTATCTTAGATCTGTCACGAAACAAGTTATTGGTCAGACAATACGAGCAAAAGTTGTCAAGCAAAGAACAAACAGGGCAGGCAAGGTTGGAGTTGCATAAATGGCGCAAGCGGATAAGCAACTGAGCAGATTGAAACTGCTTTAGGGCATAGAATGAAGATGAACAACAGTGCAAGCTCAGCAAGCTGAAAGTATGGGTGGAAGTGCCACACATGAGTTGTTATACTCAAAAGCCTGGCAGTTGTCAAATTGACGCTACTGGACTAGGCCATTGGTGGCGGTTAGGCGATGTAAAGGCCCGAATTATGCAGAGCAGATGTGGAAGGTAGGTGAAGGGTAGACACGTGTGGAGGGTAGGGAAAGGATTAAGTTGATGGCGTAAGGTAGCGTTTAGTGGCAGAAAGAAACAAATTAGTTTTGTTGTACAGCTATATATGTGTAGGTCCGTGTTCTCAGTACTCGGTTGCAGGTACGCAGGTGCCTACTAGTTTCGCTATTTTGGAAACGATGATTAAGCTCTTTTTGTAAGGACGAAGAAAATAAAATGTCAGACGCCCTGGCGACTTCTGTCAGCCTATTCCATGGGATGGCATAACTGTTGATTAAAAAATTAAAACATATTGAACAGTACGTGTTATTTGTGGAAAATGTGTGTGGCTTTTTCCGAAACTGGTATCTGGTATCGTCCGTCATTTGAAACAATCAGCCAATATCTGAGTTAAAGACGCTGACGTGTTTATAGTTTAAACTAAGGTTGGCTTTAGGTCAGCGTAGCTGAAAGGGTTCTAGACCGAGCTTCTTACACTGGTCTTAGTAGCTGAGTGCAGTCAGACCTAGGATGCGCTAGGTAAACGAGCACTAAACCCTCTCGGACACCATGCTATCGAATTTGCGAACGTTAACAATGACCACCGAACAGTATTCCGGAATTTCTCGGACGCATAATTCTTAAAGGGTGAGTCGGGATTCCCTTAAGCGTATTAGTTTGAAGATGCATTCAATGATTGCCCTAGCTTTTGCAGCACTGTAGCTCACTTGTTCAGAAAAATGTGGCGAACTTGTGTAGTGCACTTTTGGATCCCGAACGGCAGAACAGGTTTCTAGAGAATTTCCGGTAGGAATCAGCGTGTTAGATAGTACGCGCCACCTGTAGAAGAGAACGTTGCAAATTGATGAGGAAAATCCAAGTTTCAATAAGTCATACAATGTTCCGACTGCGCTGGGGTAATTTCGATTGAGTGAGAGGATGCTTTGTATGCCAGTAGAATCAAATGAAAACACCACGCTTACATAGTCATCGGACAGGTATGGTGTGTCGTGACCGAAAATCTGAAAGCTGTCATTTATGTAGTGTAGAACCAGCAAGGGACCAAGAAAGCTTCTTTGGAACATACCGCTAATTAAAATAGACCTTTAAGAAGTGGTGCAAAACAGTTCCACTGACGACGTACTGTTGTATAAATACAAAGGAAACTGTGAGATGAGATTATCTGAGATGCCGAATGCAGCTAACATTGTGAGTCGTTTGCATGAGACACGGTCAAATGCCTTTTTTATGGCAAGGTAACCAATGACTAATACCTGCTCCGTGTTTATGGTGTGCGTTACTTTGTTCAGAAATTCAAACTAGCAACTTTGGCAGGAATTTAAAGGCAGGAACCCGTGCTATGCCCTGTTTATGAGGTTTAGATGCTGTAGGATATCAAACGTACCCGCCTTAATTATTCTTCCTATGACCATAGTTACGATGGGTATGTAGATGATAAGACGGTAGTTGTCAATATTTGACGCGTTGCACGTTTGTATCGTGGCACAACGGTAGCGTGCTTCCAAATATCTGGGTAGAAGCTGCTGTGTATAGACAAGCTAAAAAGGTTAAGTAGGAGGACTAGAATGTCCGGACCTCCAAGTTTCTGCATGGAAGAGGAGACACCGTCTTGATAAGGGTAATGTGACACCTTCGGCGAACGAAGTGCTCGCGTGCTTTTTTACAGATGACAGTCGACACTGTGCAGCAAATCGTCAGTAAACTTACGTACGCTTTCTGGTACCAGCAAACCTGTGATGCTGAAGGAATCACAGAAGCACTTGTTGACAAATTTGTACAGTTCGGCTGAATCGGTAAGTACCAATTCGTATGGGTGCATGAGAGAGATAATGGGTATAACTGTGCGGCCCTTCCAATGTTTCATAAGTCTGGAATGAGTTTTTCCTTCGTTGTTCATAATAAACTATCTGTGCTCAGCTGATATGAAACAAATAAATAAATGGTTAATGATATATTTTCTGACTGTTGCTAGATGCTATGCTTGCAAGGAATCGGCTCGATATTTACACAAATCCCCTGCTCTTGCATGGACAAAGAACACCGAAAGTATATGTTATTTGTTCGCAATTACCATACCAAGCATTGGGCTTAACTATGTCTTTTGCAGCACTTACCATTTTGAAGCGCTAGTTTTGCGGACTCCACTACGAATTCAAGGCTACTTTACGTTCGCTGTTTCAGGGGTTGTACGGGTCTACCAAAAGGTTTAGCCGGTTCCTTCACTCAAGCTTTGTGCTCCTTAACACTATTTGTGACGAAGAGGCGCGAAGCCGTATTTATACATGATTTTAAAGCAGGATTAAATGCTCTACGAACTTTGCTCTAAATTCTTTGGACTGATTCGGCACACTCTGTAGTCCAATTTCATCGTGGTCATATGAAAAGACATAAGGGTGGTGGAATTAGATGGCACATAAAAGCTAAAAATGAATTTTAGCGGCCATGAATAGAACCTAAACCTGTTCATTCTAGGCGAGATATACTAAGGCGGCGTACTTAACTAGAGTAGTACACATGAAGGTAAATTATGATCGAAGTCGTTCGCGCTAAAAATGGTCCCTAGCTCCAACATTCAAACTGAATAAATTTCGGAACAAAATATTTTTTGAAAGCTAGCATATTGCGAGTTTCGAATTGGCCAGCCTTTCATTCATTCGAACGATAAGATGGAAGTCTTTGGTCTTATTTTAAGTGGAGTGCATTTTCTTGAGCTTGGCAGTGACTGCGTATGGTGGCGTCAATGGCGGTCTGAATTTTTCTTCCTTTGTTGTGCTCTAGGGTAAGGGCGTCAAACACTTCGTAAAGTTCATAAAGCACACAACCCTCTATATCTATATGGACCGCCAAGCAGTAGTCATCTCAAATTGCCGCCCGTATAAGTACGGAAAATGATTCCCAGATGATGCGGTGGGGACTTAGTAGTATGAGTTCATAATATATTGGTAATTCTAAACGTTGGGGAGGAAAAATATGAGTCCCACTATCTTGTGGTCACCACACGGTAGATTGTTTAACACGTTGGCGAAAGAGTGGCGTATGCCTTTTGTGAAAAAGCAGGTCCAAGATGTTAGGTTCTCGCATGTGAGCATGTACACGTTGAGTCTAAGCCTGCGTAACTACAATCTCAACGAAGGCCCTATGCCTAGAAGTTGTGGACTGATAAAGCAATAACCTATTGAGCATATTGAAATCTCCGACAATTATTTTACAACGTGCTACCACGAATGATAACACAAGAAATAGCACTAGATAAGGAAGAATTCGGTTGGCTATATACACAACCGATTAGGAGTTCAAGCTGGCCTCCGATGTATTGAATCTAAACAGAACTTTTTGGGTTACCAATTGATATAGCTTGGAAAGTGGCTGCATGGAAGTCATGGTTGACGTAAATAAGATAGCTACCTCCACGTAGAGTGGTACGACCAATACGGAAAATGGTGTAACCTGGAATGTGAAGCAGAGCATCAGACGTGTCAGGTGGATGCCAAATTTCAGTACTAAGTAAAACATGCGAAATAAACTACAGTATGATAGGTCCTAGAAGATAAATTTTCGGCTTGCTTGATGACGTGTTGAGGTGGAAATCTTTATATGAATAGTTAAGTGGCACAACAGAGTTTGCTGTCATTCCGCAATTCATGGTAGCCAGGATCTCAGTGTCAGATGCGAAGATAGCTTAATCTGTGGTGATGAATGAGGATGATCGTCCAGTGTGTAATGAAGGGAATGATTATAGGTAGAATTTTGGAGGTATACCAACTAGGACCCGGTGCGTGGCAGCCATGAAGTTGAGAACGGCTGTAGTTTAATGTTTGTAGAAGGTGTAAAAGTTGGAATAAATAGAGTTATGTAAGTCGTGATGAGGCTGTCCATGTCCTGCGTACCCCAAAAAATAGGTTGGATTCACAGGGTTTGAGTTAAACTGTCCTGGCTTATTTGTGTATTTTGTCCGGTGTGTACGGTAGGCCTGCGTAGGCGACAACGTTCAATGTTCATTCTCTTGGATTGTTTGCGTCACAGCTCAGACGGTTTGTTGACCTATTATGTGCCACCGTAGGATCCACTAGTAACTGAAGGCTTAGTCCAAACTCTATTGCTGGTCACTCTTCTCTCTCCTAGCGCGCCGTTATGTGTCGTTCGTCCTAATCGCGTCAACTCCTCTTGACAGCAGCTAGTCATTTTTGGCTCCATGTACATTACAAGGAGCCACTCACTGACTCTCCAACCTTCATTTTCTTTTGCCGTCTGTCTCTCTTAATCTTCGCTCTCATGTTGATTCCTTCATTGAAACTGTAGGTATCCAGTATTGGTCACACGTCTTAATGACATGGCTACAGCAGCCACTGATGCATTCTTTTCTAGAGCCAATATCTCTGCTTAGCAGCAGCTAGTCGCCATAGCTCCTATTTACCTTTGCGGATATCCGGAGCTTGCTCCCTCTTACAACGTTCATTCTCTCGGATTGCTTGCTCCACAGCTCAGCTGGTCCTATTGAACTATCACTTAACTTCACTGGCCTATAGATACACTCATCGACCCTATAGGCATACACTAGTGACCAAGCGTCTGATTGGAATAGCTGCATCTGGCGAGTGAGTCACTCCTAGCGCCACCATCTGTCGGTCGTAGTAAACTCGGCACCTCTCTTCAGAAATAGCTAATGGCCATTGGCCCCATGCATATGCGATGATCCAGTGCTTGTTAGTAGCCACCCCGTATCTCAGTAACCTTTACCCCTTTAGAATACCTGCATCCAGTCCTTCCGCTGCCTTGCCACCCATTGATCTTTAAGACCCTCTCGCAGCAACCAATTTATTTTCGCTTATTATGCCCCTCTCTCGGATTACACTAACTACGTGCTGTTCATGCATCTGACAATTACTACCAACATTCTAACTCTCTTTGCTCTATCCCCAAGCAATTATCGACTCATATCAAACGGATACTCGTACTTTACTTACTGGTGCAACGCACTTGTCTCTACGCAGGCGATAGCAATCCACCTATACGGCCAATGATTCTATAGGATACTCAAAAGACATTTTCAGCATAATTATTGCTGCACAGTGTACATGTTTTGTCTCAAGCCCAAATGTTATAACACAAGACATTAACAATATTCAACTTCATGCCTGTTCTTGCGGTCTTCTCTCGGTTGTCCCTCACTTGCCCTTTTCTCTGAGGTCCGGGACTTCTTGGAGATCTGGGATTGGAGTAAGGAACAGTTTTGGCCCAAGACAGACGTAACAACCCACAAGGACCTAAGTGGAGCATGGTAAATCTCCGAAAGGACAGACCTACAATCACCATAAACCTTGTCCAGTATGGAAAACTGGACATATCCTCATACTCCCATACATTATACATCCGAAAAATCTGAACAGCAGAAAAATTGAAACTTTTGCTCAACTGGACATCCAACAAGAAGAAAATCGCGATGTCCCTCTCCTCCACCGACCTCAAAAATCATGGCGACCCAGATCAAAATACCCGTCTAACTAACAGAGGAAATTAGAAGCCATTACTCCGCGAAAAACCCAAGGTAAAACCAGTCGTCAAGCGGCTCTGCCAGTTCAACATTAATGTTCAAAATGCTTTACGGCAGTGTTGCAGGACGTGGTGGGTTTTCGCCTGGCAAGCGTTCTCCCTATAAAAAGCCACAAATATCTGTTTAACAACACCGCGACGTGGTGGATGTGAATTGCCGCTGAATAAAATCACAGCCCACAACTACATACTGGCAAGTCGACTAGACTCACATATCAACTCTTCTCGACACCGTTTTAAATACACACGATTGAACCCGATGTATCGTCGTGATACACAACTGTTTTTAAACCTTGATCGTGCCTAAATTGGTGCGTCTCTATGAAACTGAGAATAAACTATGTATTTATTTATTTTATCATGGACATATGACCAATTTTCTACTGTTACTGTTACAGTTGCCATAAAATGTTTGTACAGTTGTACATATCTGATCATGCCTCCATGGGCGTGCCTCGCGTAGTCGAGCATAAAGTATTTATTTATTTATTTATGAGCTGGAGGTGCCGGCTCACGGCGGCTATGGTGTGGCAACGGGACGCTGCCTAGTTAGAGGGGGTGGGGTGTAGAGAAGAACCGAAACGGTATTGGCGCGCGTCCAAAGTTGAATCGTTGCAGTAACGGTACGCTCTCACGCTTAACTTTCTGAGCGCTTTTCCTGACAAATTACCGGAGGATGAAAAGAACACGCCGACATTGGTTAACTGTTACTTCCTTCGTTGCAATTTATCTCATGTTTATTACCTTTTGTTGAGGCTACATGATGCGCAATAGAACTTCGTTCTCAACCATTAGAGTTTTTCAATGCTTGCGCGTTACAGGCGGTCTTCCATCGCCTTGAACTTGACCTTGGCGCAGCAACCCGTTTTCTGGCTTGTCATGCCATCTCATTTCTAGATTAAAATAACGTGAACTGCAATGTTTTCATAAACACTGTGAACATTATCTGACTTACCAAACTCCTGTCAGATCTAAGTAAGCCAATGCGTGCAAGGCGGTCTGTGCCAAGACCTGTTAAAAATTAGCTAGACCAATTAAACCACCAACTAATAATACAAACTCTACCATGAATTCTAAGTGCAGGGCAATCCTTTCAGATCCACTAAAAGAGGCTCGTGATAAAGGTAACGTTCTTAGGATCGCGTAAACGCACTCAAAAGCAACATCTCTGTACCGCGCGAAACCGTGGCAAAATATATGCCACTAGCTCAGCTCACGGAAATCTCACCGACCAAAAATGTGAATAACGCAAAGTGTCAAACCAGCTGCACACACGTTACTAGTGAAGTTTTGAACGAGTTCGTCGAGCACATAACGTACTGGTATACAATGTCCTGAGAAGACCTAATTAGTGAAGGTAACACTCGCCCATCAGTGTCAACAACATGACTACTACGAAATGAAACGTCAACTAAAAATATCCAAACGCAAATCGTGCCCTACATTTATCACCTTTTGTGACCCAGGTCCGGCCAAGTCTCTAATATTAAAACGATTCGTTATGAGAGAGCCAATTTTGCGACAATTGAGGGCAAGCCGGACAAAACACTTCTGCAAAGTGCATTTGCGTCATCCAATAAAATTCCGATAACAAACAAAAGGCAGAAGGTTCCATTGTTGCGACCCGACTTGCCACCCACTCTCAGTAGATCTTGCTCTATTGCAACAGCACGTGAGCGCGGTTGTGAAAAAGGTTTATCGCACTTAACTAACTTCGTCTATCACAGGAAAGAAGCTAGCTTTGTTGATTGTTCACTCTGAAGCCGCTATCGGCCAAGCTAAGGCTGCTGTTAACAAGCCGAACAACTCCTATATGTGTGACACCGATACAGAACTTCAGAAGATACTATTGTCAACCTTATGACAAGCACCTCATTGACTGCTAAGTAACTCGCACGCCATTGCCCAAAACGTGGACGTATCAAAAGCCTGCCTCTTGCAACTCCTATGTGCCGAAACATCAACCTGGCGAACCTCCCAACGAAAGTTTGCAACCCACACCCTCCGGGCTACGGAGCAAGCGCTCACCTCGGAAGAGTAAGTCTGCGCCCTTACAGGAAGTCTCTAACACGTATGTACCACGGTGGGAGACTGCGACCAAGAACAGAAAGGTGCCGCCCACGGAAAGCTGTCCTTGCTTCCAACACCAACATCAGCTACTCACCAAATAATAGCCAATATCCTCAGCCACGATCAGAGCCCGCGCAATTCCCGCCCGCACTAAAGCCAAGTGGTGGCGCTAACACGATGAACAACACTACTGTCCCACTACAGCGCCCACCGTAAAACCAGTCTGTCACTCGCAGACTGTCCAGTACTAAACAGTCTGCTGGCCAACCCACATGCTAATCCCAAGTGCCACCAATACTGCTGTACAGACTTCCAGTAAGAAGTACAGCCGCATGTAGATGTGGTCAGCAATATCATAAACTCTACTTACTTAACACCCGGGGCTCCACAATCCAAAAGCCAGACGACCACTATCCAGGCTGTAGTTCACCCCATCCCTCCAATAGCCTTGCAGTAGCGCCCTATGGGCGAGGCCCATATGAAAAAGCTTTCCCGATATACAACTCAAATGTCCCACAGACATCGCATCTGAGACATCTCGATCAAGATAGGTAAAGATACCGTATTCCACTCCTCGCGTGCTTCATCCTCTGTACGTTTGTCACTCCCTGCGTAATAGGCCACTGCAGCCTTATATATGGCCTTTTCACTTGGTGTCTAGACTAAGGAAATGAAGGATGAACACTGCTCTGCGCGCTGCATCACCGGTACCTTGTCCTGTTCCATGTTATCCTGCACTTCTGACAATTTTGACCGCGGTCACACTCATTATGACGATCCTAAGACCCACTTCTCTCTTCCATTGCTTTAGGCAACCTCCTTTCTAGCCTGCTGGTAAGCATTATAGCTCTACACGCCACGGTGCAGTAGCCCCATTTTCCATGGCTGGTTTCGCAATGTCAGTAGGCGTGGTTCCTTACCCTCTAAAGTTCACTATCAACAAGCAAACTCTAGCTCTACTCTTCTGGCAACTTGGTAGATGTGCGTCCCTGTAGTCGCTGTGCTTGAGCTACATACGTCCTTCATGCTTACACGTTGCACTTCTACTGGCTTTCGGACAATCAACCCCTATCTAGCACTCTTACGCATGTTCGTTAATTTGTTCTATCTGTTACGCCTGTCACTGTGACTTAACTTAGCCTGTAAACACGTCTATCTATCATACACACATCGCAACTTCCCGGACACCTCGTCCTGCGGGAGCTCCTAGCCACTGATTTGGCGTCCAGTTACAGAAATTGTTGCAATATATTCTCATGGGCATCTAAGCAAACACAAATGTTCTGTGCGCTACTGTGCATTAGCCATTTATATCGTAGGAACGTTTCTGACCCATTGATGTATTCGGGCGATCATCTACACCACTGGCGCTTGACCACGCAACCTGCATCTAGTTCGTATCTCGCGTTACTGTCTACGTTCTTTCGATGACCCCAAATAACTGTTAACGAAGCCGGATAACCCGTCTTCCACACAAGGCTAGTACAGCTTATGCCAGGCCAAGTCGGACGGCATTTTTATCTCCTAGTTAAACATTATCCAGTCTCGGATCTTCACGTAACATAGCAGAGCCGCTAAATAATATATTTTGGTCCATCCATCTCGTTCAACTACCAAAAGGTTGAGAACTAACTTTTGTTCAAACATTACCATGGGCCTGTACAACTTCCTTAGCAGTTTGCTGGATCGCGTTTTTCTAAAGGATATCATGTGACATCTCGGAAGACCTAATAGCGACGCCCACCTGTCTGAAGATTAAACACAGTTCATTAAAAACATTCATTCCTCAGAAAATTAGAAGACCAAAGGATGCGAACAGCGATTTTAAATAATAAAAGTCACCCGACTCGCGGTCGACTCCGAAAAAGCCAACGGCGCAGCCTACGGACACAAAGTAGCGCTACGTAACTGCGAATAACCTCGGGAACTATCTTTTGAAAGGTCGCCATGCCGATGTCATACAACCGATCGGCAGTGTTTCAGGACGTCGTGGGTTGCGTCTATCTGGCGTTCACCCTATAAAATCCACAGTCGTCTGGCTGCTAACACTGCGAAGCGGTGGATGTGAGTCGCCACTCAATAAAGTCATTGCCGCAACCACGCATTGGCAATTTGACCGATACCATAGTTTACAAATTCTATGCATATATTCGCTCCCATAAAACTACACGTGCATGTTTGCTCACAGACATGCCACTGTCCTTAAACTTTTTCACAGCTTTTTCCTCATGCTTCATTCAAATGACCTGAATTGTGTAGCCATACTCATGAGACCAATACCTTGCCAACCCATACGCCATTCCAAGCTTTCCGGTAATTCTTATCCTTACGTCTCGTATTCCTTGTGTACCAGTTTGCTTATACAATTATGTTTATACCTGTGAGGTGTCTCGATACCCCAGAGGATAAACTTCTTTCATTATTTGGTTCGTATGGGCCTACACAACTGACTACACCTGAGTACTAGTGCTCTTAGACTTGCGCAGTATGCTAGTATGTAAACACTACATTATGCTGACCATGCCCAAAATGTGTGCCTTGCTTTGCCGAGCAAAATGTTTTATTTAGTTACGCTGTGGTCCTTGAAAACCTTCCCTCTGGCTTCATGTCCAGTACCACTGCATGCGTCCACCTTACTGACCTCATCTGGATTGACTGTTGTCTGTAGGTTGCATTCATCTCGCAATTCCGGACTTGCCTCCGCTGTTTCCTTCCCACACTTAGACCACTGAGGCTTAAAAGCCTGGTATACGGCAGGCTCATCCGTGGGAATTTGCTACCCTTAATCTAGTTTTCTTTGCTTGCTCACTCCACCATACCCTATCATCCGGCACCTTTGCTTACCTGCCTGCGTAATCTTCTCCTGCTCCCAACTCATCCTGCCTCCTAAATCTTTGCTTGCCACTTTGCTATAGATCCGTCTGGACTGGCAATCCTGCTACCCTACAGCTTTCAGAGTGCTTAGATACAAGCGAGTCAGTCTTGACAGATGCACCACACGACCCATCTGCCGTAGCTCCGTAGATCGCTTTTAATGAGAAAGTTAGGTTTTCTGATCTGAATCTTTGCTTTCGTCCTCTATTGTGACCAACAACTTGGCTGTGTGCATAGTCTCTTCTTTCTTCTTACTCCAGTCTCGCCCGAACTATCGCGCCTGCCTTCTGCTAGCTTCCAGAAGATTGAGGTATAGTTACTCTGGTTTATTACTGCCGCCGAGCATTTTATCTTCCTCAGCTTGCATTGTTGCTCCTCATCACTTTTTCCTTAACTCCCTTGCAATACGACCATAAGCCTGTTTGTTTGAATAATTTATCCAAGCACTTCACCTAGATTGCGCATTGCTCGCATGTCGCATTTGGCTTGGATTGTCTGACTTATAACTCCTTTTTCCTTCTCAAGTTAAGACGGTGCAGGCCTTAAAGCCTGGTCTACAACAGATTCACCACTATGTTTGCGGTCCCTGACCTGGCTAACGCTCCTAGTCACTACCTTTCCAAGCTTTGCCCGCGTGTACTATGCTTACCAACCTGCTTGCATTTCCCTTAATTTCGCCTTATCCAGACTTTGAGTCTGTCCACACAGTCTTGCTATAGCTCAGTATGACCGGTTTCTCTTAATTTCTGACTGCATTGAGACTGCTGGGATCTAAATATTTAGCATCAGTAGATACACGGAAATTATCAGAAACCTTACTTCTGATTGTTGCTCCTAGGAACAAAGATCCTGTTGATTTGGGTACCAAAGCTCCGACTGAATCCTCTTCTCTTACTTAAACCTCGATGCAGTAACTTGCCGGAGTTACATACCTCAGTACATAAATAACTAAATATGTTTAGTTTTGAATTCTTCTAGGTGCACCATATCAGGCATAAACAAAATATTACATCAAGGATGTTGCGCAACAACTACGTTACAATGCACCTATTTAGCAGTAACCAAAACTTTTACAACTTGCATTCACGGAAGAAGGATTCATGAGGGCAAAATAGTCTGCGTGGTGACAATGAACAGGATTCGCGAGTGCAAAGCAAACACGAAAATCACAATAGGTAATGAGATGCTAATATGTGAAGACCGCAAATGTCATCGTTGTGCGCGTTAAGAAAATAGTGTAAAATATCTCTATTCAAAACGCCAGTGTGTAATTTGGGCAGTAACTTTACTCAATGCCGAATCACATCCGCCAAATTGCAATGTTGATAAACTGACAATTTTGGCTTCCAAGAGGAGAAAGCGTGCTGGACAAAAACTCAATAAGTCCCGGAACACTGTCGTCGATTGTTATAAATAGTCATGTTCAACTAACAAAGCCTCTTATCAACCAATTGTCGACTCAGTTATTCGCAGTCGAATGACTGCTCTGTTGGCTGCTCAAATAGCTCAGTCAGGGCCCACCATAGACGTTAAGGCCGGTCGAGTAGGAGGAATAATTGTGCAGGTAAGTAAACTTGCTAGGGCATCTGGGTCTTGTTTTCTACTTTTGTATACTTGTTCAGCTATCCTCACTGGCCATCAATCGTTGAGATCTTTCGTGCAGTTGGTTGGTAGTTATATAAGGCCAAAATCCAGGTAAGTCTTTGTTGAATATTTCGTTCCATCTCAGACGGAGACAATTCCTCAGGCTAGTCCCGGCCCCGCTAGCACATGAAGTCCTTTTTTCGATCGTCAGAGTCCTTCAAAAGTCCTTCAAAATCATTCAGTAAATTATTGGTGGCTACTTGCTCTGCTCCGTAATCCAGCAAGGGGGCGCATATGTGTGTAGGTTACGTTAGCTGATAAATAATGATAACATTGCTTAGCCGTTTATTCTGTCGTAGAGTCGTAGATGGTTTCTTAGAAAGCGTCATCTTCCCTCCTTTTGAAATTTGCCGCGCTTTTAAATTTGAAACTATTGTAGTGCTATCTGCCAAAGGTGTTTTATCTCACCAAATTACGTCTCTTTCTCCACTTTTCACAGGTACTACGTGTGTACCTCTTCCCAGTGGAATAAGCCCGAAGGACGATGCAGAACATTAACTCTGTTTATCAACTGTTACTCACCGATTCCATTGTACCCCTTTGTTGCTCTCTGACTCTTTGCGAATACACATTCTCGGGCGCACGCTATGTTCTCGCTCTTCTCCAGCTCGGCTGCTATGTTGTGCACTGTAGACATTCCGACCCGAGAGCTAACATTCTCTAACTCTTTTCAGCTTACCGAACCTACTACGGCTTCCACTCGGACTATTGCGCACTACGCTGTCGTTCGTACGGTAACGTGCTGCACAACGGTCGATGCAAGAAGTAATAAATAACAGTCCCGGAGGTACATCCGACACTGGGAAATAAGGGGAGTGGTATGAAGGAACGTCCGCGTGTGAACACGGTAACAAAATTACGAATAGATTAGCAATAATGCCATAATGTGATGTTAAACTTTAAAGCATGTATGTGTTGAAATGGGCGACCGAAGGTCGAATGAGGTAGTCAGGAAATACGAAATCATGGTTGCCATGACGGCAACCGTCGCTGCGTGAATAACTAGTGATGTATCCTGAAAGGGAAGATATAGAGTGTGGTGACACGGATAAATGGTAGCAGTAGTGCCTGCGCTATGTTTTAAAGGAATTAAATCTTCTTAAAGGGTTCGGAGGCAAGTGATATTTGGTGAGGTTAACGTTTAGGGCACAAAAGTTGTACGTAATAAATAAAAGATAGTGTTATACTTCATACGCTTCATATGTGTTAGGAAAAACCCAGCTGAAGAAATGGTTAACTGTTATAATGCCGTGTGTGGTGTGATATATAACGGTTTTTAAAGTTTCACACGGCTACAGGTAGGGAAGTGCGGATGGAAACTCCATATTTCACGCATTTGTTTGCAGCATGGGTGAAAGTAAATGTAGGTTGCAACCGTAGAAAGGTATATCGCACGGATTATCAGTAAATGATTTCTTTCGTAATTTGTAATGTATGGAATAAGTAATTTGGGAAGAATTTTATGGAGGATGGAAACGCAACAAGTGATAATAAGTGAAGTTCTGTAATATAATTTAAAGGGAAATGGCAAGTCCTAGCGATGTAGTTCATACATGCAATCACTGAGCGCTATTTCTATCTAGAAGATTAAATGTACTTGGTTTTGGTCATATTATATGTTTTTGCTATGGTATATAAAATATATATATTTATGTATATATATATATATAATGCTTTTATATATTGCTTGATTTTATATATGTTGATAATATAAGTATGTTATTGAGTGTATTTTTCCTATTTAGGTAAATGGTAAATATTTCTTATATTTTTCATTATCTTGTAATATGTTACTTGGCATATTTCTCAAATGTAAATGGGTAATGAAACATAATGGCCAGGTAATTATTAAAATCCTGCTCCGGTTACTGTTTTAATGCCCCACAACTGTTATTAGTCTCTGTTCTTCGTTCGTCAGCGGTCTTAGATTTTCACGTAAGAGAGTCCGTACAGGAAGTATACGGGTTAACTGTGGTGTTGTCTCACATTTTTATGACGGTTTACTTCTCTCCATATTTGCTAGCGTCGGGTTCCATGTAGCTGCAATCATTATCAAGCGAGGCTGGTGGTAAAGTAGTTTACTTCATGTATGGGCGGATATAATACATTGAGCAGTGGAATACTATGGATAATCCCGGGTGCAGATTACGTTAAGCTATGGGATGTACTTAATGTTCCTGGAGTTTCCGTGGCCATACAGTATGCGCTGGATAGACTCTGGGACTGGTCCACATTGTGGCTTATGCCCATAAATCTGGCTAAGGTTACTGCTCCTCGTATTAGAGCAAATTGTTCGCCATTCAGGTATGTGCTGGGATGTTTAAACTCCCCTTGTCTCTAACCATCTAGACGTAGGCGCCGTGCATTCATGGTGTTTGCATTCTGGTGACAGCTTTAAGAAGGCCGCAAGTAGAGGTTTCAGAATGTTGTGGCTAAAAGAACGTTTTTCGGGGTCTTAACGACCGGCATATTGGTGAAGCAGTTCTCCGCATTTTTTCCGCACCCATCAGGAATGGTGCATGCAGGCTTGCCCGCCGTCTGTTGTTCTGGACAAAATGAAGCTCGAGAGGGTTATGAGAGTTGGTACACAATTGGTCGAGGGGTTACGGGGGCAATCGTACCCCGAGCGTCTACTTAGGTTGTGTGTGTATTCAATGCACTGACGACGGATTCGAGGGGATGTATTGGTTAATAGCCGCATTTTAACAGGTAAGGTTGGACCGGACTTGAGGTGGCCATTTAGCCCGGCTAAGTTGCCTTGTCTTCGCGGTCGTCCCAAGAAGCTACGCAAGCCGCGTTCTGACCGGAACATGGCGGAAAATCGGTTATCGCTTAGAGATATCGAGCGCTGGAACTCGCTTCCAGAAAGTGTAGTCAGTGAACCTACGGTGTTTCGGGAGTTTCCTTCAAGATCTACCAAGACCTACCACCTCATTTTCTGGCTAAACCATTTGCTCAAGAAAGTGCACTCACGCGAATTTCCTATCATTCCAGTGCAACGGAACCTAAATCTGAACCCCCCTATGCCTCCCTGGGCAATCCGTGAATGCGCACGTTTGCTGCCTAATCAGTGCCTGCTTCGGCAGTCAAGTAAGGTAAGTAAACCGTAGGTGAAAAATGAAAGGCACGGAAAAAGAAGTGCACATTAAAGAAGGAGAATGACATCAATGCTTCAAAAGAGGTAGCGAAACGTGGTTGTGGTACAAAAATCTGAGTTACTCAGGGAACTGAAACCATTTTGTGTTGCCACGGAAACGCTTCAAGTCACCCCTGAACGCCAGATTCCCTGTGAACACAGCGCAGAAGAATGTCGAAGTTCAGTTAGTGCAACTTCAAGCAGGGATCGCGTAGAGTGGGAATTAAAACGAGGAATCTGTACCTCAGGTACATAATCACCAATCCTCGCATTGAGGACGAACATTGTTCACTTTTTGCTCGCCTGTTGTTGACGTCCTTCACGGCCTTCCTAACCTGCAGCCTATGGTCTACCGGAAGTTGCTGATGGACGCCAACGTGTTATCTAATGCTGTTAACAAACAAGATGCTACGTATTGCTGATGGGATAACAGAATGCTTTAAATAAAGAAAATGCAGGACAGTAAAACAGGTGTTCCCTTAAATCAACCGTAGGTAGAAGCGACAGGCAAGGCAAAGGAAAGGATAAGCTGTTCACTCCCATGCGAAATGGTCACGTACGTAAGGGTGAGCTAATCAATACTCATCCCCACGCGGCGGATCACTAAGCAACGGGGAGGTGATATGATATCAAAAATGTAGTGTGAGCGCAAGGAATACTTGTACCATGTATTATACGTCAAGCGTGCTTCTTACCTTGTCAACGCAGGTTACCCCGGTGCCCTGCAAAGCGCAATCGTTAATCCGGTTGCTTAGAAGATGGTGCTGTCATGAAGGAACTGATAACTGAAGGTACATCCTAAAAAGGCAGCGGAAGTGTGGGTGCTTTTGATGTCCGTAGGCACACCTAACCACCCCCATTATGTGTGAGCCCATGACTTTAACGTCATGCAGGGGAGGCACCGCATATGTGAGTAGTGGGTGCACCTAACAATCAAGCGGAAGCAATGGATAGCACGGTTATAAGTGAACGAAAAAAGTAGCAATATGAAAAAGAAGTACTCACATACATCGATGGCAAGTGAAGTGTTCCTGTCCACTGTACGAGAGGCATGCCTGATGATGCCAAAGGTGGCAGTCGCAGCACATAACCCAGTCAACCAACTGTCCACTATGTGCCTCGCAGTCCGTTTGGATGCACGAAGCGCACTTGTCATTGTCGTAGTTGGCTGGAAGTGGTGCATGGCTGCGACGGTTCTTTGGAGGCCTGTACACCTTAGACGTTTTCGTGTGCAAGTCACGAAAACGAAGTGTCTTCCTTTCATGCTCCTGACTGGCTGACGATTCTGGAATTGGAACTAAAAGTTGCTTACGCCTTGTGCCTTCCCTGGTACCTTCACTCATCCCTTCAGCAGCTGAATCCATTACGTTTGCAGTGGATAAAACCGCAACCTCCTCGCGAGAGTTGCTAAGGTTAGGTAGTAAGGCACGCGGGTGATCAATAACCTCCCTATACTTCGCATCACCCAGGCTGCAAACTTGTACCTGAATATCACTCAGAACCTGGCTACATACCCGAAGCTTCTGTTCCCTACTTACTGGTGCAGCAGTGGAACTAGACGCTAGGGGGACGACGACGGAGTACGTGGGTGCGATAATACGCGGTTGTTGCGCGTGTGACACAACCCACAGGTTGTTACGCAATATGTCGTCAACCGGTCTGCCTGCAGCGTGCAATGCATGCACAATGTGTGCGCACGGCATCAGCCATTGCCGGCTGAAGCTCCATTGGCAGGTTAACTCTTCACCCATTAACACGGTGTATCTTCTACAGGTACCTTGCACTTGACATGTATCATCCGACAACTCCGTCACTGTCATCATCTCCCTAGTGTGATGGCACCGCAGGCGGGTTCATGCATACCCTGAATACTGTAACGCTGCCCGCCCTAGGCTAAGCAAGCAAGAGTCCATGTGATGCTCCGACAAATCGGTTTCACCCATGCCGTCTTCTCACTGAGCTTGAGCATCCATCACGCTGTTAACAACCGCGGTAATCAGGTCTAATAAAGGGGTCCGCTCGGAAAGACCACTCTTCAAATGCCTATTTTCGTTAACCACGCGGTTCGTTGTGAAACAACCGAACAAACAGGTGGACGTCAAACGGTGCGCCGCCCATGATGAGACAACTGGCAACCACTTTCTTGCTAAGTATCTGTGCGCATCGGCGTTTCACTCTTTAATGGCTGTCAAATACCTGACGAACAAACCGAGAGGTCCGAGAGTACACTAAGTTTCGTACCGACTGCTTAATAGCTAACCTGTCCGTTGCACTTTTTGTGGATAACCCGTTGCAACGACGGGTGACATCTTTCAGTAGGTGAAAACGGCACAATACAATCTGCGTGCAGGGGTACACTACTTGTAATGCATGGATCTGGGCCACGCACTTATCAGTCATCACCGTCCGTGCTGCCTCAATCACTGGTAACATCAGCCGCATGTTGCGTACGGCGTTCATGTATGCTGCCTTTGTCTCATTAGGAAGCGAGGCGTAGAAATTTGAATGCCCAATACCATGCAAATCTACCAACGTGCAGTGCCACAGTATGTAGCCACCGCAGTTCATCTGGTGCGTCGCGTCTGCCAGCAATACCTCAGTATAAAGCTCCACAAGGTCACGTACGTACTTGGAAACAAAAATGATGTAGCGTACCTCCGACTCCTCATACTCCACATTACATTGATTGGCGGTCCAGCAATTGTATAACAGTGTTACCTGAGTTTCCCTCGACCTTTCCCCTCATCTTAGCTCTTATGGTCCGGAAATCGTAACGGTCCAACCATCGACCGTAGTGCGCCAACGCATATCTCCTGAGCTCACGTGTGTCCTTGAAAGACTCCATCATGCGATAGGTGTCCTCTTCCGCGTGCCGCGGGAGCCGTCTGTTGGTGACATACAGAAACGGCTTTCCTACATGGAAATTGTGGCTTGCTGAAGGCTGTAGGATACCATATCGTAGCACCAGCCGTTATGCCGTATGGCAATATGTGCCTGGCTGTCATAACTTGTACCTAAAGTTAATAAACGTCTCACAGCGTCTTACATGTGAACTTACCGCTTGCATGTGTATCCTCTTCAGTTACAATGCACGCATGTATATTGTACTGATTTGTATCGCGCACCCTCAGCAACTGTTTTCCGGTTTTCCTCTTATAACCAGCCGATGTCAGGACATCCGATTTGAAATAAGGTGATGCAGTACGCATTTAAAAGTGCCTTAAGTCACTTTCGAACTTCTAAAAAGTGCGGTACACACGATGAAGGAAGACAGCACGTAAAGCAGCGGTATCATCGACAGCCGTGACAGCGACTGAATCCACCAACGCACTTTACCGTGCATTCAAACTATCATCAAACTCACATCAGCCTAGGTCCGCGTTGCAAACCATGGCATTTTTCTCCACATTAACTGTTCTCAGATCCCAATGTAATCGTCGCTTTTACTTTGCCAAGGCAAAGTAGCTTGTTGTCCGCTACGGCAACCTCCCGGTCCCCTGCTGCTCACCGACGGTTGTGGAGCACAGTCTCATCGCTGGCACAGCTTTGTTTGTTTACCAATTTTGCTTCATTGCAGTGGGCTTCTTTTTTCGTTGTGCATTTTCGACAGTTGATAAACAAGTTTGAGTTGGTTAGAAACCTTTTTGATGTGGGTTAGATATAAGAAGCACCATAGTGTTATTATCATAATAATGCAAACATACTTTGTTTAACTTGGTATTATTTCCCAAGCTTTGTCGTTGGTTTGCTATAAGTGCTATCGCCCTAACGCACCGTTTGCGCACTGTTATCTTCACTTGCGCAATTACTCCTGCTCTACATAGATAGCTTCATTGTGAGCTTCTTTTCTCTTTTGCAGGGCGCACTCGCTTAGTAATATCGGTGGCGACATTGCAGAACGTTTCGGTGTTTTACTCATCCGTGTCCTTTTAAATGTACGTCGACACGTTAAACGTAACGTTTGGTGGTCGGCTTCATTAATGAGACCTCGGTGTACAAAACGACAATGGGCTTTCATGCTGCATAGGGACCGCACATTGCAGGATCGATAGTTGCGCGCGAAAAGGCGTCTCGTACAAATTGATCAAAGGGTTTGTCCTGTAGAGCGTACGGAAAATAAGATCCCAACGCGTACAATATATGTACTGTTACCATACCCTGGTAACTTCTAATCCTATGTTATTGCTAGTTACCTTATATAACAACAGAGCGGTTGTGCACAAATGACATGCAGGTACAACGAAGCCTGCACAATGCGGTAGCGCAGCGGAGTACAATGGCAGTGCCAACCATTGGTAGCGGTGTATGGGTTTCATCGTCAGATTCGAAAGAGGAACAATCACTTAGCTGCAGGGACGCGGATCGCATTGCCACCACTGAGGTCATGGAAGGCTTAAGACAGTGGGTGCGAAGCACGAGACCCAGCATTTCTTCCGTGAACAAGTTGCTTGCGGCCCATGCCTTGGATGCCGAAAGATAACCGAACGCTTATGAGAACCCCAAGGAATGTGCAGACCATTAGCATTGGTGCCGGTGCATATGGACATATTGGGCTGATGCGTGGTCTATGTAGTATTTACCAGGTTGGTGACATATAGCCGCCTGGAAGGGTTGTTGTCCAGCTGCACGTAGATGCTTTCACCCCGTTCAACTCCTCGAAAATGCAGCTCTGGCCGATTCAGTGTCGATCTATTTACCCCGTGAAGTCAAAACCATTTGTTGTCGGTGTTTACGGTGGTCCTGCGAAACCGGATGTGAACGAATTTCTTGCTCCCATGATACGTGATTTGCAGGTGCTGCTGTCAACGGGTTTCACGCTTGCTGCATGCTCCAGGCCCACATCTGTTGAATTAAGGGCTGGTATATGTGACGCGCCTGCTCGAGCACATGTGAAGAGGACGAAGGGGCACTCAGGGTACAGCACTTGCGATAAATGCAATCACAAGGGTAGTTATGTCAATGTGATGGTTACCTTCCTATCTACTTCATGCTGCGTTAGGTCACATAAATTGGCTATGAAAAGGAAACGACCTTTGATGTCCCCTTTTGAATACCTCGGTATTGATATGGTTTCGAAATTTCCAATTGACCACATGCATTGCGTGTGCTTAGGAGTGGTGCGACGTATAATCGGTTTATGTATAGAGGCACCGGCATGGAGGAAATTAAAATTGCCTAGTGACGCATTGCGTGCAATTGATCACATATTGCTACAAAACACGACTGCATGGCCATGGGATTTCCTAGTCGTTGCAGAGGTTTAAAGGTTTAGAGGTTGGAAAGTCCGTTGATCGTGCACCCCTCCTAATGACCTCTACGTTTTCGTGGTCCATCTGGAGACCCGTGTCCTAATGCGTGCACAGCTACGGCCGAGTCTCTTACTATTGTCTGGTATTCAAACTCGTTTCTCGGTGGTGTTGAAATGCGCCTTCCGTGTTCCGAAATTCGGTGTGCGTAATTCTCTTGCTGTTTGGCGTATGTACACATGTTTATAGTCTTTAAATTTAATTTTATAAACACAGTTAGTCGTCCTATACTTGGGAAGGGGGTCCTTCAGGTGTATCAGTGCCGAACATAACGTTCGACCTCGCTGAAAGATCACCCTTATATTTTCCTTGGTCAGTACCGTCCGAATTATCTCGGAAGTGCCTTCCTTGTACGGAATTCTGACCATCCCTATCCACTCGGCTACGGGTCTTGACAGCCGGTTGTAGCAGTCTATACAACTGAAGTTTGACTAGTCGCCGTTGGTAACCGCTTTCTAATACTTTGCTCATTGCCACTTTTTCGCGCAGCCTTTTGGTCCTCCTCCATCGTGCACAAGGTCAGTGCCCTGTAAAGCAGCGTTGAGTTTATCCCAGCGTAAACTTGTTTCGGGTGACCCAGTTTGTAATGGAGTAAGCCGTCAGTATCCGTTGGCTTACGATATATCTTGTCGTCTTTAAATTTCCCCCATTCCTGTGATCCAGACAGTCAAGAAATGGTATTGTACCGCTACAAGATTCCAATTTCATAGTAAATTCTATTCTCTCATCAATGAAGTTTAAGTGATCAAGCAATTCGTCATTCTTATACCATTTAACAAGTATAAATGTGTCGTGTACATAACGCCAACAAACGTTTGGTGAGTTAATGGTGTTTGCTAACGCCCTGTTCTCGAGTTTGTTGTGTTAAACGTACAACAGCGGAAAGCGGCGATGTGTATAATCTGTGTTTCTACTGCTTGTCCAAGCGTTCGGCTGTGGTTGCAATCCATTCCTGGTAACCACGACATTTACAACGTCAATTTTGTGCCCTGTACTTACTTCTTACTTACTTCAACATGTTGGACGGTACGAAATCCTCTGTTCTACCAATTTTCTGATTTCTTTGTATGTTGAACATCTCTATATCCAAACGATATCTATAAGGTGTAAATTTGCAGATGATGCTGTGCTGGGATGCATGTACCCCACTATATTGGATTCCTCATCACTTTAAAGTGGGTTGGAAAATCTGGTGGAATGATCTTCATCCAGATTTTATACACATAATGGATCTAAATGCAGGGATATAATGGTTCCATATCTACGTGATGTTAAGTTGCAGTCCCTCTTCCATACCCAGCTGTCCTAACAGCAAGTATCTCGGCGTCTTTTTGTCCCAGAACCCTTCTTGATCTGCGCACGTCTGTAAAACTTTTCAAAAGTCAGAAAAATTATTTTCATGCCTTGAGTCTTAGGGTGCTTTCAGTACCTCGTACTTTAATATTCAGATTTGTAACCTCCTTTATTATTTCCTATTGGCCATATTGTTCTACGCTCATTTTCCCTACACTGCTTCGGAAAGACTACATCATGTTAGTGCGATCTATGAAGCACATTTTTGGATGCGGCGGCTTGTCTAGAGATGCTTTAGCCGAGTTTATTATTTCTCTATATTTGATGCTTGCAATGATTTTCTTCTAGTATACTAACTGATCGATTTCATCCAATTCACAATGATCTTGGCAAAACGCTCTCTTTCACTTCTGCCCGTACAAAAATCAGAATTTTGTGCTCCCGCACATCATCGTGAAGTAATATTGTTTTGTGTGCTCTCTCACGTTTGCTTGTTGACAAAGCGAAAGTCACTAACATGTTGCACGAGCGCTTGTTATAGTAACAGTTCGGCTTTCTTCCCACATTTCTACTTATGCATGTATATTGGTATTATCATATAGGTGTCCGCAGTGATGGAGTGAAAGCCGAAAACGAATCCATTAGGCTTCATAAAGATAATTTTGACTTGACTTGTCTAGCGCACACATTGCTACCGCCAAGTATCTGAGTAGAGTTCTAGACTCAAGCTACCTTGAAGACACTTTTGAGGTTAGTAAAAAATATAGTAAAGATGCAATTTTAACTTATTTGAACTGCATTTACCAAGTGATAACTTTTACTATGGAACTTGGGTCGCAAAGTGGCACATTCCACCTTCTTGGCTGTTTGGTCCACAAGACCGAAGGAAGAATGAAAACGACAATGTGTCCCAAACCAATGCGTACAGATTCGGGAGCTACCTTTGATCAGGCCGCTGGAAGCATGTTTATGGGTGAATCTTCTCGTCAGTATAATACAGAGCGAGTGCCCTGCGTACGAAGCCAGGAGATGGAAAGTAGCGTAGAAGTAGGTGATGAAAAACTTAATAGCTAGCGGATATACTAGACGATTGGTAAAAAGACAATTAGTAAAACATCTTAACCCATGCGCAAGCCTAATGGGGGATTGGATAGCGACAGTAGGTATTCCGTATAACGCAGAAACATTAGTAGCGATCAGAAGAGTACTGATTGATGAGAACATAAGGGTAGTTTTCTAAAAAAGCAAAACGCGACGGTCGCTGTGATACATTTGAAGGACACATCCCGTCAGATAGAACAAGTACCTGCCTTTAGAATATCCCATGTAATGATTCCGCGCAAGTGTATATAAGGTACACGGCAAGGAAACTAGCACAAAGAATCTCAGAACAAGGGCCGCATGTATCACGACCTCCAAGGAACGAGGTTTAGTCTAGTGCACCACTCAGATACTCGGTGGTGGCAATGCATGCCCTAGAGAGGGCACACAATTTGCGAGGAAAATGTTGAGGTTGTCAGGAACGGATTGCGACCAGCCCAAAGAATGCTAATTGCTGCAAGTAGAATTAACCAAAACCAACAATTTCATGAAAATGAGCTCATTCTACTTAGTGGCGCCCCGTCATACTCCGGCAAGATTGATGAGCGCCGGTAGATGGACCTACCTTTACAACGGAGAGCTGACCTGCTCCACCCAATTCCTAAGTATCGAAGACAGGTTCCAGCAGTGAACTGATTATCGACCATGCCTGTAGCCACCCACTGACCAGCAGATTTCGTTCACATTCGCCCGCAACTGAGACACACGGGATTCACGCTAACTTACGGAATTTTGTCCGCTGTAACATTTTACCAAAAAACGGATAGTTTATCCAGCACTCTATGTAGCTTATCCGTGCTAGTTAAGATACCACGGACCTTTCAACTAATTCACTTCACCGGATGCGGCTTTTGAATCAAAAAGGAAACGTTGTACCGTATAACAAATACAGTAATCTTTTTAACGTCTATCATGGGACTTGTTAGCCAGGGGCCACAAAACGCAATCAAACGGTGTTTTGCCATACGCCTAACCAATGGATTGATGGATTTATACGTTTAATACTCGAACATCTCCGCTATTCCACATCAGTAAATGGTGAGTCCACCACGACGCTTTTCACTTTATCATGCAATTGATATTCGCAATTATTTCCATCCCACGGGACTTGTTAAGCGATGCTTTTTACCCGTAATATACCATTGTTCCATTGTTGCATGTGTTATTTGGTGCGCCTTCATGTATTATAGAATAATGTATTTACTTTCTCATTTAGCCCCTAATCATCCTAGTTAAGTTGACAACTCTGTATATTTTGCCACCTAAGCGCTGTACTATTTTAGTACGGATCCTATTCACTTTCCGTTTTGTTCAACAAGCAGTATGTGAACAGTAAGCTTTTGAAATATTACAGAACACTTGCAAGCCTCTATATGCCCGTCAGCATTTGGTTTGGTTGATCTCATTTATTATGATTCTTACATACACGGATAATTCTTTTTCTGTCATGGTACGACTTATGTCTCACCATTAGCCCTACCACGACGGTGCGTTTGGACGCGATGGTCAAAAGGTAAGCCATCGCGAGATTAAAGCTGGAAAGGATTAATACGGTATGTAGTGTTCAAAAGATTCAGTGAAATTGCAGTGCTGTGTAAATGTATTGCTACCCTGTTACTCATTGTTTGAAATAGACATTAAGCGATGAGGTTTATTTGGTTATCGTTCACTGTGTTGGTTAACACGGATGTGTTTTGTCGTATGGGTAGTTATAGCGACCTAAGCGCTCTGGAATTGGCGAATACCGTCCATTATTTATAATCCTTTACATTAGTCAGTTTTTCCAAGTAAACGGTAATGAATCCGCTACACTATAAACATTAATATGGGAAGAAATTGCCTTAAGGTTTCCGTACCGTTACTTGCATTCCAGATGGGATGCCTCTTGTGGTTATCCGTACGTCATATTGCATCAGTTAAATTTTACGGTCTCTAGGTTCCTTGATTACGACTGTCCTGCTAGTTTCTCCCTCAGTCTGAGTTGGCAACCGCACCAGCAGAGTAAGATTTGGTTAACTCACAACCAGCATTTTTACAGGTTGCTAGCAGTCGCTAGACAACTGATGAAGTCCCATGTGTGTGATTAGCTGACACATTCCACTTTAGCCGTGAAATGTTGCATTATGTAGCCAGGCATTCTGAGAGGCGAATCACACACAGGTTTTCCTGGTACATGAAGCGGTGACACATGGGGAAAACAGCCTGCGAGTTGGCAGACGTTGTTGCTTTGCTAAAACAACATAGAACATGCCGAGTGATCACGGAGGGGCAACACGACAGTTATTTGTTCGCTGCGACGGTAAGCATACTTTCCATAGTGCAGCAGTACTGCAAGGTTAATTTGGCGGACGCGACTCACTAGAAAACAAGGGTGGACAAGCGTTGCAGCATCGCATGCTTGTTGAGGTAACCGGCGTAGCGATTTCATCCCACTACGCAGAAGCTCGGGTACGCCATGAACAAATATTGTTTCCTTGCCATCCCTATTAGGAATGCTGCGTTGGTCAACCGCTTTTTTGGGCGCTCTTACCAAGGTAGACCGAGTAATATGCGCACACCGCAAGATGGATAACGAAGACGATCTGCTGAGAGCAGGAGAGCTTCTGTCTCAACTGCTGAAACTAGTGTTACTCGAAGAATTCTAAGTTCACCATGGTGCAGTGTGGTCTGGTGACGCGCTACGCGTTGCAGCATTGCAGGCTCAGGCCGAGTACCAATCGCACCGCAGATGGAAATTCACTGGTTGCCATTGTCGTGCAACTTGCCTCTTAATGTGCCAGAATTGGACTCGAGAATATTGGTGTACCGGAGAGTTAACGCAGCGTGGTTTTGTCTAGCTATTGTCGGAGTTATAGTCTTCGCCGGCAATTTGGGTTGTTTGGAAGGCACTACTGTATTTGACGTTGATAGCGCAAACGGATTCCATAAATGAGATGTCGATTCATAGCTGCCGTAACCGGGAAGTTCTGACGCCGGAAGGCAAACCGCTTTCATCTGCATGGCAGCTGCCTGCGTGGCATTGGGGAATTGGTCGGGCCAATTCGTAGTTGGCTAGCAGTTCCCCGTGTTCGGCTTTCATCGTAGAAATGTCACTGGGGCAGAGTAGTTGGTTAACGTTCAAGTCATGGAAATTTGATAGAGTCGTTGTGAAGACGAAGTATTTCGCTAAATGTCACAGTCAGGAACCTTCACCACCACACGGTCATTGCGCAGAGAGCTTTGATGTAGTTCATTTTGAGAGAGGAACTAGAGTAGAGCAATATCGCAACCCAGTCCGTGCCCTGGCGCGACTTTCTCGTGATGGTTGAAAACCTAATATGCGTACAGTAGGCAGACCCCGGTCAGGCACATACATGATGCATAGGTTGACAGTAACAGTTACACCGAGTGCTTCCGGGTACAGTAGGTACTTAAGGTGATCTTAACCTTTTCGCCGCTAAGCACTGCGTGCGCCCTTCGGCTTTGCTTGCCCTCCTGTGGGCTTACTTTTTAATCCGGATACACGACTGCGCCTCAACTGCATCCCCGCTAATACGTTGGATTGCCTTTAGCGGGGTGCTGGATCATAGTTGGTGGTTACAACAACCTCCTTCCAGTAACCGTAATCCGATGAGACCCGCATCCGTTAGGAATCCTTGACACCTAGCTTTCAACCGTGCGGCCGCAATTTAACTCGTCTCTCGCTTTGCCCTCTGTGGCGACTCCAATTCTTCCCACACAATATTGTGCATGCGCGGGTTTGAAGCAGTTCGACGAGCTCTACTCAGTACTTTCTATCTCCTGGATCTGACCTAGGTGGATTGCACTCTTGCTCCAGTTCCCAGTTTTCGGCATATTCTTCGCCGAATTCCCCTTGTGTCACTGCATGAACCCAGCCTTTCGGAAAAGATTTTGGTCTCATTCGGAAGAAGAAGTTCAGGACTCCTCAACTACGCGGCAACCATCCCTGTAAGTTGCAGCATAACAAACTTACAACCATTTTGCTCCGCTCGTCAACTGAGCCGCTCTAGGGACGCTTATCAGCGCTCCACCTGCATCGTCGCTTAAGGCAGGCCGAGTAACACACGCTGCTGCTTTGTGTGGGTGTGTGTGTACCACTGCGCGTCGATTGATCGCTGAATCCGACTGTCTGCGCGTTACGACCTCCATCTGCCCACCAGCCTGACCTTGGTTCGGTTGAACTACTATCTATTCGTGTGCGCGTTCTGACCTGTTCCTGCGTCACCCCTAGCGCAAAGTACACTTATCAAGGTGAGCGCTTAGATAGGCTTTGCTGTAAACAATAAGTAGACGAGTAGCATTCCAATGGTTCAACGTCGCCTAGGTTGCGCAGACAACTGCAGTAAACTGCTTAAGATCAGTATTACCTGTTCTAGCAGTCTTAGATCATACTGTCCGCAATGCGCAGGCAAATCTCTCCAAGAAGTGAGACAGACTAACCAAGTTGCTGACACAATTTGGTTTTGTCCAACATGTCAATTCATTCCAGTGGTCAACTGCTTATCTTTGCTCACCAAAAATGAGATAGGATGACTGAAATAATCGCGAAATTTGTAAATACTAAGATCCCTACCCCGAAGGTAAATACGGCTATGATAATATCTCACCCGGCCAAAGTAAGGTCTGTGTCTAAACCAAAAGAAAAGAGTTAGACGCTCCAACTGCACTGCAGCGTCTACGACTCTAAATCCACTGGGTAATCTCACTCCCATAAATGGGCAAGCCTCAAACATGCCTGCTTCTACTTCTCCAACCATAGAGGCTTCACTTGGAGATTCATCCATGATGCCGACAGCTCAGCGCCGTAGGAAATCCGGTGCAGATAACAAGCAGGTAACGTACGCATCGATTGCCTCGACAGACACACCGGGAGGGACACACATAGGTCCATGTTCAGTACCGAGCACGCGTGGCGCAAAGCAGCTTTCACCGTCAACTCCAGTGCTGCCCTCTAAGCAACGCAACTTGCCGGCAAAAAGCATAAAGCCAACACTCGCTAGACAAAACCACGCTGCGTTAACTCTCTGGTGCACCTATGTTGCCGAGTACAATTCTGGCACAATAAAAGGCAAGCTGCAAGACGATCGCAATCAGTGGAGTTCCATCTGCGAGGCAAGTAACATTCGGGTTGAGCCTGCAATGCTACAACGCGTAGCGCGTCACTCAACCTCAGTGCACTCGGGTGAACCTCAAAGTTTTCGAGTAACAGTAAACTCAGCAGATGTGACAGAGGCTGTCCTGCTCTTAGCGGTTCGTCTTCGCAACTCATCGAGCGGAGTAGGCATATGGCCTGATCTACCTTGGAAAGATCGCCCAAAAGAACAAGTTGATCAACGCGGCATTGCTAATAGAGATAGCAAGAAAACAATATTTGTTCACGGTGTTCCTGAGCTTCTGCATCCTTCTGATCACCATGCACAAACTCATGACCGAGAGCAGGGGGCTACATCCGCGAAACACTCTCTGTAGACAATGTTATTGCCAAATCCCTGACAGGAGTTCCGTCATCACCTAACTACAAGGACTGCGGTCCAAGGCTAATTAAAGTAATACTACACTTCGAGGGAATGACGCAAGTTCTGTTGGATAGCTGTTTAAAGTTTCGAGCCAGGCTGCCAACAGTGATCAGGCTAAAAGCAGCAGGCGAACGACCAAAAGTTGGAAGCAATTCAATGGAACTTGCAAACGCTGCAACTTCTTTATCTGTACAGTCCTGCGGGGAGATCGACACAACCGCGCCCACGGCACACAGGAGGACCGAGCACAGCACCAGTGAAACTTCTGTTCAGGAACGCTTAATAATGCCATGCAACACGACTGAAATACATAAACCAAAAAACGATTAATTGCCGGCCACCTAACGACCGGCTTAAAAGCGAACACAAACTTGACATCTATCAATGAACTCCTAACAACAAAAGCCTTATCTTGCATGTATACAAACATCCAAGGCTTTCTCAGCAAGTTGGCAGAACTTAGAGAACTCCATGCCTCACAACCGCGAGAGCTCGTCATGATTACAGAGATTTAGTTAAACCCTGAGATAACCGATTCTGAGATCAAGTTACCCGGTATGTCACTGCTTCGTTGCAATAGAAACGGAAGGGGTGTCGGTGTGATTATTTATTATAATGCAAACCTCCGATGTGAAGTTATCGACCCTGCGGAAATCCGAGCTCCCGATTCGCTTTGGTGCAGCCAATGGTTTCGAAACAAGGACACATGTCTACTAGCCGTGATTTATCGCCCACTGAACCCAACTTCGGTAATGGACTCCAAACTGAACCACTTTTTCCAGTTTTCTTTGAATAAGTCTTACACCCATATTCTTATCGCGGGAGACTTTAACGTGCATGACATCGAAACGCCAGCAACTGACGGTATGCAGTTTAAAGCCTGCTTACAAGAGCTTATTGCTAGCCACACTCTTTACAACCACGTAACCTCTCCCACCAGATTTTGAACTGCTAACAAGCCGTCGATACTGGATCTCGTGCTCACTAACGAAGAACTCATCGTTAGCGGGATAATTACAAGCACACCACTGGGTCGTTGTGATCATGTTACTCTACTCTTTGACCATATCTGCCATGCGGAGTACCCTGAAAGGGAGGAGGATAAAGTGCATACTGTCACACACTACAATGCGTTGTCTAAGCTTGTTAAGGATACATCCTGGACTTTCTCAACCGAATGCCCCCAGATGTTGCCTGGGTAACATGTACAAGGACGTTTAGTACACCGGTAGCGCACGCATCAGAGCAGAAGTCCTCCCAACCTAAAAACAAGCGTAATTCATTTCTGAGGAGCAGGACACGTAAATGTATGTCCCGGAGGGATTTGGCATGACAAGATCACCAGGACTGCATACGTGACACATCGTAACTTCTGTGTGAAACTGATCCGCGAAGACAAAGTTACTCATCAGCAGAAGTTAATAAAGCGATTTTGCAAGAACCGCAAACTCCTGAACAGCAGGTTAACGGCCTTCGAAAGGTGAAGCAAGGGGTCCCAGCACTAGTCACGGCTGATGGGTGCATGCGATCAGCAATGGAAGCAGCTGATCTCCTACGGCTTCATTACTCCCGAACTTTCCAGGAGGTAACGAGCACAAATATTCTCCTCATTTCCACTACTCCACCATCTAGTTTAGAAAACATCACCTTCACTGCGGAAGCTGTGTTGAAGAAGTTGTTATCCTTGCGTATCCACAGTTTTCCCGGAGCTGACAACATCCGACCAAGGGCTCTACAGGCGGGCAGTAGTGATCTAGCAGCACTACTGGCTATTTTCTATCAGCGATGTCTAGAGGAGAACCGTATTCCACCAGTATGGAAGCGAGGGGTCATCACTCCTATTCATAAAGGAGGTAGCCGCACTGATCCTGCCAACTACCGTCCAATAACACTACTTCCATTACTATCCAAAGTGATGGAATCAGTCATCGCAGGTGCGCCGATGGAATACCTGGAAAGCCACAATTTAATAGCCCCAGAGCAACACGGCTTGCGTCGAAAGCATTCGTGTAATACTAACCTATTAATTGCACGTAATAGCTGGATTGAAGCTGTTGATGATGGAGTAGGGGGTCGATGTCATCTATCTGGACTTTTCAAAAGCATTTAATCGCTTAAACCATCGCATTCTCCTACACAAGCTTCGGAATTACCGCATTGGCGACTCAATCCTGAGTTAGATTGGCAATTTTCTACAAGAACGACGGCTAGTGGTGAGAGTCCGAGAATCATTGTCCGATGCAATATATGTGGAGTGCGGTGTACCACAATGCTCGGTTCTTGGACCTCGTCTATTCTTGGGGTTCATTAACGATTTGGAGAGATCAATTACTTCAGATTTCCTATTTTTCGCTGATGATATCAAGATATGGCGAAGGATCAGAGGACCGGAAGACTATGAACGGCTCCAGTGCGATCTTAACACAGTGTCGAACTGGTCACTTCAAAACGCCCTACCATTCAATGTAGACAAATGTCGCGTCGTACAATTACGCCATTGTCATAACTACACCTATTCACTTGAGACCAACGGACTGCAGAATAGCTCCCAGGAACGTGACGTGGGTGTGATCGTTCAGATCGACCTCAGCTGTTCAAAACGGGCTGAGGTAGCTGCGAAAAGAAGCAACCAGCATGTCGGCATGCTGCGAAGAGCATTCTGGAGATTTGACCCATCAAGCTTCTCAATGATGCACAATTCCTACGTGCGCACGCATGTTGAATAGGCTATCCAAGCTTGGCAACCTTGGTTGAAGCGTGATCTAGAAGCGATAGAGGCACCACAACGGAGAGCAACAAAGAATGTAAAGGGTCTGCGCTATCACTCTTACCACCGAAGGCTGAAGTTGCTTGGAATTTTCAGCGGGCACTATCGAAGACTGCGCGGTGCTCTCATATTAGCGTATCAAATATTGAGTGCCCCCAACCATGTATGCCGCCATTTGCTGAACCTTAGCCACAACACACAACTCAGGGGTAACTGCTTAAAGTTAAGGGGACAATACAGCCGTCTAGAGTGTCGACGGAATAACTTTTCCCTTCGGGTTTGCAAACCTTGGAATGCACTATCAAACTCAGTTGTATCCTCTCGTACCTTGGATGTTTTCAAAATTCGACTAAATGCTGCTCTCAGCTCCAAACATTTTGTTACTTAAACTTCCCTACTGTGGATTACGCCAAGCATGCTTTTCAACAGGATTTATGTATCAAATGGACCTAAGTGAGCGAGCATATTTTACCTTTCTCACTCCTTACCTCAACGATCACTGAATCCCAGTGACTTTCTGAACGTTTACGCACGATAATTTATTTTAATTTTACACTTATGTTACTTATCAAACTATTCATCTCGGCAGAATTTCGATAGATGACCCAGACATATTTTGATTTCATCATGTTCACCTCAACCATCCTACAGGACGTGTCAAGCACTTGCTTTCATCCCGTGATAAATCATTGTTCAATGTTCCTCGTTCCCTGCCAAGATCTATGCTTACCCAGGATGTACTCATTGGCTTGCTGAATCAAATTAACTCCTATGGCTTAACTTGCAGTACCTTAAACGCCCCGCTGAACGGCACCCGAGTAATCATCAAGAAGAATACAAATGTTTGGAAATACTGGTAGCTCGGGTTGATGAATCAATTGTTCCTTTGTTCTCTGAGCTCGGAGAACAAATGAACAATTAAGCATACAAATTATTCCGATAATCCTCTCCGAGACTTGGCAATTGGGTTAATGGGATATCGTTGGCAGTGCACTTCATTTACCACCTGTCCTGATGCTCATGCGATTAATACTTGCCTTTCCAGCTCCATATCTCCAGCGCCTCTTGCTTGCCAGTGCATAGCTGCCAGTCCGCCGCGCATATGAATGTCCACATGAGTGCATTTGGAAACCGAATCAGTACGTGGATAGGTGATTAAACTTTTTATTCAGCACCATGTCTGCTGCGCATCCTATCCGCCGGTACACCGCTGTTAGCCGTGTGCTGCCTTCATACATGTACTTGATGAATTTCGACCTGAAACACACTTGAAATCCAATGAAGTTCAAGGTTGCTTGGTTTACAATACCTTTATAACAGCACGTTCGCAGCGCCCTTTGACCCACATCTATCCGCATGTTCTCGCACCGTACCCCGTCTGCCCATTCGTGGTGTCCTCCATGCTTGGACGTAATTTTCCCTACTCCGATTATTCCCTTCGCAGTCAAACGATGCTCGCCCATGCTTCCGTGATTTACAACCCAACAAGTATGCAGCACTATCGGTACACCAGTTTCACAACCGCCCGAAACCACGTTCTCCTGTCCCGGTGCGTCCGCAATGATAATCACGTTCGCCTTCCTGTAACTTCATGAAAGACCCCACGGCCCTGGTTAGAACCACCCTCTGTCCTACAACCTTGTGGTGCTTCATTACAAGCCCGTAGTACCCACGCGTCTTTTTGCATGCAACTCACCACTTGGCTGTTATTTCAGTAGCTAAGCCAGTAATCTTCGACGACCGTCTCTACCGCTGTATTACACGACAAGTTTTTTATCAAATAACCTCGCTATGATACCTGCTCAGGTGTCTATCACTAAACCCATTGCCTTCTCTGGTTTCAGATAATGAACTCCTGGACATATATGTTACGACATACGCAGCCTGACTACCTGGATTTACGCAATATCGGTACTGCTTGAATCCGTATGTTAACTATCCGTTACCGATACGCATGTTGCTTTCATGTCTGTTAGTGGCACGATCTACCATTAACCATGCCTTAGTGCTTCCGCGTTGTGGGTCAAGTGCGCAGTGTCGGCGATTGCTGCTTGGTGCGCGCACTTGTAGTATTGGGACATCGGCATGAGGCAGTGAGCTTGGTACAGAATCCGGTGCTTCATTATGAGGACAAGTCTAAACCGACGATATTACAGTTTTCAGAGACTGGTCTGTTACAACGGTATTTGTGCGATGTACCCTATTAATTGAGGATGCGTCTGGTAGCTACGTATTGAATCCGTTCATGTCCTTGTACCTAGTCACGATTTGGCAGATAATAGGCTGATGGTCTGTACTCTAGCGTTGCACTTATGCTAGAAGAGGCGATTGGTATTCTCCTTAGACCAAGTGCAAAGGCTGCGGTTGGGTATGCGAATCCTGCGCCGTCCAGTTCCGCTTAGTGTTTGTGTTGTAAGTGGATTTCACATGGCAGATTTAGAGCACAAATAATTACCTCACGAGAGAAATAGAATGTAGCTGTTGGCCGTCCAGCGTGTGTATGCGTCCACCACAACACTTCGACCAGTGCAGAAACAAGGAAATTGTTGGGTTGGCTACCAGGTCGACCACAGCAGAACACTTGAATAAGTAGTAAAAACAGACTATACACGTCGCCGCTTTCCGCTGTTGTCCGTTTAACACAACAAACTCCTGTTGATAAGAGTTAGCGCGGAATATCTTTAATCATGTGTAGCTTATATGGTAACTGATGAAGACGCTGAGCAGGTATAAATGTTGAAGTGACGGTTTTGAAATACAGAAAGCAGACTGTCTATTGTAGAAACCCATCTAGTGTGCATCGGATTAAACTTAGCAAATGCAACTGGTTAACCAGTGAATACAATCACTACGTCAGCAAGCCAAGTCTATGAAAGTAATAAGAATTTAAACAGACATAAAATTTCATAAAAAATTCACTTTAGCTAGAACATAAATATTACCGCAATACCTGCCATATAAAATAGTAAACACGTTTCCTTATTTCATGAGAAATCCGATTTATGTATGTCGATACAAGATTGAATAGCAATTGTTGTCTTGCTGCTATTGATTTACGTTCTCGTTCCAACTTATGTAACTCTCGTTAGAATGTTGGTGATAGTATTTCAACTTGAGTGAAGTGGACGGCAGGTGTAGACAACGTGTTGTTGTATAATTCGGCACAACGTAATAAACAATGTTGAGTAATAAGTGCATTTGGTTGTTGCTGTTGACCAAAAATGGTAGTTTTCTTACCCATTGCACGTGGTAGAATTCCACTGCGTTGGAAACACAACTTTAAGGATAGCACGAATTAAAGTACACTTGCACAGTACGGCCAGTGGTAGATTGTGCAGTGTTACGAGCTCAAACTTAATAAAAGGTCCTTTTTCTCGGATGTCGGGAGGCCAGTGGACTGCTCATTCAATCCACCCGCCTGCAGTTCCTGCATTATTTGGAAACTAACATTAAGTTTGCGTAAGCGTTCATTGGAGCATACTTTGCCACCAAACATGTTTTACCAGCTTATTCTCTGTAGCATATCTTCAATTCGACACTACGTTTTGTGAAATGGCAAAGTGATATTTCGGCTCAAAATACAATGAAACACTTACCAGGCCTATACAATTACTGTCAAATATCACTTCATCTCCAGTCTTATACAGACTAGTTGTGAAGGATTTTGGGTTCAAAAGCCTCTAATGCGGCCGAACGCTGCGATTGGAATACTATTTCATCAATGTTGAGAAGATGGGCGTGTGAATAATAGGATGGAAATTGTTCGTGTTTAGAGCGAAGCGCAATTTGTGTTGCGTCAGGAGTACCGCATTCTCTGAGGCAGCGTGAAGTTTATCAATTTCATGACAATGTAACATGTACTGAGGAAAGGTACTGAAATTTCAGTATTGAATACCATCTACGCGATACTGCGAACATCGTCCTTATCACGATATACTACATACAGCGCTAATTGTTTGAGTGCCGGCTCACATATCGAATAGGGTGCAGTAAATGTGATCCATGGCGAGGGAGCCTATGATGCGCTGAGGCTTTTGGTAGCAAGATCCCAACGGATGTTCTACCCACTGCTGCTGCTGTTGTGCCATGGGTTCATGTCCTGGATGCTACGATGTGGCGACCACTGCGTCGGAGTACCGTCACGCCCTTCTCCGAACTAAGAGCCAGAACACCAATCCGGATGATTCAGTGAACTGACGATATGCGAGAGCCGCTACCATACGAGTGCACAGTCAATCGACCGCTTTGGTTGGCGACCTGAGTCCTTCTTCGGTTAGCTGTGGATGCCCTGTCAGGATTCTAATACAAACCCAATCCTCGTCGGAGTTTAGGAAGTTGTCGATGGCCCCGTTCCCGTAAAACCTACCCATGGGAGACAACAGGTCCACGGTTTATATGCTCACCGCTCGCTTGACGTAGGGCACGAACGCCACGCATTTTCTCGATTGAAGTGATGGTACCGACGGTGCTCAATGGTTTGCTACTGCCCGCCTGCAACCAGGCAGACCCTGGTCAAATTGGTGCCAACCTGCCAAAGCCCTCCTGCTTCTGGTCGACGTCGCAGGTGCGTACCCTCATACGATCGCAAAACGTATAGGAGTTGTTCCAGATCTCCAAAAGCTGCGTGTGACAGGCCTTAAGCAGATCCTAATCTGTCGCTGGAATCACACTCCCGAGCTCGATCTGTTCGCCACTGCCTTGTGGGTCAGGTTATTGTGCCATAGGCTCTGAGTGGGGTCAACAATGCAAATCTTCGAAGCACAGACACCACCACGCGTGCGATTGCCCACCAATTTATTCGTGTGCCTGCGCGCAAACACTCAGCACCTGGTGCTTGGACGTGCGCACATTACTGGACCAGAACTCGAGTGAGCATATCGAGCGGCGCGTTGCAATGGGCGCGATATAACTGGCACACTACAGCATCGATATTGAGGCGCTCCCTAAAACCCGGCTGGCTGGGCAAGGCAAGTTGCATGAAGCTGGTGCTGGCTACACGTTCTACTGGGTGGGCAAAGCCACCTCAGCACCACTTGAACATAGGGTCGCATTTGCAAAATCAGATAGCATAAATGGCCACCTGGTGGGTCAACCAATAGGCATCAGCGCAAGACAGATGACTGTTCGTCTATGGTTCGATAAGTTTGCCAATTTTTTGAACACCTACGGTCCGACCATGTGTTATTCTGATGACACGCCTGAGCTGTCCTACTCTCAGCGATCCTCCGTGATACGGTCTGTGCCGAAGAGCGGCCGACTGTTTCTGCTGGCTGATTGGAACGCGCGTTGAGCCTGATGCATCGAGGTGGTCAGATGCCATCGATCCGCATGACATTGGTGCAGCGTATGTGAACGGAGACAGGCTGCTCTCACTGTGTGCCACTCACGGTATGACGATTACGAGCACTCGGTTTGCTCTGAGTGCAAGTGATATAAAAAGTTGGACGCACCACAAAGTGCTCACGCTTACCTGCTCTACTATGTCACCGAACGTCAGCGCGACATGCGTGAAGTGCACATGACACGCGTATTGCGTGGAACTGAGTGTGGCACTGATCACAAATTGGTGCCGACCAAACTGTAGATATAGTACCGTAAACCTATGTATTGCACACCTGACGCGCACCGGCGTACACGTAACATCCTATCCCTCGGTATTGTGAAGAAAATTATTGAGCTAGAAAAGGCGGTGGCTACACGCCTGTGTGTTGTAGAATTCATGATCACATTAGGCGACCTGTGTTACCCCATTCTCGACCATGTGTCAGCTGCTGCCGAGGAGACCATCGAGCGCGCAAACTGTACACCGCCAGATTTGTTTTATAAGGAAAATGCAACCACAGGCTTATTAGTGTTGACGACGAATGCAGAATTTGCTGCACTTGTGGCAGAACGCAGTGGATTGGGGTAGAAGCGGACGTTTGGCAGACTTCGACAGCGAGCAACCCGGGAGCTCCGTCGCATTAAAAGTGTATGGTTACCGGAGAAGGCCAAGCAGAAGCAATGCTCCGCCGAACGACGTCAACAAAAGGAATGCTTTAAATTCTTAAATACGGTGTATGGACCAAGGCTGCAGCCGCTGAGGACGCTGATCGATGGTAGCTCAGGCGCAGCGTGCACACAGACTGCAGCCCTAATGCAGCTACGGCGGAATAACTCTGACCGTCGCTGTGAACAACGCGTGTGGAACGAGGAGGTGGTGCCTTCTCAACTGAAGACTGCTCTTGTGCTACCACTGTACAAGGGCAAGGGAAGCAAGCAATGTGGTAGGGATTAGCGTGGTATCAACTTGCGGCTTCCTGGGGACTAGGGTGATTGCCCGAATCCTACGCAACCGCCTCGTTAGTCAGATTGTGTAGTCGAACGTGGCGAACAGCAACGTGGTTTCTGTTTGGGTTGCAGCACAATCGGTATGGTGTTTGTGGCTCAACAGTTGCAGGAGAAGTGCAGTAAAGGAAACCAGCCGTAGCACTCGCTGTTTGTTTATTTCACCAAAGCAATGGAAACGGTGAACCGCATGGCCCTGTGGCTGGTGTTGGGTAAGTTTGGTTGTCTGCGTAAATTTTTAAGTCTAATTGGATCTCTGCACAGTGGTATGCGGGCGAGGGTGCAGCTGAGTGCACAGACGTTGGATGAATTTGCTGTTTTCTCTGGTGGGAAGCAAGACTGTGTCTTAGCTCCTGCCCTATTTAATAATTACCATGCAGATGTACTGCACTTTGGATGCGGCTTGTGATTACGGTGCTCCTGTGGAGCACCGTATTGATTGTGGTTTGCTGAACATATATCGTTCCGGTGCAAATACCCAAGTCTTGAAGACAGCTATCCGTATGTCGCTGGTCGCTGACGACTGTGCCTTGTTTGCACACAGTGCAGATGAGTTGTTGTACATGAATAATACTCTGGCTTCCACAGCGGCTAAATCTGGGCTCACCATCTACAAAACTAAATCTCTCTGCCGCTTTCAGCATTCCACCGAAGAGCAATATGAAATTGTGACGCGAAGCAGCATTGGTTATGTGTCATTGGTAAACTGGTTCCGCTTCTTGCTACCTTGGGAGTGTGGTGTCGAATGCCAAACAGCCAAAGAGTGAGCTGCATATCCGCTCCTTGACGGCTGTGGCGGCATTCAAATAGCTTGAGTACCGAGTGTGGAACAGCCCCCAGCTTACAGTTGGCGCGAAACTGATCGTGCACAAAGCTATGTTGCTGTCCGTTCTTCTATAAAGCAGGGAAAATCTGGACTATCAACTGGCAAAATGTGAGATCTCCCTAGCAGTTTCATCACAAGGCTTTGCGACGGGTTCTGCGCAGCGGTTGGTGCAAAAGAGTTGAAGACGCGGAAGTTATGCCCCGAAGACAAATGTATCCAGTGAATAACATACTATTTATGAGATCCTTGGCGTGGCTCGGTCATGATTGCCTTATAAATTTGACGCGGATACCGAAGCAGGTATTATATGAGCAGCTGAGTGTGGGGAAGCGGTATTTGGGGAAACCGAGGCTTCTGTAGAAGAACAGGATCAAAGTGGGGCTCTCAGGTTGTAATGTTGCTTGTAGGTCATGGGAATTGAAGGCGGTTATTTTGGCTCGTATGGCTCGATCTGATCACGAATTCCGTTGCCGAAGTGCAAGAGATGGCCTTTTGCATGCAGAGAATCGGATGGTGGTTGCCGAAGCAACAGTCACCGATGGGGTGCGCTTCATCGACATCGAGCGCATGGAGCTGTTGCACATTCGGTCGCAAATGCCTGAGGCAGGCAGTCCTAGTGTGTCATGAAATAGGCAACACGGCCTCCGCATCAACAGGACGACGTGTACTGCTTACAGCGTAGACAGAAATGGTGAAGCTTTGGTACGTACGCTGCTTGCGATTCACTAACCATGTGCTTGCGTGCAGAGTTACATTATTTCAGGTGTTGGGTTTACTATCTTCTCCTAATGCTCCTTTGTGACCTCAATCTCAAGTCTATAAAGATACGTTGCTATAAAGCGTACGTCGCTTAAGCGAATTGTGGTTAACTTCATTAACAATTTCGCTTTTGTGGCATATATTAAAGAAGATTTTCTGACATACTGAACTTATCGCAGATTCGTTGGTAACCAATTTATTTCATCTACTCCTTCCGTGGAATGTTATATCATCATGTACGTATGCATTATTCGACTTGTGCTTACTTGATGATTTCATTTCGAAGTGATTGGCTGTTGTTTGACATCCATGGTGAGCCTGTGATTAAGGTGTATTTTGAGAATGTGCCTATCTGTCTAGTACCCACTACCTAGTCGATATTGGCTCCAGGAGATATTTGGCGTTTGCAAGTGGGGACGCGGTGCACAACCTTGTGTCCGTGATAGACTCAAAGGTTGGTTTCATGCACCCAGATTGAAGTGGACTACGTTCTAACCACCGCCTTTTGTGCGATGGATTCTCAAATTCAGCGTGGCTGTGCTTGCCGCTGAGAAAATGTGGGCCTGCTCTGTTGATGAAACTTGGCTCCCATCCACATGCCTCCTGATCATATTCGTTCGAATTTACACTGAATATGGTGTGTGTGGATGGAGCTGTGGGTGATGCAACGCAAGCCACCCATCGTCCCTCTGCAGGCGTAGACGTCTTGTGGCAGTGCACAATGACAGACATTTCCGAAACGGGATGCAGCCAACCATACACACAACAAATATCGCTATTAAAGTCAGCTGCATCTTTCACTTGCATAACCGACTCGGACTCATTTCAGTCACACAAGAAATGATGCGTTGAGGCTAAACTTTATTAAATATACTCAAGCATATCATACTACTTACACGCAAACTTGGCGTTTATCGTATTATTCGTCGCAATCAGTCGACAATTCAGATATGTCGACCAGCTGTCCGGAAAAGCACCAGGCGGCCGTTTCGCCCTATTGGGGCTCATCAGTGGTGCGCATCCTTCGGTCCTCTGCGGAGGATCGAATCCATGACTGCTAGTGGCTCTTGCCAACTAGCCCGCAGCTTATGCAACTGCGCCATGGAGAACGGTATCTAACTATCGTGAATTGTTAGCTAAATACCAATTCGCCCGTACGGATTCCACAAAATGCTAGGTCGGTTCATAGCTGCCGTAACCTGGAAGTCCTGACGCCGGAAGGCCGACCGCTGTCATCTGCATGGCAGGTGCCTGCATGGCAGTGGAGGATGCGTCGGGCTATATGGCATTTAGCTAACAATTCACGATAGTTAGATACCGTCCTCCGTGGCGCAGTTGCATAAGCTGCGGGCTAGTTAGCAAGAGCCACTAGCAGTCATGGATTCGATCCTCCGCAGAGGACCGAAGGATGCGCACCACTGATGAGCCCCAATAGGGCGAAACGGCCGCCTGGTGCTTTTCCCGACAGCTGGTCGACATATCTGAATCGTGGGCTGGTTGCGACGGACAAAATACTCCCCAAAATCCTTCCATTCATAAGTAATTTATCGTATTTATTGCTATTGTAAGAAATGTTCAAATATGTTCATTACCGAATAAACATCGTGGAAGTGTAACCGATTTTAAGAACTTGTAACAGGATTAATTTGGCTTTTGCAATGCGAAAACATGAGATCTGGTAAAATGTACTCTGTGGGCGTGTTTATGTTGTTGTTAGCGTGAGGTAGGAGCAGGTATAGCGAAACGTGGAGGTTATCTTCCTCATACATAAGCTGTTTTGTAAATTGGTGGGCCGATTGTTCTTGGTGTTGTCGTGAAAAATCCCTAGCAATTTCAATAAGTAGTTTTATAGGGGACTGTGTATTACCTACTACATAGGACTTATGAAGATATAGTTTGTCTTCCCGCGTAGATTAAATGGCATCTACGTGGAATTTTCTACCACAATGGGAATCTCTTAGAGGTGTTTATTTCAGAACCCAAATAATATGAATCCGCTACGGCGTGAAAAGCATTCGGATAGATTTTTCCTCCTGCTTCCTCCTTAACTGGTGAAGTCGGTGTAGATTTATCCTGTGGAGAGAAGGTTGCTGCCGCTTTCGAAGTCTGCTCTGATCATTCTCTTAAACTCCGTATTGGGGTAGTAGGAGTGTAGTACATCAAATAGGTTTCAGTGCGTTCAATTTGGTACAAGCTTGTCATTTTCGGTTCTGTCTTATTTTGGCTTTGCGAACTCCATTTTAAGCCATCGTACAATGGCTTAGTTAAGCCGGTCCACACTTTTCTACAAATTCACGTCCCTAATTTTCACATTTTGGACGTCGAGGCATTGCGATTCCGGGGCTTGAGCCGGCTGGTTGACTTGAACTTTGCATTGACGGGCGCGCTTAATGTGTTAACATCCTGTGGGTGGTATGCAGCGTGATGCTTATGGTTAATGGTTCCACGAAGCATGCACCGGTCCGATTCCGGAACAGAATATTCCTCTAATATGCAACGGAGATTGTCATTGTGGCTGTCAAGAAGGTTTGTTTCGGTTCACTGAATTCCAAACTAGCAAAAATGAGACATGTATTATCTTCATTACCGGCTTCATTGGATGGGAAGTGGACGACAATACAAACCTACTTCACCTATCCTGGTACCTTTTACGCTTAGTGGCACGGCGTCATGTACCGATTGCGACGAAGCCTGTTTACTTGCAAAAACTATACAAGGTCGTTGGTTTGTGAGTCTCCGTTACCAGACATCGACGTATAACATAGAGATTCCATTGGATTTCTTTCGGACGGAGTTTCCATAGCTTGGGATCCGGTATGCGCAATTCTTCATGAAACGAATCCCACCAGAGATGCTGGGAAGGACGCCTTAGCGATCCATATGATAAGGAGGTGGTTAAAGCGCAAGCAAACGCCTTTATTTTTTACTCAGCTTCTTAACTCACCGTTTTGTTTATAGACATCACCGATGCTTGCTTCCACCATACACACTGCTCAGGCTGGATAGCCTATGTATTTGGGACAACTGCATCAAGCTCGCTACTACGTGGTCTTTTACTTAGAGGTTGTGACAAGTGTCAGCCACGGATTGGCCTTGTTCAGGAAAGTGGACAATCTTATAAGAACGATTTCATGATCACGATTTGACTGGTGTAGGCCGGTATCGCATCGTGCATTGTGTAATGTTCTTCAGGAATCGAGCGACAGTAGGATATGCTTCAGTTGTCAAACGGAAATTTTACTAATCACCTTGTTTAACAAATCCCATGTGAATGAATCTCATCTTACCTTGGCAGCAGTGCGCGCTGAGGCTAACCACGCCAATGTTTGTAGCTAGTCTTGCTGTCCTCCACTAACAGGGGAGTTAATTTGCCTACAGCGAAACGCGTAATAACGTCTGGCATTTTCATTTCAATCACCTAAACGTTATATCACTACTACAGTCAGAAACAACTTATTAGAGCTTGCAGCGGAATGTATAGATTTTGGATTGTCGGCTTCATTTCACGTCTCACAGCAATGCTGCCGTGTTCAACAGAGCTTAAAGACTACTCACATAAGCTTGCCGTTGTTAAGTGATATACTTTGCTGACTCAATAGAAGATGTCACAGCAATGTTGCAATGTGCAATAGAGCAAAGCGACTACTCACATGAGCTGGCGGCCGGTATTTTTTAGATGTTGACGGCTCCACTTAAGATGTCACAGCGATGCTACCATATGCAGTAGAGCTAACTGACTACTCACATAAGCTGGCCGCCGGCAAATAAACGTTGTCACCGGTTACATTGCATGACTGACAGCAATACAGCGTCAATGTAATACCAGGGTAACGGTGAAGGTTACAAAGCGGAAATGATGCTCAGGCCAATTCAAATTGCTCACGCTGAGGTTGAGGAGAGTAGTGCTTTGTCACGTCAACACAGTGGATCACTGAGGTCTGGGATATATTCCATGCAATGCATACGGGTATAAAATAAGTGCTGAACATACCTGGTGCACGATGCCATTATGGGCTTGTCGTACGGACACTTGCGAGGTGGATATTTTGTCGCACAGAACACCTCTGGTAACTATTTTGATCCCTTATTAAGAATATGTTATTATCGATCCATTTGAGGCTCGCGCAAAAGCTGACCCCTTACGGGTATCTGGCCGCCCATTCATTGGGTGACTGCCTTCTTGAGGGTAGAGAACAGTGTGTACGAGTAGACCAGGGCCTATCGTCTAGGCAGTCTGTCTACTGTGGTGTGCCGCAGGGCTCGGTTCTTGGACCGATGCTGTTCTCTATATATGTGAATGACCTACCCGCGAAGCTTGAGGTACCACCGTTGCTACTTGCTGATGACCTGAAACTGTGGAACCTTGTCGATGTTCCTGGGGGTTCCGAAGCTATACAGCAGGTATTGCCTAAGCTTTGGGACTGGTCTATTTTATGGTTACTGCCCATAACTCAGGCAAAGTGCTCCGTTCTTCTAATTGGAGGAGGTTTTCCTCCTACGAAGTACTTGGTCGGTGGGGTCGAACTCCCACGTGTATCTAGCCAGGTTGACCTAGGTGTCGTACAGTCTTCGGGTTTATAATCCGGCGACAACTGAAACATGGCCGCAAGCGGAGGTTTCCGGGTGTTTTGGTTAATACTACGTTCGTTCGGAGTCTTGACGGGCGGCATCTTTACAACACTGTTCTCGGCTTTCGCTCGGCCTCATCTAGCACACTGCGTCCAGGCTTGTCCGCCCTGCGTCGTCAAGGACAAAATGGAGCCAGAGTGGGTTTTACGAGAAGGTACTGGGTTAGTCGAGTGACTACGGGGACGGACTTACTCAGAGCGTCTACTTAGTTTAGGAATGCATTCAATGCACTACCGAAGGCTAAGTGAAGACGTAATCCTAACCTACCGTATCTTAACTGGGAAGGTTTCTCCAAATTTTAGTTTCCAAATAATGGAGGAACCGCAGGCGGCGATTGAATGAGCAGTACACTGGCCTCCTCACATCCGAGATAAAGGACTTTCTATTAAGGTCGGGCTCGTAACAATGCACAATCTATCACTGGCCGTACTGTGCAAGTGTACTTTAATTCGTGCTAACCTTGAAGTTGTGTTTTCCAATGCAGTGGAATGTTACCACGTTCAATGGGTAAGGAAACGTACGATTACTGGTCAACAGCAACAACCAAATACACCTTTTATTCACCATGATTTATTACGTTGTGCCGACTTATACGACACGTTATTTACACCTGCCGTACACTTCACTTAATTGAAATAATATCACCAACATTCTAAAGAGAGTTCTAAAAGTTGGAACGCGAATGTGAATCAATAGCAGCAAGACAACAATTGCTATTCATTTTGTATGGACATACATAAATCAAATTTATCATGAAATAAGGAAACATGCTTACTACTTTATTATGGCAGGTTTTGCGGTAATTATTATGTGCTACGATAAAGTGAATTTTAAATAGAATTTTATATGTCTGTATATCTTTGTATCACTTTCATGTACATCGCTTGATGACATAGTGATGGTATTGACTAGTTAATCACTTACATCTGCTTAGTTAAATCCGATGAAATCTAGGTGGGTTTCTACAATAGACAGTCTGCTTTCTGTATTTCAAAACCGTCACTTCAACATTTATACCTGCTCAGCGTCTTCAGCAGTTACCGTAGTAAGCCACACCTGGTTAAAGATATTCCGCGCTAACTCCTGTCAACAGGAGTTTGTTGCGTTACACGTACAACAGCAAAAAGCGGCGACGCGTATAATCTGTGTGTTCAATGCTTGTCCAAGTGTTCTGCTGTGATCGAACTGGTAGCCAATGCAATCATTTCCTTGTTTCTGCACTGGTCGAAGAGTTGTGGTGGGCGCATACACGCTCTGGACTGTCAACAGCTTCATAACAGGTCTCCCGTGAGGTAATTATTTGTGCTCTCAATCTGCCATGTAAAATCCACGTACAACACAAACACTCCTTGCGGAAATGGACGGCGCAGTATTTGCATACCCAACCGCAGCACTTGGTCTGAGTATATTACCAATCGCCTCTTCCAGCACAAGTCCAACTTAAGAGTACGGATCACCTGCCCATTATCTGCAAAATCGGACCTAGGTACAAGGGCACGACCGGATTCAACATGTAGCTACCAGACGCATCCCCAGTTGATAGGGTATAACCCACAAATACCGGTGTAACAGACCAGTCTCTGAAGACTGTCATATCATCGGTTTAGAATTGTCCCCATAATGACGCACCGGATTCTGTAACAAGGTCACGGCCTAGTGCCGATGTCCTGCTGCTACACGTGCGCGCACCAAGCAGCAATCGCCGACACTGGTGCAACTCTCATAGACAGATCTGGAACGTTCAGTACACCCAGGATGCTTCTATGTGCTATTGATGAAATATAGGAAGAGTTTGCCCGAGAAACCTGGCGAGGCTAAGTCGGAGTCTTAGGTGATTCCACAGTGCCCAATTTATGGATTTTCGATTTAGCGGGCGCATTGCACCTAAATGGCATATGACGCAGAAGTAAAATGCTCGCAGGAAGCGGTGACGTCATTCCGCGCATGTGCCCGATCTACGTACAATGGAGCCATACAGATATATATCTAGCAGCTCAATATTTGCATATTTCAATGAGTACTCGCTTCGAAAACTGTGTACTAAAATGCTTGTGGCTTGGTAAATCATTTTTTCTCCAACTTGTGCTACCGGTCCCATCCATTCTGGACCAAAATAAGTACTAATAGAATAGTTTGTGGGGTTAACATTCGTACACAATAATCGCAGCTTACCTTCCACTTCGCATACGGGGCCACATTTTGTTAATAAATGAAGTCGTGGTGGTTAAACTAATGTCTGAACAACAATCTCAAACATTCTGACGGTACATGATTTGAAACGTTTGCTAAAGGAGGAGAGAACAGCAAAACGCGCATGTTGATGATCTTTCCATGCTGTTGGCGCTACTTATCAACATGCATTTTATGTTTCTGGTAAATTATTAAGCTTTGAGGAACGTGCCACAATTTCGTGGTTCTCTATGATTAGAGTCTGCGCTTTGCTGCGGACAAAAAATTGCCTTCTTAAATTTCACAACACTATAGTACAAATCCTTTGGCAAGGTTACACGCTAGCATTCCCCGTTCATTTGCATTCGAAGTGACATGGAATGCTCCGTGCATCTTATACTTTTGCACTCTGGATCGAGTGCAATTAAGAACAGAACAGCCGAAAACGTGGTTACATGAACGAAGTCGCTGATATATGCATGAACATTTAAATGCATGTAAGGATTCTTTTAGCATTTGATCATCAGAAGTCCATGAATTAAGCATTGCAAAACCATGAGCTTCAATTAGATTTGCCTACTACTTTATTGATGGTAAGTGTTTATGAGGAGAAACGGTGTACTGTATACAGGGAACTGCATTTGTCACTTTAAGGGAAGCAACCCGCACGATACACAATGCATGACCATAATGACACCTACCATCTGCAATTCATCCAGAATAAATAACACTACATGACCCCAGTTGTTTGATGTGCAGTCGCATAGTTTACTACTGTACACCAATAATAAAGATCCTGTGAACAATATGTGCTCCATTTTATTAGAACGAGCATCTTATGCCTCTTAGACATGGAATTTCATGTGAATTGAGCACCCTTTTCTCAACGTTTTTAACTGTAATAAGAAAACTGTGAATTAGTCACGGATGCCTTTAAACACTTCATCAAACTCCTAAGTAGTGTAAACGCATGACAGCAGTCAGGCAACGCGTAATCCAACACAAAACAAGTTAAAGTTGATTTTCGGTTTGTGTCAGAGATGAATATTGAGGTAGGAAAGCCAGCTATCTAACTGACGTACTCGATGCATCGAACAAAGCGTTGTGCAAGTACGTTCAATTAATCAGCAAAAATTGTGTGGACAAATTGTTGTAATCACACAGGATACCGGCTGGTCAACGTCGAAAACAAGAACACGAACTACTCCTTAACTGAGTGAATGCGTGCTCCGGAGTTAAATCTAAGACAGTTAATATTGGCGTCTTGTAATTGTGTTCTCCATAGAACTAGACGTTTACTAGCAGTTGTACGTTACACGCATATTGTTGCTACTCAATAAATATCTAAACTATTTGATGTTATTTGTTGCACATCACGCACACATTTTATTCAATCCCAGCTTAATAGTGGCGTGAGATAAAATAATAGATATCCCGTATTTCCTAAAGCGTAGCTTTGCGCGTGCAGTGATATGCTGTGGCATCAACGAGCTGTGTTATGCACTGGATGGGCTAACTCCCCGGACCAGTGAGTAGTATAATATCGTTGCAACTTTGACGGAGTCATAATAATCCACTTGCAACTTGTGATGGCTTACTTGGTTAAATGCACCTGATCTATTGTTTATCAACCGTACTGTTTTCCTACTGCAACCGAGTGGTCTGTCCAACAAAGTAGGAGGGACACGAACCGGCGAGAACACGCGCGGTGCCCAACGACTAGAAGACAGAACCAATTTTTCAGCATACGACGGCGTTATAAAGCTTTTGTCAACCGGTACTCTTCGAGACATGTAACCATCAATGTCACCAGGATGCAATTGTCCGACGTATTCGGTCCATGCAACGCCGCTGGCTCATCCTTCAGCCCAAATGCATGTAGCATTTGTTCTAGTCCTTTAATCCTGAGGAAGGCTGCAGCCAACTGATCCTGAGACGATTATGGGTTTGAGTTACTTAGGTTCTCTGACCTCCGTTGTGGGATTTTGGACTATTTTACCCATTAAACTGAGTGTCATAATATTCAACTTATGTACCTGCAACCGATACTGTCGACTGAGGAAACAAATCACCACCATCATCATTGTACACGTTAGTTGCAGGTGGAAATGACCTAAGCTATTGTGTCGCAAAACTAAGCACCAAATTTAGGCATGGTCTGGGCCACAAACTCCGAGGCAGTGGTTGGGATTAGTTCAAGTTTAATCGCTAGTCCAAGTGGGAGTGGAACGATAGGATTATCCTGTGTGTTGTACCTTCAGCGGGTCGCCGAACCACGATTTGGCTGATTTTGAAATACTGATGGATCCAAAATAAAGACCGCATCACACCCTATCCAACCATTTACTGCCCACGTATCCTTCCCTAGCAATAGAACAATGGTATAATACGGATAAGAAAGTCAAGACTTGACAAGTCCGGTGGGATTGTTTGTGGGAATAACGTTGGTTCTATGAAGTTACACAAAAGTGAAAATACATCTGCGGACTCACCATATTATCTAAGTGAACACAGCTATATCTGTCTACCCGGATTTTGTCAGGTTGGTGTGCAAACTTTTGGTCTGCATCTTGTCATCACTTAATGAATGGAATCCAGATCAAGTAAAGAAAATAGGGTGAAGCATTGTCTAGTATTTTTTAATGTTTTGCGTAGGCTGGAAATGATACAGGTCGCAAGAGCATTCCATGGTTGACAAACTCGAAGAGCAAGACACCTATGGCAGCTGTCAATCCGACGGTATTAGATGGTAAGTGTCAGATTATGACCTCTCAATTCTGTGTTGCAGCTAAGCTTCAGGAGATGGCGGCAAGCGTCACCGGGGTATTTCAAAATCTGAAACGCCAGCAGCAGCTCACTCTGTAGATGGCGACATCTTCCGTTGTACACCCCCTTGGCTTTCAGACGTCGATGGTATTGCAGATGGGACAAACCCTCCACACTTTTCCTTGCCCGTCGCTGTGTCGTATCCAGTTTAACCTGATCGCATTTCAACCAGGGTAGCCATCCATGCATCGCGTTTACTACATGGGGCCATACATACGCACTGCACATTTGGTGAATGACATAGGGATGGAACCTCCCCAACACACTCCGCAACAGAACAACTTGTTTGTTCGCGGTTTTGGACGCCTTCAAGACCTGTGCCGAACATCCGAGGTCATCTTCGATCACTACCTCAAGGTCTCACTCTTGTGAAGTGTATTTCAGAATGTCGCATCCAAGCTTATATGCGTAGTGCAATTGTGGCACACAAGCACGATTTTGCACGGCCGCGTTAAACGGATGTAGATTTATCTTTGACCATTCAAACGCACAGTCTAATCCTCGTTGCAACACACTGTGAGCTTCCTGACAGTGGAGTCCCCCCATATCTTGCTGTCATCGGCAAACGACAGGAAATTTGCCTTGTTGGCACTCGAAAGGTCGTTAATATATAGAACAAGAATAACCGCGGTCGTAACACCGACACCTGTAGAACTCCGCAGTGTAAATCAATTGCATCAGCAAATGAACATTGTACCTGGCGGCGCGGATGAAAAAGAAAGTTTCCAATACATCCAAGGACAGAGTTCTCAACTCCGCATGCTTGCAGCTTTTGCAGGAGGATACGGTGATCTATTCGGTCGAATGCTTTGGAATAGTCTAGGTATGTAACATTAATGTCGGTCCCACAGTCAACTCTCTCGGTCCAACTGTCATGGGCAAATGTAGCTTGGTAGTACATGACCGGTGCTAACGGAATCCTTGTTGCTACGGTACTATGATTTTGGACATTTCGAAGTAACCCACTGCAGCCTCAGCCATGATGGATTCCATCACCTTCGAGAGCACCGGGTGGAGAATCAGTGAGTGATAATTGGCTGGCTCTGAACGGCTGACACTTTGAAAATCGGGATAATTATGCCTTTATTCCACATGCTAGGGACATGCTGTTCGTCCAGGCATCTTTGGGAAAATCTCGTTAGTGGTTCATCTATTCTGGTAGCTGCCACCTGCAGCGCTTTCGGGGGAGGGTTCTCAACTCCGGCAGATCTATTAGTGCGCAACAATAGTAGCATCCTCAAAATGGTCACTGAACTACACCTGACGTGTGCAAATACTGCCATTTTGAAGAATGGGGCAGGCACGTTACAAATGCTGGTAGCAAGTCGGAGAATTCGGGGCATATTTTCCCTGAGCTCTCACTCTGCCCGTGCTACGCGCTTATAATGCTCGAATAATATTTTCATATTTCTTGGGCACACCTTTCCTGAGTAACCAATTCCAAAGCGCACCGATCAACCGCATCCAATGCACCTTTGATGTTGAGGAACACAACTGCGGTGGGTCGCCAATATGTGTGACGGTGCTCTAACAACTGACACTAGTAGCTTTATAATACTACAGTTGATCCAACCGAAGCTTGATCAAGTTTTTATGCGATCGCACTGTTATATATCATCTAAAATTTCTATGTAGATCAAGGAGGGTTAAGTGCTGTTAGTCTCAACTATTATAAAGCAGTTACCAAACGGGAAGCGTAATGGTATGCGCGCCGGATGCAAGAAATATATGTACTCCATTGTGTTACAAAACGACGATACACATTGCTTATGTGCAAGGCAATGCCAAGTTTCACAAGTGATGAGTTTAAATGCACACTTGGAAAATAGGGTGAGGAATGCAAACGTAACATTTAACATGCCCAAACCAACGTTGTTTACTGCATGAAAACGGTAGAAATTGCAACGTCATATGTTTATCGGACGCAAGGGGTGCGATATACTTGTGACAGCTTCTGCTTTCATAGTTGCCTCGATCAGCTGTACAGAAAGGGACAGTGGAATGTCGTACTATATTGACCTGCTGTGTGAGATCCACGCAGTCTGGCGTCGATTACTGAGTGCATAGCATAGATGTGGCGTGATCTTCATATCTAGGAAACAAATGGGTCGGATAAACCAATGTTCTGTCCGTTTACCCGACGAAGAAAGGATAACATAGCGGCAACAATCAACCCTGTTTTAATTAATTTACACTTAGTTGCCATCGGTCCAGCTGCTTGGGCATTACATTTCCTAGTGGAAGAGCATGTGTACAAATGGCTACTACGGGATGTCACCTAGTTCTTCTCACACCACCTGCACAATCACCTTCTTTTTATCATTTACTACAATTGTTACAATTACCATCTATCAACCATTTGTTACTGTCTTTTTTTTCTAATCATGTTAAGGCATACCAATTCTTACTACCTGCCAATCGCCCACACCATCGCGATGAGGTAGATGGAGCCCATATATTGTGTACAAAACCGCAGTAGACTGCCATGGAAACAACGGCGTTGCACTTGTTCTTCCTTCCAATCTCTAATTCACGGTCTCACCGTACCTGTAACCATGTCTATTCACCTGTCCTTGCATGTACACTTACAAGACCATAGGAAACTTTGACATTTGCCAGTGTCCTCCTCACTGCGTCAGCTAAACTGTTAAAGGGAAGCGATGCTTACGATTGTCAAAACTTGCCGATTTATGGATATTTTCTGGATTATTGCCATCTAGTAGATTTACAGTATGCTCTATATCAGAATGCAACCAGCTTACTTGCAGTATCAAAAAGCCCGCACTTCTGTAGCCAATTTAATTTACAACTTGTGGAAGTATCTGCAGCCTTTTCTCCATAATATTTTAGCCTTCTTACGCTCGCGAACAACTGCCTACTCAAATGTCCTTTATGCTTCAATTTTCACGCATTATTATACACTTTTTTATTTATCTGTACCCATACACACTTCTTTGAAATTCTTCTCGCTTTCTTGTCTCAGTTCGCTGCGCATGCTTTCTGAGCGATTCTTCCACGCTGTCGCTGCGCATCTGGTTATCAGAGTTATTGGTGAAAATTGCGTTGTTTTCACAACGTGGTATACAGCCAGAGTCGGGAATTTCAAAGGTTTAGCACTAAGAAAGCATCACTGACAGATAGTTTCATCAAACATTTTATGTAGTCCTTTTGGATACACTTATTATTACTATTCCACATGCACAACAATGACTTCGCGTGTGTAGTGCTGCTATTGTTAAGTCATTGTATATGGTCGACGTGGACACCGTGGACTGTGACATATCTGACATCTATATATCTTCAATAAGATGTCCGAATGCAGTTCGGTTAAGTTCATAGCTTGATAGTAAACCTCCTTTTTTGCCTTTCTGATGGGAAAAAGCTCTAAATCTGATAAACTGGATGTGTGTATTGTAGCAGAACACTCTGCGTGTATCTCTGCACCGGAACTATTAATATTCGGATGGCTTCAACAAAGTAACCACACACTTTAATCAGATAACTTCGCAAAACCTATCATGATTTGCACGAAACCATAATCGTTTCAAAGCATTCAGTTGTAGCGCTACGAATACTACCTTGAATATGTCCATGCCGTCTTCGGAATCGTCCGCCTTCTCGACACAAAACGTACTTATTCTTATCAATGCATGAATTCCTGTTTTCAACCATCTTGCTGAGTTGCACAGATCTACAAAACAATATGGCAAGAGCAGTTTTACTGTACCTGTAGGTGTTTACTTTTAATCTATTTTTCTCCAGTGTCAGGAGAAAACTATTCTGCCTTTGGGTCAAAAACCTACCATGAACGTAATAAAGCAGGAAACAGAATCAGAAAACGCGAACTGTAGAGCATATGGATAAACAAGCGGCCCTCTAAGTTTGCTCCCTTAACACTCGTGTGTTATTAATAAACACTTTTATAAGAAAGTTATCAAGGCTTCAAAATCCAACAAGATCCGCAATACATATTAACGAATTGAGCGGTGTGATTGAACAAGCTAATCAATATCAGTAACGGATGTGACAGTCCTCGATAAAGTTATCATACACGGCATAAACCTTTACTTGCCTTGTCGAATGGGTGTCTGGGCTTAATAAAATGGTGAATAACAGATGAAACAGCAGGTCATTTTGCATATCCATCATAGGATAAACTTGACCATTGTGAGCATATTCTAACCCACTAGTCAAGCTAAGATGGGTTTTCCAAGAATTAAGTAAGGCTGGTCACAAAGAATAAGCAGGTGTTGAAGGCGAATAACTGTTTCGCTAGGAGAATACTTGATGGACTTTTACCCTGTTCTCCCTATTAGGCCCGCTTCAGTCTGAAGAAGGAGATTATGCAGCCAGTCAAAAATGTGTAACTTGGAGCTTTGTGTGTCAGTGTTCTAATACCACCACCATTAAACAAAATACGTTGAAGCCAACCACCTCATGCCCGACTTAAATAAATACGACTACGGCCTAGGAGACCCACCGTAGTGTCCTAAAATCTTAATCTATGTTGACACGAGTTTTGCTTGGAACCTACTTGCGTCAAGCGCACCCGCAAATCCAGGTCCTCAGTGGTCAAATTCCTTGTTTCCGCATCTAGGTCAATTAGCCAGTACAACAGGCTGTTTTATTCCATATGGCGCCACGGATAAGAACGTTTTAATTGGACAGCAAGTGTCAAAGAAAACTTATAGGGGGCTAATTAACTGGTCGCTATATTTCCATAGGTCGGTGTTGTAAAATAAACTGAAGTATTTCATGGCAATGATTTCGCGCAGTCATTAATTCTTCTGAGGAGGTCGTTGTCTCTGCCTGAACTTTTGATCTCCGCAAGTAGTTAGACCGTTACGGTTCATTTCGCCACAGATAACAGGTGATTACTTTCGATGGCATTATCAGAGCTCAAAAGTTGCGCACGATTCCAAACGAAACACTTACACTCTGTTAACAAATACCAAGCCAAGGACTGCATTTAACATGGTGGGAGGTTGCCTGATATGCTTTAGTACAAGATACGCAGTAAGTTGGAGTCAGTCTTTTTAAAGTCGCCGGGAACTGTGCACTAGGAGAGTTCCAAGTATTCAAGGATTGCAGCTGTAAGATAAGATAAGATTCTTCGACTTCAACAGCAGGGAGGAATACAGTGATTACCCAGTGGAACCAAATGATAACCGTTCATGATACCTGGTATACCTTGCACAATCAAACAACTGAAGCAATACGATTTGCAGCGTAAAATGTTTTTTATCGACCTGCATCTTAAATAATTGCTGTAAATAAGCAAACAAATATCAAGGAAAGGTATATTTCTGGAATTTGCCAGGAGCCGATCCCAATCAAGCTCAAATCTAATGTATTACAGACGTTTCATTCGCACGCTTGTTGTTAAATATAAATGTCTAAATGGAGAAGTTAAGATGTATGGGACGGAGGTATCAAAAGAATGAAAGTAAGTGCACATTCCTCGATTTTTAACGATATTTGGGTTGTTTTCTTTTTTGAAAACTAACATTGCTGGTGGGTTTTCGAATGCGCATGTTCTGTCCAGTGCATTCTGAGGCGGTATCAATGGGAAATGTTAAGGAAGAAATGACCGAAGATAACAGAACAAGGAAAGGTCGTGTATATTCGGTATATCGATAGATCAGCAGAAAAACGTAAGTAAAGGTTTTATTGGGGGTCATCACTATAAGAGCAAAATACATCGGGATCCAAAACTGCATTCTTAACCTCAACGTAAATCTAGGTTTCCTAAAAGAGAATGAGGCCCACGCGAGAATATGTGGACAGTGAATCACAATTTTGCGGTGTAGTTTTCTATGTCGCGACCGAATATTCGCACTGATTAAAATATTTAGGCTCATGGTTTCTACTCAAGTGCAGCTCGCCAACACGCAAGGAGTTTGTAGGGAAAAGTATTGTTTCTTTTGTATTATTTTAGGTTGTTTTACATGGCTTAACCAGGGAAAAGCGTCCAATGTTTAATAGTTCAATATGGTTTGCTGGCATAAAATGCATAAATTTACAAGACCCAAAAGATGGAAAATGCATAAGCACATTAAAAACAAAATATTCTAAGATAGAATGTGGATCATCAGCAGTAAAGACGTCGCACTTTATCACACCATTGTGTAGCCTATAACACTAACAAGAATCAGTAGTCTCTCGAATGTCGCGATGTCTGTTTCGTTCACCACATGTGTTGGTAGTGCATTTCAGTTGGAACAGATTCTAAGTGAGTAAAAATACTTCCTACAATCCAAACGGGGGTGTTGCGTCACTAGCTTCAGATGGTGGTTTCAGCATTATTTGTACGGGGTCAGCATTGATGTACATGGGTACCCGCTTTCAGTTAGTATAAGGTAGGTGAAGAAGAGATCCCCGCGTGCCGTCCATGTTCTTAAGTGAGCACACCGAGTAAACGAAGAGGCAGTTCGTAACTGAAACCGGATATTCAATGTGTGTCTTTGGTAGCTCTAATTTGAGGCTACTCCAAGAGACGGATAGTATGTTTTAACCAAGAGTTCCAGGTCTGAACCGCATTTTCAACATGGGGAAGAAGTAACGTGTTTATCAACATTGGTACTAGCCGTCGCTCAAAGATGCCGAAAGCTCGCCTCAAAAGCCGCTAGTTCAAATTCGCCAATTCTGCTGCTTTCGAGCATTGAAGCGAATTGCCAACACTTTCTTGTACGATGATATCCAACCCCGTTCACTAGTCAGTTGTTACAAAACGTGCTGTCCAAGGAGACATGTGCTGTTGTAGCTGTTACGCACCACAGCATTTGGCTCCTTACAGGGTTCATTGGGAGCTGCATCCTTTATACCGATTCGGTAATCCGGGCCAGATGGTTCTGAAGATAGGCACTGTCGAATGCTGAGCGAATTGCTGTCCATGTTTTAACATCCTCTGCAAATATCTGCACTGAGATAGTGTTTTCTGGAAGATCATTTAGGTAAACTAAAAACAGTAACGGGCGGAGGACGGATCCTTGCGGGACACCACTGGATACGCATAGGCTTTCGGATTGAGTACTGGTTATTTTTACCATGATGGTTCAGCATTGTAAGTAATCTGCTAACCAGGTGAGCAGCAAACCGTTGATAACGAAAGCATCAAGCTTTAGTAGGAGAGCGAAGTGAATGACCCAGTCAAGTGCCTTAGAAAATGCTAGGTTAACCACATCTACACTAGCCGCCGCATCTAGAAAAGTGCTTTATAGATCACAACAATAATGTGTAGTCTTTGAAGCAGTCCAGGAAAAATGATAGGAGAGCATTGTAGCGTATATTCTTAGCGTACTTACTCTACATACAAACGCACGGAAATTAGGTACATTGTGATCTGATCAAATGCGCACAACAACTAGCAACAGGCTAAGCATTTGCCTTATTTTATTTAGTGCTTTATTTACTGCGGTATATTTTAATACTTTTCAATATCACCTATCACATCTATTTTTAAAAGCTCTGTATGCCCTGCCATTTTCCTCGATGCCTGATTTCTTTCCTCTTGCTTTACTCTCTTTCGTGCCTTTTATTACGGCTTTTGAATTTGGTATCCGTATAATATGTGCAATAATTGTCTTTACAATTTTTGAGGCATTATCTCGCACTACATACCTTTCTGGACCAATTTCCTATTTTGACTTTATTGTCTGAACTTTTGCCACACCCGTCAATGGCCTAGCCCTGACCGTCCTCTTTCATTACAGTCATCAACTTTAATCTATCTAACGCTGCTGCTGTGCTTCACTTCCGCTTGCTTGACCCTCTGGTGCTTACTAGAACTCTTCCTAGTTGTCATAGACCTACTAAACTTCCACTCCGCTGATATGTTAGCAGCAGACTCGTCTGCCCCTACTAATTCTTTAGGGACTGTTTCGGTTCTTCAGGTTTGCCCTTATTTGTTCACTATGAACAAGTCTCCTGTAACGGTGCTCAATACCGGTCGTCCCTTCAGGCTTTCCCTAAGCTGTTTAACATGCCTTTCAGTTTGCAGAACTCATCCGATCCATTTCCTATTTTGTCCATGATTTCTGACTTTTCGCGACACCAGCTTCTTTGTCTTTCTTGACCATAGACTCGTCTATCACGGTTTCCATCTTTATTCCCGTTTACGCCTAGTTAATTCTAGTATGCGGCTGACACACTTCTGCTTGCTTGACCCACTGGTAATTTCTAGACTACTATGCTTCCTCTCTAGACATTACTAATGGCTTCTCTCCACATCTGTTGGCAAAAGCCACATATGTCCGTACGACTTTGATCCATGACTGATTTGTTTTCTACTGCTAAACCCGCTTTTGACTACTAATAGTAAAGAGACAGCATTGTTTGTCTCTAACGGCTTTCCGTCAGGGGTCACTTTATCTATTGAAACTGCCTCGCAAGCTTATGATCTACAAGATCATTTTCCATTTAATGTTGTTTGCTGACTGGTTGGTACACCGGAACTTGAAGTAGCCTGGACCATCGACCCCCTAGAAAGGCCTCCATCTATGATCATGTTTCCTCTAGTTCTGGTCCACGGCTTACTTATTTCCTTCCCACTAACCCTCTGGATCCATTAGAAACACAACGACTTCTCTTTAGACTTACGCGCACCTGTTAACTTAAAACGCGTATGCCACTGCTACTCGGCTGATTCACTACCGCTATCTTACCTCGCTGGTACTTTTTTGACTGCCGCGACTCTTCTCTATACGTTCCACACAGCCTGTTATACTCTTACGATGTTCGTCAAAGAATAATTTCCTTGCACCTGCTTGGCCCGCTTTTTTGACTGCTACTCAGGCCTCTGAATTGGTTACCGCTACCGGCAATCCAATCAGAGTTCAACTGGTTTCTTGAATCTGTTTTTAATATGCAGCTCCTGCCTGACCGATTCCTATCTTTGAGTGCGCTTTCTAACCAGTTGCAACACTGCTTTCTCAATCTACTAAAGCTAGCTTCATCTGGACTTCGTTATTTTCACCTGTTATTTTTTCACTATCGCGCGCCATACAAAATGCTTTCGTTTAGCTTCCACCAACCTGCTTATCATAAGCCGCCATAATCCTTATCCGGATACTGACCTTTCACGACAGCCTCACTTATTTTTTCATCACAAAGGCATTCCATTCAAATCCCACGAAAGGATATTGCATGTAATTATGTACGGTAAGATTGTACAATCCAAACCAGTTTTACACATATAGTTTAGTACCACTGGGGACATCAAGTGAGCAATCTACCATTGCGTATTGAAGAACCCTTGTTTGATTTTCCCTTCTTCCTCATTTTGTTTCTCAAATGCTGTAAGAAAACGTCCAGTGAACTCACCGGCTTGTTTGCAGTCACCGAGATTGTCTAAAGATGGCCACTTGGGAAAGCACGGAGTTCGCATTTATCCAAAGCGCCCAGAACCTTCATTTGACGCTCGATTATGAATTGATTTGATAGGAAACTGTGAAGCACTACTTACCTTACTGCAATCACCACAACCTTGGAATCATCCTACCTAATTCCGAAAAATTGTTTTCGACCGTACCTATTTTCAAAAAAATTGACGAGCAGATCTTGCAAAGTTTATGCCACAGTCTCATCTCGCTGACATAAAAAATCGGCAACGTGGGGAGCTTAAAGACGCTGGTGCTTTTCTTACTACCATCGCCAATGAGATAAACGAGGGCCCGTTTTTCCCGTAATCTGATCATTTTTAATGTTCCAGGCAGAATTCCTTTGGAGAAAGTTACTCTTTTATTGATGACCATGCGTAACATCCCTCTCGCTACATGCATGAATATACGCCAAAATAATTCAAAGTAGTAGCGGCCTAATTCCTACCAAGTTCAAAACTTAACAATTGGCTACACGCTTTACAGCAAATAGTATTGTCTTAAGAGCAAAGGTAAACGTTGGGCCAATTCTTAGCAATCTTAATCTAACGCCGCTGGAAAGCGCTCCCATATCTGATACTAATGCCAAAGTAAGACAACCGTCACGCGATTCATCTCCGATCGCCAGTGTTATTGCTTGTTCTACGTCAAGGACAAATGTTGAGCTGAATCTGACCCGCTTGCGTCAAATGTCCAAGAGGGCGTTACATTCTGATCCAAGTCCTACAGAGCTGATGGATAAAAAGTCAACCAACCTTTACAAATCGTCCAAACAAACGATACCAGAAGCTCAGACAATGAGCACATTCTTGTATAGCGTCTCCGATATGAGTGACATTCCGAACAGACCAGTGTAGATTTCCCGCTGCTGAACTCTCCTCTCTCTCACGCATGCAAAACGGAAACCGCTATCGCTGTATAACAGACTTCACAAAAACAGCCGATACGAGGCATGCCACATATTGCGAAACGCTCCCCGTTGGTGTATCACCGTAACGTTGATAATCACTCCCAAATTACGTCCATGTAGCATAAGTGGACAACCGATAAGCAGCAGCCAACACTTGTGCAAATAGATCGCGTGAGGCTAAAATCATTATGGCCACCAACACCACCCTCGATGCTGGGTTTGACCCAACTTATTCAAGCACGGCAAAAGGCGTACCTACTCGAGGCGCCTAACAGTATCAGCAGGCACCAGAACTATGACGATCCCCGCGGATTTCGAAAAGTGAAGAGGTTTCACCAGTCCCCAAATCAAAATGGAACTGTGTGCAAATCGCGAAGCGTCAGTGCTCTGATCCACCCAATATCTAATATGGTAAGTTATCCACCTGGAAAGCTGTCGCCTACGCAGGTCTACCGTACACACCGGACAAAATACACAAATCAGTTTAACGCAAGCCCTGTGAATCCAGCCCCTTTCGATGGGGCAGGCAGGACATGGACAGCCTCATCACGACCAGCGTACGCAACTCCTAACTTTTACGCCTTCTACAAACATTAAACTACACCCCTTCTCAACTTCATGGCTGCCTTCTACCGATTCCTAGTTGCTATACCTCCAAAATGCTACCAATAAACATTCCGTTCATTACACACTCGACCATCACTCATACACATCACCTCAGATTAAGCTATCTTCGCATATAACGCTGAGATCCTGGCATTTATGAATTGCGGAATGACAGCAAATACTGTTGTGCCATTTAACTATTCATATAAAGGTTTCCACCTCAACACGCCGCCAAGCAAACCTAAAATTTATCTTAAAGGACCTTTAATTCTGTTATCTATTCCGCATCTTTTACTTGGTAGAGAAAGTTGGCATCCACCTGACACGTCTGATGCGCTGCTGCACATTCCGGGTTACACCGTTTTCTGTAATGTTCGTACCACTCTACGTGGAGGTGGCTATCTTATTTACGTCAACCATCACTTCCGTGCAGCAACTTTCTAGGCTATATCAATTGGTATTGTTTGGATTCAATACACCGGAGGCCAGCTTGACCTCCTAATCGGTTGTGTATGTAGCCAACCGCATTCTTCCTGTTCTAGTGCTATTTCATGCGTTATCATTCGTGCTAGCACGTTGTAAGATAATTGTCCGAGATTTCAATCTGCTCAACAGGTTATTGCTTCATCAGTTCACAACTTCTAGGCATAGGGTCTTCGTTGACATTGTATGTACACAGGCTTAGACTCAACCTGTACATGCTCACATGCAAGGACCTAACATCTTGGACCTGCTTTTCACAAAAAGCATACGCCACGCATTCACCGTGTTAAATAAGCTTCCGTGTGGTGACCACAAGATAGTGAGACTCATATTTTTCCTCCCTAACGTTTAGCATTACCAATATATTACGAACCCATACTATTAAGTCTTCGCCGCATTGTCTGGGAATCATTTTCTGTACTTATACGGGCGGCAATTTGAGATGACTACTGCTTGGTGGCCCATATAGATATAGAGGGTTGTGTGCTTCATGAACTTTACGAAGCGCTCGAACCCCCTTTCCCTAGAGCCCAACAACGCAAGAAAAATGCAGACCACCGTTGACGTCACCACACGCAGTTACTGCCAAGCTCAAGAAAATGCGATCCATTTACAACAAGACCCAAGACTTTCATCTTATTGTTCGTATGCATGAAAGACTGGCCAATTGGGGAAACTCGCAATACGCTAGCTTTCGAAAAATATTTGTTCGGAAATTTGCTTAGTTTGAATTTTGGCGCTAGAGACCAATTTTGGCGCGAACGAGTTTGCTCATAGTTAGCCTTCATGTGTACTAATCTGGTTAAGTACGCCGCCTTAGTATGTATTGCCTAAAATGAACAGGTTTAGGTTCTATTTACGGCCGCTGAAAATCATTTTTAAGCTTTTTCTGTGCCATCTAATTCCACCGCCCTTGTCGTTCCATATGAAGACGATTAAATAGGACCACTGGGTGTGCCGAATCAGTTCAAAGAATTTAGGGCGAAGTTCGTAGAGAATTTGATCCTACTTTAAAAAGCGTGCATAACTACGGTTTCGCACCTTTACGTCAATAATAAAATCAAAGTGCATAAAGCTTGCGTGAAGGAACCGGCTGAACCTTATGGTAGACGCGTACAACCCCTGAAACAGCGTACGTAAAGTAGCCTTGAATTCGTAATGGAGGCCGGAGAACTAACGATTCAAAAGGTTAAGTGCTGCAATGCTTGGTATGGTAATTGCAAACAAATAACAAATACTTTCGGTGTTCTTACTCCATACAACAGCATGGGATTTGTGTAAATATCGAGCAGATTCCTTGCGATCACAGCATCTTGCAACAGTCAAGAAATATATCATTATTCATTTATTTCCTATCAGCTGAGCATAGAGAGCTTATTACGAACAATGAAGTAACAGCTGATTCCAGACTTATGAAACTTTGGAGGTACCACACAGATATACCCATTATTTCTCTCATGCACCCTTACAAAATGATACTTACCGATTCAGTCGAACTATGCAATTTTGTCAACAAGTGCTTCTGTGATTCCTTCACCACCACAGGTTCGCTGGTACCAGATAGCATACCTAAGTTTACTGATGATCTGCTGCACACTATCGACTGTAACCTGTAAAAAATCATTCGAGCACTTCGTTCGCTGAAGATGTCACATTACCCGTGCTCAGACGGTGTCTCCTCTTCAGTGCAGAAACTTGGAGGTCCAGACAATCTAGTACTCCTTCTTATCCTTTTTACCTTGTCTATACACAGCGGTTTCTACTCAGACATTTGGAAGCAAGCTGCAGTTGTGCCACGATACAAACGAGGCACGCGTCCAAATATTGATAACTACCGTCCTATCAGCTACAAACCCATCGCATCTAGGGTCATAGACAGAATAATTAAGGGGGCACTTTTGATATGCTACAGCATCTAAACCTCATAAACGGGGCACAGCACGGGTTCCTGTCCTTAACTTCCTGCCATGGTTGCTAGTTTGCATTTTTGAACAGAGTAACGCACACCACAAACACGGAGCAGGCAGTGGGCATTGGCTTCCTTACCATAAAAAGGCATTTGTCCGTGTCTCATGCAAACAAATCACAATGTTAGCTGTATTTGGCATCTAAGCTAATCTCCTGTCTTGGATTTCTCTGCATTTATGCAACATTATGTCGTCAGTGCAACTGTGTGGCACCACTTCGTAAAGGTCATCTTTACCTAGCGGTATGTTCCAAAGAAGCCTTCTTGGTCCCTTGCTGTTTCTACTCTACATAAGTGACATCTTTTAAATTTTCGGTCACGGTACACCATACGTGTCCGCTGACTGCGTAAGCCTGGTGTTTTGATTTGATTTTACTGGCATACAGTACAGCTTCTTGCTCATTCGAAATTACCGCAGTACACTCGAAACCTAGTGTGACTTATTGAAACTTGACTTTTCCCCATCAAAGTGTAACGTTCTCTTCTACAGGTGGCTCGTACTATCTAACACAATGATTCCTAACGGATATTCTCTGGAAACCTGCTCTGCCGTTCGTGACCCAAGTGTGTACTACACAAGTACACTAAATTTTCCTGAACAAGTGAGCTATATTGCTGCAAAAGCTACGGCAATTAATTAAGGCATCTTCAAACCAATGCGCTTAAGGGAATCCCGACACACTCTTTACGAATTATGCCTCTGAGCAATTCTGGAATACTGTTCGATGGTCAATGCCAACGTTCGTAAATTCGATAGTATGGTGTCCGAGAGGGTTTAGCGCTCGTTTACTTAGCGCCTCCTAGGCCTGACTACACTCAGCTACCAAGACCAATGTAAGCAGCTCGGTTTAGAACCCTTTCAGCTACGCAGACTTAAAGCCAACCTTAGTTTTCTATATAAACTAGTCAACGTCTTTAACTCAGATATTGGCTGCTTGTTTCAAATTATGGATGATACCCGACACCCGTTCCGTAAAAGGCCGCACACATTTTCCATACTTAATACGCACTGTTCCATATGTTTTAACTTCTTTATCTACAGATATGCAATCCCATGGAATAAGCTGACAGAAGTCGTTTTGGCATCTGACCTTCTATTTTCTTCGTCCATAAAGAGCATACTCATCGTTTCCAAAATAGCGAAAATATTAGGCACCTGCGTACCTGCACCCGAGTGCTGAGAACACGGACCAACACACTTATAGCTGTACAGCAAACTAATTCGTTTCTTTCTGCCACTAAACGCGACCTTTCTCCCTCAACTTAATCCTTTTCCTTCCATCCACATGTATCTACCCTTTACCTACCTTCCGCATGTGCTCCGCATAATTCGGGCATTTACATCGCTTAACCGTCACCAGTGGCCTAGTCCAGTCAAGTCAATTTGACAACTGCCAGGCGATTGAGCTATAACGAATCATGTGTGGCACTTCCACCTATACTCTCAGCTTCCTCAACTTGCATTGTTGTTCGCCATCACTCTATGCCCTTAAGCCGTTTCAATCCGCTCAGTTTCTTATCCGCATGCGCCATTTATGCAACTCCAACCTCGCTTGGCTTGCTTGTTCTTTGCCTGCCGCCTTTCGCTCGTATTGTCTGACTTATAACTTGTTTCGCGACTGACCTAAGATACAATAAATTAAGATGCGTGGTTGACAGCATACCAACTGCTACTTACATCTTCCTTCTCCGTCTGATGGTTCATTCTCTTTGATTTTCAAAAGCCTATCATTTGTTACCTGTTTACTACCCTGCTTAGTCTTTTCATAACCCCGCCACATCCTTACCCTTGAATCTCTGTTTGTCGCATTAGCCTAGTTCACTATGACCGGTTGCTCCTACTTTTGACTGCCTTGAGGCCATTGGGACGGGACCGCGGTCCAATCCGGTCGGTGATTAGCGGGCGACTGGGAGTTTGCGGTAGCGGACAGCATGTAAATGTGCCTTGGTGAAGTAAAAGCGAAGGTTGCAACGGGATCTAAGAGCTGTTAAGGTGAAGAAAAATGATATGGGTTGCAACGCGGACATAGTATTATATGAGTATGACGATAGCTTGAATGCACCATAAAGTGCGTTGGTGGATTCAGTAGCTGTCTTGGCTGTCGATGATACCGCTGCTTTCCGTGCTGTCTTCCTTCAGCTTGTGTACCACACTGTTGAGGATTCCGAAAGTGACTTAAAGCGCTTTCAAATGTGAATTGCATTATGTTTTTTCAAATCAGATTTTCTAACATCTGAGGTGTATCGGAAAAGAACCGGTAAAGAGTTGCCTGTGGGGGTGCGCTACACATCCGTACACTATAGATACGTTCATTATCGTCGACGAGGGTACAAAGGCAAGCGGTAAGTTGACATGTAATCTTTATGAAACGCTTAATAACTGTAGGTACAAAATTTATGACTGCAAAGCCCATATTCTCATACGGCATAACGGCTGGTGCTATGACATAGTATCCATCAGCGTTGTGCACAGCCATACCTTATATGTAAGAAATCCGTTTCTCTATGTGACCAACAGACGGCTCCCGCGGTACGCGGAAGAGGACGTCTAACGTACGATGCAGTCTTTTAAGGACACACGCGAGCTCAGGAAATATGCGTTCACGCACTACGGTAGACGATTGAACCGTTACGATCTATGGATCATAAGGCATAAGATGAGGGGCAAGGTGGACGGGAACTCAGTAGAAGCAGTGGTACAGTTGCTGGAAAGTGTCGGTCAATGTAATGTGAGGTATGATGAATCGGAGATACGGTTCTTATTTTTCGTTCCCATTTACTACTTGACCTCATGGATCTTTATCTTGAGGTAATGCTAGCGGAAGCGACCAACTAGATGGACTGCGGTGGCTACATATCGTGACACTGCAGGTTGGTAGACGTACATGGTGTAAGGCGTTCATTTTTCTACGCGTTGCTTCCGAATGAGACCATCGCATTGTGTGTGAACGACGTGCGCAACATGCGCCACATGTTACCAGCGACTGAGACAACAAGGACGGTGGTGGTTGCTAAATGCATAGCACAATTCCATGCTTTTCAAACCGTGTACCCCTCAGCGCGCATTGTATTGTGCCGTTTCAATGTACTATGGGATGTCATCTGTCGCTGCAACGGGTTATCCGCAATAACTGCAACGTGCAGGTTGCTTATTAAGCATTGCGTACGCAGCTTGGTGTATGCTAGGAGCTACTCATTGTTTGTCAGGTGCTTGACAGCCATCAAAACGCGAAACACCGAGGCGCACAGGTACTTGTCAAAGAGTTGGTTGCCGTTGGTCTCATCATGGGCGGCGCACCGCTTGACATCAACCAGGTTGTTCGGCTGCCATACGACAAACAGATGGAGAACGAAAGTAGGCATTTAAAGCGTGGTCTTTTGGACCGAACGTCGTTACTGGATCTGTTTACCGCGGCCGTTAAGCGCGCGCTTTACGCTCAATCCCAGTGGCAAGGTTTGGTGTGTAAAACAGACTTGTCTGAGCACGCATTAGACTCACGCTTCGATGGGCTTGGACAGCCTGCTTATCAGCTTTCAGGGTAAGCCATGGTGCGCTTGCGATGCCATTATACAAGGGAAAAGGTGACAGTGACCTTCTTGTCCAATGGTAGATTTCAAGTGAAAGTTTTCAAACTTCTAGCCAATTACGACAACGACAAGTGCGCTTTGTGCCTTCAAGCCGACTGCGAGGTAGAGAGTGGACAGGTGGTTGTCTGAGTTATGTGCTCCGACTGCGGGCTTTGGTAGCAACAGCCGTGTGCGTCGTAAAATGGACAGGAGCAATTTACCTGCCATCGGTGTTTGTAAGTCCTCTTTATTCATGATTCTATTTGTTGTTCCTTTATTACCATGTCATTGCTTCCGCTTGATCGTTAGGTACACTCACTACTCCCAAATGCGGTGCCTCTCCAGCTTGACGGTTACCGTACGTATACTTACCTCACCATCGGGATCACGCATGATGGGAGTGGTCACGTGTACCTAAGGACATCAAAAGCACCCGCAATTCTGCCGCGTTGTGATGATACACATTCTCTCCTAGGTTCCTTTATTATAACTACATATTCTAACCAACCTGATGAACCGTTGTACTTTGCCAAGCACCAAGATAACATGTATTGAAAAGGTACGAAGTGAGCTTGAATTACCATCGGTAGTACATTCATTCCTTGCGCTCACACTGCATTTGTGATGTCACCTTACTTCCCAGCTGCTTAGTGATCCGCCGCGTGGGGATGAGTGTCCATAACCTCACCCACACGTGCGTTAGCATTTTGCCTGGGACTGAACAGCTTATGGTTCCAAAGTTGGACTTAGAGGATCCGCTGTGTGGCTGGGTTGCTACAAGCAACCTTAATTGAGACCTGGGTTCACTTGAGGTGGACCTCGTTCATTATGATCACAAGAACCGTAGGTAAAATGGCCATGTTATGTTGTTGCTCATCCCAACACGGGCACCCCGGGACCGCGGTTTCGTCCTGCTTTGGACTCATCAGGTGGAGATAGCCTGAGCTGAGCTGGAAATCAGAGCCTAGTGACTCAAGGTAGACGCCATAAGCACTATGCCACCTGATGAGTCCAAACCAGGACGAAACCGCGGTCGTGGGGTGCCCGTGCCCTGATGAGCACTCCCATAACATGTTCAGCTTGCAGTTTCCTTGACCCTTTGTGCCGCATCCAGATACTCCTGCCTAAACGACCACCCCAGCCCTTTCGGCTAAGTGATGTTCGTTTGACCGCTAGGAAAGCTATCCCTACGACTTACACAAGGTGGTTTAAGGGTCGTTTCCTCAGTCACAGTTTTATGGTCCTGGCTTCTCTCCATTTCTGGAGTCAGTTATCACATCAGCTACACGTGGCATTGTCATTGTTAGAAGGGAGCTGCTGGTGAAGGGTTGCGTAAAACTTGTTCCATTCCCCGCTCCCTCCGTGTACCTAATTGACTGTATGCTTGTAATACCATATACACCTTCCGAGTGACCACACCCACCACACTGTGTTGCGGCTTGTATACCGTGTCCCCCTGGGGGGTTCAGGAGGTTCAATTTATGACCAAAGTAACGGTGACATGCTGCTCATATACCCTATGGTATCCCGGTAACGTCGGGTTACGTTTCCCACTGGAGGACGCCGGAGATTAGGTAAAGGAGCTGGACTAATTAGACTTGACAAGTCCGTGCCGATCTTCCCTGTCAAAATACCCCAAGTGTGAAGCAGGCCACCTCTTGTCCTTCCGTAGTGCATGCAGTACATCCGCCTTCGGTACAAGCGTTCCGACAAGCGTGGATACAATATTCCAGGTGCGGTCAGAGGAATGCCAGAAATAGTTTCACAAACAATTTGACCGTTGGGATTCCGAAAGAGCGACAGATAAACAATCTGATACGGAACCTCTGGACAAACAGCCTTCCTCCACGTCTACAGAATTAAGTGCTGATGAGTGCACGACCCCCAAATCAACGTGCTGAGTGACAACAGGGATTTCACCACCGCCGACAGCATATCGCGTGGGATGATTAGCAGCTCCGATTCGTATAATATAGCAGTTGGTCCTATTTATGGGCATCAAACATAAAGTTGACCACTCCCGGAGCTTATGCAAAGCACCCTGATGGCCTCAGGACCCCCCGGGATCTCCACCATATTTCAGTGCTTAAAATCTTACACTTGTCCATACATGAAGGATGCCATGTGAATAAATGTATGGCCGGATAACGATTGCAGCTACATGGAGCATGAGACCAGGAAATATGGAGAGGATTAAACCATTAACCACCAGTAACATGACGCACAGGAGTTAACCAATTGACTTCCCACAGCGACTCTGTCACGTGTTAAATTAGGCTCGCTGAGGAACAGCGAACATTGACCACTACAGCTTACTGGGCATTTAAACGGTAACAGCGACATGATCTTAATAAATGCCTAGTAATTATTTTTTATTACCCATTCACATTAGAAAAATATGCTACCCGACATATTAAGAAACGCTTAAAAATATAAATCTTAACACACACCGTTGCGTAGCAACCAGTCAAAACTATCGTCTAACGCCGTATTTTATCACGGTGAAACTTTTAGAATACCACCAATTTCGTTATTCACACGTTAAGACCGCATAATGCTCCGCAATTCACAGATCTACATGCATTCACCAACGCCTTTCAAGCAGGACTTACATATACTTGATTGTTTCCTCATGCTTCCCGCATTTACGTTCTCAGTATCCCAAACAGCAGTCATGCCATGCTTAGCCAATTCATAGTTATACCAATACACTATTTTTCCGTCATACGTGCTTTATCTTTTGCCTCTCGTTTAAACCATCCTTTGTTTATTACACAAACAAAGTACACTAACAAAAACAAACAGATTTCATGTACGCATTGAGTACATTCAGTTACTTAATCCGAAGTAATCTTTTGTCATCCTTGCGGATATCAAGCATATACATCGAAATTTGCTCGCCGGAATTCTGATCAATGGATTGAGGAGATGCAAGCTAATGATATTGCTTTCCGTTTCCCTTTTAATTACGTTACAAACTTTCACTTTTGTCTTAGTTCGCATATCTAGTAACTACACATTGCTATACAGCATATTTATCCGCATACATTTCACAATACGAATGAAATCGAGTTTTGAAAACCGATTAAATATAGGTTTGTCCGATTGCAAACTATGGTTTATTCAACGTATTCTGTAAACAAATGCGTGAAATATGGCGTTCAAATATTCATTTCCCTAGCAGTTGCGTTTTGAACCTAATTGACCCAATAATATATTACACTACACACCGCATTATAACAGTTCCCAAATTATTCATAATGTTTTCCCTAACACCCACTAAGGGCATTACACAAAGGCCTCATGTTTATCTTAGGTCAGGTCAGGTCAGGTCAAACGGACGATAAAAGCTTCCACCTAACGACCGTCCGGTTCTTGTGCCGGTAAGTGAAGCGGCTCCCGGCACTTCAACGTTGGATTGTCTCTTCTTGCTTCTGCAATGGAATGAAGCAAGAACAAGATCAATGTTTGCACTTTCATGTGCCAGCATCAAAATACACTACATATTCCAGTACAAATACAATATCACTGGAAAAAGGATGAACCAACAATCGTCTAAGCCCCTTTTGAAGGCTTCTACCGTCCCAGCCTCCACTAAGTCAGAAGGAAGTTTATTCCAGAAGTTAACTACTCGGTTCGTAAAAAAACTTTGCCCTGATGTCCAAACGAGCTCTATGATGTTTGAGCTTCAGGCGATGCCCGCGCAGATGGTCTGACATAGCCAACTCAAACAGATGGGTGGAACTAATACCACTAAGTCCCTTAATGATCTTAAACGTCTCTATCTAATCCCCTCTCAACCTACGCCGTTCCAAGGAAAATAATCCTAAGCTACTTAGACGATCTTCGTAAGACTTCCCTCGTTGACCTTCAATCATCCTGGTCGCAAGTTTCTGAATCTTTTCTATACAAATGATGTCACTCCGGAGGTACGGTGACCAGGCCTGAACACAATACTCCAGATGTGGCCTAACCACTGCTTTATATAACGGCAAGAATACTTCTGCTTTAGTGTTACTCAGCGCCCTCCTAAGACGAAATAACTCGTGTCGCGCTTTATTGGCAGCATGGCGACACTGTGCCGAAGGCTTAAAATTGTTCACTACGATGACACCTAGATCACGGGCTTCATCAGTACACCGCAATGATAAACATACCACAGAAGCCTGAACTGCAATTCCGCTACCACTACTAGTCAATAGTTGATATTTGTTGGCATTTAGAGGTAGATCCCATTGGCTTCACCAATTCACCACAGTGATGATGTCCTTAGCCAATGTCGCTCGGTTTCCCCTACTGACTAGCTTCAAGTCATCTGCGAAGATATAGCAGGGATCCTCAAGAAGAGGAGCCAGGTCATTTATAAACATAAGAAACAGCAATGGACCCAGTACCGAACCCTGGGGGACACCGCTGTAGGCATGGCCAACACTAGAACTCGCTTCCCCAACCCTGACTCTGAATGTCCTTCCACGTAAGAATTCAGAGAGCCATAGTAATAGTTGAGAATGCAATCCAAACCATGTCAGCTTCTCAATTAAAAATCGATGATTCACTGAGTCAAAGTCTTTCCTGAAGTCCAAATCGGACACGTCTACCGATATTCCACTATCAAGACATCGTGTAATCTCGTCTAAAAAGCACAATAAATTGGTAAGACAAGATTTCTTTTAAGAAAGCCATGCTGTTCTGCTCTAATTAGATTGTGTTCAGTCAATTGTTCACAGATCCTCTTCCTTATAAGCTTTTCCAATCATTTCAGCATGATGCTGGTCAAACTAATAGGCCCATAGTTAAGAGGCACCGACTTAGAACCCCGTTGTGGATGGCAACAATAGTCGCCTCCTTCAAATCACGTGGCAGCTTGCCTTCTTGAGGAAACTGGTTGAATAATTCCTCTACAGCAACTGAAGGATATCAGCCAGAGACTTAAATATGGCAGGATGTACGCTATCAGGACCAGCTGATTTATAAGCGTTCAAACTTGCCAGCACTGTGAAGATATCTGACACATTGAGAATAATTTCCCGCATTGTGTAGCTATTTGAGCATTGCGGCTGTGATGACAAGGCTGACCCACTATCCTTCCGAAGATGGTTTTGGTTGACACTTAGCAGCGCTTCTACTTTATCAACGTCTTCTAAAGTCTGGGTACCGTCCTCCATGGTTAGACAGCCGACCATCTCTCTTAAAGAAGCCTACAATACCATTTCTCATGTCGTCAACATATTACCACATATTGCATACTTCAACATTTATTAAGAACGTTTAATAACTTTAAAACATAGCGTGTGTTCCCTATGTTTTATTTATCAAGGTTTCCTTTGGTAACATGTTCCATTTCAAAAACTAGCTCCAACTATTCACTCCGAGACCGTTTGCTTGCACTATGAGAAAATTAGGTTGCTTTAGGACGTTCTGTAATACGTTCCGTAGTGCAGGTTCGTGGTACCGACAAGGACTGCGAATGTAAACGCATATACGAGGACGATGCTCCGATGAGGCCAATACCAAAACGAACGAACGGAGCGGAAACACGTGTACTCGGCGACACGACAGGAGCAAGTGTTTTTCGGTACAAACGTGCATAAAACAAGTACCTTTGGCAAAGGTAGACGCGGGGATGGTTTTGCCGTTTGCTTCGTCATGAATAAGATACACATCAAGATAAAAAAGGGAACACGGGCACTAAAAATAACGTATGGTTTGAACGAACCAGTGTGCTTTGATTTGCGTTACCGTTCCGTGGTCCAACTGGTACACAGCAACGAGGTTACCTAGCGACGTTTCCAAGGAGGATGAATGTGCACATAGCTGGAAATAGCTGGAAGGTGTGGAGGAAATTGGATTGTGTGTGAATTATGATCCCATAGAGATGGTTACCGGTAAGGGGGCAAAGGTATGATGTTTGTTTTATTATTTTGTTGGCCATACTTGTTTTTCCTGCTTCTGCTATGCTTGGCGATGATAGTGAGCTGCTCAGGCCTTTGGTTATTGGGAAGTATGAAAGTGTTGAGGACTTTGAGGAGCAAGTGGGACGTGTTCAGATAGAAACGGCGACTTGTTTTTCCCGAGTTTCCACCATGTCTGCTGCGGCGTACCAGCTTGGAAGGCGGAAGCAGTTTCCGGATGCAAACGGCTACGGTTACATCCTGTACCGTTGCGTACATTGTCAACGTTCTGGATCGCGTGGCAAACGGTGCGTTAATATTTATGTAACACGTAAACTAACGCATGTAGATACGAATCGCACAAATGCAAGGCGCGCTTCTCGGTGATTTGTGAAGGAGGGTAAATAGGTCGTGGTAAGTTAATTCATGATCCATAGTCATGATTTTCACTTGGGTAACCCCTGGCTGTATGTACAGAACCGTGGGTTGTCACCGCGGCAGGAGAAGGAAGTGCTACTTTTGATGGACAGTTTTCACAGCAATCCGGATTTGAGGCGCTTCATCCATCAGGAGTACGGCAAACGTGTAATCCGTATGAACCCGAGTAATCTGCGCATTCGTCATCTAAATAAAACGTCATGTGAAGTGTCTGAGGTGGCAACGATGTTGGATGGCCACGGTGTTTGCCGATTGCTGTCTGAGGGTAGCCAGATTCGGTATGCCTTTTTCTCTCCATCTGTTTTCCGTGGCATGGTTAAGCGTTATGGCGAGGTGTTATTGTACGATGCGACACACCAGTTAACTTATGATGGGCACGTATTGTGGTTCTCTGATTGCTAGCACGGTTGCCGGCGTCAACGGTCATGCCTGAGTAATTTGCTATTTGCTAGGGACAGCTGGACGACTGTTGCCGATGCTGGCCTAGAAACGTATGTTATATTCCTCGATTTCGCCAAAGCCTTCGACAAGATCGACCACAAGATTCTACTGCAGAAACGCTTGCCTTACAGCGTTACAGGGGCCTTGATGAACTGGATCCGGGACTGCCTTCAAAATCGTACCTTCCAAGTACGCGTCGACGGAGCATTGTCTCCCCGCATCCTTGCAACAATCGGAGTTCCGCAGGGGTGTATTCTCGGACCGCACCTCTTCCTATCCTTCCTTGACGACGTCAGACCGCAAGTGGTGTCTTCGCTGCTGCAGTATGCGGATGACACGACGTTTTGGCGCAAAATTAATCTTCCGGACGATGCCCACGCAATTCAGATGGACCTCGACCGTCTACATCAGTGGTCCATAGAAAACAACCTACCATTTAACGCTTCAAATTTTCGCGTCCTTTCTACCCGCCCTGCTATCTCTGATGTTAGCTTGTTCTTCTAAACCACGTTATGGTATCCATGTCCCTATCGGCCCGATGTACATGGCCCTCTCACCAATGTCCTAAGGGATGTACCGTTGCCGGTCATGAACATCAATTTGCAATCATACTTCGTGCATCTTTCCATTGCAAGTACCCTGTGACTATATTCCACGGAAATGTACCGGCACCTGTTTGAAGGATGTACTAACCATTCCTCAGCGTTCTCGCTTGGTGGGTAGTGAGCTATTAACCAGCTCACCCGCGAGGTCGATAATATTTGTGAATGTTTTAAAGGTCATATGTGACCATTGCATAAAGCCATCGTGGTGCGATTTAACACACCATTGCCTTTCGCCTTCACGAAGAATAACGTCACCGTATATGTATGATGCAGTGACGCCTGCGCAACACGCTCGCCGGAGTACCATTCCCATTTACCGCAGTGGGTAAATCTACGTCAACGATACAACTTGCAATTCCACAGTTTGGTAACCTATTGCGGGCATCCCATTCCTACATGTCGCGTGCCTTTGTACCACGATGCACTGTTACCATTTACCTACACTATACAATTACAGGTATAATTTACTAGCCCCGAATCATTTCAGGGGACATATCTCTCTCTATAGTACCTCTGTTCCCGTTCATGCAGGATGTTTCAGGTCCGCATCTGCATTTGGAATCAAATGGATGAGGTAATGCAGTCCACTGCACTGCTGACTTTGCACCTGATGGGCAGATTGGTTGTTTCCTCGCAATCAATCATCATGCATGGAAATAGGGATTACCAGTCCACGGGTTTGCAAGGTGTTCAGTGAACAGCCGCACGGTGTTTTCCCTGTTGCCGTAACGCATCTTCCAGTTCAATAAATAACAGTACGCTCACTAGCCAACGGTACTTGGTGAATGCTGCACCGCATTGTTCGCTTACCTTTGCTTCCAACTCATACGATTGCGGTTTCGGAATCTCATCAACCGGGGTCAGCAACCGAGGTTTCATGTGCAGGTTCCCCTCCAACGAACAAATTTAAGTGATTCCGCAAGCGCTTAACGGTAGCTTCCAGCGACTTCACACAATCACTTACCCTACGCCAAAAACGTCAGTCACTACTAATCACCCTCATAATTTAGGCGTCTCGCCATTCCAGGTACATTGTAAACTATCCGCAAACCATTTCTCAGTGTTTTCGCTTCGTGGTTAAGGAGACATTAACCAGCTCTCACGCGAGGGCGGCAGCCTTTTCATGATCCTCCTATGAAGGATAACGTCGATACGCTTTGAGGCTGGCGGTATACGCCTTCCAGCGTACCATTCCCATTTACCTGAGTTGAGACATTAACCCCCATGAAACCCGTCCCAATACCATCGGTGTTGCTATATACTATCGGTGTTGCTGAACGAGATGATTTACAAGTACGAAAGCTGTGCTAATAGGTCCAGTTTGTGGCAATTTGCTAGGCAAATAAGAATAGTTTACCACCTCTTCATATGCACAGAGACATATGTAAACTGGATATAAAAAGGCGTAAGTTTATGCGTGAATATGACAAAGATATATACATATATATTTGGATACATATATATTTTGTGCAGTTGTGTATTTTGTGTGCGTGGCGTATGGATTCGACGCGTATACCAAAACAACTCTTATACGATCGTCTGGGTATTGGGAACAGACACACAGGGAAACCAAAGTTACGTTACCAGGACATCATCAAATTGAGCCTCTCACGTTCTAATCTTGATTGCTGGTCATGGGAATCGACGGCGGATGATCGGCGTGCATGGCGCGATCAAATCATGAAGGCAGTTGCTGAAGTGTGGGAGAAAGACCTCATGAATGCAGAGAGGGAGCGGCAAGCACCGATGGGTTTCACTCCATTGACACCCAGCGCTGGTTGCTGTAGCACATGCGGTCGGCAGTGCCTGAGTCAGGCAGGCCTAGTGAGCCATGAGCGAGGCAACTCGGGACCACCAACGAAGCGACGACCGGTCCTGCGGAGAACGTAGGCAGTACCAGCGCAGCGTTTGTAGGTGCATTGCATTCCATTTACTAACCGCCTTCTTGTATGCTATGTCCATTTAGTTCAGGTGTGGGGTTCTTAATTTTGTCCCCATGCTTTTCTTACACATATGAATGCCTACCTTACTCTCTTCTATAAAGTTGCGCACATTGCTTAGGCCAATTGTAGTCAATTCCAGTAGCATGTTCGTGTTTCTGACATTTCCGTAAACTATACTTTCTGACCTCTTGTACTTACCTCCAATTATTTTGTAAACCAGTTATTTCATATGCTCTTTAATTTAAGATTTATGTCACCGTTTCCTTATGCATTACCCCATTTATATTCTTGGAAAGCTTTCTCTCAAGTGATTGCCTGTTCCTTGCTATCCCCGGTGTGGCTGCGCTTGATGTGCATGTTGACAAGGTGCCTACCTGTCTATTACCCACTACCTCGTCTATACTGGCTCCAGGAGACAGTTATTCGTTGCTGGAGGGGACAGGGTGCACGGTCCTTGTGGCCGTGTTTGGATCAAGGAGTGTTTCCAGTCACAGCATTTTGTGCGGCTGATGCCGCAAATACAGCTTGCTTGTGTTTCCTGTGAAGAAGTATGGGCCGGCTCCGTTGATGAAACGTGGCTCCCATCCACATACCTCCCGGTTTTATTCCTTCGGGTTTACACTGTAAATGGGGTAAGTGGATGCAGCTGTGGGTGGTGCAGCGCAACCTAGCCGTGGTCCCTCTGTGCGCGCAGGCGTCCTGTGGCTTGCCAAAGTGACAGCCAAACCCGAAACCGGATGCCGAACAACTTAGTATGTAATATCATGTACCGTAATGAAATTCACGTACTCAGGTATGTATGCATATATCCATATATAAGCACAAGCATCCATATGTATACGTATATATGTATGCGATATATGAATATATATGTGTATGTGTATAAATGTGCTTATATATATATACATCGATATCTACATACGTAGCATATGAAGACGGATGTACATATATATATCCACATATATATTTTAGAACCAAGCATAAACCTATGAATTTTTATATCCGGTTTACATATGCATCTGGGCACATGATGACATTAGATTTTATTCTTATTTGTTTAGCACTTAGCAACAAACTGAAACTACCAGCACTGCTTTGCATTTGTAAATATCCCCTCACAAACACCAACAACAAATGCTATTCAGTACATGTGTAGTGACCTGGAGATTCCCTGCTTGGCTGCCGCATGCTGCGTAAACTATTACAAAATCACAAAATCATATTTTCTCTATGTACACGGCAAATTAGCCGCTCGCCTGTTTGAACGTTGCTCGCGTTGTTTTAGTCAACATAGCATCCGCCTTCGAACGGCGCGACGCTCATCGGCTCCGCGGCCATCTTTGCTCTCCGTGCACGCGACCACACCTTTCCCCTAGCTAGCTATCTTCCCGTGCCTTATTTTTATCACTAGATAGCGTTACGCCCCACTTAATACATTTTTCCTAGCGTTACTTTTGGTGTTCTCCACTCATCGGAGGTTGGCCTTAAATTCGCTTATTGGTTCTCAAGCGTACCGACTAATAAACGTAAACGTATTTTAAGTATACAATGAATTAAAATCTGTCGAAATAAAGTGTAGAATGTACTAGTAAGGCTTACCTTGCATGAGGTGTTGTAATTGTTCGTTGGTGATGAATTCTAATGAAATTTCAGTTCCTGCAACGGAGAAACCAGGGAATCAGCAACGTGCAATAAATGAAAACAGCCAGATATAATAAACGTCAATGGTAGGGTCGTCGAATGTAAACCTGGACGGAGATGGTGAAGGCATGGTATTGTGAAGTATGCAATGAAATGGATGAAGTGGTAAATTCCCCATGAGAACGAAAGCTGATGAAATAATGATCTGCACAAATTGCGTGCTAAAACAGTAAAGAGAGTTATTTTAAGCGAATAAGCAGTGCACAGCTGTGCACGGTGTATAAGTATGAGGAAATAATTGATATTGAAGGAAATTCGAAGTAATAATGTGCGGACCATTCATCCTGGAGATGGAGGAAAGGTGGTGCAAGTGGAATGATTTATAAAGATGGCATGATATATAATGTATAAAGGTAGCATTTTAAAGTGATGATACTTTGCAGTTGGAAATGAAATCCATATACCGCAGGTAGTATGGTTATATGTATGTGCTCCGAATGGTAAGGAAAATTTTTCAAGTATTTATATCATACCTATTATGATAATGGAAATGAGGAAAAATGGTGCAATATACTATGACAATAAGTGTATTTCCCCGAAAAATGTGAAAAGTGATAACTATATACATGTATATTTATATTTATATATAAATATTAGTATTTATATATGGATATGTGAATGCATGATAACGCATGTATATCTATTCAAACCTGTTTTATTAATGGAGTGCATATGGATGTTTTCAATAATGAATTACTTGGGGAAATGTGGTAACGCGTTCCTCGATCGGTGACCGGGTGTGTTTCGTATGTGTGGAGGCCAGATTCTTCCGTGGAATGTCAGCACTGGGAGTCATCGTGCAGCAAAATAACGGGCTAAGGCCATGAATGAAGCTACCTGTACTTGTGAACTGCGACGTGGGCCTGCATACTGAGTTCCTTTAAGCAAGAAGCATGGAAGGTTTCTAAAAGTTAATGAGCATGTAAATACGCATGCATGGTATGTGAAAGTAAATGTGCTCACGTTGACACACGTGAGGAATACGGAATAATGAAATCGCTTGCTGAATTCAATGGCATAGGAAGGGTTGCACATGAGTAAGAAGGTGCACAGAAAATGGAGACGTATGCATCAATGGGACGGTATATTAGTAGTGGGAACAAGCAATACAGCGAAATGGCGCTGCTGTAGTTAGAGTTGTGTGTGTTCTAATTCTCATAGCTATCAAAGGGACAACGCTAAGAAATGAATGCCGATTTTCGTTCACGTCATAGAATAGCTATGCTTCAAAACCGGAGGTGTAATAGAGGTTTAGGGAATATGGTGTCGGATTACGGACCCATCCACGGAATAGTGTGTGAAGGAATGCTGGCCATTCGTAAAAGCCGTATGTACTTTTCACGGATGTGGCATAGTTGTGCGCACTGAAGAGTACTCCCTTTGTTACCTGGCCCGATTGACTATTGCACGGAGAAGTATTATAGATGGCATAAGAGGGGACGAATGGTCGCAAAAATAAGTGGTAGCCATTTAGGCTTCATTAGCTGAAGCCCATGTATGTGCAATGGAGAAACATGGATAACGCCGGTAACTGTACCAGCCTCCATCAACGGTGGTTACCTAGACCATGTACGTTCTAAGCCACTGGCAGCTAGTGTACTTAAGATAAGGTTCAAATATCTGGTGAACATGCCTTGAGTACAAATTTGTGGTTATCCTCTCTTGGTCCCATATTGTGTGTTTCATCATAGGTACAACGTTAGGGTGTACGGTTGGCTGCACGGACGTTGTGGACCGGCGTATATGGAGCCCCACCTGGTGGCACACGTGTGTCGTCATTACGATCGGTAATGAGGGGTACGTGTAACGTTAAACGGCTCCATGAACGTTGGTTGCTGTTTCCATGTAAGTGTTTAGACAGGTGCACAAACACCGGTACCATGTAAACAGCGGTACTTGATTCCAAAAGCGTTGCCGAGGGGCGTATGTAGGTCCTACACCGGTGTTATAAAAATGACAGGTGTTAAAGTATGCCTCACAGATATTGCATGCCTCCGCCATGAATATGGGCAAAGGGACTATACCTGGAATATGGGAGGTTATCATCCAGACGCTGTAAGCCACTGGGTTTGGCTAAAATAGTGGTCCAAGAAGCATGGACGGAATTTTGTTTGTAGATGCTATGGATGCAACAAATGCGCGTGTGACACGGAGGTCGATGTTGTGAATCATGGAATGCGAACTGTTCCCATCCCTTTGGCTGCATAATCTCTGCAATGTGGCGTGAAATGCAACACGGATATCTGTACCGATTCCAAATATTCGCGACATTATGGTGAGCGGTTTCCACGCGCTTGACCCACAACGCGCAAGCACTGAGGAACAGTGAATGGTAAATGGTGTTTCGAACGAACATGGGAAAGAAATACGTGTGTGCCTGACAGCAAATGAACTTACCTTATCAAGTTACACTCATATTCCCCAAAGTGGGCTGCGTATGCGGCAACATAAATGTACATTGGATGAATATCTTAAAGGGGAGCAGGGAATTAGAATGGTAACAAGCACGCGATGAGGTAGCAACAGCACTAAAAGCGCTTAGTACGTCGCGGCCAGGACAGCGAGGTGATATGGTAAGGAAGTGCAACGTAACACGATGGTAGAGAATGTAGTTGACGATTACGGGCCCACCCACTGAACCAACCGCCAAGTGGTGCATTGCATGCAAGCCGATGAGTAGACACTAGGGGCTTGGAATGAGGCACCTGAAGGGGATTGGAGAGAGGGTGGCAGTAAAAAGGGCTGTGGGGTCGTTCACGAAGGTATGAGAAAGCAGACGTATTTATCATTACGGACTCACCAGTAGCAGGACGTGCCAGGGGGTAGTTGTGCGAATTCAATACCAGTGGTGTTGCAAACGGATTCAGATACGAAGCACGGAAGCATTGTCAAGTGTCATGAGACTAGAGAAGGTAATCTTTGCAGTAGGGTACCTTACATGAAATCTGAAAGGCGCAAATGCTGAGCAGACGGGGTATGGTGATTGACATGCCGGCGACATGCTGTGCGAGGTACTAATTTGGGAGGTCTTGAATGCTGGGCACTAAAGTTATGGAGCGGAGAAGACGCATGTTACTGATTACTATATGGTAATAACGTAACGACGTACTGACGCGCCGTTCAGACTGCAGTCATGTGGACATTCACTTGGGGGGCACACTGGCGGCTAGTAGGCGGTTCGGAGGCATAATGCTAAAAGGTGTGTGTTTATCAAATTGCCACATACTGACTCGGTTCCAAAGTGGACGCATGAAGACATACGTGTAGCCGCTGGACTGGCGGGTAAGAGGCTGTTGCGAGACATACTTCTGAAAAGGAAATCGTCATCACAAATAAGGACGTACTCACCGGGTGTTCTAAGTTCAGTCACGTGGGGTTCATCAAAGTCAGACACCATGCGCCGCAACTTTAGATTTTCCGCCAACATTAGAGATTATACCTCCAGCAGTTACGGCAGCTCGTTGCTTTACACCGCAAATGACAACGGGACAAACACAGAACCCTGAGATACGCCACTGAGGACTGACTATCTAGAAGACAGGCTGGAGAACACGCGGACACACATCTCCCTTCTGTCCAGAAACTTCGTGATCCATTGTACTGCACTCCCGGATATTCTATGGGACTGAAGTTTAAAGGAAAGGGGAGAATGTGTTCCAGTGTCGAATGCCTTGGAAAAGCCATTAAACCCTACAGGTGCTGCATGACCCAGATCCAAAGCATCCGCCCCACCTTAGCGTGTGAATACCACCTTATTCATACAGGAATGAAGATGGGGAAATTTTTCCTACAAAATTGTGACGTGTGTCAAACAGCAGTCCTGGCTGACTCACATTGCTAGCTCAATATGCGGCAGTTGTTCATTTCGAACACAACGTATAATTCACCACTAATGACATCGGAAGAGAACCACGTTTCAGTGAACGAAAGTACATCAGGATGGGAGTTGTCTTATAGGGCCACTACTTCACACATCTTGTTTCGCAGGCGATGCACAATACTAAGAAATATGTGAAAACGTTTTCTTTTGACAGCTCCCGGGTCCTATGCCATGAGAATGTGCTCGGGTAGGACGAAAGTGCGCCGTCGACTCACCACACCAACACCCACCAAACATAAATATTGATTGCCAGCTTCGCTACGTGCTTGAACCTTTTTTATAGCTTTCTTAATCGTTCTCCTATCTGTTAAACGTACCACAGGCTGCATACCAACTCCGAAAGCTTTAGTTTAAAGGCAAAGCGCATAGGTTGAACCACTGAAGGTCGTCAAGCATGCCAACTTCCCATACAGTCCCAGAGGACTCCGACATAATCCGGATGATAACACTGCTGTCCGTAAGTCCATCACTACGACGACGGGTGTTTACGGCACTCCTCACCGTACCAGTGGCCGGCGCAGCGCTTGAGATCGTACTGTCCTTAGTAGGAACACCAGGTGCACGGGAGGAGGATTTCTGCAATGACGTGGACGGGTTATATGCAATCGCTTAAGTGGAGGGAGTTTCAACAGAGCGCACGGTTACATCTCTTAGCTTGGGTATGCTTGCAGTGTTAAATTTCTTTATCTTGCGTCCCTTTGTCTTCTCGGATGCGCTGATCTGTCAATTTCCCTATTCAGACAACATGTTTGATATAACGTCTGCATGTTCACGATGTTCAGGCGCGGCATCAGAGTTATTCTACACCGACAAAGCAACATTTCTAAATGGTGATATGCAACTACTGTTATCAAACAAGGATTTCGGTAAAGGAAATCTCCAACGTTGAAAACGACGAGCGTCCCGTGCCATTGACAGAATATGAAATGAATTTATCTGCAGGGCTGTGTAGGCTGCCTTCCATTTTTTGCGCAAATCCATGTACTGCATTTCAACGTGCTGACCCGCTACTGCTTCTGCTAGTCACTTTCACGCTATTTCATTGCACTCCAATCGTGGGTTTTTTGAAC
>OX104063.1:254646319-254672461 GCA_944474145.2 Dicrocoelium dendriticum
CCCGACGTTTGGTCATTATCCGGTGAGTTTTCGCTAACCTTTCTTTTAAGATTTGGCCACATTTTTTTCGCTAACCCGTCTGATTTTCACTTTTTATTTTCCGGTTTAATCTCGCTGGCTCGCTATTTTGCTGGCTAGGGAAACTGATCGCGTAGATTCTGACGTTCAGATCGGCACAGTTACGCTTGCTATCGCACCTTTTCGCGAGACTAATCCTAAGTCTTGGTTTGGTCAGCTAGAGTCGCAATTTTCTTTGCGTGGTATTAGGTCCGAAAAGACCAAGTTCCACCTTGTCGTTTCCGCGCTTCCGCTAAATGTCATCGATGACATTGATGACATTCTAGATCTTCCTGACGACCAAAAGACTTACGAGGCAATCAAGACAGCTGTTCTGAGAAGAACAGGCTTATCCGATCGACAACGAGTTACGAAAATCCTCAACGAAACCGATCTTGGCGATCTTAAACCGTCTCAGCTGTTTCGAACAATGCAGAGCCTAGCTAAACCCACTTCGATAGATGATTCTTTTCTTCGGGAAATGTGGCTGCAACGACTTCCGCGCGAGATGCTACACATCCTCTGCGCTAGTGAGGATGCACGTTTATCCAAACTGGCCGATACAGCCGACCGAATTTGGGAGTCGTACGGCCAGGTTTCGCAGGTCCAGACGAAACCGGACGACGATATCGCCACGCTCAAGTCCCAGATAGCAACATTGACTTGACAATTCGCAGAACTAGTGGCCTCCGGACATAACCGCTGTCAATGCTCTAGGAGCCGTTTGCGTTCATGTTCCAACTCTCCTTCGCGATCACCGAATAGAAACGATTACTGCTGGTGCCACGAACGTTTCGACCAGCAAGCTAAATCTTGTCGCCTGCCCTTCCTTCCTTCAAACGACAGCAGCAGGGAAACGGGCGGACCAGCACGTAGGGGCGACGGACGTGTCCGGTCAACACAGTCGCCTTTTCTTCGTCACCGATCGTAGAACCGGAGTTCGCTATCTCGTCGATACTGGCGCTAAAGTCAGCGTTCTCCCGTGTGATCCAAACGGCCCGACTGAAAAGGTGACTAGTTCATTGCGCGCAGCCAACGGGACCATTATACGCGTATATGGTCAAAGCTCGCGCACACTAAATCTCAGCCTCCGACGCGCTTTCAAATGGATATTCCTCGTTGCGGATGTTCAAACGCCTGTCTTTGGTCTCGACTTTACGTCATTACCACCTACTCGTCGACGTTAAGCGACACCGGCTTGTTGACAGCCTTACGAATCTCGCAGTCACTGTGACTTTGGCCGACACCGCGTCAATCATTCCCGTGTACGCGACTCAGCTTAGTTCACCCGTCGGGCAAACGCTGCTCGATAGTTTTCCGCAGGCCTTCCGTCCTGCCGTCCCATTGCCTTCCGCAACCGACGACGCGACACATCACATCGTTGCGAAAGGTCCGCCTCTGTTCGCAAAAGCCAGGCGCATGACCCCCGACAAGCTCAAAATTGCACTCTCCGAATTCGAGCACATGCTAAACTTAGGCATTATTCGCCCGTCTAAGAGCCTGTGGGCGTCGCCTCTAAACATGGTGCCTAAAAAGTCAGGAGACTGGCGTCCATGTGGCGACTATCGCGCTCTCAATAACGCTACCGTCCCCGACCGCTATCCGATTCCGCAAATTCAGGACATCACGGCTAGCCTACGTGGCGCCCGTGTGTTCTCAAAGATCGAGCTGGTTCGCGCTTACCACTAGATAACTGTAGTCGAGGATGAAATTTCGAAAACCGCAGTCATGATGCCTTTCGGACTTTTCGAATTCTTGCGAATGCCCTTCCGTCTTTGCAACGCAGCTCAGACTTTTCAACGCTTTATAGACTCTGTCACGAAAGGCCTCGACTTTGTTTATCCTTATATAGACGACATCTTAGTAGCTAGTTCTTCCGAAAAACAGCACGCGGAGCACCCCTAGATGCTTTTCGAGAGATTAGCCTCTAATAGCATTACTGCCAACGCTGACAAATGCATCTTTCAGCAACCATCTATCGAATTTCTTGGTCATCGAATTGACCAGCATGGCATACGGCCGCTCGAAGACCGAGTCAGCGCTATTAAGGACTTCCCCGTTCCGACTACTTTGGCCGCCATCCGCCGTTTTAGTCGGATGATCAACTACTACCGTCGATTTCTGACACGTTGTGCCGACTTACTCAGTCCATTGACCGACTTACTTCGTGGACGCAAGAACGGCAAAGTCGCGTTGACGCCCGCTGCAACCGAAGCCTTCAAGGCCTGCAAAGAGGTCTTGGCTGAAGCCGTTATGCTTCACCATCTCGACCCTAAAGTTCCACTCAACGTTGCAGTCGATGCATCGGACACCGCCATTGGCGCCGTCCTACAGCAACTCACTGAAGGATGCTATAAACCACTCGCTTTCTACTCCCGACGCTTACAACCGGCAGTAGTCACGTACAGCACGTTCAGCCGCGAACTGCTGGCAGTTTATTCTACCGTCCGACATTTCAGGCACGTCTTAGAAGGTAATTCGTTCGGTATCTTCACCGATCATAAGCCGCTTATTTACGCCTTTCGAAATCAATCAGCTCGAAACTCACCACGTGAAGTTCGTCAGCTGGATTTCGTGACTCAATTTTCTACTGACCTCCGACACATTTCAGGTCAGAATAACGTCGTTGCTGACGCTCTTTCGCGCGTCTCCGCAATCCACACCGCTGGCAAGGCAATCGACTTATCTGCCATGGCTACCGCGCAACTAACCGACACTGACTGTCAGAACGTCAAACAAGATTCTTCGCTACGAATCACATCGCATCCACTGCCGTCATCTGATGGCACAATCTTGTGCGATGCTTCTACTGGACGACCTCGACCCCGTCGTTCCAGAAACCTTTCGACGTCTAGTTTTCGACACAGTTCAGAACATCGCTCATCCAGGAATCCCAGCCACGATCAAGCTCATATCCGAGCGATAGGTTTCGCTCGGAATGCAACGCGGTCTTAAGCGCTGGGCACTCGGCTGTCTAACGTGTCAGCAGGCCAAGATACAGCGGCACTTGTCCGCTCCGCTTGGTCGTTTTCCGCAAGTCTCAGCTCGCCTCGCCCATGTCCATCTCGACATAATTGGACCCTTGGCACCAGCCAGAGGAATGGTCTACATTCTGACTATGATCGACCAATACACCCATTGGCCCGAGACCGTACCTATACCCGACTTATCGGCGGACACCGTAACGCGCGCTTTCGTTGAGCGCTGGGTCGCTTCACATGGCTGTCCAGCCACAGTGACTACCGACCGCGGTCCGCATTTCGAACCCTCGACCTTCAACGATCTTCTCAAAATCCTCGGATTTCAACGCATCCAGACTACCGCCTATCACCCGCAATCCAGCGGCCTGGTGGAACGTTTCCACCGACAGCTGAAGGCCTCACTTAGTGCCGCTAATGCACTAAGCTGGACCAAAGCACTGCCTATGATACTATTTGGTATCCGATCAGCTCTTAAAGCTGATTTGCACACGTCCAGCACCGAACTGGTATATGGACAACCTCTTCGACTACCTGGGGTCTTTTCTGGAAACCCAAGAACACCCCGCTACGACGCGAATCACGCTCGGCAGTTAGCCACGAGCATGCGCCATAACAAAGAAACCGACGTGCAAGAACAACGATGTAAATTGTTCGTTCCACAAGATCTACTGCAATGCGCTTACGTTTTCCTTCGAGTCGATGGTCTACGCAGACCACTCGAACGACCCTACGAAGGCCCATTTAAGGTTCTTAAACTTAAGGACTACGTATTCGTTATCGACCGCCACGGTAAATGTGAAACTGTCTCTATCGACCGTCTCAAGGTTGCCCATGTGGAACCTTAGATCGGCGATGACTCCAGTCCACTTCTGGACGAGTCAACGCAGCCTATGATCGACGACACACCTAATTCCGATGCTACGAAGCGTTCTCCGACTAACCCTTCCGACTCAGTTCCTTCCGATTCTATCGAGCCGAAAGCTTCCTCATCCAACAAAACTGCTGGATCGACAAAGCCTCCGACCGAACCTCCGAAATCGACTAGGTCTGGTGGGCAGGTTCAGTGGCCAGCGTGATTAAAAGATTAGTCTTCTTTTCATTCTTCCTTTCCCGCTTCCTTTTTGCTTGTGGCCTAACCCGCCCAACAAACGGCAGTATTGAAAACCCAAAAATATTTGCAAAGCGTTTTGAAAACCCCAAAAACCGCAAAAACGTTTTGCAAACCTAAAAAAGGAGAAAATCGTTTTGAAAACACAAAATGGTTCTCGCTTTATTCGCTTGTCGCACTCGGTAATTGCTATCGCCTTTTGTTAGCCCCGTCGCTCGCACCCGTTTGACACTCCGCGTTTCCGCTTCTTTTTCATATCCCCGACACGCGGAATGTAACGGACTGTATCCTAATGAGTTCTAGTCCTGGGGCAAAATGCAATCTTAGACAAAACTCAAAATAGAGGAAAATAGATACACTTGCGTTATAGTTCCTCCTTCAGTCGATGTTATTCCGATGCCGACTAGAGATTCTAACCTATAATCCGAGTAATGAATAGACGTGGCAGCAACACAATCACAGGCAGCAGCAAAACCGAAAGCAGCACCACGCGAGCGCGTAGAAATGGTTGTATTCCAAAGTTGTGAATTTAAACAAATGGTACAAAATGATAGGTAACGGAAATGATAAAACAAAGATAAATTACCGTGTAATCACAACCACTAAGGAACTTCCCCCTAGAGCTTGCGCTGGTTAGCAAGGCTCGATGTCGTTCATGAAACGTATTGTGCTAGTTTAGAGGGGAATGAAACAACACGACCTGAACGTGTGTGGATAGAGTCGCTTGTTGGGGGCACAGGTATGCCGGGGTTTGGGAATCGGTTATGCGTTTGTCATTGGGCAACGGCCCAGGCACAGGAGGGTTGTGAGTTGTAGTGGTTGATTCTGTACCATCTGACGTTGGCTCGACGTATGCGGGTTTAAGACGGTCGATGCTCACAGAATCCTTGGATCCATTCTTATCCAGGACGATGTATTTCGGTTTCCGCGGCAAGACCTTGAATGGACCTTCATAACGCGGTGTCAAAGGTCTTCGAACCGCATCGATTCGGATAAAGGCGAACAGAGAAGTGCGTAAGTCTGCATGTATACGCTGCTCGCGCGTGCTTAGTCTAGGTGGAGTCGGTTTAATGGATCGAAAATGGTGCTTTAGGCGTTCAGCATAGGACGTAGGATTCAGTTCGCCGGTGGTTCGTGAGTCTAGTATCACCACGCCTGGGAGCCTGAGGGTGGTACGGAAGACAAGTTCGGCTGGGCAGCATCCGATATCTTCTTTGCCGGTATTGCGAATACCAAGAAGAATTGCTGGAAGGCGTTCAGACCAACGTGTATCAGGCGAACTAGCTGTAATGGCAGCTTTCAGTTGTCGATGAAATCGTTCGATAAGGCCATGTATATATTTATGTATATTTGCAAGTCTGTTAACAGATATAATGCCAGCAGAAACCATGGGATTCAAACGAAGGTACAGAAACAGTAAAATAAAACACAACACAACAATGTCCTTGGTTTTCTCAGAAGGCGAGATCCTACCCGGTTGCCTAAGGCGAAGTAGGGTGTTGACTTAGGGGACACCACCTTAAACCTTTGGCTTAATAGCCTGCCCGCAAGGCAGCGGAGCGAATTCAGGGAATCGCGCCCATTAAGAGCCGGTGATGGATTGCTCAGTTCATACGCCTTTCGTTTGTTCCTTTGTCAAACAGGGGCCCAATGCCCCCCAGCAGGATGATATGCAGTCATCTGGAAATGAGTACAACCGAGCAGTCGAGTCAAGTCACGGAAAAGCCTGTGACTGAACTGAGATCTTCTGTCAGTGGTGACAGTGGCTGGCACACCAAAAAATGAAATCCACGATTCAACGAAAGCACCTGCAACAGTTTCAGAAGATATTTTACGTAAGGGAATTGCTTATGGAAAACGAGTAAATCTATCAACACAAGTCAACAGATAAGCGAAACCGTTAGAAGCTGGTACCGGTCCTTCTACATCAAGATAAATGTGTTTGAAGCGGGCTTCGGGGAGTGAAAAGGTACCGGGAGTTGTAACAGTGTGTCTGTGAAGCTTGCTATTTTGACAACTAAGACAGGTTTTGGTCCATTGTCGGAGGTCTGTGCGCATATTGAGCCAGATGTAACGGTCGGTAATTAGCTTCAAAGTGGATCGAATACTGCGGTGCGATAATCCATGGAGATGGTCAAAGACCACTCGCCGGTAAGACTATGGAACAAACGGTCTAGTTTTACCGGTGGAAATATCACAGTAGATTCTAGCGTCAGAATTAATCACTGGCAATTGCAAGCGTTTTAACGAAGTGTTTGATCGAAGCTGTGTTAATTCTGGGTCACTGGCTTGGGCAACAGACATTTGCTCTAGATCAATGGGTGAGCGTGAAAACTGATGGATGTGAGCACGGGATAATGCGTCGGCGACAAGGTTGTTAAGACCGTCAATATAGCGAATATCAACACAAAATTGGAGATATAATAAAGATGTTGAGTCTCTCTAGGAGAGTAACGGTTGGAAGTTGCAAGAAAAGCATAAACAAGGGGATTATGCTCGGTCAAGATAACAAAACGTCGACCCTCAAGAATGTGACGGAAATGTTTTACAGCCAGGTACATGGCAAGGAGCTCCCGATCGAACATACTGTACCTGCTCTGGGCAGGTTGAAGCTTCCGTGAGAAGAAAGACAAGGGTTGAATTTCGTTATCCACGAGCTGCTGCAATACGTCACCAACGGCGGATTGTGAAGCGTCTGTCTTGAGAATAAGAGTGGCGCTGTCGTCCGTTCTCAAATAAGCGAGTGAAGTAACTTGGCTTAGCTTTTGCTTGACGGTGTTAAACGCTGCTTCGGCACCTGGAGTAAAGGTAAACTTTTCGGGATTAAATTTGAGCAAATCTGTTAAACGTTGAAGGATTGCAGCACAGCCATGTATAAACCGTCCGTAGTAGTTAACCATGCCTAGGAAATGGCTCAGGTTTTTAACGGATTGTGGCAATGGATAATCTAGTATGGCTTGCGTTTTATCCGTCAAGGGGCTAATCCCGTTGGCGTCAATTCTGTGACCTAAGAAGTCGATGAAAGTTTGGCCAAATACGCATTCGTCAGGGTTAATGGTTACGCCATGATGTGCGAAACGTTCGAAGGTCTTCGAAGGTGAGTTAAGTGTTCGACGGCAGAATCACTTGCAACTAAAACGTCATCAATATAAACCAAGACAATGTCAAGCCCACGGAGAACTTGGTCAATGAAGCGTTGGAAGGATTGCGCGGCATTTCGGAGACCGAATGGCATACGGAAAAGCTCTTACAGGCCAAAGCGGTTGGTCACCGCCGTTTTTGCGATATCTTCCGGGGCCTTGGGAATTTAGTGATACGCCCTGACAAGGTCAATCTTGGAAAAGATGGATTTCCCGAACAATCACAATGAAAAATCATGAATACGAGGGATAGGGTACCTGTCAGGAATGCTAACAGCATTAAGTGCCCGGTAATCACCGCATGGACGCCAATCACCGGACTTTTGGCTACCAGATGAAGCGGGGAGGCCCAACAACTATTGGATAGGCGAATGATTTCGAGGTTGAGCATATGCTCGAATTCGCGTTTAGCCGCTTGGAGTTTGTCAGGTGGAAGACTTCTCGGTTTGGTTGACACGGGTGGACCTGTGGTGTCGATATGATGGCGAACCTCGTGTTTAGGCTCGGTAGAGTAGGTATTAGAACGGACCAAAGAAGGGAATTGCTAAAGCAATGAGGAATACGGCGTGGTGTCTGGCATGAGTACGCGAAGTCCGACGGAAGTGACTGGGGCGAGATGGCAAGGCACAGTAAGCGAGGTGCTGTCGTCCCTTAACTTCCTGCAACGTAGGTCGACAACGAGGCCGATTTGTTAAGGAAGTCGATGCCAAGTATGGGTTTCCGGACATCTGCGATGATAAAGATACAAGGAAATTCGCGTCGTAAACCAAGGTTTAGGTGCAACAGCTTCTGGCCGCATGTCGCGATCTTAGTCTGATTAGCCGCCTGTAACGCAAGTCCGGCTTGTTGCAGAGGGCGTTTTTCCAAAGATCGTGGTATAACGCTGATTTCTGCACCCGTACTGACCGTAAAGAGAAGTTTAGTCTTGGAATCGAATGCGTACAGGAGGCGACTGATAAGTTGGCCAGCGGCAGCCGTCGCCATTACTGGCTGGCTTCGACGTTTTCCGATTTTTCAGTAGCGAAAGCCTTTGGGTTAGTGCATCCTGGGCGGCAGTTTCGTGCAGCATTACCAAACCGGTTACGGAAGTAGCAATAGGAGCGCGAAGATCGTCTGCGAGATTTGCTGCGAGGCCTGCTTGTGGAAGAGGATCTTTGGTACGGTATTCGAGCGCGGTTAAGGTGAGAAATGCTGAGTTCTAACTTTGAGAGCCTCTCGCTAATGGAGTCGAGTGTGGCAGTCCCTGAAGTGCTTGTCGTGGACGCATCAACCATATGATTCACAGCGATTTTAAAGAAATTTTCTTGTACCTTGTCGGCCGCTTCCGCCAGCTTAGCCAGTGAAATGTCCTCAGCCAATACAGCAAGTATCGCCGTCGTGTTAGCTGGAAGAGACGTAAGCCAGAGTTGGCGAAGAATGGGATAATCCAAAGTTGCTGAACCGACAAGAGATCGCATAGGTCGCAGAAGCTAAGACGGTATACGATCACCAAGCTCGACGCCGGAGAGTAGCTGTTAGTGGCATGGCTCGTCGGATGAGGTAGTGCGTTTTAAGATGACTGCCTTAAGCATAACATAAGGTGAGTCAGTCGGCATAGGGTCGAGGATATCAATGACCTCTGAAGCCACGTGTATGTAAATGGGCAGTAACGTATGAAAACATTGTAGGCTGCGAGGTAATCTTACGGAAAAGAAAGACAGATTCAACTTTAATAAACCAAACGCGTTGGTTCGACACATCGAAAGATGGCAAAGAAAACGTAATGGACTTTTCAGATAACTGTTCACAAGACGTTTGAGCATACATAATGAAGAAAAAAAAGGTATTCGAAAAACACGGGGTCACCGCTTATGTAGCGAACCGTAACCTAATGAGTTCTAGTGCTGGGGCAAAATGCAATCTTAGGCAAAACTTAAAATAGAGGAAAATCGATACACTTGCGTTATAGTTCCTCCTTCAGTCGATGTTAGTCCGATGCCGACTAGAGATTCTAACATATAATCGGAGTAATGGATAGACGTGGCAGCAGCACAATCACAGGCAGCAGCAAAACCGAAAGCAGCACCACGCAAGCGCGTAGAAATGGTTGTATTCAAAAGTTGTGAATTTAAACAAATGGTACAAAATGATAGGTAACGGAAATGATAAAACAAAGATAAATTACCGTGTAATCACAACCACTGCAGGACATTCAGCGACAATCGAACGTTACGTTTTCGGACGCTACGTGCTCAAACATCATGTGCTGCGACACTACGCACTCGAACGCTACGAACATTTTCCCCCATTTTGTGTTTTTGGCACCTCTAGAGAGGACACGGGTGGGAGCCCCCTAACATCCGATCGCATTGGTTCTCCTCCAGCAGCTGCATCATGTTTTACCGCCTGGTCTCGCAGAAGGCTGGCCGGCGAAGGACGGATCTCAAGTAGATAGAAGGGTCACCTACAGTTCCCTTCTAAGGGAGGGGATGTGTAGTGACCTGGAGATTCCCTGCTTGGCTGCCGCATGCTGCGTAAACTATTACAAAATCACAAAACTGTATTTTCACTATGTACACAGCAAATTAGCCGGTCGCCTGTTTGAACGTTGCTCGCGTTGTTTTAGTCAACATAGCATCCGCCTTCGAACGGCGCGACGCTCATCGGCTCCGCGGCCATCTTTGCTCTCCGTGCACGCGACCACACCTTTCCCCTAGCTAGCTATCTTCCTGTGCCTTATTTTTAGTACTAGATAGCGTTACGCCCCACTTAATACATTTTTCCCAGCGTTACTTTTGGTGTTCTCCACTCATCGGAGGTTGGCCTTAAATTCGCGTATTGGTTCTCAAGCGTATCGATTCTGCTTCTCGCTTTACATGCTCATTTACAATTATGCATTTATAAACACAGCAATACAGTAATAGAATATGTCTCTTATTCATAATTTCTTATCCACCTTGAATATCTTTTTCCGTAGTTCATCAACCATGCTCATGGTCATGCCTTTGTCATACCAGTTATTCCATTTGCAATTCCGCAGATTTGTAGCAGTCTGGAGATTCTCCGGTTTGCCTGTGTAAAATTCTAACCAAACGTCTCTAATTGTACACCTAGGCAACGGGTGTGGCTTGTTGAACTGCTTGCTGAGTTCGAATGCTTTACTTGCTCATCGCCATTTTTTGCTTGGCGCTGGCCTCGGTTGCAATGCGCGACTGCTCTGTGTGCTCTGCATGCTCCATTCCCCTAGCTAGATCGTCCGCGGTGTCGTTCATTTATAGCTAGATAAGAGGGAATCTTTTACCGTACCAATAACAGTTTCCCTGCAACACGATCTGCCTTTTCGAATGGCTCTCTGGGCTCCCGGTACAGGCAACCCTCTAAAGATTAACCTAACTACATTCACTTCCAGCTTACCTTGAAAACATCATCCATAAGCTTCACACATATTAATTACGTATATACGTTCATTAGGAATACTCCAGGTACATGGGTTTCCGGAAAAGGTTGCATTTCATGTTCTCCATGTAGATTATTTGTGTAATTAACAGTCCGTGTGGATTTCTCAATCTTACACCAGCTACAATGCAAAAAGTGAATTAAGTTTACAATAGTAAGTAACTTTAAGTCTCAATACATGAAACATTACAAAGCATTCCTTACCCAAAAATATCACTTTATTTGTTGAACGCAGTTTCCGCACGAGAGTGGCTAATTTTTGACATAAAAAATTGGCCCGGAGGGAATTTGTGTTCCGATACACCAGGCTAAATGAAGCTTTCATAGCTGGATTTGAAAGATATGTGTATACGTCGCTTTGTACTTAAGTATGTACAAAAAGTGGTAGTTGGTAAGATATATTAGTTGTAAATTTCGCTTGCATTCATCACGACTTTAAAAATTACAAAATATACAATAATCAGACAAGAGATATATATATACCCTTTATCCGGGACCAGGACTCTCACATCTGGCGGGAACGGGTTTGCGGGCCGAGATCAAGCGGCACAGCCGGGAGTATAATGTTAGTGTAGGATACTGAAATGTATTTAAATAATTTTTATATACTGTAAATAAACCAGTAGCGGATGTATGAAGGAATCGGGGTCACGTAGCTTTTATAGTACCATAGTTTACTGTAACCTTGGTAGCAGGTGCCCGGAGTTTCCAAATGCATAAGTGTGTCTAAAATGGACCTATGTTATTGGATAAGGAAATAGTGTATTCGGTCAGTCATGTAATGAAAAATAGCCACTTTAAGGGAGAATATAAAGGGTGATACACTTAAATTGAAGGGGAAATGAATATTTTGCTTACCTCACATGCTCCTGTGTGATTCCTTTTTTCGGAAACGACTGGGCAGTATGGTTACCGTACTTCGAGAAACAGGTGGACAAGAACGGAAATGGCTGTGAGAATAGTATGTAAAAAAACGTGGTGAACGGATGTGGCACGAATAGGCAAATAACCAGGCGCTAAGCACATAACTATTTACATATGGGACTTGTTACGGAATGCTTATTTACAAAGGAAAAGTAACGCGAAAGCGTCAGTTGCATATATGAATACCTGGGGAGCAGTAAGTTAATGATATAGGGTGAAGGATGAGTGAAAATGCATGTCGGTCCCTGGTCAAAATGTGGTGGCTAAATGCTCACAACAGGGGAATGAGCTTCCTTAGGGGACATAAATAATTGATGAAATCTTAGATATATATATATAGATATACATATATGTATATATATAAAGTTGCACAATTAGATTGCATATATTTGTAATTAAATATATGCATTCACTTTCAGATTGCATTTTGTATACATAACTGTACACATTATTAACCTGAATCCCATATATATATATAGGTTAGTAAGGCGTACATTTATATATATATATATACATATATATACATACTGCTGTCAGAAAGGGAATGCATATATTTAATTACGAATGTATGCATTCCTAATTTTGCAATTTAAACGTGATTAGAAATGGTATTGCTCCTCCATTCTATCCATGCTTATATCCTCATGTAGAAAGACATTTGTACGCGTGTTACGATAGCACTGATCATCAGTTCCATGCCGCTTAAGGGGACAGCACTTTGTTAGTCCTCGCTACGATTACCTAATGCAAATCCCCGCAACTGGACGTCAGTGGACCAAGGTGTACATTCTATTCATTACAGAGATATAAATGACCTTATTCGTACGTAAATGAGTAAATAGTTAAGTATGTGCCTGTCAGTTTTCATGGAGTTTAACCGGTAGCTGTAATCGTGCATCTCAAGGTTTCAGGAGTAAAGTAAGTAAGGTACGCATTTCATTAATTCGCCAATACCGTTTCATGAATAATACTAAGGGAAATTGATCACACCTAGTATATGCGGAAGTTATAGGAAGCATAGGGAATAATAAGATGGCAAAGGAAGAAGAAAAATCAATTACCGTTTTTGCGATGTTTTCATACAAGTAGCCCACATATATACGCAAGACTGTAGGTAGGTTTATGTTCCTGCGAACGTGACGGGTACATACTAAGGCCATATGATTGCCTCACGGGTGGCATTTGTTTGTTCACTGAACCGCCCTGCAGTGTTGGCGGCGATTGCTTGCACGAGCGATGTATGGAAAAGTAGCATGTGTTCTATAGCAGCAGTGTCATAAGGATCATTACACATGTAGATATTTTTGACTTCACTGCGGTAAAGGAACGGCGCTTAGTAAGCCTATGTATGTTCCACTGGGAAGTATTAGTATGGCCTACATCGACAGTTATGTTATCGGCACCAGGAGCCTACATGAACGGCCTTCACTTATGCCAATTGGGTTCCATGATATTAGGATCCATATGGGCGGCGGTATAGTAAGCACTACTAACGAATGAAAAGAAAATGCATCTGCACGACCACAGGAATGATTTTAACTGTTCCCAGCGCAGCTTCATCAAATCTGCCACCATGGAATTAGCAGTGACTGGTCTCACATGCGTTCTTGACTGACAGTACATAAGTCTGCGTAGGTCTCACATTTGTGGCAGCATAATGGGCACGGGAGAGGACTGCGCTGTAGGCGGCGCGCGCCTCCATAACCAGTAGTCATGAAATGCATATAGGTCGCATAGCAGGCATTATTGTTGTTAGGAGGGAAGCCACAGTGGTCACCGTAGGCATTGCGACAAAATGAACGTAAGTAATGGGCTTCGTTAACGCTACTGATACAACTGGAACGGAGTCACATGGCTTTTCATATGTTTCCGTCATTGTATGCAACTCCGTTGAATGCATCACGCTGAGTATTCGTGACAATATTGAAATGGTAACGAAGATGAGACACAAATGGAGTGCTGACGTCTGTACCGATTCCAAATATTCACGTCGTCATGGGGAGCGTGTCAGGCGCTCTTGACCCACAACGCGCGAACATTAAGGCATGGTAAACGGAAATTTATTCCGTAGACACACATGAAAGCAATATGCATGGATGTAACGCGGGGTTGACTTACTCAAGCACATGGAAGCGATGTAGCGCACCTCCCGATAGTAGAGTGTATGGTTCACTTCATCAATGTCTTACACAAAATTACCAGGAAATAAAAAGTAACGTAGTTCGATGGTAAAGGTTTGATAATTGTTAATTGCGGTGCCACCCATCAACAGGAGAAGAGGGTGCATACGGGCGACTGACCCATCGAAGCTACAAATTCCACCATTGATAAAGTGTTGGTCTGGCATTGTCACCTATCTTGTCATGAATCATGAATCCTACGATAACAAGAATTAGGTAACAAGGAAATGCCGTGCAGTCAGTGAAACAGGGATGACGTCTTCACTTACGTGATATGCTTAAGGAATGTAGAGAAACCTAATTCTATCGCGCGGTATCATATCCATGCACCTTCTGAAGCGGGTTCCACAGTTTTACCTGACTACAACGCTGCCTTGCCCAACCATCTTTCCCGGGTGCCCAACGAGCCGTAAGGCACTCGTTATTGTGTATCAATTCACCCGCATTGGTATCGCTGCCACCATGCTTGAGAATCTGCTTGCGGCACCATAAATCGTCACTGCACCGGTCACTACATATCCGACAGGTTGGCGAACGTTTTGCAAATGGGAAGAAACCTATCCGTCGAGTTTTAGCACAATGTGACCACATGGGCTGTTCGGCTAGACATGAAGCGAAGCCTAATTGCTGACAAGGAAGCCTGTAGCAGCAGTAAGGTTAAGGTGAGGTACGAGGCGAGGATGACCGCACAACAAGTGAAGTCAGTTCGCGCGCTGCACAATGTGGAACGGACTTCTTAAACACGGCGGCATCTTTGGTGACAGAAGGCATTTTCCATCCCTTTGAAAGGACGTGTACGCAACGGTCATATCCATATCGATGCAGGTGCTACACTGAAGCTGCAACTAGAACTGAACTCATCTTCCTCACCAGGCCCAGACGGGCTACACCCAAAATTACTCAAGATGGTAGCAGAATTTATTTCCGTCCCACTTTGGTAAATCCTTCAGCTCTCTCTTAAAGCTGGTCGACTACCTGTCGATTGGAAGACGGGTGTAGTTATGCCGAAATACAAAGGCGGAAACCGCCAGGACCTGTGAAATATCGGCCAAATCGCTTGACGTCAGTCGCCTGCAAGATCATGGAAAAGCTCATTAAATGTGCTATCAACCGACACTGCGAAGACCGGAACTTCACTTCAGTCACCCAGCATGGCTTCAGAAAGGGACAATCCTGAATCACTAACGTGGTGGTCGCTAGAGAGAAGGGGGCTAAATCAGTGGACGCTGGTAAACGTCTAGATGTGGTCTTCATCGACTTCATCAACGATTTTGACAGAGTCCCACGTCAGGAATTACTCTCTAAGCTCTGCGTAATTGACATAACAGGGAACATCCTACTATGGATCAGTGACTTCTTGCAAGGCCGGAACATGGAAGTCAAAGTAAACGATACCCTTTCATTCCCAGTGCCTATGTATAGTGGCGTACCACTAGGCTCCGTTCTCGGACCGGAATTGTTCAAGATATATATCAATGATCTACTAAGTATGCTACAAACGGACTATCTGATCAATGCAGACAACCTCAAGCTATGGTCGTAAGTGTGCAGCCTCGAAGACTCCGACTGAGTACAGGAAACGCGTGATGTACCACACTCTTGGTCTTTCAAGTGGGGTTTGCCGGTCAACAATGATAAGTGCTCAGTCATTTCTATAGGTGCTGCTAAACCACTGGACATGTAGCACATTGGCGGGCACCTATTCAAGGTTGCCACACAGGAAAAGGACCTGGGCACAATAATTTCTTCTGATCTCAAAACGACCCGCGACACGTTAAACAGAACTGCTGTGGCGAACAAGATGTGGGGCGTCATAAGGAGATCATTCTCTAAAATGACGCCGCACTTATGAAGACTTCTCTTCACCTCCCATATTCGTCCCATTCTTGAATTCGGACCTCCGGCCATAGCCCCTCTATCTAAACATGGAAGTGACAAGGTAGAAAACATTCAGCGACCAGCCTCGAAATTTGTCCTTGGGCTACGCGAACTCCCGTACCCCACCCCACTACAGTGGATGAACCTCTTTTCCTTAGACTATCGCCGACGTCGCGGTGACCTCATCTATACCAGATGCATCCTACGAGGAGAACTGGGAAACGAGCTAAGGCAGTTTTTTCAGCTAAGACCTGGCAGCTCGACTCCAGGTCACAGCAGGAAGCTGTTTAAACGGAGGATGTTCAAAGTCCCCTCAGATGTTACCCACTCCACTGGAGTACTTAATGATCGGAACCGACTGCCGGACCTCATTGTCAATGCACAATCATAAGGGAGTTTCAAACGTTTGCTAAACATCTTCCTACTGAGTATTAACAGGAGCCTACAGGACTGATACTTGTTCCCATCCTCAAAGGAGGCTCACGATCGGAATGCGGCAGCCATAGAGGAATCAGTCTGATCTCCATCGCCTTCAAATTGCCTGCCTCTGTCATCCTTCGCAGACTGAATGGCACTCGTGAAAGTCAGATAGGTGAAGAGCAAGCTGGATTTCGTCTTGGTCGTGGCTGCATTGACCACCTCTTTACCTTGCGTCAGTTGCTGGCGCACCGTCACATATATTGGCGGCCCACCCTTGTCGTGTTCCTCGATATCAAAGGTGCATTCGATTCAGTGGATGGACATGCACTTCTGCACTGTCTACTCAGGAATGGTGTGCCCGAGAAATATGTGAATATTATCCGAGCATTATATGCTCGTAGCTCGGGCAGAGTGAGTGCTTACGGCAAGTTGTCGTGGCCCTTTAATATCTCCAGCGGCGTGAGACAAGGATGCCCGCTGTCACCTTTCCTCTTCAACTTCGCAGTTGACGAAGTCATGGAAAGCGGGTTTACAGGGCACGACTTAGAAAAGGTGGAGCTACTCCCAGGAGAACGACTTCTTGACGTGGAGTATGCGGGTGATATTTCCCTAATCTGTGACAGCTCACAAATGTTTCAAGCGGCGCCGGACAGATTAGCACTAGCTGTCCGTCACTTCGGGCATTGCTTCGCACCCTCGAAGTGCAACGCGTTCCTCCTAGATTGGTCTGTACCGCCCCCTACGCTGACCGTTGGTGGGGAGCAGCTGAAAGTCGTTCAAAAATTCAACTACCTGGAATGTTGTATCAGCGCCCGTGGGATTGAAGATGAGATCACGAACCGTATAGCAAAAGCTCGGGGCGCTTTTGCTAACCTTCGCAATGGATTTAGCGAAGATCAAGTCCAAGAGGGACGGATTTTGACCCATCATGATTCTAGTGGGCCGATCGAGAATTAGGTGCTGGGAAGCATTCAAGGCCAGCTCGAGAAGCTCGGTAGGCAAACACTTTGTAACAGCGTCGCAGGACAAATTCTGCCAGTCAACGTCGGGAAGATTGAAGTCCCCCATCATAAAACACCTATGTGCGGAATGCACGCGGATGAAATCAGAAAGCGCCATAGCAACGCTGTCGGGGCTTCTATAGAACAGCACAACTTTAAGTTGCGCGGAGGTGATACAGAGGTTAACCGCGAGTGCCTCAACATCAATCTCTGATGATCTGAAACTATAAGTGTTAAAGACAGTAAGTGTGGAGTTAACGGACAAAACAACGCCAACTCCTCGCCGACCAGAGGTGCGGTCAGATCTCAGCAGTGGGTAGCCTGGCAAGCACCCTTCACTGTCCGTGACGTCGGTGGACAACGTTTCAGTGAATGCGAGAACATCTGGACGGCAGTCGTCGACAAGAGCGCCGACTTCGCACAGCTTGTTTCGCAGACTACACACATTGCATAACATCACCTGAAGGGATTTCACAATGAGAGTCCGGGATCGTGCGCCAACAGAACCGGCTCTGGTAGGACGAAAGTGGACCGCAGGCTCACAACCCAAAAACCCACCAACCGGAGACCCATATTTCCTGCTTCACGGCGCGCTTTTAGACCCTTCACAGCTTCCCGCAATTTCAGCCTATCCGCCAAAGGGAGGTCTCGGTGCACAAAGACACCATTGCCCTTGAACTTATAGGTGAAACGCAGAAATGATTGGCGCTCCTCCGGAGTGGACGAAACAACTCGCAACAAACGAGGGCGAGACTTTCAGCTGGCAAGTTGCCGAGTCTGGTTAGTTTGCACACAGTCACGCCGGAGAAGCCGGGAGGCAGGATTTTGGTAACGCATTACCTAAACCACTGAAGGTCATCTAGCATGCAGTCTTTTGGGAGAACAGCAGAAGACTCAGTGGCGTTTCTGAAAATAACACTGCCGTCGGTATAAGAGTCTCCGCGACGCGGAGTATTTACCGAACGCTCCATGGACATCGGTGGTTTCAGTTTAGTGTCCGTTTTTATACACTTCGGTGTAGTTGATATTTACAGTTGCAACGATTCCCAAGTAGTAGAATTTGAAGAGAGGGAATGGGCGCCCGAACGGATTTCTCATGTCCGCCTTGGGTTTTGCCGCTTTTTAACCCTCTTTCGCCTTCTTTTGACAAGGGCAGAAACATGCTGCTCTCCTTCGCTAACAGCGGAATCAAACACGCTGTCTGAGGGTTCGTTACTAACAAGGTCGTTGTTAACAGGTAAACTGACATTCGACAGTGAACAAATAGATGCAGGATGTGACAGCTTGCCAGTGTCTTCTGGCAAGTTGAACACGGACATCAGGGAAACCCCTCTTTCTCCCGCGTCTCCGTCAACCGCCTGTTCTGTGGATTTAGCCATGGCCTCCCAAAATGGAAACCGTGACAATGATGCAAATGCAAATCCCCTCGTTCGTAAAATTCAACCTTCTACTTGAAAGAGAAATGGGATCAAGTTCAAGCGGGACTGGAACGATAGGATTAATCCGTGAGTGTTCCTTCTTCGGCGGGTCGTTGAACCAGGAGTTGGCGAACTTTGAAATACTGATGGACCTAAAACAAAGACCGCATCACACCCTGTCCAACCAATTAATGCTCACGTATCCTGCACTAGCAGTCCCTGCTGGGTCGGTTACGTGAAGTAAGAAAAAAGTAAACTCAGAAGGCAAAAGAGAAAGTGGAAAGAGCTAAGCAAGTGGAATACCAAGATATTTGAGTCATTAAAACAAGAACTGAAAAGTGAAGGTGAGTCAGCTAGGAAAAAGGAAAGGTTTGCTGTTGCCACCCAAGAGCATCGAGCTGGTGCGCAAAACCCTTAACCGTAGGTTCCCTAACCACGTGATCTGGAAGCAAATTCCAGCGATCTATAACTCGGCGCGATAGACGAGTTTCCGTCCTAATCCTATCAGACCGTGGTTTATGCAGTTTCAGTGGGTGACCGCGGAGATTAGGTAACGTAGCGGGACTAAATAGCCCTGACAAGTCCGGGGCGATCTTACCCGTCAAAGCACGATAAGTGAGAATCAGGTCCCCTCTTATCCTTCGGTAGTGCATTGAGTACATACCCAAACTGAGCAAGCGTTCAGGATACGTCTGTCCCCGTAGACCCTGCGCTAACCGAGTGCCCACTCGTAACACCCTCTCCAAGTCCATTTTGTCTCGGTTAAGACATGGTGGACAAGCCTGAATACAATATTCCAGGTGGGGTCGGACGAATGCCGAAAATAGTTTCAAAAACAAATTGGCCGTTAAGATTCCGAAAGAGCGGCGGATAAACCACATCATACGAAACCCTCGACAAGCAGCCTTCTTCCAGTTGTCTCCAGATTGAAGTGCTGATGCGTGTACGACTCCTAAATCAACCTGCTGAGTGACAACAGGGAGTTCACCACCGCCGACAACATATCGGGTGGGAGGATTTGCAGCTCCGATTCGGAGAACAGAGCACTTGGCCCTATTTATGGGCATCAAATATAAGGTAGACTATTCCAAGAGCCTATCCAAGGCACGCTGAATTGCCTCTGGACCCCCCGGGGTATCCACAATATTCCAGAGCTAAAAGTCGTCAGCAAACATTAGTGATGACACCCTTAGCTCTCGCTGGCAAGTCATTTACAACAATGCAGCATCCTGTAACGTTGTAGCATTTATTAAACCGTAAAAATAGCAACTTACAGTTTCCAAGGAACATTGCTACGCCTGCCATGAACACAGGGATACTGCATATACCGGTAGGGGTACTCATCTGGCAACCCCTTCCACTTTTGCCGTTCATAATCCTGTAGAGTCACAGCCGTATGCTTGCAAAAACCTGTGGCAGTTGCAAATTTCTTTACATTGGACTCAACCTCATTAAGTTTCCGATAATAGTACGCACCAAAAGACATAATCTCTCAGATTCATCCACTAGGATTACAGTTACAAATGTGGCGCCAAGTGATTTCCAATACTCCCGTAGTGTATCACAACTACTAACTATGAGAACCACATTCACCTTCTTCAATACAAAATATACACCCAGTCAACATGTGTATACTATATATATATATATATATATATATATAATATATATATATATATATATATATATATATATATATAAATATATATAGTATATATATATATATATATATATATATATATATATATATATAATATACAAACCACCATCTAATGGCAACCACTCCAGTTGGCCTAGCATACCTACCGAACCAAACCCGCCGCTAGGCAAATCGCAGATGTCAGAGTCCCGGACCGCCTTTATGCAGGCAAGTAACTTACTGCAGGCATAAACGTTACATACATGAAACAATTGTACTAACACTTATTTGCCCCACAAAACAGCCGTTTACACAACACATTATTTAGCATTTGCCTGCTTTCCATAATGCCGTGAACTTCAACTACGCCTGTAGTCATCCCTTTAATTTATCGTAACCGTTTTCACGAAGCAAATCCATATAGCATTATTTTCTATTTTCTTGCACCTTAAAACCACCAAAATTAAGAATATATTCTGCAGCCACTCAAACAAACTTGGATGTTACCGATGACAACGGTAGGGAAACCCCTCCCCGCCATGACAAAAAGTAGCCCTTCCCGTACAGAAATCGCATCTATTGATTTTCCGCCACAATATTAGCCTTCTTTATTTTACTCACTTTAATTCATTAAAATGGTAATCTATCTCATGCCAAGTAACACCATTAAACGGTTTATAATAATTTATGCCGGCTATCTATAGCACTCAGAAGTTAAAATATTTACGCCGTAAAACGTATGTGCCAGTTGGCACCAAAAAAATTTAAATTTAACCGGCATAGTGCGATCAAACGGTCCCATTCACTCCGTTAGCGTTGTTGTCATGGAAACGAACAGTTCGTATTTTGTGACTACATAGCTTCACTTTTGTCGCTCATTTCAACACATACGTGCTTTAACGCCTGACATCCCACAAGGGCATTACTACTCGTCGTGTCGTAATCTCCTTTCCATGTTTACGCCCCATACCTCGTTGAGAAGCTGATATGGTTTGCATTGCATCCCCAACTATTACTATGGCTTTCTGAATTCTTTCGTGGAAGGACATTCAGAGTCAAGGTTGTGGAAGCGGGTTCTAGTGTTGGCCATGCCTACAGCGGTGTTCCCCAGGGTTCGGTACTGGGTCCATTGCTGTTTCTTATGTTCATAAATGCCCTGGCTCCTCTTCTTGAGGATCCCTGCTATATCTTCGCAGATGACTTGAAGCTAGTCAGTAGGGGAAACCGAGCGACATTGGCTAAGGACATCATCAATGTGGCGAATTGGTGAAGTCAGTGGGATCTACCTCTAAATGCCAAGAAATGTCAAATATTGACTAGTAGTGGTAGCGGAATTGCAGTTCTGTCTCCTGTCGGATCTCTATCATTGCGCTGTACTGATGAAGTCCGTGATCTAGGTGTCCTCGTAGCGAATAATCTTAAGCCTTCGACACAGTGTCGCTATGCTGCCAATAAAGCGCGACACGAGTTATTTCGTATTAGGATGGCGCTGAGTAACACTATAGCAGAAGTATTCTTGCCATTATATAAAGCAGTAATTAGGCCACATCGGGAGTATTGTGTTTAGGCCTGGTCACCGTACCTCCGGAGTGACATCATTTGTATAGAAAAGATTCAGAACCTTGCGAGCAGGATGATTGAAGGTCAATGAGTGAAGACCTACAAATATCGTCTATGTGGCTTACGATTATTTCCCTTGGAACGGCGTAGGTTGAGAGGGGATTAAATGGAGACGTTAAGGATCATTAGGGGACTTAGTGGTATTAGTTCCACCCATCTGTTTGAGTTGTCTATGTCAGACCATCTGCGCGGGCATCGCCTGTAGCTCAAACATCATAGAGCTCGTTTGGACATCAGGGCAAAGTTTTTTACGAACCGAGTAGTTAACTTCTGGAATAAACTTCCTTCTGACTTAGTGGAGTCTGGGCCGGTAGAAGCCTTCAAAAGGGGCTTAGACGATTGTTGGTTCATCCTTTTTCCAGAGATATTGTATTTTTACAGAAATATGTAGTGTATTTTGATGCTGGCACATGAAAGTGCAAACAATGATCTTGTTCTTGCTTCATTCCATTGCAGAAGCAAGAAGAGACAATCCAACGTCAAAGTGCCGGGAGCCGCTTCACTTACCGGCACAAGAACTGGACGGTCGTTAGGCGGAAGCTTTTATCGTCTGTTTGATCTTACCTGGCTTGACCTCTTTTCCACCCATATCGGATGTACCCAGAGGCTAATGTTTATTATTCCTTGGATGGACTGTTGTGCAACACCTTCCCCATTGAGACCTGAAGCCGCCGGTGAGGTTTTATTATGTGACGCTGCACACCACTGAACTTGTGGGGATACGTATTGTGGCATTGCATATTCGTGGACGTTAATGGTCTAGGGATTTCATATTTCTACGCTCTTTTACCGGTGGAGGTGATGCGGGAAATAGTACCAAGCGGCAGACATTGCCGTACGGTGGCGCTGGATAACTGTGCAGCTCAGGTGAGGGCGTTTCATCGTTTTTATCCAAACGCACAGATTGCGTTTTGCCGCTACCATGTGAAATGAGGCATGACTCGGCGGTGTGGTCGTTAAGGTGGGATATCTGATGCTCGACGAATACAGTTACGCGCGTCGCTGCATATCCTGATCTACACCGAAATGCTAGCCTGTTTGAAAGATTATTGAATGAGGTGCGATTGGGTGCTGCTGAATGCTACCGTTATTTGTGCGGAACATGGCTCCAATAAACGGACTCTTGAGCGGCTCACAGACAGAAGGATGTTGTGCTTTTCGGATGCCATACAACCAACTGGGTGGAGAATGAGAACAAACATCCGAAGGAGTATTTGTCTGAGAGATCCTTCTTGCTGACTCTCTTCATCTGCATCGTTTATCGGATCAGCAGTTGCTTACATGAACGGAACAACATCATACGTTAGCGTAGTGTGAGCGCGGTTTCCATTTCATCGGACGTGTCCTCTGTGGCTGCAGTTTACACACAGCTTAGTAATTACTCAGGAATGTATACCTAGCCTATTTCGGGCATCCCCAGTTCTCGGTTGTCGGTCTGATGGGCCGTATTGGTTAGTTTCCTGTCTTCAGTTCAAGGTGCGTTGTTTTTACGTCACCAGTGGAGGCAATGGTGATTGCGAGTCCAGGCGGCAATGGCGACTACCAGGTGCTCACATTTGCTAAGTCTTCTGTCTTCATGGACGTTTGGTGGGTGACACACTTCTTGGTCGTCGTTGGATGTGCCCCTACATGCTCCCGGATGTAGCTCAGGCGGTATTCTGTAGGACAGCGTGTTGAAGATCCGATATCGTCAGCTCGCGGATAGCAACGTCGTTGTCGGGCGTACTTGAAACTGCGCAAGTCTCAAGAGGCGTTGTCGGACATTCGCACTCAAGTATGGAGCTAAGGATGGGAGAACTTCGTCGCCGGTTTGAACACCTGGAAAATGCTTGCGTTTTTGATGTCTAAGGAAGGCAGTTTTCAGTTGTATGGTCGCACATCGAAGTGGCCTGTACCCTTCCCCTGGATACGGAGGCGAACATACAGATGTTATGTGGTTTACCAACGCCGAGAAGCTCAAATGATGTCACAGCGGTCGCCGTAGCCACAACGTCCGGAGGCGAGGTTCCGAAGTCCGTGCAAGCCGCTGAGGTGGATGACATCCGCTTGATGAGTTCAACGCAACCGACGGTTTCCTCCACGTCGGCAACCGGGTCAAGGAAGCGCAAATCGACACTGAAGTTCCGCGTGACGAAGGTCAGCCCCAGTAAACATGCTCTAAGGGACAACGATTTTCGGAAGCTTCACACACCACATCCTCCTCTTACAGGGTGCCTGTTAAACGGAAACTGTTTACTCTGGGAGGTGATTCCGAGGACCGCTGTGGAGTCTGTCATCGGGGGGATGATGGCCAAGGTCGCGGTGACGCCGTGGGTTATGGGCGATGTCTGCTCTCACTGGTACCATGCATCCTGTGTTTGCTACGTGGATGACGCGGATTTCGTGTGCTTCTCTTGCTCGTCGTAGTGCCTGCGCTACCTAGGGAAACGGCTTCGGATGACACGCCCGCCAAGTACGCCTCATTTGCACTCCCGTCCCTTATGCCTCATCTGGTTATTGCAGCCTCCATTGAACCTTGCTTTGATCGGGAATCCGTGTAGCTGACACCTGAACAACGTGCGACTTCGCAGTGTCTTTCAATTCCCAGTCAACACCCCCACAGCCGCAGCTGTGCCTCACTAATCTTCACAGGTAGGTTGCTCTTGCGGTTCATAAATGATGTTTCGGGTCTGTATCGTCATTTGGAATCACAACCTTGGCGCAATGCAGTCCCACCGCACTGCTGACATTCCACCTCCAAGTAAGATTCCTTCTGTGCTCGCAATCAATCCTTATGCACCGTTATAGAAAATCCGACTCCACCGTTTTGCATGGTATTCCGGTAAGTGCCGCCCAGTGTTTTCCTTGTTAGCGTACCGCATGCTCAGGTATTAGGAGCAACCGTATGTGTACCGGCCAAATTTTGATGGTGAATTGCTTCTCATTTCCTTCATGAGGTTGCTGCACTGACGTGCCAAGAATGCTATACTTCTTGCACTACAATCTCAGTTTACTTGTGTTTCCAATTCTTAGGATTGGTGCTTTCGCATGACATTAACCCAGGTCTCCTTGCCCATTCCTGCGCATGGAACCTCAATAACCGTACAGCGTCGCAGTCCATTGCTTACGCTGAAACGCATTCACAAAAGATAGCCAGGGCCTCCCAGGTTTCCCATCATGATAACAGGTAAGGCTGCATTTCGCAATCAGTTATCCTGAAAAAGACACGGATGCAAGGCACACTGGCCGCCGTTTGCAGGTACGTCAACCGGCGTCCGCATTGCGGCATTAGCCGCGCATGTTGTTCACCGAACTACGCCGACAATCCCGACATGCTTCTCGAGCTGTGTTATGAGAGAAGTTAAATACGTTTACGGCAATCGCTTGTCCTTCCACAGATATCGTAGCCACGGGCACCTCCAAGCGTTGTAGCACCCTTAGCAACCGTCCGCGGTAACACGGCATCCTCCGCTTTACACAGGCAGGTGAGTGAAAGTTTCATACTCACATTTCACAGCACATGTCACCTCGGAAATGATGTGGAACATGTTTGCGCGCCCTCAGCATAGTAAGTTGCCGTAGCACGTTCCTTTGCGAACTCTCATTGCTTCCTAACCTCCATGTCTTCACGAACGACTCAGAAGCCCTTTTCAGGGACACCCTCTGACCTATGGCCTCGCGTCTCCCCTGCAGCGGTTGCAGCATGGGGACATAGATGCAGTGGGTGGGTCCGCAATCCTCCGAAAATTAAATTCGGGGCCCAAACTTGTTCACCCATTTCGCAGCGCTCCTTACTGCTAGTCCTTTTATCTCCATTTCATACGTCAAACAATTATCTTCATGGGTCGTCCGTTGCAGATACCATGCTAACCTTCTCTACATAGGGCGGTGGCGGACATCACTGACGCACGGAAGGTTACAATGTGCAAGCTTCGCTCACTGACCCAATTTACTTGCACCTGGACGAAGTTACCGGTACCTTTTAGCAACCCTACACCAACAGTTCCCTTAAGCTATCTAGGTAAGTCACCACTATTCACCCTCCTTTAGTCCGCGTCTTTCCATTGCAGGTACCTCGTGAGGATGTCCAATCGAAATGTACCCCAATGTATTTGAAGGATGCACCAAGCATTTCTCAGTGTTGTCTCCTCGTAGGTAACTAGTCATTAACCAGCTCCCCCGCGAGGTCGGGAACATTTGTGAATGGTTTACACATCATATGCGACCGGTGGATCAACTTTCGTGGTGCGTTTGAAGGAACCATTGCATTTGCCTTTAAGAAGCATGACGTCACCCTGTATCCATGATGCAGTGGGGCTTGCGGCAACCGCTTGAAGGAGTACAACTCCCATTTACCAGAGT